>CM035411.1:138023020-138223020 GCA_020310875.1 Ceratopteris richardii
TATGTATGTGTATGTATGTGTATGTATGTATGTATGTATGTATGTATGTATTTATGTACGTATGTCTATATGATATATGTATGTATGTATACATGGGAGAATTCCCTCATATGTGAATTTGTGTTTGATATGTTGATCCATATATAGAAGAGCTACAATTCCTTATGAAATATTTCTAACCAATTTTAATTTATTTTAACGATATGTTTTTTCATCCTTTGTGTTTTCATGATTTTGTAGTTTAATTAAAATATTTATGTATAGATATGAGATGACAAAGAAGGTGTCTTTTAACAGATGTAGATTCCTTACAAGTGAGTTTATTTTTGAGTTGCTATTCCATATGAATGTGTCCACTACTTGAGTATGGTAGTAGCAAGATATCATGTACATCCCCCAATTTTTATTGCCAATAAATGAGTTGAGAGAGTCTAACATTCTTGCTCTCAATTGACCTGCAAAGTGGTAGAATAACCATTGTATGAGCTCATATTTTATAAATTTATTATGAATGACATAATTTTTAATATTCATAATAATACCATTGGAAATACCTTGTATAATAGAGAGCTGTGAGGAACTACATCCTAATAGGGCTTGCTTACATGCATCCCAAGATCCACCAGAATATGTTCCAGTCGGTGCAAGTATATATCTTACCTATTTTGTATTGGAATTCTTACTTTATCCGTAATGTCAGAAAATTCAAACTGTTATTGAGGAACTTACTTGAAAGTTGTCATATGGTGATTGTAAAAGAAATATTGGAGGAGTGACATATTGAAGGCTATATTCAGGAAAATAGCACTACAACACTTAATGTTAGAAATCAAATCAAATGATAATTTATAATGAAGAAAAGTATCATTAACTCCTTTCATATGAGAAATACCTGGCCAAGACTTCTTTGAGATGTACATCCAGAAGGTAGCATTGTTATTTTCTAAATCATTTGTGAAAATTCTAATTGTTAAAAAAAGTACACAACTTCATCTAATGAGAAGTAGACTAAACATTTTTAGAGTAACATACATGGAGGGCCACAATATCATCAAAGAATTGTTGAAATGAATATCCATTTGCAAGATTTGGACTACATACATACAATAAAGGTTGTGATCAGATTAGATTATTTATATTTTGATTGATATATCTATTTTTTCAAAAGATGATTATTCTAAAAGTGATCATTAAAACTTGAAAGTAATATATTGCTGAAGCCAAAAAGAAGATGTGATATAGGAAAGAAAAATTGTTACTAGATTCGTGTCGTATTTCCTCCTCAGGTAATCTAGCCAATTTGAGTTCCTAACTAAGTATTGATCAATAAACATTAAAATGTTGATATTTTAAGTTCATATAAATTTTGAAGAGAATGTCACTATGTAATTGAAAGAATCGTATTTACATAAAAGAATTCAAGTTTCACATGGTGCAACGAATTTGGATACATGTTTATATTTCTCATCAATGAAAATATAAATTGTAGCATAAATAGTTACATATTAATTCAAGTGAAATGAACTAATTCTGAAATTTACTAATTAAAGAAGTGAGAAGGTAATTTCATATATTTAGTCATAATGCCATCTATGGGTCGACCTTTGTCTCTTGGAGAATTCATCGTATATTAATTCTCAAAATGTGATTCTTAGAGTTTCAAGCATACATTCGCTTAATGCCTACAAATGCAGCCTATATTTCTAGATTTCAAGATTCATTGAATGATTTAAATTGAAGATACAAGTAATGGAGCTATATATCCTAAAGTTATACTTTCCATCTCTATCACATGGTACACAATTTTGCCTCAATAGATTTGTTCTCATGAAGAAAATATAGTTTAATATTGTATCTATAGCAATGAAATGATTCCAGATCATAGAATAATATGTGGATTTACAAATAATGAGTATAGCTCATGGAAATTATTTAATATAGTCAAAATATGTGCTTCTTGGCATTTCTTTAACATAGAATTTACTAGAATATGAGAACTATCATTGACATACTCAAGAATTAATTCTTCTTATGTCTCTAACTCTTATAACCCTTATGACTTCAATAACTTTCCAAATCTAAGAAAAATAATGATACTAAGATTAGTATAAATTTGCAATAAAAGCTTATTGTTAATTTTTTATTGACTTATAGAAGATGTTGTATTTTCAAAAGATATGCTTTGATCTATTAAGGTAAAGATGTGTGATTAGTTTTTTGCTGAGAAGAAATTTCTAGTGAGAGCCAAATTTCTCATCAAAATCCATTTGTGAATAATTTTTTATAAAGACATTTACATAAGGAAAGATCCTTATTAATTTAGATTTCCTTGTTACCAAATAGAGCTATCACATACGATGTTTGAATATCACCTTATGCTTGATTATTATTTAATACAATTATGGTAAGGTTGGTTGAAAAACATAACTTGGATTTTGTGATGGGAAAAAATGTTCATTTTGTTTTATTATACAGTTGAATCGTTGTTTACCTATACTAGCAAGCTTGAAAACAAGCTAGCATATCAAACAAGAAAATAGAGCTTGTTTACATAAAACTAGTTCATAAGAGATAAACTTAATGTTCTTTTAGTGCATAAGTTTAAAGAATATCTCGAATTAATTTTATAAGTGAACATCAAATAAGAAGTACATTAACAAAACTATAAATTCTTTGATAGGATGGCAATCTTATTTGCAAAAGGGAATAGTAACAATATCTTTCTGAATGTGACATACATTATGAATTGAAAATCAATTTCATCTATCATTTATTTATGCTTATTTCTATTAGCTCTATAATCAATGTTAAGCCTCACCTAGATAGAACTTCATTTTGAAGAATTTTGAAATTCGAAATTGCATTCTATAAAAGTTTGCAAATACTATGATTGGCATGATGTACAAGTGAATAACCATGAAAGTAGCTATTTGAATAATAAACTATTAAATTTGGAAGATGAATAAAATGTAAATCTTCTTCAAGAAACTAAGAACAATTTATATGCATGTGTGTATATGTTTACTTTCATTTTGTCTCTATCTTACACTATCTATCTCACTCTATTATGCACGTGTATGTGTATCTGTGTGTTTGTATATGTAACTATGTATGTATGGCTGTTTGTTTGTTTGTATGTATGTATGTTTTTGTATATATATATATATATATATATATATATATATATATATATATGCACACATATATATGTATGTGTGTGTGCATGCCCTCTTGTATGTGTGTGTGTATGTATGGATGTGTGTGTCTATGTATGTCTATATTCATATATACATACATTCATACATACATAAATGCACACACACATATATATGATGTCTGTGTGTGTGTCAATGCCTATGTTTATGTGCATATGTTTCACTCTCTCTCTATCTCTCATAATAAGTGTTTTAATCATCAAGTAATTTGTTAATAAGAAGTATAGGATAGTTCATGATAATGAATGTTTCGTATGCAAGTTCTCATGACTAAGGAACGTGAAATGAGGTTTTCATGTTTTACTATACATTTTGTTGAATGTTTCCTAAAATATGGAGTTGATTTTCATCATGATGAGTTAGAGAGTTTCTAACATTGTTATATGTTTTTTTGTGCTTTATTTTCCAAATGCTTTCTATTTAGATTTTTTTTTTTAAGAAAATGATGTTTATTTTACTTTTTGATGTATACAAATACTGTTTCGGAATCAAAGTTTTCTTACAAAAATATGTAAGATTATAAAGAAAGATATGTCTAGAGATGGAATCAATGATTATATTAATGGTTTATTTATTTTACAATTATAGGATCATTGAACATGTAATAAGTGACATGTATTGTTTGATTAACTCATTACCGATCTACCAAATTATATCCATTAAATGTCATAATATTAAATTTCTTGCAAAAGACAAAAATGAGAAGGTATTTTAAATGCCTGAACTTGGACATCCATCTAATATGCTTTTTTTTTTTGCAAATTATCAAGCTATCTTTGTTTTATTATAATTATTCTAATATGTAATGAATATTACAATGCAAATATAAAACATAAAAATATAGAATTTTTTTATTTTTTTTGTGTCTCATTAGGAGTAAATATATTGTATATGGATTTTTACGTGTAATGTGATCTTTTGATGTACGATCATTCATTTATTTTCAGTGCATTCTAATATATTTATTTAGTAAATTGTTCATAATCTAATAACTTCTTTATCATAAGGTGTAGAATCTGAGAGATAATAAAATATTTCATACATGTCCATGAAATAGCCCGCATCACTAAGGCATCTCACATCCGTTGATGATGGCATTTTTTTACGAAATCGATTACAATGAAAAATTACAGATGATCCTCCGGCAGAGTCCCCTGACAAAATTGCCTATAACAAAATAAAATGTTAAATTTGAGGTCAAAAGACCTAAAACCCAAAGCATTATGGAGGACTTTACACAAAACAACATTATAAAATAGTACCCTATCAGCACTAGACATCCCTTTAGATAGTAGATCATCAATGATTGCCTCCCATACCATTCGTCCACGAAAGTAAAGTGTTGAGGTCTGTAATTTAAGAAAATAAAATTAATCTCATCAGCTTAACAACTCTAAATTATGTTCTCTTGATAAGTAAAATTTAGCATTTCATACCTAATTTTGATATATTTAAATAGAAAATAAGTCTAATTTTCCTAAAATAGAAAAAAAATGTAGATTAAAACATTGTTATCATTGGATTTTACATTTAAAAAGTATATTTGCACAAAATGGAATTTTGGAACATATGAATATATACATCTATACGTATATTCATACATGCACACAAGTAGATTTATCCATATGCATATTCATATACACCTAAAATATGTGCACGCTCAAACACACACACACGTGTATTATGTATGTTGGCACATGTGTGTATCTATCCATCCATGCATGCATGTATATATATATATATATATATATATATATATATATATATATATATATATATATATATATATATATATATATATATATATATATATATATATATATATATATATGCTCATGCATGGTATGCATACATGCATGTATATATGTGTTTTTCTGTGTATGCATGCATGAATGTACAGTTGTATGTATTTACATATGTACATACATACATATGTGTTTATGTATATTTGTTTGACTGTATGTATATTGTTTAGTATGTAAGTGTATATGTATGAATGTATGTATGTAACATGAATATCAAAAGGACTTTCCCCGAATTGAAAGCTCAAATGCATTCGAGTATGGATCAGCTTTATAAAACACGCTGACTACGTAAGAAAAAACATAGTCTTAAAAGCTTCTACATTCCAGAACACAACATGAACGAATAGCAATGAAAATTGCATGGACAGATTGATGAAACAAACCTTTCCACCATTTGTAACTTGAACGCCAGTTTCCACATCTCCAGAGAATGCTCCTCCATCACAATACCTCACATAAACTCTATTCCAATTGTAAAAATCTGCAGCAAGAGATATAACTCGTAGATTGGACTACTTTTTATGACCTACAGTAGTTATAATAGCTGAGATAGTGCATGGAACTTAAGTTACCTGATCTATAGCATATGAAGAAAGGATTGGAAAAAGATAACAAAGAAATGATATATAAAAATCGAATTACTTTTAGTGTATTGTGTTTGAGTGGATGGAAATCGCACACTACCTGGATTATAGGCCATTGAGTTACTAAGGATCCCTCCAAAACCGAAAGCTGTCATATATTTCGAGGACCCCAGATATGTGGTACTCCTTTGTAAGCAATCATCCAAAGTATTACACCATCCACCACCCTATTCAGAACTTTTGCAATTGTTAGCTTCGGTTGATCAATAGAAAATGAGTGCCAACAGTTAAAGAGTATAACACAGAATCACTAATCCCTCTGCATATTCAAAAACCTCGTGATTCTACAAATATAAAGAGAGCAATATTCTCTTTTTTCTTTCCTAGAACACCAGACTTTCGGAAAGATGCAAAATTTTTCTTGGACATGGAGCAACTTCAACAGTTTATTGTTATACGTATAAATCCGCACATCTATCATCTCAAAGAAAGTTTTAATGGCTTTTCAAATGCCACTCATATTTCAGTAAAGACATGTTTGCTTCAACATTTTACTGTTATACCTATACATCCGCACATCTAGCATCTCAAAGAAAGTTTTAATGGCTTTTCAAATGCCACTCATATTTCAGTAAAGACATGTTTGCTTTAACATTTTACTGTTATACCTATAAATATGGCTTTTCAAATGCCCTCATATTTCAGTAAAGACATGTTTGCGAACCTGAATAAACATCAAATACTTATGCATGCCAAATTGCACACACATAGAACATGGATCCATAAGACATGCATGCATAGACACTGCATGCAGTATGTACACATACGTGCATAAACAGACACAAATACATATTCGTACAAACATACGTATACGCCCACATACATAGACGCATATGTGTACATGCACAGATTCATACATACTTATATCCATAAACGGATGCAAGCATGTGTATATGCGTGTATTAACACACACACACACACACATATATATATATATATATATATATATATATGGATGCACATAGTGTGACGAAAACAAATGCAGTAATATGAAGCTACAGATAACGAGATATGAGCATATCCCAGTACACTGAATCACAATAATGTTTGTAGCAAAAACACATGAACGGGCATGTAAATCCGCGCAGGAAAAGGTGTCTCAGACTAGAAAATTTCTACCCACCTGAAGATGTACAATCCAGCTATCCTTGCCGGAGCCGCTTCCCATTTCCATGCTGTAGGCAGGTGGGCTCCCATCCAAACAAACTACGCAATCACAGAGAACGAACAGGAAACAACAATGAAAGATACCGCAGCTAGATTTGATCAGTAAGCACTGTGGATGAAGCTTCTCTCTCTCTCACACACACATACAGACAAGAACACATTGAGAAGGTGCACAGACGGCCGCACACATACTCACACGCACACATACACACAAGAACACATTGAGAAGGGGCACAGACGGCCGCACACATACTCACACACACACATACACACAAGAACACATTGAGAAGGTGCACAGACGGCCGCACCCACGCGCGCATACACAAAAGCAAGTTTGAGCGTGCTTTAATGGGCAGTGGGCACACTCATACAAAAACAAATTGAAAGGTGCATAGACGGCACACACACGTGCGCATACATGAAGGCAAGTTTGAGCGTGCTTTAATGGACATAGCTGAGTAAAAAATCTCAAGGGGCTCTCTTCTAATTCAAGCTTTCAGACAGCTATCGAAACTCTATTTAGATTTCCAGAAGAAATTGCTATATTAGTACAAACGAATTCGAAACCGTTCAGGGGCATCTGCGGATGCTTGTGTGTGTGTGAGAGAGAGAGAGAGAGAGACGGGCGGGGGGACAAGTAATGGATCGTTCAAACCCCTGCGTATGTGTGTTTGTGTGTGTGTGTGTGTGCGAGAGAGAGAGAGAGAGAGAGAGAGAGAGAGAGAGAGAGAGAGAGAGAGAGACGGGTGGGGGGACAAGTAATGGATCGTTCAAACCCCTGCGTATGTGTGTTTGTGTGTGTGTGTGCGTGTGAGAGGGAGAGAGAGAGAGAGAGAAAGAGAGAGGTGGGGGGGACAAGTAATGGATCGTTCAAGCACCTGCGTCTTTTGCATTCGATAAGTACACGAGGGGAGCTTGCGCCAAGGCTAAACGATAGCGGCTTAGCAACATCAATGGTAGGAGGAACGCAACACAGAAGAGGTTTCTAAAGGTCTGCATCGTGAGTAGAAGAAGGACTGGGCGAATGCTTGAATCGGGCTGGGGACGCGGAAGCGAGTACCTGGAATGGGCAAGCGTTCATCGCCAAGGCTGGTTTTTAAAGGCTGCTTTAGACGCACGTGTGTACATGTCTGGCTATGTGCAGGTATGTGTCTAGTTGTGTCAGCTGTGCCTTGAGCCGGATTGAGCAGGATAGATGCCAGCCGCCATGTACTCCACTGACGTTATTACTAATGAATCAGAGCCATTTGCATTTTGCACGGACATGGATACATCATACCATGCTCTAGGAGAAAGCTCTCAAATTTCAATCCCCTCAATGGATATTCTCAAGTCTCCATCCTGGTCATGACAAGGATCCTGTCCTTGCATGTCTTGGCTCCATCTTTTGGGGCTCTCTCTGCGTGGGCACTGGGCAAAAGAGAGGACCCCGCTTCTAACAGAATTCAGGTCAAAACAATCATCAATATGAGAAGCGGAAAAGTCTGAGAACGGAAATGGAAAACAAGTAGAAGTTTGGACAGAACGGACATGGAAAGCAAGTAAAACTTCCGGAAGATTCAGGTTTGAAGTACCGGAGGCCGGACTATTTCAGTTTGATAAGCGCTTTTATCTTCATCTTCGTGTTGCTCGTAAATCAAAAGCTGTGTCTGTGATTAGGTCTCTTGCTCTTCTTGTGGCGTAAAGCCAACCACCAAAGCATGCAGAACTCATGAGGATGGTTTCAACTCAGCAATGCTGCGTAAATTTCTGACAACCCATGTTTGGAAGATCAACGTGTTTCTCATGTTCAACACAGTAACACGTGGAAGATCAACGTCATTCTGATACGAAATAGAAGATGAACGTCAATGTGCAACGGACGTGGAAGATCAACGTCATTCTGATACGAAATAGAAGTATCAATCTGAGATAACCCTCCAATATGAACCATGAGACAGCTCATAATAGACGAACACTTTTGACACAAAGAGGAGCATTATTGTGAGATAACCTTCAATTATGAAAGGCAAGACAGCTCATCAATGGTGAACAATGGTTGCAACAGTGAAGACATTCTTGTTTCGTGACTTAGCATTTATATCTGTGGGGTAACGCTACGTGGAGGCAAATGCCCATAGATTATTGGGAAGAATTCTTTCTGAAAGTTTTATTGAGAGGAAGTCGTTCTGAAAGTTTTACTCCATCTCATCTGAAATGGCCGTAAATCACTCCGACGACTCCATTGTCGACCTTCATACACACTCATTTTCGCATTTCGCATACAAATTCTGTGTGATCTTGTGCAGGCTCATTCGAACTGTTAAGTGAGTAAAGATCTCTTCTGTAGGTTGCATTTTCTTATGTGCTGATATTCTGCATGTCAGAATAGCTAGTTTCATTGTCCATTCATGAAGATGATGCCTATCAGGGAAGGCTTCTAAAGAGTTACGATGATGGGACCATTACCAGCTCAGGAGCTGAAACTGACTTAACACTTACTTGTGATATAGCTTGCCTTCAATATGACTTGTAAACCGTATCCACACCACCTTCTGGATTTCGTAACCTCATGTCTGAGTAGACTTATCTGCATAACTTCTTGCTTTGAAAATTAGTCCAGTGAGGACCACTACGTTACTTATCATCGTCTGCAACGAAGGAGTCCATATCATGCATGATAACTGTGAGACTTTTTTTTCAGAAATGAGCTTCTATCTAAGGCGAGTGGCGTTTCTTAGTATGAAAGAATAGCTGGCGCCTTATGTGCACACAACAGGCATCCATACGCATCGCTTGAGAAAGAGAAAGAAACAACAAAAAACTCGTGTCACTATGTGCACACAACAGGCATCCATAGGCATCGATAGAGAAAGAGATAGAGAGAAGAAGAATCTCGTATCGCTAAAGAAAGAGAGAGAGAAGAAGAAAGTCGTATACAAGCGGCTTGCCTGCACCCACACACCTGCACAGCGCAATGCTTCTTCAGCGATCCTAAGGTACTCCAAGAATAAAGATGCGAATACTTACGGATCGCTTGCACACGCGCGCACAAACTGTGTACAACTCATGTATGTTTTTAGGTGATGATTAAGACAACTTTTTCTCGCCCCTTGACCCTCTCAATCCCTGAGTTTCGCCAATCATTCTCGCGTCGATCTTTGGATCTTTCCTGCAACACGAAGAAGCGATGTTACATGTTTCATGCACAAGTCCATGTCCTTGGGCAGTCAATCGCTAGCTGTTCACCTGCAGATATCAGTAGTACATACACGCATACATGATAAAAGACAGCAATTATGTAAGTGCCAGTGAAGAAAGTCCAGCTTACCGCAACCCACAAGACTTTTATATACATGATACACCGGAGCACGCGCACACACATATCCATATTCTTTGTTTTTTTTTTGTGAAATGGAGTTTTGGCAAGCACCTAGTCTTTTCTTTAACTTTGAAAGAACAATTGTACATCTATGAGCTTTAGCTTTGAAAGAACAATTGTAGAAGTGAATGTGCATAGTACCCGTGGGATCTCTCGTATTTGAGAATGTAGGGGTTAGTCAAGATTACAATTGGTTTAGACTCGCTAAAGCCATTACATGTTCAATCTGAGGATTGATCTCTGTACCTTCGCTTCAAGAGATAGACTCAACCACTAAAACAAGGGGATATGAACAATATAGTCCACAACCTTTTATAGTTTATATCCAAGACTATGAGGAGTCTCTAAAAAAAGGATTATTTTGTTATCTAAAAACTCAAGAGCAAGAGAGTGTTCTCCATTCATGCATTTAATGATTTGTAATTCTCATTTAATGATCTTTGTATTTCAAGAAGACAAACTAACACTACAACATATCAGGGGTATACCGAGGCTTCTATTGGGGCAACTGCAAGGGCACGATTTTACCCCAACGTCGATGTAAGGGTCTGCATATGCATCGGTAGCAAACTGCAGGTATAACCACCAGTATGAGCATCGGTATAAGCATTGGTATAAGCATCGGTATAAGCGTCGCTAATATGGATGCTCATGTCGTCGCCTATACTGGTGACCGTCTGGGCGTACCGTCGTGCATACCGATGATCTGCTGGAAGTTTCAACGCACATACCGATGACCATATTTGCAACATTTTTTTTGGGCAAAGTGTGTTTCCTCTCATTGCAGCAAAATTACCATGATGTTGTGTAGCGAAAGACAATACACTATGCCCAAAGAAAGTCAAGTACATGTGATGTGTACTCTAATGGTAACCAAAACATGATTTCATATAGCAAAATATTATCGAACACAAAAGAGATGATCAGAATGAACCATGAACCATGTACAAGAAAGTTATATGTTTCATAAATTAAGCATGTACAAAAGTGTGGCAAACCACTTCCATATATGAGCCAAATACAAAATGTAACAAAACACTTCCATATAGGAACCAAATATAAAATTATGGCATACTATTGCCATATATGAGTGTAATACAAATTGTGGCAAAGCACTGCCATACATATGATCAAAGGAATCAAAATCTTTATACCTACAATCCTACATATGATCAGAGTCAATTTGTCTCAGTTTACACAAAGCATATGTGTAAAATGAGACAAATTGACATGATATTTATAAACAACAACTAAAAATACCAAACCAAGTTATAAGCTCACCTCATCGTAGATGCTCCCATGAAATAATCGCACTGCATCCCTCCAAGTCTTGCAATAGTGCAACCAATCCATGACGATATCCATAAGCCTCCTCGGTTCACGTCAGAGGATGACCCACTGCCAACTTCTATAATAAATATGCAAAATGTTAGATGACCATACACGATGTGCTTAACACAAACAAATTCAATAATTAAAATGATACTTACAAACTCGTAACCCATAGTGTTGTATCTGCGACTACCCAAATATGACATTCCAATTGTATCTAAACATGTGGCTGCCGCATCTCATTGTCGACGATATCGGTCAGCAGTATGATGCTGCTCATCGTGAATCCATTCCCACTCCTCAATGTCTAACCATACAAGCTTCCGTAAGCCTACTTTGAAAGCATCGCAAGCTAGGATGCCCAACTACTGGCCGATACTCTTCATATATCGACTCTGTGATATAATTTTTGGAATCTTTATCCTATTCACTCCATTTCAACATGATAGAATGTCCAAACTGTATGGAGCAAAGCTTTCGTATGCACTAATGCATGGACTTTCTCGCTGCATCCATCATCGGAGATCCATCAAATATGCAATACACCTTGGAGTCGTCATGGTCATGAGCTCCCCAAGGTGTACGTGGAGATACCATCTGATCCCATGTGGAGATGTTAGGTTATATATATATATATATATATAAACCTTAAAAATTCTAAAGATCTATTTCTTAGATATTTTTACATATATTTCATTGTATAAACTAATATTAATCCTAAAACTTTATTTAGGATGTGTTTATGTGTAAAAACCCAAAAATCCTATTTTCGAGATATATATATATATATATATATATATATATATATATATATATATATATATATATATATATCCTAAGAAATCTAAAGATCTATTTTTAGATATTTAATATTTATATTTTACATATTTTGATTTTTTGCTAATGTTTACATACATTTAAATAGAATATTTACACATTATAATTTTTTCCTATTTTTACGTATATATGATTATATAAATTAATATTAATCTTAAAACTTTATGTGTGTATGCAATATGTATGTGAATGTGTATGCATATGTGAGTGTGTATGTAATATGTATGTGAGTGTGTATGTATGTGTATGTATATATGTGTGTGTATGTAATATGTATGTGAGTGTGTATGTATATGTGTGTATGTAGTATGTATATGTGAGTGTTTATGTATAGGAATGCATGCATTCATGCATATGCATGAATATGCATGTGTGTATGTAATATCTATGTGTGTATATGTATGCATATGTGTGTTTATGTATGTATGCATATGCACGTGTGTATGTATACGTGTGTGTGTACGTGTATGTATGTATATGTGTGTGTACATGTATGTATGTGAATATGCATATGTGTGTGTATATGTATATGCATGTGTGTATGTAATATGTATGTGAATATGTGTATGTATGCATCTGCATGTGTGTATGTATATGTGTGTGTACATGTATGTATGTATATGTGTTTATGCATATGTGTGTGTATGTATGTATGCATATGCATGTGAGTATGCATATATGTGTGTGTATGTAATATGTATGTGAGTGTGTATGTAATATGCATGTGTGTATTTAATATGTATGTGAGTATGTGTATGCATATGTGTGTGTGTATGTATGCATATGCATGTGTGTATGTATATGTGTGTGTGTACATGTATGCATGTATGTGTGTGCATATGTGTGCGTATGTATGTATGCATATGCATGTGAGTATGCATATGTGTGTGTGTATATATATGCATGTGTGTATGTAATATGTATGTGAGTGTGTATATAATATGCATGTGTGTATATAATATACATGTGTGTATGTAATATGTATGTGAGTATGTGTATGCATATGTGTGTGTATGTATGTATGCATATGTGTGTGGATGTATGTATGCATATGCATGTGTGTATGTATACATGTGTGTGTGTACATGTATGTATGTATGTATATGTGTGTACGTGTATGTATGTGAGTATGAGTATGCATATGTGTGTGTATGTATATGCATGTATGTATGTAATATGTATGTGAGTATGTGTATGTATGCATATGCTCGTGTGTATGTATATATGTGTGTGTGAACATGTATGTATGTATATGTGTGTATGCATATGTATGTGTATGTATGTATGTATGTATATGCATGTGAGTATGCATATATGTGTGTATGTATATGCATGTGTATGTAATATGTATGTGAGTGTGTATGTAATATGCATGTGTGTATGTAATATGTATGTGAGTATGTGTATGCATATGTGTGTGTATGTATGTATGCATATGGATGTGTGTATGTATACGTGTGTGTGTTTGTGTATATGTATGTATATATATATGTGTGCATGTATAATATGTGTGTATACATGTATGTATGTATGTATGCATCTCTCTCTCTCTCTCTCTTTCTATTTCATATCTCTCTCTCTCTCATCTCTCTCATTCTTTCTCTCTTTCATCTCTGTCTCTCTCTCTCTCTCATCTCTTTCTCTCTCTCTCTCTCTCATCTCTTTCACTCTCTCTCTCTCTCTTTATGTTTCTTTACATCTCTCTATTTCTTTCATCCCTCGCTCTCTCTCTCTCTCTTTCTCACTCTATGTCAATCGAGAACAAAACAGTCACTTACATCGATGTAATTTTTTGGATCGTTGTCATCAAAGTCCACTTAATGTTGTCCTTCGTCGAATTCCAAAGAATTGATGCCAAAAAGCTCCTACAAAACTAAGAAGAAGAGAAATTAGAAAAGGGAAAACACAAAGAAAGAGAAAGGGTGCTAGAGTATGTGTGATACTTACCAAAATTCGAGATATGGAGAAAGAGAGAGGTATGTGTAGAGAAAGAGAGAGAGAGAGAGAGAGAGAGAGAATGTGTGTAGACAATATGCTCAGAATGCAGTTCACATGCGCAAACTCGATAGTAGTAGAATTCAGTTCAAAATGCGAGCAAATGTCGAATTTTTGCTCTCGGGCCCGGTTAAACATATTGTGAGTATGAGCATCGGTATTAGTTTCAATAATTTCAAACAAATTATCGACGCATATATTGGTGCATATTTTGACGCTCATACGAGCGCTTGCATTTCTGACGCGCATACCGACCATTGGTTTTTAACGAATATACCGATGATTAAATGACCATCGGTATTACCTCCATGGGTTCAAGGATTTTTGTTGGCATACAAAGCAATAAAGGAGTCATGCACAATACGGCAACAAGGCCAGATCATTTTTTCCCATAGATTATGTACAACCCAAGTGATTTTAATCACTACACAAACATTGTAAATCCCGTTTTTGGTAGATTAGACTCCATTTTGTGCAAGCCGAGGAGTCCTCGAGCTTGAGGAGTATTAGAAGTACCATCGTACCAAATTTCATAATTTTTAGACTTCGTTTGAGCCCTCAAATAAGCCCTGGAACCTAATTTTTAACTAGGCCGGACACTAGGTCTGGACAGGGCCAAAAGCTAGTCAAAAACTATAAATAGAGCTAGAGAGCTCATTTTTGAGGTTAGATTGTAATTGAAACGAACTTGTAAGAGCTTGTGAAAGTAATCTAAAGCACTCCATTGATTCTCTCTCTTTGTCTTGCCGTGTGTGCGCGCGTGTGTGTATGTGTGTGCATGCTTGTATGCTTCTCACTCACGCACTTGTGCCGCCACTTGCTCGAGGTCTTCATACCATCCTCACGTCTTCCCGGATTGACATTAAAGGAGGTGCTACTCATCACTGAGCTACACCAAATTTTGGCGCCGTTGCCGGGGATCGAGCTTTGAGGACGAGCGTGTGATGGTAAGACGTAGAGTTGACGCGTTGGAGTGGTAGGTATTTTCTTCACTCTCATCGAATTTCTTTTACTTTCTTCACCATCTTCATCACCATCATCATCATTCCCATCTCCCACCTCCATCTCCATCATCGCAAAAATTTCAGTTTTTGACTATATCCCCATCTCCACCTCATTTCCCTCATTTCACTTGTGAGAGAGAGCGAGAGAGCGAATTTGCATGCGCTGTTTTTGCATGTTTCTTGAGCTATTTTGCAGGTTTTTTGCTGTACCATCATCCCCAGCAGTGTGCGCAGGTACGACAGGCTCTGCACAGTTCCCGAGACGACGATCTCTGTCTATCGCGACAGACAGAAAATCTTAACATTTTGTGAATGCATGAGTAGCACTGTAACCTACACCTTGAGGGCATTCTAGATCACTAGAAGTTTTTCAAAAATTTGCGTTTTTTCCGTCTATCGCGACAGACACCGTCTATCGCGACAGACAGAAATCCACGATAGACACCGTCTATCGCGACAGACAGAAATCCACGACAGACACCGTCTATCGCGACAGACACCGTCTATCGCGACAGACAGAAATCCGCGACAGACACCGTCTATCGCGACAGACACCGTCTATCGCGACAGACAGAAATCCGCGACAGACACCGTCTATCGCGACAGACACCGTCTATCGCGACAGACAGAAATCCGCGACAGATACCGTCTATCGCGACAGACACCGTCTATCGCGACAGACAGAAATCCACGATAGACACCGTCTATCGCGACAGACACCGTCTATCGCGACAGACAGAAATCCACGATAGACACCGTCTATCGCGACAGACACCGTCTATCGCGACAGACAGAAATCCGCGACAGACACCGTCTATCGCGACAGACACCGTCTATCGCGACAGACAGAAATCCACGATAGATACCGTCTATCGCGACAGACACCGTCTATCGCGACAGACAGAAATCCACGATAGATTGTGTCTATCGCGACAGACACCGTCTATCGCGATAGACAGGCATTTTCGGCAAAAAATTAAGGAGTGAATTTTTGGAAATTTAGGCTAAATTTTGGGCATATTTGCACTTCCATGTACTCATATACTTACGAAGGCCTTAGAAAATGCATTAAAACCCCCGAAAGGTTCTGTCTGTCTAGTAACCCCCTAAAACCCTGAACGGTCATAACTTTTTCATACGAAATCCATTTTCTGAGCTCTAGGGCTTGTCGGAAAGCTCGTGACATATACTACACGCCCTCAACTGTTTTTTATAAGAATAACGCGTTGATTTTCAGATAGGATATTTGGAAGTTGACACACTGAGGGGTAGGAACACCAAGGGAGCTCTAGAGTAAATTTCTAACAATGCAAAAGGGGGAACAAGGGTCATTAAAAAAGTGTATGAAATAAATTGTCTGTCAATTGAAAGATCTACTTGGAGCTAATCTTGGGATTTATGCAGGCCTATTGAGAAACAATTGAGAGAATCCAAGCAAGGGTGTTGCGCACGCTTGAGAATCAACTTCTCGAGCACTAAAGAGCAAGGTTCGGCAAGAAAGGTCGGAATATTCTCAACTCCTCTTCGTCAATTCCTAGCTTAGGCTAAGAACGATTAGAAGTAGGAGTAAGTCAGGGCGACGATAGGCCACTATCAAGTTGAAGACTACCTAAAAACTCAAGTTCAAGCTAAAAACTTAATCTCTATACTGTCGACAACATAAAGGAAAGAACCTAACGTGGAACGATCAACCTGAAAGTAAGAAGAACATTCAAGTATTCCTGACGACGTAATAGCAGACAAGACTTGAAACACGAGGAATAACTAAAAAGAATCAAGTGACTGGTACCAATTGATCGGCAACGAGGTTGTACTCTGGGCAAAGAATTGGGCTAATCAGTTAGGCATATGAACCTTAGATCAGGACGACACCTAGTAGGAGAGAGACAAAGCCTTAGGTCTTCAGAGGCTAGTGTCAATCACACTGCAAGGTCTTGGACTCAGCAGTTGAGTCGCCACTCTCATTACCCTAGCTCTGATACCAGTGAGTCAGAGATGTCTCAAGGCATGGACAGGCCTACGGGAAGTTCAGGTGTGCCTTACTTGTACAGGGTAGAAGGCCCTTACAAAACACAGTTGGAATACCTTAGGACCAACCGATTAGGTGCTAGCATCTATGAGGACGGCCTAGGAAGATCTGTGGTCCAGATTAAAAACCCTGACCAATCCATAGGACTAGAGCACCCAGCTGTCAAGTTTGAAAACGGTGCATACCTGGACAAGGAAGGAACCATATACGTAGTCACCAGTCATCCAGATAGGACAGATGAATTTGGAAATGTAATTTCAGAAGCGGACTTAGGTGACTTGGAACAAGGAAACATGGGAGTGGAACCTAGAACCCCTCGAGGTAAATCAGTTCTCACTAGGATTATCACGCCTGAGTGGGTCCCCCAAGATAACAAGTGCATAGATTTGCTTCTCAATCGAGAAACGGACGAAGCCTTTTGGAGATATAAACCGGATCACCCAACTGATATAGGAACAATCATGATCTATGAGTTTAAGGATCCGGATAGCCCAGGCAGAGTGACCTACTTAGATCATGCTTCAGAACGGATCTTTGTGGTGACAGAAAATGATAGGCATGCTTACACTTGGAAGGGCGAATTTATTTTCCCCCAACCAAGATCAAATGTATCCTATGGTCACCCTGGGGCTGGAACTTCCCAAGCTCATGGTACGCAAAGAGATAGAAGTAGGGATAGACCAGAAGTAAGTTTTGCCAACCCCGTGGGCAGAGAAAGAACGAGAACGGAAACGAATAGGGTAGAACCTGAGATGCTTAGAGCCCACAGGAACCAAAGAAATGTAGATGGATTCCCTTTGCCGAAGCCTAGAGAGCACACAAGAAGTTTGAGACCCACCCAGCTAGTTAAGTCCATGAAGAATTACTTTGACGGCACGGGAGATCCCTATGATCATGTGGCGGAGTTCAAGCAAGTCTTGAGAGCCGAACAAGTTGAGGATCTATTCACGCAGTACAATGCCTTCGGACTAACCCTGAGGAATACGGCACTTACATGGTTTCAACCATTGGATGAACGCCAGTTCAGGAGCATAGACCAACTCCTAGAAGCATTTATTATTGAGTTCTCCAAGAGTGGCATAAGACACAACACCTCCTCACTGATCCACAGCTTCAAGCAAACCCCCCAAGAGACTGTCAGATTGGCCGGAAGAAGATTTAGACAATATCTTGAAAGGTGCCCTATTTCGGAGCTACCCACATCTGCTAAACAAGTAGCCTTATTTCTTGATGGATTGCTGAGTACGAAATTGAGATCCTATGTGTATCTGAAAGACCCCAGGACTATAGAAGAGTGTGTACGCATGTGCATAGACATTGAAGATAACCTAGGAGAAGAACTAGAGCTTTCCAAAATCTATAAAGATTCAGATGGTGCATCTAGTCACTCTTCCACACAATCCACATCAATTGAGGAACTCGCAGAGAAAGTGGCCCAGAAATTAGGAGTAACTAGCAAACAAATTCCAAGGTTTGCTCCTATAAAAAGGTGCTATACATGCGGTGGTGACCATATGGCGAACGTCTGTCCCATTATGGCTCAACCCCAAGTAAACCCTAGTAGCCAGTACTGCACCATAGAACGGAGATACACCAATCACACCGCACAAGACTGCCCATACAACAAGCAGGCAGTTAGGCAACCCTATCCGCAACCCTACCAACAAGGCCGATACCAGAACCAAAATCCACCACCACAATATGCTAGACCCCAACAAACCTATCAGCAACCATATCAGGCCCAACAGAGACCCCAACCGGTACTAGCTCAACAGCCCCCAAACCCCGCTAACGTGATTCCAGTAAAGTATGCTGTTGCAGAAGAAAACCTGAATAGGGCCATAGTACCAGTAACACCCTTGATCTCTGAAAATGACCCAAGTGATCATAGCTTTGATTCTACCCATGTGGATAGCCCCCAGGCTTACTACATGCAGTCTCCAGAACATGGCGAGTCCTACTATGGTGAAGAGCCGAACGAACCTAGTTGGGAGTCAGATTACACGAACGTCATGTATACAAACCCCAACCCTAGACCTCAACCTAGGCAAGTACGACCACCATTTCCTAGAGGACCGTGCTACAGATGCCAAGGAGATCACCTCATTCGTGATTGTCCCTTACCTCCGCCTACACAAACTCAGTCCGTGACTATCCAAGGCTTTTGCCAAGACTGCGGAAAAGAGCATCTCTTACGAGATTGCCCTAAGAACTCCAATAGCATGCCAAAAATCACCCCTATCAACGTTGTTGGGTTAGTGGTAGACTCCTCAGGAAGTGTCACTTCCACTGCACCAGTACAGGTAGTCACTCGAGCTCAAGCTTTGCAGCAAAACCAAGGGGTAGGCCAGGAAAAGAGTCCAGATGCTAGCGATACTGAGAGCCAAAATAAAAAGAGAACAAGAGCTTGGAAAGATAGCCGCGAACGTATGAAAAGGCAATGGGCAAAGAAGATGAGTGAACTTGAGGAAAGTCTACGAGAAACCAAGGCTAAAATCATAGAGATCACATCTCAACCGCACTCTCACACGTTACCACCGCTACCATCCCCATCACCCTCCACCCCTCCACCCTCTAAGACAGCCCACGTAACCCACCCACCACCCCAAACAGGATCGGTATTAGCTGATCCCACTCCCGAAGACATAGACATGATGCTTAAAGCATATCAGGCCAGAATCCAAGAAGGGCCAAACATCACGGATCATGACAAGTGCTATCCTAGAGCTGACCTAGAGATAGAAAGAACCAAACTATGCGCGAAAATGGTCGCATTGGCTCAGACTATGTTTGAAGCCAGTCGCCTTTTCAATTACTCAGGCTCAGCCAAAACGCAATTACACTTGGATGGATTCCTAGAGAAGTTAGAGAGGATAATTGCAAGATCTGACAAGGAAAAAAAAAATCAAGACCAAGAAAAAGCAAGCAAAAACAGGAATCAGTCCCAATCAGAAGTGTATGTGGCCAATGCCCCTAAACCGGACAACTTCCCCTCCGTAGAAAGAATAGAGAGGCCAATAGCACAGCCAGAAAAGGAATCTACCCCTCAAAGAAAGGGAAGGGCAAGAGAACGGGTAAGCCAGCCCCTTCAGGAAGCCCGTGGGCCTCCTCAAGAAGCTTATATTCCCCCCCAAAAGGCAGATGAGCCCCCCTCGAAAGCTCAAGTACCTCCACAGGTTGCCTACATTCCTTCTCAGGGAATGTGTGAGCCTGTTCGGAAAAGTAATAGAATAAGTAATCCTCCCCAAGAAGCTTGTGCTCCAGCCATTTGCGAGAACGAGGAGAGAGCCAACAATAGAACCAGCCCTCCTTCCCAGGTAGCATATGTACCTAATTCTACAGTGCCAGACACTTCTTCTTCTATGAATCGGTTTGCACCAGACTTCCTACGAGAGATTCAAGAAGACAAATGGGAAAACGAAAGTGAAGTCGACCCTCCCTTTGAACTTGTGGATGATGCACACGACCAATTCCCACAAGACATCCCATCTATTTATGGGGAACATGAGAGTACTCAATCTCATGAGAGATTGGACTTTGAGTCTAATTCCATACAGGAGCTACCCCACTTCACAGGTCCATGGGAAGAAAAGTCCACATGTATGAGAGCACCCACAGTCATGGTAAGGAACGACGACTCAGTCATACCTAGGAACACAGAGGTAGTGAAGAACACTAACGTGCAGTGTAATCTCAAGTTAGAAGAGCTACTCAAGGTTAGACCTGAATTATGGAAACATGTAGCCAAACAAGTACCAGAGATAGCAAAACCTCGTTCCCAGGTAGGATCCCATAGGATAGTGCCAGAAATTCCCTTGGATAAGATAGGAGATATGTGTGAAGGTGAAGAAGGGAACACCTATCTTCCCATCACCTACCAGGAGTACACCACCAAAGCGATTTTGGACTCAGGTGCAGGAGTTGCAATTGCCACCACCTCCTTATGGAAGCGTTGGGGCAAGCCAGCACTCAGGCCAACGAGAATGAAATTGCAAATGGCAGATGGTCACATAGAGAGACCCCTAGGATTGCTAGAAGGAATAACTCTCACCACTTGTGGTGTCGAGTTTGAACATACCTTTGCCATATGTGACTTCAGCAAAAATCATGCCTATGAGATGATTTTGGGAAGACCATTCATGCGACAGTTGCAAGTGGTACAGGATTGGGGGACCAATTCTTTGTACCTGCAGCACTTAGGTGTTACAACCAAAGTCAATCTCAAGGATTATTCTCATAGAGATGTCCCTCCTATCCAGTGGAATCCCATCCATAGAGCCAAAGATGATACGGAATCTGTGCATTCCATAGAATCTGGATCCTCATGGATGCATGAAGACACTCACTTATGGATGTGCAAGGTAGCAGTAGAAGAAGAGAAGAGAGAGAAAGCCAGAGAGGTAGGTGCGAAAGAAACCCATAGATCAATCCAAGACCCAGCCTATGCACCTGTAGTTTTTCCAGACGAAGAATTTGAACCTCACGGTTGGGCAGAAATCTTAGCAACAATGGACATAGCCATCAACGAAGAACAATGGACACCTCACTGTGATGAGGATGGTTATGATATTTCAGTCTTCTCCATAGAGCCAATCATGGGAGAGGCAGTTCTAGAAGAATGCGAGCCTAGCCCTGATGCATTTGAGGATGCAAGTGACTCCGATCTAGAGTCAATCATTATGGACCCACCATTTGCATCAGATGAAGAATACTTCCATGAAGTAGAATTTCAACCCCAGAGGCATGGAGAGGTTACAACTAATGTAAGATTAACAACACATGTGACCCCGAAGGAAGAAGGAAAGAAACGAAAAAAGAGAGAAGCCTCACCAGAAGAGGAAGAATCTTTGTTTGAGGTCCCCGAAAATTTTAAGAAGTATGAGATAGATGACAGGAGAGTCATGATTAGAATGCCCAAACGAGAGGCACAATCAGGAGAGGCCTATGATAACAAGGAAACTACCAAGAAAATCGTAGTGGCCCTAGAAGAAGGAGAGGAGAGATGTACGTATATAGGCCATGACCTGACAGAAGAAGAAGAGTACGAATTGATTACCTTGCTAAGAGAATACAGAGATGTATTCGCTTGGAGTTACAAGGATTTGAAAGGTGTTGACCCTGACATATGCTCACACACCATCCCCATGACCTCAGATGCCAAACCCTCTAAGCAAAAGCCTTATACATATAACGATAATTACGCTGCTAAGATCAAAGAAGAGATAGATAGACTGGTGGAAGCTGGATTTATCTATGAAATTGAGCACACTGAATGGGTATCCCCCATCGTAGTGGTGCCCAAGAAGAATGGCAAACTGCGTGTGTGCATTAACTTGAAGAAGGTTAATGCAGCCACAATCCGAGATAACTATCCGCTTCCCATCACAGAACATCTCTTAGAAAGAGTGGCAGGCAAGGAAGTGTACAGCTTCCTTGATGGATTTTCGGGCTACAATCAAGTAGCCATAGCTCCAGAGGATCAGCATAAGACAGCCTTTGCCACAGAATGGGGCATTTTTGCTTTTAGAGTAATGCCATTTGGGCTTACCAATGCACCAGCTACCTTCCAGAGGCTGATGTGCCACGTGTTTAAGGAGTTCTTGAGGAAGAGTTTAGAAGTCTACGTTGATGATCTCTGCGCTCATTCCAATGTTAGACAAACCCATATTCCTGAACTCAGACAAATCTTTGACAAATGTAGAGAATATCAAGTCTGCCTGAACCCAGAAAAGTGCGTTTTTATGGTCAGGCAAGGCAAGATCCTAGGACATATAGTGTCAAGAATGGCATATCTACTGACGAAGAAAAAGTGAGAGCCATAGCGGAGTTACCTAGGCCAAAGAATGTCAAGGAAGTACAAGCTTTCATGGGGCATTGTGGTTATTATCGACGATTTATACACATGTATGCTCTCATTGCAAAGCCCATGTACGGACTCCTGACTAACTTTGAGTGGACGGATGAATGCGAGAATTCCTTCCAGGAGCTTAAACGAAGATTGTGTTCAGCACCAATCTTGACCACACCAGATTGGAATAAGCCATTCCATGTCCATGTTGATGCATCCAATTATGCTATTGGATGTGTGCTTGCACAACCTACTGGTGAAGGTAATATGGATCTTCCAATTGCCTATGCCAGTAGACAATTGAATGCGGCTGAACGAAATTATACCACTACTGAACGAGAAGGATTAGGCATGGTATATGCAGTTAAGAAATTTAGACACTATTTGCTTGCAAATAAGTTTAAATTTTTTACTGATCACCAGGCTTTGTTATATCTTGTAAACAAGCCATGCAATACAGGAAGATTAGTAAGATGGTTTCTCTTGCTAATGGAATATGACTTTGAGGTTGTGGTAAGAAAAGGTAGGACTCACTTGAGAGCAGATCATCTCTCTAGGCTCACATCGGGAGAAGCCCCACAAGGAGTGTCAGATGACCTTCCTGATGCTTACTTGTTTAATTTGGAAGTTATACCGCAGTGGGCTAAGCCATTGGTACCAGTATTGACCTACGGGCCTAATCATCCAGTCGTAAACACACGGAATAGAGAGGTTGTAAAAGCCCAGAAGTACCACATCATGGCAGGAAGCATGTACAAGCACACAGACCAAGGGATCTTGGCTTGTTGTGTAGAAGAGGATGAGTACTCTAAATGGTTGCAATTAGCACATGTAGGTGCACTAGAGCAACATCATTCAAAGCAACGAACGTTACAGACTCTAAGGAGACTCGGAGTACATTGGCCAACTATGGAAGCTGATGTCCAAAAGTTGTGCAAGGAATGCCCAATCTGTTGCACTAAACCACCAGTGGAACATGCCACTCTTTATCAAGTATCCATTGTGCCAGATTGGAGCGAACCACTAGTATCATTCCTGAGGACAAACACATTCCCTCCAGACATGACTCTCGCTAGGAAAAGGAGTTTAGAACAAGAAGCCTTGGATTACTCACTCATTGGTGATAATCTATACAAACGCGGTAAGGATGGTTACCTGAGACTGTGTGTCCATGAGAGTGAATATCTTAAGATCTTGGAAACTGCTCACCAAGGTGTAGCAGGAGGACACTTTGGACCAGATCGGGTGATCAAGGCGATATTATTTGCGGGCTTCTGGTGGCCTACCCTTCACATGGATGCACATACCTATGTGAAACGGTGTGATGTCTGTCAGAGGACTCAGTATCCTATACGCAAAGATGAGATGCCACTGAAACCTATGATGGGTGGACGTGCATTCTCTAAGTGGGGAATAGACTTCGTAGGTCCTATTAATCCCCCAGCTAAGGGTTCTCATGCGGAATACATCATTGTGGCAACAGATTATCTCACCAAGTGGGTTGAGGTAAAAGCTACAACCAAGAACGATGCTCAAACAACTGCCAAATTCTTGTTTGAGAATGTATTCACGAGATATGGGCTACCCATAGAGCTTGTAAGTGATAGAGGCACTCATTTCTTGAACGAAGTGATTGAAAATCTACTCCAAGAATTCTTGGTAATACACAAGAAGTCTGCCCCTTATCACCCTCAAGCTAATGGACAAGCTGAGAGCACTAATAAGATTTTATGCAATGTACTGACGAAATTAGTGAACACTAAACGCTCTGATTGGGACAAACAGCTACACCATGCTGTTTGGGCATACCGAGTTGCCTACAAAACGGTACTCCAAGCCACCCCCTTTCAGATGGTATTCGGTCAAAACGCTGTGTTACCTTTGGACTTCTTGATCCCTACATTGAAAGTAGCACAAGAGCACGAATGGACAGGTCATGAGCTCTCCTCTAGGATCTTTGACCTTGAACGATTAGGGGAAACAAGACTGAGAGCCGCTGCAGGAATATATGCAGCCAAGAAGAGACAGAAGGCATATTTTGATGCCCATGTGAAGGATAAGGGCTTGAAAGCAGGAGATTTAGTTTTAGTCTATACACTAAAACAACACGCGAGGAAGCTAGAAAAGAGAGGCTACGGACCTATGATCATCAATAGGATCTCCACGAGCGGAGCAGTACAACTAGCCACGTTAGAGGGTGATGTTCTCCCAAACTATATTAGCGGATGCAGAGTCAAGTTGTATCAAGAACCCCTCACGGAGGAAATGCTCAGTCGACTCAACACTGCTAAAAAACGCAAAGAGGAAGAAAAGCGAGTTAGAGAAGAAGCTCAAGCTGAAGCTTTAGAACGCATCAGAAGGATGAAATTACGAAGGCAAGGTAGAGATCAGCCTGGAGCGAATGACTATGCAGACCAAGGATTTCCTATGGCCATGTGTGAAGTTGCAGGAACAAGCTCGCATAGGATAATTGATAGACGTCCTTTCGTAACCTTAGATATAGGACAAGGAAAGAGTGCAAGGACCGTAAGAGCCTTGATTGACTCAGGTGCAGCCACTAGTGCTGTTAAATTGTCTTACTGCCAAGAATTACAATTGACTGTCAATCCTGTGGAAGCATATCTCATAGGATTGGGAGGCGTGGAAACCCCTTGCATGGGCGAGGTGGAACTTCCCCTCTACATTCACGATGAGGCAATGACCGTTAAAGTACTAGTGTGTCAAGATGAGGATCTCACTGAACCTCTCGTCTTGGGTCAGGATTGGATCTATGACCAAGCAGTCAATCTAAACCTAAGAAGTGGACTTCTCCAGGTTTGGCTCAATCATAGTCAAGTCACAGTAGAATTAGACAATGGAGCACTCAAGGAGCTAGGAAAGGCACAGACTCCTGGTCCTTCCAGGGGTACACATGAAGATGACCATGCTGTTCTTGTTCAAAACCCTGTGTTGCAGAGGAATGATATTTGCAAAAAAGGAGTCAGGGATGCAACGGAACTCCCTTCTTTTCCAAAGGCCAGAAGGAGGCAGCAACCAAAGGCGGATCACAAGCAGAAGAAGCCGAGTACTACCTATGTCCGAGATCAAAAGTACCTGCGCAGGAGAATGTCCCAGAAAATAAACCAGGTGTGGGTGCGGAAAGGCGAACGATCGGGTGCACCACCGTCAACTACACGGGCAAAGCCTCTTATTAGTAACCAACAACACGACGCTAATAAGAAGTCTGTCAGAAATTCTTCTGCTAAAGTAAAATCTATTTGGGTGCCCAAGAAGTCGATGAAGGCAAGCCCACAATCTAGACAAATTTGGGTGCCTAAGGCTTGCTTGAGGGCACAAGTAGTTACACCAAGGCCACAACCTATGCAGCATAACCCATCTACGAGTACAACCAGTATTCCCTCGTGCTCAACACTTAGGAACACACCAAGACCCATGAGCATGCATGTAATCACTTATAAGTGGGTCCCTAAAAGGCCCCACTCCCAAACAGCGATACCGACACAGCTCTCTGGAGTCTCTACGAAACCGAAAGCAAAGCCCATCCACTGCATTTGGCAGTCTAAGATCTGTAATAAACCCCCCGACCCCGATTTGTAAATTCACCCCACTTACTAACGGCATTAGTCTCCTAGGAATACACAAACGTTAACTACACTCACTGTCTTCGTGCACTTACTAACCACTAACTCACCATCTACCTCATGTTAATGTTGTAACGGGGACAACAACGGATTTATTTTGTCCATTACGATGTTAACACATGATTCTATATTCTCACAGAATCAGAAAGCAAGAAGAAAAATGGCAGAAGCGACAGGTTCAGGCTCACAAGTAGGGATACTCACTGCAGGGATTGATGTGGATAGCCTACCTGTGGATGTGCCCCCGGCTGAACGACCAGTGGAGATGCAACACCTCCAGCAACTCCCGGTGCCAGATCCCCCTACAGGAATCACGGAAAGAGTTCATGCGAATTCTCATTGGTTCAATGGCATGCCCGGTCCATTAGGTGAGGCCAAGTATATCTGGGAGTCTAAATGCGAGTATGACAGATCATGGGTGCGATTCCAATTTTTCTCCAAGGAGTTCGAGACTTTACAGAACACCGAAGATCTACAGACCATATGGCAACGAGCAGGGTTGGCGGAATATTTTGAAGCCCCACTACCTAAACCCGACCTCCTCCGATGTTACTATCTGGTCTCTACATTACAAGCTCATGAAGATAAGGACCAACCCGGATCATTTGTTCTCCCCTCATTGCTGGGCAACAACGAGTTGAAGAGGTTTGAACTTACTGTGGAGCTAGTGAGTGATGCTTTAAAGATGCATGGCACGCATGTACCCTCAGAAAAGGATGCTCTCGTTCCCAACAACATGAAGGACAGGAAAGTAGTGAAGCTGAAAGACATGGCAGCCCTCACCCCAAATGTGTCCATCCCTCTCCGCATGTGCATGCAACATTTCGCCTTCCCCGGTCAAGACCGATTCACGCAACCACACAAGAAGATATGGTTTGCTCTCTACTTGGCGGAAGCAGGTGCGCTACCTATTAAGCTACCAGTGTGGATTATAGATCAGTTGTATGAAGCGAACAAACGGGCTTCTAGGAAATTAGTGGTGAACGGATGCTGTGCACTCACACGCATCATTTACCGATGCTTGGCATATGATGTCCCCATTGAGCGTGCCTTAACTTGGGCACAATTACAAATGTTTAAAAGGCTCAAGACATCCACACATCAGTCCAAGCGCATGAGGGGCGCGATTCCGTGTGTACAGACAAGGGAAGTCCTGACTACTCCTGAGGCATCACCATTAAGAGAGGGCACTGTACCTCCTTTTACCATTAGGATACCCAGGTCGGAATCTGACACTACGACACAACCCACCCCATCGGCTCCTCCGGTTACACCTGAATTCGAGTTTGCTGCCACTGGAGAGGCTGAAGGGCTGGACCCCCAGGATTTCGAAGCATTCCTACAAAGCACACAATTCTCTGATGTGGAGTTTTATTCAGAGGCAGAGGAGCAGGGCACATCCTCACGGAGAAGAAGAAAGTCTACAGACGGTAGACATGTCCATTGGAGTGACGCTCAGCAAAGCCAACAACACGGACACCCGGAAGAAGAAGAAGCATATGAAGAAGAGACCACTGAAGCCCCAGCATATACAGCAGAACTCCGAAGGCTGTATCAGATTATGGAAAGAGTGCGATCGCAGCAGTTACTCACTGAACAGAGCAGCAGAGTACTTATGACTCAGTTGTTGGAAGAAGCGGGAGTTGACTCAGAGTACAGGGAAGGTCTCTTATTGATGGCAGAAACATATGGAGTTGTAGAAGCTGTGCGCACTGCCATTCAGAGGCCTTCAGTTCAATATGACCCACGAAGGTTCCAGACACGACCTCGCTCAGGTAAAAATATCCAAATTCCCGTTACAGTTGCAGAAGAGCCCACTACTACACCAACCTCCCAAACAGCTAGTCAACAGCACCCCGCCACCCATGAGGAGTCCACCGAACCACTACCATCCACTCCCCCACCATCACCTCCTAGAAGAGAAACAGTGGAAACCACATCGACTGCTCAACCCACCGACCCCACCTTCACCTTCCGTACTCCGATCTCCAGCGCCACCCTATTCTCTACCACTGATAACCCGGTCTTTGACGCAAACCCCATCACTACACCACCCACCGAAACCATTCCCGAGCCTGCCCTAGGACAACCATCCCCAATGCCTTCAGCCACCGGTCATCCTGACCCCAGATCCACATTCATGGGCTTCCCTGCTACCACGCAACCCTTTCAGCCCTCCTCAAATTTACGACCCCAACCCCCGATATCCCTCTCTCCATTTCTACAATCCCTCCAGGACATCTTTGCTAGGGCTTTTCAACTAGGCCCTCAACCATTCCCTGTCTTTTCAGCTCCCCACCCCACGTCACATCTATTCACCACTTCCACACACACACCACCTACCATACCAATGTATATGGCAGGACCCACACTAACACCCACTCCTGAAGGTATGGACATTTCACCACCCACGGCACCTCCACCCACGGTTTCACCTCCTCCCATTCCCCCTCCACCAATTTCACCCACACACACAACTTTCGTAGACACATCATTCACTGTCTCCCTTCCCCAATTCCCTTCCCATGCATCTTCCACAGTAAACACCCCCCACTCATCTATAGGTAATGCATTGGACACCATGTTGGCTTGTATATCAAATTTAAGAACAGATTACATTCAGCTCCAGCAACAAAACGCACGCCTGCAAGAGCACTCAGCGACACTACAGCTCCGCCTTGCGGTACTAGAAGAGGAGAACACTCACCTCCACACACAGTTCCACACCCTCCAAGAAGCCCACAATATATTGGAGGTACAGCTACAGAACATAGATCAGGAAGCAGTGCAGGTGGTAGAAGGTCACCTACGGACACAGCTGGAACGCAACTCAAAACTTCAGCGAAATATGGCACTACTTAAACGCCATCTTGCGGCTGCTCAGGAAGAGAACAGACGTCTGCAAATACAAAATCAAGAGAACCTGGAGGCAGCTATTGAGAGCACACCGGGGGCACCTATCAGCCCATCCAAGTTTCAAGCAGTGACCCCCGATAATATCAAGATTATATTGGAAGATTATGCCACGCTGCTCGAAGCACATGATAAGCTATCGGAGGAGCTAGGACAACTGAAGCAGGAACACCAACAAGGCCCAACAGCTGCCCCTCCAACCACCCCCTCTACAGCTTCGCTTCCCTCCGACGCAGAGGCCATAAAAGATCTCCAGCAACAGGTAATTGAATTGCAGACACGCCTACTACAATATGAGAGGCCATCTTCCCCTCCGGAGGCTCCCACGGACGAAGAAGTTGTGCAAATTCCTGTGGAACAAACGTTTGATGAAGAATATGATCCTCAACCATTCCCAGGAGGCCAACAAACAGAAGAAGCGCAGGACACGTTCGAGGCACCACGGCCGCCATGGTTACGACAAGTGGAGGAAATAGGGACCTCGCATGAAGAGCGCACCGTAGTGCAAAATCAGGCTATGAGGGTCATAGAGGAGACTGTTTTACAATCAGATTACTTCAAGAACTTGTCATCGAGACGCCTGATTCTCTCATCGGAACTCCAGTACAGGCCATATTATATTATCTTGGCTGATTATAATGCAGAAATACAAAGAATCACGGGTCAGATTCCTACTTTTGCGACCCAATTTCAACCCGAAGACCTTCCTCCAGAGGTGCGAAAAGGCAAGATTCGTCAACCAACATGGCGGCAGAAACTTTTAGAGACTTATCCAGAAATGCTACGCACATGGAACAACGCGCCGTTGCACCTCCTGTACAACCCATGCTACGGTCCAGTCCCCCGCCGCAGGTCGTGGAAGGCATTTAATATCAAGGTACAGAACAATGCGCAATGCAAGGAATGGCTGAACTACCCGTACATAGCGCCACCACAAGGACCACCATCGGTAGCATATATGATGGGGACCATTCGCCACTGGATGCCGCGCTTGAAGCCCATGCAAGATGTAGCAGCGCAAATGATGCTTAAAATCTTAGATATGATGCAAGTGGTGCTGAAGACCTTTAGAAATGCAGCCGCACCACAGGTACGCCTTCCGGGGTTTAGCAATGGAAATTACGACTTGGTGTATGACATGAGCACCACCCCCAGTATCCGTGTGGCTTACGCTTGGCATGCACGCATCAAATACCTCCCCGCCTGCTACAAACAGACCTTCGAAGAAATGTTCAGATCAGGGTTCTGGGAGTACCACTCGGAGATTTTCGCGCCAAAGCCGACACATCTGCTTCAACTGTTTGCTTGTGAACAAGCAATGTATTCAGAGTACTACACCACCCCGCAACCAGAGACCCCCGGTGCAATAAATTGGGAGGCATTGGAAGCCGATCTAGCAAGAGGCTTAAGGATAGGAGAACATGAACTGGCCACCAATGTCATCCAATATTACATCGACCACCCGAGGGAACAAAGGTCTGTCAGGGGCGACAGACGCTAGGAAGGGGGGAGTGTTGGCATACAAAGCAATAAAGGAGTCATGCACAATACGGCAACAAGGCCAGATCATTTTTTCCCATAGATTATGTACAACCCAAGTGATTTTAATCACTACACAAACATTGTAAATCCCGTTTTTGGTAGATTAGACTCCATTTTGTGCAAGCCGAGGAGTCCTCGAGCTTGAGGAGTATTAGAAGTACCATCGTACCAAATTTCATAATTTTTAGACTTCGTTTGAGCCCTCAAATAAGCCCTGGAACCTAATTTTTAACTAGGCCGGACACTAGGTCTGGACAGGGCCAAAAGCTAGTCAAAAACTATAAATAGAGCTAGAGAGCTCATTTTTGAGGTTAGATTGTAATTGAAACGAACTTGTAAGAGCTTGTGAAAGTAATCTAAAGCACTCCATTGATTCTCTCTCTTTGTCTTGCCGTGTGTGCGCGCGTGTGTGTATGTGTGTGCATGCTTGTATGCTTCTCACTCACGCACTTGTGCCGCCACTTGCTCGAGGTCTTCATACCATCCTCACGTCTTCCCGGATTGACATTAAAGGAGGTGCTACTCATCACTGAGCTACAATTTTCAACGGTCATATCGATCTCGAAGCATGACCGTCCATATGGACAATGTTGATATGCCCCTCATATGTTGTAGAGTAAAGAAAAAAAGATATGTCCACAAACAAGATGAATGTTTATTGACGTAAACATATTTCCTCTTAAGTCTCTTATACATTGTTTTCTTTTCACTATTTTTAAGTTTTTCTTTTTAGAAACTGGAACTTGATTGTTTTTAGCTCAAGGGATAGGGATTCCAATAATGAATAGATGTATTGTATATTCAAACATATTATTATTCTTGTATATGAGTTTCTAGAGTTACCTTTGTTGAGGGTATTGTTGAGAATGTTGATCGATGGGGTAACTTCCCATTTTGTAAATATCTATTAGTGCCCATTCCAATTATAAGCACACCACAGTAATCAATATTAACAATATAGTGCTCTATCTATACTCTCATAAATAGAACTTCTAGATACTCTCATCTAGTTGGAAATTTCTTTATGATGGTTAATATGAAAAACCTCTCTACTTACTACAACACATTTCTTTTCCATGCAATGTCAAAATTTCAATAAAATGTGAGACAATGACAATATGTTTTACATTCTTGTGCACATTGATGAAGGAATATGTGGAGTAAAAAAGAAGGTCAAGGAGAAGATGGAGAAAGAGAGAGAAGAAGTAGAGATGTAGACTTGCATGGGAGCCCCCAAACCCACATACTGATCATTTGAGGCAATATTGTGTAAAAGATATATGTATAAGAATATAGGATTAGATTTAAATTATTATAAGAGAATCAAAATTTTGCAATGTATAATTCAATGGATACCTTGAGTTTTCCACCCCTTAAGTGGTTAGAAAACATACAAGCATCACTATACATTTCAATATGACTAGTGCTTTAATCAGTAAATGCATTACTATGCACGTCTAAAGCATCACTATACATTTCAATAGGCACATCGATGACTAGTGCTTCAATCAGTAAATGCATTGCTTCAATCAATAAATGCATTAGTATGCACGTCTAGAAACACGTCAGTGACATTGTTATAAGCAATATCACCAACGTGTTTGTTGGTATACCTATCCGAATACACATACATGTAATTGCTTGTGTAGTCAACCTCTATGCCATTCCTCTACCTTGTCCAATAGCTTGCCTGTATGCACACATTTCACCCAAGCTTCCAATAAGGTTGAAGTCTTGGATACCTCTACTATTGATGTGCAACACCTCCTTGATGATACTTTGTCACACCCTAGTTGCTCTCTTGGTTGCTCTATGTGCACTCTCTCTACGTGCTTTGTCACCTCCTTTGCACACTTTCTCTCTCTGTGCACGACAATATGTAGGTCTCTTGCTCTCTCTTCCTCCAAGCATAGACTATCTCCTTAGTCCAAGAATGCTAATCCCCTTTGTTTGAGTGTCGATTCCTCTTACCTATGTCTCTTCAAGTACTTTTCTATCTTGGTGCTCACTTTCATGTCCCAAGAACCTCTCCATGTACAAACCAATGACTCCCTATTTTGTCTTGTAATGACTTCATGAAAAACAATATTTTAAATGGGGGACCACACATAAACTCTTGAGTACCTTCTTCACTTCATATCTTTTCCACTTTTGATCTTTATTTCTTGTAATTGTGTGCATAAGGGAGGGTTCACGTAGACCTTCCATAACACTTAAAAAGCCTTAAAAACACTTCAAAAAGATCACTTTGCAACTTGCATTCACTGTTCCTACAAAACCAATCCAAACAGAATATTTATGCACTACCTATGTTCTTGGCGACGTGCAAAAAACACATGTGCAGCTCTTTGCACTTATGCACGAACTATGCTTCATTTGCAAAGTTTAGTTCAATAGTTGCCCACCACCTAATGGCCTCCCCATCCTTGAGAGCAAACAACTAAACCACGAGCAAAGATGTGCCACTTTGACAGCATAGGGGTGAAGCCTTCAAAATAACATATGAGCAACCACTAGGAGAAGGAAATAAATAGTTGCAAGGGAATAAAAAAATTGGATACCGAATCAACAAAAATGGAGGAAGCAGGATTGTTGGAGGGGTAAGATGGAAATGGTAGGGACAGTTGAGGGGATAATGAGGATAGGGAAAGGAGGGGGAGGGTTAGGGGTTAGGGCTTGGTTTAGGTATAATGGGAGGGGCATGGAATGTTGATATATTTTGGTAGTGATGTGTGTGAACACTCTAGGACCAAGAGGGCACTTTTTCCCCTCTTTAGAAGGTTTTCTTCCCATGGCTTGTATATATGTCTATAATTCTAACGGGTTACTTATCTTTGTACCTTCACTTGGTAATACAATCCATACTATGTGTTGTGCTCCAAGCTTATTCTTCTTCTTCTTCTTCCTTGTGTTGATTGCATGCTTCCACAAACCTCAAACTCCAACAATTGGTATCAGATTAGGTCCCCACTTCATCTAAGGCATCATCGAAACCTCTCCGATCACAGTCTCATAATCATACAAAAATAGGTGAGCATACTTAGTGCAATTAGGATTTCAAAACTACTTCGCTCTATGGTGTTGGAATCACAATCTTAGCTCTTTTTGGCCTCTGAGCACACTATCAGAGCGCCTGTGTAGACAATTTTGTCCTTTTGTGCCAAACATATATGTAGGTTTTGATTCACCACTACAAGCAGCTCTTGATATATTTAGGTAGTGATGTGTGTGAACACACTAGAACCGTCGGGCACTTTTTGTTGACGACATGATTGCTCCTACTTCATCTACATTTGTATCCGCATGAGTGCATCTCCATTTTGTATCCAGGAGGCACTCCATTTCTAGTCTATTTCCATTTTATATTGTATTTCCTTTGTATTTGGGTACCTTGCCATGTGCTTCTACCAGTTGTATTCATTCTCCTTTCAGGAGACATATCCCACATATGATGTACTTTTGAGTGCCCCTCCCAAATCTATATAAGGAGGGCCTCCCCCCTCATTTGTACTTGGTTAGAAGCTTGAGGAGCCTACTCCATGCTCTTGGCAAGCTCATTTCTAATCCACATGAGTTTACCCATTTCATGGTCTACTCATTTTGTGTCTCACACATTCTTTGTTTTGTGAGAGTACTTTACTTTTCATTTTGCTTCCGCGTGTGTACTCTCTACATGGTATGAGAGCGCTAGGTGGAGGTCTTGGTGGTGCGTTTGGTGGTGATTTTGGTGGTGGTGGTGCTTGAGTGGTGACGGTTTTGCTTTCTCATCTTAGAGAGAAGCTTTTGCCGTCACTTTTGTGCTCTTTGGGCTTCATTTTGCCCATTTGCCTGTTGGAGAATTACTCTCCTAATCGCAGCGGAAAGTGTAGAAGACCTTCTCAGGATCAAGACTCTTGCCAATAGCAGAACCTTCAAATGAAAACTTGTACCAACTGAAATATCCAATGAACTTGAAACTTTGGTCACTCAAACTAGACACCTAGAGCTTTGGAATGAGATATCAAACACTCAATTTTGAGTGGATTTGAGTTGGCAACTCTTTGATACAAAACAGGCTACCTGTCCACTCAGTTAGGCTGAAAACTGGACTTCACTAAAATCTGAATAACTAACAGACCATAAAGAATTTGATAAAATTGTTCTTCTAGATAAAGGAAGTACTTGAGATAAGCTTTCCAACGAATGTTTAAAAAATAAAATTGGATACATATGTTGAGAGATATGACTCTCACAAGTAGACTACCCAGAAATGGGTGTGCGGCTGGACATATTCTATGAGAGTGAACTGAACGAAATGACTCAAAACAAATGAAGTAGCTACAAGGGGGCTTCCACGCCTTCTTCCTCTATGCTTGAGTGTCCTCCCTTGCCTCTTTTATAGCCAAGTGACCAAAAATTCTCATGATGAGTTTGAGAGCTCTTCTCCATCATTTCTCCACTACTTTGGACAGCCACTCCTCTTACAGTTCAGTTTTTGGATTTGATTCTCTTTTGAATGATTCTCTTTTGATCTCCACTACTTGCTGAAGTAAATGCTTCTATTTTTCATTTTTGTATTTTTCTTCTACTTGAAGAAAATCCTTTTTGCAAAAATTTATACGAGCTTACTTCTTTATTTTTAACACTCCCCCTCAAGCTCACATGTGAGCTTGCACCTTCAGACATATCCTGTAGGTTGCTTCTTTGAGCTTCATGTGATAGGTTTGCTACCTATCATGAACACATAACCTGAAGTGGATCTTCTGTCTTCCTTCGAACCAGCCCAATCAGCATCACTGAAGCCTTCTTCATCATATCCATAAAACAGAGCATGATTGAATGTGTGCTTCACATATCTTAGCACTCGTTTGGCTAAATTTAAATGTTCACTTGTTGGAGCTTGCATAAATTGAGAAAGAACTCCAACAATATAACATAAATCTGGTCTTGTGATCGTAGCATAGATCAATGAACCTATAATACTCCTCTATGTAGTTACATCATGTAACTTCTCTCCATCATTTGAGCATAACTTCACATTTGTGTCCATAGGTTGAGTGAGTGGTTTGCATTCACTCATTCCAAATCTGAAAAGAGCATGCAATAGGTACTTTCTTTGCATTAAGTAAATGCCATCTTTCCCATAGACTATCTCAATGCCTAAAAAGTATTTCAGCTCACCAAGATCTGAAATTTTAAACTCCTTACCGAATTTCCTTTTGATCTCTTGTATTCCTGTAACATTACTTCCTGTTATGATGAGATCATCAACGTATATGCAAATATATACCTGCTTGCCTTCTTCTTTCTTCATGTAGAGAGAGGGATCTGCATTACTTGGACTATACCCACACCTTGTGAGGTACTCGACCAATCTTTGATTCCAAGCACGTGGTGCTTGCTTCAGCCCATACAAAGCTTTCTTCAATCTACAAACAAAATTTGGATGCTTTTTGTCTTCAAATCCAATCGGTTGACTCATGTATACCTCTTCTTGAAGTTCACCATTGAGAAAAGCATTTTTTATGTCAAGTTGATATAATGGTCATCTCCTTGCTGCACTCACTGCAATCAAGGTTCTAATTGTTCCCATCTTTGCAACCGGGCTGAAAGTCTCTTCATAGTCGATGCCGTGAGTTTGCCTGAATCCTTTTGCTACTAGTCTAGCTTTATGCCTTGCTAGAGAACCATCAGCATTTCTCTTTATTTTAAACACCCATTTATTTGGAACAATCTTCATACCTTCAGCCTTTGGAACTAACTCCCATGTGTGATTGTCCTTGAGAGCTTTAATCTCTTCTTGCATAGCTTCTTGCCATTCTTTTTGTGTACATGCTTCTTCATATGCATCCGGTTCTTTGTCTTTGACCACCTGTGTCATATATGCAAAATGCTTTGCAATAAAACTATCATAGCTCAGCCTTTCAATTGGATACCTTGCTCTTGAAGACCTCCTTTCGTTTCCTTTTGAACATTGCTTCTTCAACCGGTTCAACTTTACCTTTGGTGTGATCACCTCTTCATACTCTTCTTCACTTGCATTTGAATCACTATTTTGGGCAGCACTTTCAGCTTTAGATCTTTCATAAGCTGATGTTGGTGATGAGGAATGACACCTTAGCCTCCCCTTCCATGTTGAGCTTTCTCCAAGTGATGTAGAAGCTTCTGGACCTGACATTTGAGTGCTTCTTTGCTGAAATTCTTCTTGGACAGCACCTCCATCATCTTCACAATCTTCTTCAAGAATCTTCTCTTTCCCTTTGTCTCCAAACCATGGTCTTAGCTCATCAAATACCACATCTCGTGAGACTCGTAGCTCCTTTGTCACCAGATTGTAGCACCTATATCCCTTTTGCTCTGATGAATATCCAATAAAAATACATTTTTCGGACTTTGCCTCCATCTTTGTCCTTAGTTCTTGAGGGATGTGAACATAACACACACATCCAAAAACTTTGAGATGTGTAAGGTCAGGCTTCTTACCGGAATAAACCTCCCCGGGAGTTAGATTATGCACTCCAGCCGTTGTGCACTTGTTCATCAAATAAACGGCCGTACTAGTTGCTTCAGCCCAATAGTTTAGTGGCATCTTCATCTCGTTGAGCATGCATCTTGCAACTTCTGTGATATGTCGCTTTTTCCTTTGAGCTATTCCATTTTGTTGAGGTGTGTACCTACATGTAAATTGTCTCTTGATGCCATTTTCATAAAGAAAATCTGAAAATTCTTTGGAGAAATATTCTCCTCCTCCATCGGACCTCAAGGTCTTTATGTAGCGTCCTGTTTCCTTTTCTACCTGTGCTTTAAATCCCTTGAACATGGAGAACACATATGATTTTTTGTTTTATGCAAAACATCCATACTTTCCTTGAATGATCATCAATAAAAGTGACAAAATATCTATTACCAGCCACTGATGGTTGTTGTGATGGTCCCCATACATCCGTGTGTATCAAGTCGAGGACATTCCTTGCCACATAAATGCTTTTCTTGAATGGCTGTCGAGTTTGCTTTCCTAGTTGGCATGCTTCACAAAACTCATGTAGTCCGGCATCATTGAATCTTGGAAGACCTCTTACCACTTCATGGTTGTTCATGTCCTTGATCTTGGGAATGTTGATATGTCCAAACCTTTTGTGCCACAAATCGATTTCAGCAATCCTCTTGTTTCCAAACTGAATATACATCACCTTTCCATGGGGTTGTTGAATGACCAAAGTGAACATCCTTCCTTCTTTCCTTCCTTGAGCAATGACCTTGAATCCTTCTTTTGGATTCTTTATAAAGCAGCCTTTTTCATTGAAGATAACATGATATCCTTTCTCTACCATTTGTCCTACTGAAATCAAATTCTTTGCAATACTAGGAACATGAAGAACATTAGCCAATACCTTTCTGTCTCCAAGCTTGATATCTCCAACATGCTCAATTGCGTGTTGAGTTTCATCGCCGGTCTCCACACATCCTTTTCCTCTTGGAGCTTGTAGCTTTGTGAATAAATCTCCTTGGCATGTTATATGGTTGCTGCAACCTGAATCTATGAACCATTTTTGGTCATCACTTCTCGAGTTGTTGTAGTCATGCTTCATGGCAAGCATGGTTTGCTTGTCTCCTTCACTTGATGTACTCGCATAGTTATTTTGGCTCCTTTGGTTGCCTCCATTCAGCCTTCCATTCTTTCGCCAACAATCATTTGCATAATCTCCTAGTTTACCACAATGATAACATGTTATACCTTTATGAGGATTATATGAACCTCGACCTCTTCCTCTATTTCTTCCTCGACCTCTTCCATGTGTGTTGTCATTTGAGTTGTCCTTGTCCTTCGAGTTGTGTTGGCTGAAATTTGTATTGTTGTAGCTTCTTCCTCTTCCTCTCGAGCCTCCTCTTGAGTTCCTTCCTCTACCTCTTCCGGCATATAACATTTGACTATGGCTGTCCTTACCTTTGTTGCCTTCTCCTTGTTGAGCAACCTCTTCAACCACAAGATTTGGTATAATCTCGTCAAATGTTGGAAGAGGATCTCTATAAAGAATGTTTGTGATGAGGGGCTTCCACTTTTCTTCACTCCTCAAGCCATTGAGGGCTGTTTGGACGATGTCTTCCTCTTCTATCTTGCATCCAACTGATGCTAGCTGATCTCGAAGCTCCTTGATCCTCAATGTATACTCACTAATGCTTTGGTTTGAGCTTTTCTTCATGTTGTTGAGCTCGTTCTTGAGTTGCATCCTCCGAGAACTTTTTGAGGTAGCATACACCTTCTCCAATGCTTCCCAAAATTCCTTGGCTATTTCTAAGCTTTGCACATGACCAATCATAGTGTTAGAAATAACTTGTGAGATGAGGAACATCACCCTTCGATTCCTCTCTTCCCAATCAGCAAATTGTCTCCTTTGTGCCGGAGTAATGTTGAGATCTTCAATGTCTACCGGTTGTGGATCGTCTCCACTAACTAGACTCCATAAACCTTTACCTTTAAGGTAATTTATCATTATATACCTCCAAGATTGAAAATTATCTTTGTCTAACTTCTAAACTTGTTGTCCTAAATCAGCCATTGAAAACTTCCAAGATTGAAGTTTACCTCAAGTATGTTGTGGCGCTCTTTCTTGACTTCATGAAGCTCCCCCTTGATTTGTAGCTTCTCCTTTGCTTCAATTCAGTTCCAATGCTTTGAATCTTCAAAATCCAATGCTCTGATACCAATTTTTGGAGAATTATTCTTCTAATCGCAGCGGAAAGTGTAGAAGACCCTCTCAGGATCAAGACTCTTGCCAACAGCAGAACCTTCAAATGAAAACTGGTACCAACTGAAATATCCAATGAACTTGAAACTTTGGTCACTCAAACTAGACACCTAGAGCTTTCAAAGGAGATATGAAACACTCAATTTTGAGTAGATTTGAGTTGGAAACTCTTTGATACAAAAGAGGCTACCTGTCCACTCAGTTAGGCTAAAAACTGGACTTCACTAAAACCTGAATAACTCACAGACTATAAAGAATTTGATAAAACTATTCTTCTACACAGAGGAAGTACTCGAGATAAGCTTTCCAACGAATGTTTAAACACTAAAACTGGATACATATGTTGAGAGATATGGCTCTCACAAGTAGACTACCCAGAAATGGGTGTGCGGCTGGACATACTCTATGAGAGTGAACTGAACGAAATGACTCAAAACAAATGAAGTAGCTACAAGGGGGCTTCCACGCCTTCTTTCTCTATGCTTGAGTGTCCTCCCTTGCCTCTTTTATAGCCAAGTGACCAAAAACTCTCATGATGAGTTTGAGAGCTCTTCTCCATCATTTCTCCACTACTTTGGACAACCACTCCTCTTACAGTTCATTTTTTGGATTTGATTCTTGTCATATTACGAATGCACACTCTTGGGTGAGGTGGCATGTATGCCACCTCACCCTGATGCCATGTGGCATGTATGCCACCTCACCCAAGAGTGTGCATCCGTAATATGACAAGAATGTTCTCGGAAGGCGTCTTCAAATGAAGATCGAGAACAAACAAGAGAGAGAGATGGGATGCACCTGGTGCATATGAAGAGTCTACGAATGAAGAGCATATACTCCAGGACTTGTCCAAGGTTTTGATTTCAAATTTACAGGCATGGAGCTTCATGTTAATCACAGGTATTATTATTTCAATTTTGAGAGCTTTGCATTTTCGAGAAGCACCATGAACTGTTAGGAGGCCAAGATCCGGAAGGGAAATCATATGTACGGAGAGTATGAGGTATATATATTCTCATCTAGGATCAAAGATTCCCTCCAATTACAAGAAGGCCAAGTTTAGAGTATCTCTAAAATACTCTACTTTATGATTTTCACATAAATTTCAGGAGCTATTTTGATAAATAGCCATTTTGGGAAGGGGAAATGAGAAGGTATTTTTCATAGATTTATGGAAAAAACCATGCACACTTAGAGTCTAGTGTATTGACTTTCATGACAAAAGATCAAGGGCGTAACAATTCTCTTTTGAATGATTCTCTTTTGATCTCCACTACTTGCTGAAGTAAATGCTTCAATTTTTCATTTTTGTATTTTTCTTCTACTTGAAGAAAATCCTTTTTGCAAAAATATATACGAGCTTACTTCTTTATTTTTAACATTGCCCACCCTCCCACCCCTTCTTTCTCATCCTTTTGTACACCCTTTATTCCATTTTCCCCTCCTTCCTACCCTCTTTGTTGATTGAGTGTGATATATTTTCATTTTCAAGCACACATATGCAGAGGTGATAATAGTTCATGTTATTTGAAGTGTTTATAAACACTATTGGAGAGAGATTGTTAGCATTTATTATGCATTCCCGAATGTTTAGTATGTACACACACTTATTCCTTGAAGTGTTGCTTGAACATCTATCCATCATCAAGAACACTTCGAAATCTGTTCTTCTTTGAGTGAACTGTATCCTTGTGTACACATGCACGCAAAAATCTCTACTATACAGGCATTCATTACGGTGCATTGTCCAATTTGCTATCGGATAATATTTTATATGCTTTTGTGCCATAAGCACACCTTCAATATGCTGACCACGGATATTTTTTTTGTGAAGTGATTTCTTCCCTAGAACTGAATGCAAGTGTTGGGAAGAGCTAACCTACTGTGCAAGTCAGCTATGGTCGTCCTCTGAAGCAACCATTGTCTGTAACTAGTAGTCATCGATTTCAACGACGCCCTTTGAAGCACCAATCATCTGCTATAGCTTCGTGCAAGTTACACACTCTATTTTATCTGTGACTTGCAGAAGGAAACATAGAGCTTCTTTCGCTCTGCAGAATTATGAGGGTCCATTAGCAAGCCCGAGTTCCCATCATCCTTCGATCCATAGCAAATACAAAAGTACCACTACCTTTCTAGTGACAAAGTCGACACGACTCCTGTTCAGCGCCCTCTATTCTAGAAAGAAAACACAACCGTAAGAAACATCTATCCTTACATCAACAATGATCCATACCGACTGCGCACAAGCACTACGAAAATGATGGCGATCACTCTTCTTGCTCCTCACTCGTGATTGTGGCTTGTGAAAGAGCCACAACACTCATTGTTCTGATATTCTCAGCATCAGCAAGACAACAAGTCTACTTTCACTACATGAGGCTTATCGGCTGCGACCTTCGTCTCTGCACAAGCCGTCTGTGAGAGAGAGAGAGAGAGAGAGAGAGAGAGAGAGCAATAGCAGCAATGATCGCGTTCTGTGCATAGTTGAAGACACATAACTTCTCCTCTGTGAAAGTCTGCATCTTCTTTTTGATGATCTGGAAAGAACGATGCCATAGTCTTGCTTAGTCGCAACTTGTATGAACCTTGGCAGATAAGGACGTGCGACATAGTGCAATGTCAGATCCTCCTCGTCCGCCAAAGTGAAGGACGCTCATCCATTCCCTCTGTTGCACTTCTGTGTGCCTGCCAATTGGCAGACAAAGAGAGAGAAAGAAACAAAATGAGTGCGCCATTTGCAGATAATACTTATGAATTGCCATAGGTGAAGCTAATTATTAACATCTCCAAAGAGTTCACGGGCCATCACTGTCCCCAGGCGCATATGCTATTTGCGACTAATGCCATAAACTTTTTTCTAATTATCATGGCATAGACGTGGCAAAATGCATTGATGGGCTCCGACATTCATTGACGTCAGTGATGATGTCGTAATTAAGTGCATTATATTTACTCAGGTGACAAACTCATCCATCTATGCATTGAGTTTCTATGTCGATTCCCACACACATCGGAATTGCTCTAGTGTTCTGAACGCAAGTGATAATTCAAAGCTATGAGATCTTTTGAATGACTGCTTCAGATGTTACGTTTTTTTACTTCTCATTACAACATTAACGATTTCCCCTAAAATTATTTACTCAATCAATTTGACATCATTGTGAAAACTTGACTTTTGTAATACTCCAGGATCATCTCACCCTCAATTTTGGCACTTTCATGATAGAATTTTGTTGTTTTCTTGAAGGGTTGTAACCCTCTTCCTCAAGGACATTATAAGGCACTTTGATCAGCCCTCATTTGTAAATTCTCAACACCAATTGGCACTAACTGCCCACTCATTGTATATCAAGAAATATAAGCAAGAAGACATTGTGTGTGTGTGGTTGCACCTGTGAGTTGGAGGCTAGTCTAAGCCCACTCACAAGCCTCTTCGAGTCTTATGCCTACTCTAAGCCAAGTATGGTGTGTAACGGGCTAATCTAAGCCTGCTTCTCTCGCGTCGACTTATCTTGGTGTTGTACAAGTGCAGGGCTACTCTAAGCCCCCCCTCCCCAAGAATTTTAAGTGTGGTGTCCAGTTGTTCATTTCAAGCTTTGCAATTATCTGAAGCGGTATTTTTGGCAAGTGTCTTTGATGTTGCGAACATTTGTTTTATGTAGGGTACAAGTTTCAAATTATGTAAATACCTTAGGGAAGTCTTCAAATACCTCAAGAAGGCTCATATTATTCATAAAAGATAGCCAAAATACCATGTGAGTTCTAGAACATGGTCAGTCAAATTAGTGAGTCACAAGGAAGCTGCATGGGTGTCCTAGTGGAAGGTCGATGTGGCTAGTTCTCAAAGTCCATCAATACTTTGCTTATTTGAGCACTTGAGTCATGTAATACCTCCACCCAAGTGTCTAACACGAATTTAGATGTATTAGGAAGGTTCTAGATTAGTTCCCCATGCTATAAAAAGAGGGGAGAAGTCGTGATCTTGGGGGAAGTCCAAGAGAGTCATATGTGTATCTCTACGCTGCTATAATTTTGTATGCAGAGATTGCAGAGCTTGTATCTCCCTTATTATATACCCACATTACATGTTTGATAGCTCATTTGAAAGCTCTTACTGTCTACTTTCATACTGTCAATTTTCCTAATCATTGGATTTGTGAGCTGAGAGTAGTACTCTCTGCAAGTAGTGTGTGTTCTCAGGTTTCACCCCTGCTGAAGGTATCCATTAAACCTCAAACTTGTAGAGGCCATATCTCCTTGCGTATTTATCCAAATTGAGTGTTCTTTGGCTCATTGGAAAGCTCTTGGTCTCTCGTATATGTGGTTAAAAGATTTTTTAAAAATTCTGAGCCAGTAGAGAAAAGTAATCTCTGCAAGCATGACTAGTTTTCTATGATGAAGTTTATGAGAAGGTCAACTTGTTCCTTGGGGGTTCCACCTACTTCTAGCTATATTTTGGAGGTCAATAAACTCCAACATTGGTATTAGAGCAAGGAATCAGATCTTGAAGAAGGTTCTAATACCTTGATGAAGAATTTGAAGCTATTGGAGCAGCGGTTCATCATCGACACTACACAAAGGTAGAAGGAGATAGCAAGGAAGCATCTCAAGCAACATCCAAGCAAAGAAAGGTGCATAAACTTTATTAAAAAGGTAAATCTCATACTTCTTCTTATCACACATATCCAAAAGGAGGAAGTTTACTATTTACACAATGGGTGATCAACATGCACAAATAGAGAAGCTTGATAAGAACAACTATTGCACATACTCTCAACGGACTCAAGGATGATGAGAGATGGAAACCATTCATTACTTCAGTTTATGTTAGAGGAGAATTACCAGACTTTGATCAGCTTGTTGCTGTCATGGTCACGGAGGAGATGAATCTAAATGGCTCTACTTCAAATCAAAAAGGATCTCAAGGACAAGCTCTTTATGTAGGATCATCAAGAGGTGGAAACAGAGGAAGAAGAGGTTCAAATAGAGGTCGAGGAAGAAGGAGCAATGATCAAGGGACTTCAAGTGGCTTCTTCAACACAAGAGGAAGAGGAAGATAAAGTGCTAGAGCTACAACAGGCTACTACAACTATAATCAAAGACAAAGGAGTGAAGATAATTACAATTGTTATATATGTGGAAGGTATGGACACTATGCCAAAGATTGCTATCAAAATGAAAATAATCAAGGTGGTAATCGAAGAGGAGGCTATTCAAGAAGAGGTAAACAACAAGGAAATTATGTAGTTGAAGGTAAAAGTGATGATTATGATTCTCTTCTTATGATGAATGTAGAAACTAAGATGAATTGCAATAGTGATGCATGGTATGTAGATAGTGGTTGCTCTAACCATATGTCACATGATGCTTCATGGTTTTCTAATATGCATAATCCTTCATGTAAAGGTCATGTTGAAATAGGAGATGATACAACACATAAGATTATGCAGGTTGGAGATGTTTTTATGCAGGATAAGCGCAATGATAGTGAACCTCTATATGCTTTGTTCTAGCATGAAAAATAGGATTTGAGGTCATATGAATGCTGCTCAAGTTATCCCCATATATCAGTGGTACATCAACCTGCACATTCAAGTCATGAAACAACTTTTTAAACCACATAACCTCAGTAGTAGCCAATGCTAAACCTCTATACTCAGCCTCTATAGAAGATAAAGCAACTGTAGGCTGTTTCTTTGAACTCCATGTTAATGTCTTGTTTCATGCTATTACCACATATCCTCTTGTGGATCTTCTATCATCTTTGTTTACAGCCCAATCTGCATCACTAAAGACTTTAAGAGTTAGATCAGCATCATGACTATAAAATAATCCTTCGTTCATGGTACCTTTCAAATACCTAAGCACTCTTTTTGCTGCATGCATATGAGGTACTCTAGGTTCATGCATAAACTGTGACAATACTCCCACTGCATAGCATATATCAGGTCTAGTTTTTGTTGCATAAATCAAAGATCCTACCATGGATCTATATGCATTCATAGCATGCAATTCATCACCTTCCTTTGCACTCAACTTTAAATTACATTCCATTGGAGTAGAAACAAATTTACATTTCTGCATATCAAACCTTTTCAGCATATCACATATATACTTTCTCTGTATCAACCACATACCCTCATCCCCATACACCCAAGAAAGTATCAAAGCATACCAAGATCTGAAATTTTAAATTCCTTTCAAAATTACCTTTTATCTCTTCAATTGCTTTTGCATCATTCCCTGTAATCAACAAGTCATCCACATAAATGCATACATAGACACACATGTCATCTACATGTTTTACATAAAGTGAAGGATCAACATGACTCGTTGTGTATCCTTGCAGCATAAGATACTTTACCAACCTTGCATTCCATGCCCTTGGTGCCTGTTTGAGACCATACAATGCCTTCTTTAACCTGGATACATGATTAGGATATTTTGCATCCACATAACCATCTGGTTGTGACATATACACTTCTTCATTTAACTCACCATTAAGAAAGGCATTCTTTATATCGAGTTGACATGTATTCCACCTTTTACTTGCAGCTAAAGCCAACAAAGTTCTCATCGTTGCCATGTTTGCTACTGGACTAAATGTTTCCTCATAGTCCAATCCTTGAGTTTGATTATATCCTTTTGCTACAAGTCTAGCCTTATATCTTGACACACTACCATCACTATTTCTTTTAATCTTAAAAACCCACTTGCAACCAATTACCTTTTGTTTTGGTGTCTTTGGAACTAAATTCCAAGTCTTGTTATCCTGTAGTGCTTCCATTTCTTCTCTCATTGCTTTCTCCCACTTTTCATCTCCTTTTGCCTCATCATAACATGTGGGTTCATGTTCTTGCTCAACTTTTTTCATAAAATCATAATGAGTATTCATAAAAGATTCATAAGTATACCTTTGAGGTTGCTTACTCACTCTTGAAGTTCTTCTTACCTCCAATGTAGATGCTCTTCCTTTCTTATTAGGAACCTTTGATGATTCTCCATACTCACATACATCACTAATTTCCTCTCCTTCATCATTAACTTCAACAAGTTTGAGTTTACCTTTACTTTTAACACTTGGAGGTGACTCTTGCCTTAATCTTCCATTGAAAGGTAGCTCTATTTCTTCACTCAAACCAATTTTCTCATCACTTAAACTTCTTGTGGGCTGAGGTAAGCACTCATCTCCTTCACCTGTATCTTCTTCATCTCCATTTATGACCTGCAAACTTTTCTTCTCTACATACCATGAAAGTGATTCATCAAAATTTACATCTCTTGAATCAACCACCTTATTGGTATGAGGATTATAACATCTATATCCTCTTTGAGTATCTGCATAACCAATAAATATACACTTTTCTGATTTCACATCAAGTTTTGATCTCACTTCACTAGGTACACATACATAACATACACAACCAAATACTTTCAAATGACTTACATTTGGTTTCCTTCCATGCCATACCTCATATGGTGTCAAATGATGAACTCTAGCAGTAGGTACTCTATTCATAATGTACACACTTGTGCTAACAGCTTCACCCCAAAAAGAATTAGGCAAACACATATCATTTAGCATGCTTCTAGATGCTTCTGCTATGATTCTATTTCTTCTTTCTATGACTCCATTTTGTTGTGGAGTATACCTGCATGTAACTTGTCTTTTGGTACCTTCATCATACAAAAAATCAGTAAAAGTTTGAGAGAAATACTCTCCCCCTCCATCGGATCTTAGATTCTTAACATATCTTCCTGTTTGCTTCTCAACAAACGATTTAAAATTTTTGAAACAATCAAAGACTTCACTCTTATGTTTAATGAAATACATAAATGTCATTCTACTATGATCATCAATGAATGATACATAGTACTTATTACCAGCCAAGGATGCCTCTTTAGTAGGACCCCATACGTCCGTATGTATAAGGTCTAGCAATCCACTACTTACATAACTTGAATGCTTGAAAGGCTATGTCCTCTCCTTACCCATTTGACATGCTTCACAAAGATGCACCATATGTTGCTTAGTAAGATCAGGTAATCCTTCAACAATCCGCTTCTTTGATAGCTCCTTTAACCTGTGTACATTCATGTGTCCAATCCTTTTGTGCCATAGATCAAGCTCTGCTATTCGTTGCATACCATAAGAGAAATAGTTTGTATGATTTGGATTTACCTTGAATGTAAACAATCTACCTTGTTTTTTACCTCTAGCAATGAACCTCCTTTGCTTTGGATCCTCAATGAAGCAACCTACACGATTAAATCTTATTTGCAAACCGTTTTCTACCATTTGACCAACTGACATCAAATTCTTAGTGATCGTTGGCACATAAAGCACATCCTTCAAGAAATTTGTCTTGCTCTTATCTTGCGCAACAACATCTCCAACCTGCATAATCTTATGTGTTGTATCATCTCCTGTTTCAACATGACCTTTACATGAAGGATTATGCATATTAGAAAACCATGAATCATCATGTGACATATGGTTAGAGCAACCACTATGTACATACCATACATCACTATTGCAATTCATCTTAGATTCTACATTCATCATAAGAAGATAATCATCACTTTTACCCTCAACTACATAATTTCCTTGTTGTTTACCTCTTCTTGAATAGCCTCCTCTTTGATTACCACCTTGATTATTTTCATTTTGATAGATCTTTGGCATAGTGTCCATACCTTCCACATATATAGCAATTGTTGTTATCTTCAGTACTCCTTTGTCTTTGATTGTAGTTGTAGTAGAAGGCCTACTACATGCAGTCTCCTGAACATGGTGAGTCTTACTATAGTGAAGAGCCAAATGAACCTAGTTGGGAGTCAGATTACACAAACGTCATGTATGCAAACCCCAACCCTAGACCTCAACCTAGGCAAGTAAGACCCCCATTCCCTAAAGGACCATGCTACAGATGTCAGGGAGATCATCTCATTCGTGATTGTCCCTTGCCTCCACCTCCACAACCCCAATCAGTGACGATCCAGGGCTTTTGCCAAGAATGTGGAAAGGAGCATCTCTTACGAGATTGTCCAAAGAATCCCAGCAATATGCCAAAAATAACTCCCATTAATGTTATTGGGTTAGTTGTAGACTCCACAGGAAGTGTGATGTCCACTACACCAGTGCAAGTGATCACTAGAGCCCAAGCCTTACAGCAGAACCCAGGTGTAGGCCAGGAAAAGAGCACAGAGGCTAGTGAAACAGAGAGCATAACCAAGAAGAGGACTAGAGCGTGGAGAGATAGTCGTGAAAGAATGAAAAGGCAATGGGCAAAGAAGATGAGTGAACTCAAAGAAAGCCTCAGAGAAACAAAGGCCAGGATAACTGAACTCACATCTCAAACTCCCTCTCACACTACCCCACCACCACCATTCCCATCTCCATCCGACCCGCCACCTTCCAACCCGCCTCACCTAGTCCCACCACCCCCAAGAGTAGGATCAGTCCTAGCAGATCCCACTCCTGAGAACTTAAACATGATGCTTAAAGCTTATCAGGCCAGAATCCAAGCAGGGCCAAACGTAACTGATCATGAAAAGTGTTACCCTAGAGCAGAACTAGAACTTGAACGAACTAAAATTTGTGCTAAGATGGTGGGATTGGCTCAGACCTTGTTTGAAGCCAGTCGCCTATTTCACATCTCTAGTTCAGCGAAGACACAGTTACACTTTGATGGACTGCTAGAAAGAATAGAGAAGCTGATTGCACAATCAGAAAAGGAACCCGCCTCTCAACATAAGGACAAGGCAAGTGAAGGAGCAAGTCTTCCTGCCCAGGAAGCCTATGTGCCTAACTCTACGGAGCTAGACACATCATCTTCTATGAATCGATTCACACCAGAATTCCTACGAGAGATTCAAGAAGACAAATGGGCTAAAGAAAGTGAAGTCCCTCCTCCAATTGAACTTGTGGATGATGCACATGACCAGTTCCCACAAGACATCCCATCCATTTATGAGTAGCAGGAGAGCACCCACTCTCAGGAAAGATTTGACTTTGATTCTAACTCTCTACAAGAATTACCCCACTTCACAGGCCCATGGGAAGCTAAGTCTACTTATATGAGAGCACCCACGGTCATGGTACGAAATGAGGACTCAGTCATACCTAGGAACACAGAGGTAGTGAAAAACACTAAAGTACAATGCAACCTCACCTTAGAAGAGCTACTCAAAGTAAGGCTAGAGCTATGGAAACATGTAGCCAAACAAGTACCAGAAATAGCAAAACCTCGTTCCCAGGTAGGATCCCAGAGAACAGTGCCAGAAATACCATTGGACAAGATAGGAGACATGAGTGAGGGCGAAGAGGGAAACACATATCTTCCTGTCACCCATCAAGGATACACCACCAAGGCCATTCTAGACTCAGGCGCAGGTGTTGCAATTGCTACCACCTCCCTATGGAAGCATTGGGGCAAGCCAGCACTCAGGCCCACAAGGATGAAATTGCAAATGGCCGATGGTCACATAGAGAGACCCCTAGGGTTGTTAGAAGGAATAACTCTCACCACCTGTGGTGTTGAGTTCGAGCACACATTTGCTATATGTGACTTCAGCAAAAATCATGCCTATGAGATGATCTTGGGACGACCCTTTATGCGACAGTTGCAAGTGGTACAGGACTGGGGAACCAACTCCTTGTACCTACAACACTTAGGTGTTACGACCAAAGTGAATCTCAAAGATTACTCTCATAGAGATGTCCCTCCGATCCAATGGAATCCCATCCATAGAACCAAAGATGATACGGAATCGGTGCACTCCATAGGATCAGGATCCTCATGGATGCATGAAGACACCCACTTATGGATGTGCAAAGTAGCAGTGGAAGAAGAGAAGAGAGAAGAAGCCAGAGAGATAGGTGCAAAAGAAACACATAGATCAATTCAAGACCCAGCCTATGCACCTGTAGTCTTTCCTGACGAAGAATTTGAACCCCACGGCTGGGCAGAAATCCTAGCAACAATGGATGTAGCCATCAATGAGGAACAATGGACACCCAACTATGATGAAGATGGCTATGACATTTTTGTCTTCTCCATAGAGCCAATCATGGGAGAGGCAGTGTTAGAAGAGTGTGAACCTAGCCCTGATGCATTTGAGGATGCAAGCGACTCCGATCTACAGTCAATCATTATGGACCCACCTTTTGCATCAGATGAAGAATACTTCTATGAAGTAGAATTTCTACCCCAGAGGTATGGAGAGCTTACAAATGATGTAAGGCTAGCCACACATGTGACCCCGAAGGAAGAAGGAAAGAAAAGGAAGAAGAGAGAAGTCACACCAGAAGAGGAAGAATCTTTGTTTGAAGTCCCGGAAAATTTTAAGAAGTATGAGATAGATGACAGGAGAGTCATGATTAGAATGCCTAAACGAGAGGTGCAATCAGGGGAGGCCTATGATAACAAAGAAACCACCAAGAAAATAGTGGTAGTTGTGGAAGAAGGAGAAGAGAGATGCACGTACATAGGCCATGACCTGACGGAAGAAGAAGAGCACGAATTGATAGCCTTGCTAAGAGAATACAGAGATGTATTCGCTTGGAGTTACAAGGATTTGAAGGGTGTTGACCCAGACATATGCTCACACACCATCCCCATGATCTCAGATGCCAAACCCTCTAAGCAAAAGCCATATACATATAACGATAATTACGCTGCCAAGATCAAAGAGGAGATAGATAGACTGGTTGAAGCTGGATTTATCTATGAAATTGAGCACACTGAGTGGGTATCCCCCATTGTAGTGGTGCCCAAGAAAAATGGGAAGCTGTGTGTATGCATCAACTTGAAGAAGGTTAATGCAGCCACAATTCGAGATAACTATCCGCTTCCTATCACAGAACATCTCTTAGAAAGAGTAGCAGGCAAGGAAGTGTATAGCTTCCTTGATGGATTTTCGGGCTATAATCAAGTAGCTATAGCTCCAGAAGATCAGCATAAGACGGCTTTTGCCATTGAATGGGGCATTTTTGCCTTTGGAGTAATGCCATTTGGGCTTACCAATGCTCTTGCAACCTTCCAAAGGCTGATGTGTCATGTATTTAAAGAGTTCTTGAGGAAGAATCTAGAAGTCTATGTTGATGATCTTTGTGCTCATTCCAACATTAGACAAACCCATATTCCTGAACTCAGACAAATCTTTGACAAATGTAGGGAGTATCAGGTCTGCTTGAACCTAGAAAAATGTGTTTTCATGGTCAGGCAAGGCAAGATTTTAGGACACATAGTGTCAAAGAATGGCATATCCACCGATGAAGAGAAAGTGAGAGCCATAGCCGAGTTACCTAGACCAAAGAATGTCAAGGAAGTACAAGCTTTCATGGGGCATTGTGGTTACTACCGCCAGTTCATTCACATATATGCTGTCATTGCAAAGCCCATGTACGGACTTCTGACTAACTTTGAGTGGACTGATGAATGTGAGAATTCCTTCCAGGAGCTTAAACGAAGATTATGTTCAGCACCAATCTTAACCACACCAGATTGGAATAAGCCTTTCCATGTTCATGTGGATGCATCCAATTATGCTATTGGGTGTGTACTCGTGCAACCTACCGGTGAAGGTATATGGATCTTCCAATTGCCTATGCTAGTAGACAATTGAATGCAGCTGAACAAAATTATACCACTACGGAACGAGAAGGATTAGGCATGGTATATGCAGTTAAAAAGTTTAGACATTATTTGCTTGCAAATAAGTTTAAATTTTTTACTGACCATCAGGCACTGCTATATCTCGTAAATAAGCCATGCAATACAGGAAGATTAGTAAGATGGTTTCTCTTGCTAATGGAATATGATTTCGAGGTTGTGGTAAGGAAAGGGAAGACTCATTTGAGAGCAGATCATCTCTCTAGACTCACATCTGGAGAAGCTCCACAAGGAGTGTCAGATGACCTTCCCCATAAACACATAGGATAGAGAGGTAGTAAAAGCCCAAAAGTATCACATCATGGCAAGAAGTATGTACAAGCACACAGATCAAGGGATCTTGGCTTGTTTTGTGGAAGAGGATGAGTATGCTAAATGGTTGCAATTAGCACATGTAGGTGCATTAGAGCAACACTACTCAAAGCAACGAACCCTACAGACACTAAGGAGACTCGGGGTGCATTGGCCTACTATGGAGGCTCACATCCAAAAGTTGTGCAAGGAATGCCCAATCTGTTGCACTAAACCACCTGTGGAACATGCCACTCTTTATCAGGTGTCCATAGTGCCAGATTGGAGTGAACCACTAGTATCCTTCCTGAGGACGAAAACATTCCCTTCGGACATGACTCTGGTGAGGAAAAGGAGTTTAGAACAAGAAGCCCTAGATTACTCACTCATTGGTGATAATTTATACAAATGTGGTAAAGATGGTTACCTCGGACTTTGCATCCATGAGAGCGAATATCTCAGGATCTTGGAAACTGCTCACCAAGGTGTAGTAGGAGGACATTGTGGACTAGATCGGGTGATCAAGGCAATACTATTTGCGGGTTTCTGGTGGCCGACCCTTCACATGGATGCACATACCTATGTGAAACGGTGTGATGTCTGTCAGTGAACTCAGTATCCTATACGCAAAGATGAGATGCCACTGAAACCTATGATGGGTGGACGTGCATTCTCTAAGTGGGGAATAGACTTTGTAGGTCCTATTAATCCCCCAACCAAGGGTTCACATGCTGAATACATCATTGTTGCGACAGACTATTTAACAAAGTGGGTAGAGGTAAAAGCCACAACGAAGAACGATGCTCAAACAACAGCTAAGTTTTTATTTGAGAATGTGTTCACTAGATACAGGCTACCTATAGAGCTAGTAAGTGATAGGGGCACTCACTTCTTGAATGAAGTGATTGAAAATCTGCTCCAAGAATTCTTGGTAGTTCATAAGAAGTCTGCCCCCTATCACCCCCAAGCTAATGGCCAGGCTGAGAGCACAAATAAGATCTTATGCAATGTACTGACGAAATTAGTGAACAATAAACGCTCTGATTGGGACAAACAGCTACACCATGCTGTTTGGGCATACCGAGTTGCCTACAAAACGGTACTCCAAGCCACTCCCTTCCAGATGGTATTTGGCCAAAATGCAGTACTACCATTGGACTTCTTAATACCTACATTAAAAGTAGCACAAGAGCATGAATGGACGGGTCATGAACTCTCCTCTAGACTATTTGACCTTGAATGATTAGGACAAACAAGACTGAGGGCGGCTGCAGGGATATATGCAGCTAAGAAACGACAGAAGGCGTACTTTGATGCCCACGTTAAGGATAAAGGGTTAAAGGCAGGCGACCTAGTATTAGTCTACACTTTGAGACAACATGCGAGGAAACTAGAGAAAAGAGGCTACGGACCCATGATCATTAATAGAATCTCAACAAGTGGAGCAGTGCAACTAGCCACACTAGAAGGCGATGTTCTTCCAAGCTACATAAGCGGATGCAGGGTCAAGTTGTATCAGGAACCTCTCATAGAGGAAATGCTAAGTTGACTCAATACTGCTAAGAAACGCAAGGAAGAAGAAAAGCGAATTCGAGAAGAAGCTCAAGCAGAAGCTTAAGAGCGCATACGAAGAATGAAACTAAGAAGACAAGGCAAAGAGCAACCTAGGCCAGATACATATGCAGAACAAGGATATCACGTGGCTATGTGTGAAGTTTCAGGTATTAGCTCTCAAAGGATAATTGATCGAGGTCCTTTTATAACCGTAGATATAGGACAAGGAAAGGGTGCAAGGACTGTAAGAGCCTTGATTGACTCAGGTGCAGCCACTAGTGCTATCAAATTGTCTTACTGTCAAAAACCGAAATTAATTGTCAATCCTATAGAAGCATACCTCATAGGATTGGGAGGTGTGGAAACCCCTTGCATGGGCGAGGTGGATCTTCCCATCTCCATTCAAGACGAAGAGATGACAGTCAAAGTATTAGTGTGTCAAGATGAGGACCTCACTGAGCCTCTTGTCTTGGGTCAGGACTGGATCTATGATCATGCAGTCAACCTCAACCTAAGAAGTGGACTTCTTCAGGTATGGGTAAATCATAGTCGAATTACAGTTGAATTGGAAAATGGGGCACTCAAGGAACTAGGTAAGGCACGAGCTCCTGGTCCTTCCAGGGGCGCACATGAAGTTGACAATGCTATTCTTGTCCAAAACTGTATGATGCAGAAAAAGGATTGTTTCAGCAATGAAGTCAAGGATAAGACGGTACTCCCTTCTTTTCCAAAAGCCAGAAGGATGCAGCAACGGCAGATCAAATACAGAGGAAGCAGAGCACTACCTATACTGGAGGCCAAAAAAAGGAGCAAAGCAGATTGTTTCAGCCGTTGAAACAAGTATGGATGCGGAAAGGCGAACACCCTGTTGCGACTAGGCCAGCCCCACGGCCAAAACCTCTTATTAGTAATCAACAACACGACACTAATAAAAAGTCCTTCATAAATTCTTCTATGAAAGTGAAGTCTATTTGGGTACCCAAGAAGTCAATGAAGGCCAGCCCACAATCACGACAAATCTGGGTGCCTAAGGCTTGCTTGCGGGCTCAAATAGCGACACCAAGGCCACAACCAGTACAACATGTTTCACTCACTCGAACATCTGAAGCCCAATCTTATACATCACGCACGGACACATATCTTTCCATGAGCACAAGTAGAATCACTTGTAAATGGGTCCCTAAAAAGCCCCATTTTCAAGTAGATACCCCTATCACACTGTCCCGAGTCTCCACAAAATCAATATCAAAATCCATCCACTGCATTTGGCAACCTAAAACTTGTCATAAACCCCCGGACCCCAATTCTAAATCCTTGTCCACCTACTAACTACGTCACTCTCACACTACATCATTCCGCTTAGTTCTTAGGCCTACCCAATACCTAACTACACACACAAGCACCGAGCACTTACTAACCCCCTAATCTCTTCCGAACCTCATGTTAATGTTGTAATGGGGACAAAACGATTCTATCTTGTCGTTTACAATGTTAACACATATTTCTATATTCTCACAGAATCAAGAGGCAAGAAGTAACATGGCAGATACGGCGGGAACTAGCTCTCAGGCAGGCACCAGCCCCCAAGTCGTGGACATTGAAAGTCTCCCAGTTGAGGAGGAATTGACGGAACGCCCTGTGGCATTGAGGGCATTACACGCCATACCGGTTAGAACCCTCCACAAGGGCACACTATGCCAGTCAGTAAAAACTCTCATTGGTTCAGTGATGTGGCAGGACCCCTAGGTGAATGCACTTATATGTGGGAGGCCGAGATAGAATTCAATGGGCGCTGGGGCAGGTATCACTTTTTCACTAGGGAATTTGAGAGATTGCAGAATAACGAAGGACTGAAACCCATCTGGAAGAAGGCAGGGCTCTACGACTACTTCAAATTCCAATTGCCAAAGCCTGATTTTCTAAGGTGCTCTTATTTGATTAACACCCTCACTCCGAGCAAAGACAAAAAGGGATACAGCTCCTTTGTCCTCCCATCTCTCATAAGGGGCAATGAACTGAAGCGTTTCAGGTTGACTATCAACTTGGTAAGGGAAGCTCTAGACACGAAAGGTATGCACATTCCTACGGAGAAAGAGACTATGGTCCCCGACAATATGAAGAACATGAATCTGACAAAGTTAAAGGACATGGTGGCAATGACGCCTACAATCGCCATTCATTTGCGAATGGTCATGCAGCACTTTGCATTTCCTGCTCAAGAGAGGTTCACAATGCCACCTAAGAAGATCTGGTTTAGTCTATACTTGGAAAATGCCTTTGATTTGACAATCAATATGCCCCACTGGATTATCGACCAAATCCACTTGGCTCATCAAAGGTGGTATAAGAAACAAAAATCTGTACTGTATGGATGCTGTGCTCTTACCAGGATTGTGTATAGATGTTGGCTTATGACGTGCCAGTGCAGAGGGCATTAAATTGGACCAGGGTACAAGAATTCCAATGTAGACTATCAACCGCAGGACCGCCATCTAAGAAAATGAGAGGCGCAGTTCAGATGCCCTGTGCACAACCCCGCGGTGCAACATTGACACCAGAGACAACTCAACGACTTCCAAGGCGGGTACAACCCTTCACTATTAGATTACCAAGACACAGCACTAATGGACCAAATCTAGTGTTTCCACCTGTACCAACCGACCTAGAGTTCCCTCACGGATTCACTTTAGAAGACCTAACTGATGAGGAGGTAGCCAGAATCATAGAGGCTGTTAACGCAGAAGTCGAGGTAGAGCAAGCTAGTGGACAACAACTGCTACAGACCAACCCCATCCTAGACAACCAGATGTCGTTGATGTGGAGGGTGAAGAAGAAGAAGGACAAGAGGAGGAACAAGATGGACAATCCGAGGAAGAAGAGGAGGAATATGATCAGGAAGCTCTGCAGGTACTTGAAGGTGCCCCAGCTTATACAAAGGCATTGAAGAAGCTCTATGATACCATGAACAGAGTTCAAGAGCAACATAGACTATCCCTAGCAACAGGCAAGGCCCTCATGAATCAGATCCTTGAGGAGGAAGGCGTAGACGAGCAATACCGTGCCACTCTTGACATGATATCTGAGGCTTTAGAAGTACCTGAGACGGTGCATACCGCCCTTGCACAAGCACGAAGAACGGAGCGAAGGTACGGCAGACGTCCCCCTCGATCAGGAAAGCAGATGAATGTACTAGTATCAGAACCACAAGGCACATCCACAACCACGGGCACCGCACACACTGTCCACGATACTGAGGAAACCCATGTATCAAGTGCACCTCCGTCACCCCCGTTGCCACCCCTGCCTCCAACTCCACCACATTCACCTCCCACAACCAGTGTAACCACTACTATCACTGCCTCCGAGTCCACTACCCATACCGAAGCACAGACCGTCACTCAACCCACACAACCCACACACCCTATCTCCACTTCTTTTGTCTATACGGCCACTGAAACAGTAGTTCTAACCGCTGCCACAGAAAATCTCAACCCCCCGATCACACTTCCGGGCAGTTCGTATTCACAATTGCACACACCACTGTACACTTTCACCACTATCACCGCTCCCACAATTCCAATATTCACAATCACTCCCACTACCGCATCCACCGTTGATTTGATGGACATCTCACCCACCTCCGCACCCCTCCCTCCCCCCATACCCCCAACATCTCCCATCCCTCCACCTCCCACTTCACCATTTTCCAGCACCGCCTCCGCACTTCCATTTCCCTTCCCCTTTCCCTTCCCTTCTGCATTCAACACCCTTCCCGCATCCATCCCTATTAATAATGTATTTAATAATATGTATCAGTGTATGTCGCAACTACAACAGCACTACCAGCATCTCGATAACCAACATACGCGACTCTTTCGAAGTCATGAGGAACTTCAACTACGCTTCATTGATCTCGAAAGGGAAAAGCGGCTACTATAACAACAGCATGCCACCTTACAAGAACAACACGAACAGCTAGTAGCCAATCCACCCCAGTCAGATGCAGAGGAAAGACAACATATGGATGAATTGCTACACTCCCAGATAACGGAGAATCTCAAACTTAGACGCAACCTGGCCCTCCTACGAAAACACATGTCTACAGCACTCGAAGAGAATAAACGGCTGCAGAAACAGAATGAAGAGAACTTGGAAGCAGCCATGGAGGGTTCCCCGCAGGAAATCGACCCAGAAAAATTCAAGGCCATTCCCTCAGAGAATATGAAAACTGTGTTAGAAACCCATGCCGACCTCCTGGAGGCCCATGCAGCGTTAGAACGAGAAAGGGATGATCTACTTAAGCAACTGGCAACTTAGCAGGAGTCACCAAGCAAAGCCACAGCCACAGACGACACATCCGAAGAAGTCACAAAACTCAGAGCAAAACTCGAAGAATTACGCATCAAAGTCATGCAATACGAACGTCAGCCCTCTCCCCTTGTCGAGCCCGAGCCTGAAGATCTAGTGCCCATCGAAATAGAGGAAACTTTCGAAGACCCGTATGTTCCCATGCCTGCACTAGGGGGCAAGCAAACAGACGAGGGCATGGACACCATTGAAATAGAGGCTCCTGAATGGATGCAGAGGTTAGACAAAGTGGCCACAACCCATGATGATAGAGTGGCAGTTCAGATAGCGTCAATGTCACGATTGGAGGAGGTAGTTATAAAATCGAACTATTTTAGGAACCTCTCTCATCATAGGTGGATCGGCACATCCGACGATTTGTATGTTCCCTTTTGTGTCTTAATGGCGGACTACAATGCCGAAATAAAGCAACATACCTCAAAGGAACCAACCTCCGCCACACAATTCGCACCGGAAGACATCCCAGCGAGTGCCAAGCAAGGCAATATTCATCAACCGATGTGGAGGATTCGTCTACTGGAAACCTACCCAGAAATGGTAAGAACATGGAATAACATGCCCTTGTACATCAAATACAATCCATGTTATTGCCCTGTATTTAGAAGAAGGTCATGGCCGGAATACACAAAAACTGTGCTGACAACCAAAGGATGCGAGAAATGGCTCAATTATGTTTACTTAGCACCACCCAAAGGCCAACCTACCATAGGATATATGATCTCGACGATTCGGCATTGGGGGGTCAGGTTTAAAAATGTGCCAGACGTCATGGCCCAAATGTGCTTGAAAATTTTTGAGCTCATGTTGGTCACATTCAGGACTTTTAAAATTGTCAAGGAACCTCATCTGTCAGCCCTTGGATTTAATGAAGGAAATCAGGACCTCGTCTACGACATGAGCGCAACCCCATCTATTAATGTTGTATATGCATGGCACGCGCGTATCAAGTATCTACCAGCCTGCTTCAAACAGGCGTTTGAAGAAATGTTTGTCACGGGATTCTGGGAATATCACTCAGAGATATTCATTCCCCGACCATCACATTTATTGCAGTTATTTGCAGTGGAACAAGCTTTCCATTCAGAAAAGTTACGTATACCACATCCAGAGGTTCCCGGGCTAGTAGATTGGGACGCTCTACTCACGGACTTGGCCAAAGGGTTGCAGATTGCAGAACATCATTTAGCACAAGACGTTGTTGAGTACTACATCCAACGACCCACCCAACAAGGGTCTGTCAGGGACGACAGACGCGAGAGAGGGGGGGGTGTTGGAACTGAAGGACTCACTAGGCAAGGAAGCTTAAGAAGGGAGTCAGAGAGAAGAGAAAGTACAAGCAGACAGAGCAGTCAACGACGATCTGGCAAGTAGGCCAACATTTTTTCAGGACACTAACGCATATAAAAGAGGTGGACACACAAGGAGAAGGAGCAAGTAGGGAGCTCCAAGAAGTGTACGTCAAATCTTCAGAAGAATCCCCTACAAAAACAGTGATTTTCATCACTAAAAACCATTATAAATACCATTTCACATTTTTGTGGCTCCATTTTGTGCAAGCCAAGGAGTCCTTGAGCTTGAGGAGCTTTAGAAGTATCTACCTGTCAGTTTTCACATTTTTTAGACTTCGTTTGAACCTCCAAATAGGGTAGAGAACCTAATTTTTAACTAGGCCGGACACTAGGTCTCGGCAAGGCCAAAACCTAGTCAAAAACTATAAATAGAGCTAGAGAGCTCATTTTTGGGGTTAGCTTGTAATTGATCTAAACTTGTATGAGCTTTTTGAAAGTAATCTAAAGAACTCCATTGCTTCTCACTCTTTGTCTTGCCTTGTGTGCACGTGTGTATGTATGTGTGTGCATGTTAGTGTGCTTCGCACTCACGCACTTGTGCCTTCACTTGCTCGAGGTCATCATACCATCCTCACGTCTTCCCGGATTGACATTAAAGGAGGTGCTACTCATCACTGAGCTACAATCGCTCCTTCTTCCCCCACCTCTATTTGAACCTCTTCTTCCTCTGTTTCCACCTCTTGATGATCCTACATAAAGAGCTTGTCCTTGAGATCCTTTTTGATTTGAAGTAGAGCCATTTAGATTCATCTCCTCCGTGACCATAAGCGCAACAAGCTGATCAAAGTCTGGTAATTCTCCTCTAACATAAACTGAAGTAATGAATGGTTTCCATCTCTCATCATTCTTGAGTCTGTTGAGAGTATGTGCAACCAAGTCATCGTCCTCCACATGAACTTGAATTGATCCTACTTGATCTGCAATCTCTTTAACCTTCAACAAGTAATCATTGATCGATGTCCTTCTATCTTTTTTTATGTTATTCAACTCATTTTTGAGTTGAATCTTCCTTGCTCTTGTGCCTGTAGCATACAACCTTTCCAATGCAAGCCAAACATCCCTACTTGTGTCTAGATCTTGTATGGGTGCTACCATTGAAACTTGAATATTTTGTGATAAAATTAATATAACCCTTTTGTCTCTTTCATTCCAAAGTCTAAACTCCCTCAATTGTTGGTGATTTGGATCCTCTGGTAATATAGGTTTGATATCAGTTCCATCATTGAAACCATACAAGCCTCTACCTTGCAAGTATGCTGTGATTCTAAATGGCCATAATTGATAGTTGTTCTTATCAAGCTTCTCTATTTGTGCATGATGATCGCCCATTGTGTAAATACTAAACTTCCTCCTTTAACCCTCCTTTTGGATATGTGTGATAAGAAGAAGTATGAGATTTACCTTTGTAATAAAGTTTATGCATCTTTCTGTGCGTAGATGTTGCTTGAGATGCTTCCTTGCTATCTCCTTCTACCTTTGTGTAGTGTCGATGATGAACCTTTCCTCCAATAGCTTAAAATTCTTCATCAAGGTATTATAACCTTCTCCAAGATTCAATTCCTTGTTCTGATACCAACATTGGAGTTTATTGACCTCCAAAATATAGCTAAAAGTAGGTGGAACCCCCTAGGAACAAGTTGACCTTCTTACAAACTTCATCATAGAAAACTAGTCATGCTTGTAGAGCTTACTGTTCTCTACTCAATCCGACTTTTTTAAAACTGTTTCACCCACATATACTAGAGCCCAAGAGCTCTCCAATGAGCCAAAGAACACTCAATTTGGATAAATACACAAGTAGATATGACCTCTGCAAGTTTGAGGTTTAATGAAGACCTTTAGTGGGGGTGAAACCAAAGAACACACACTACTTGCAGAGAGTACTGCTCTCAGCTCACAAATCCAATGATTATGAAAATTGACAGTATGAATGTAGACAATAGGAGCTTTCAAATGAGCTATGAAACATGTAATTTAGATATATAATGATGGAGATACAAGATCTGCAATCTTTGCATACAAAACTACAACAGCGTAGAGATACACATATGACTCTCTTGGAATTCCCACAAGATCACGACTTCTCTCATCTTTTTATAGCATGGGGAACTAATTTAAAACCTTCCTAATACATCTAAATTTGTGGTAGACACTTGGGTGGAGGTATTACATGACTCAAGTGCTCGAATAAGCAAAGTATTGATGGACTTTGAGAACTAGCCACATCGACCTTCCACTAGGACACCACTGCAGCTCCCTTGTGACTCACTAATTTGACTCACCATGTTCTAGAACTCACGTGGTATTTTGGCTATATTTTAATATGAGCCTTCTTGAAGTATTTGAAGACTTCCCAAAGGTATTTACATGATTTGAAACTTATACCCTACATAAAACAAATGTTGAATCATTTGTCGAGAATACTTGGATGTACCCCACATATGGTGCATGTCATACTTGGATGTACCCTACATATGGTGCATGTCCAATGGGTAAGCAGAGTAGACAACCTTTCAAGCACTCAAGCTATGTAAGCAGTGGATTGCTAGATCTTATACACACAGATGTATGGGGTCCTACTAAAGAGGCATCCTTGGCGGGTAATAAGTACTATGTATCATTCATTGATGATCATAGTAGAATGATATTTGTGTATTTCATTAAACATAAGAGTGAAGTCTTTGATTGTTTCAAAAATTTTAAATCATTTGTCGAGAAGCAAACAGGAAGATATGTTAAGAAGCTAAGATTCGATGGAGGGGGAGAGTATTTCTCTCAAGATTTTACTGATTTTTTGTATGATGAAGGTATCAAAAGAGAAGTTACATGCAAGTATACTCCAGAACAAAATGGAGTCACAGAAAGAAGAAAAAGAATCATAGCAGAAGCATCTAGAAGCATGATAAATGATATGTGTTTGCCTAATTCTTTTTGGGCTGAAGCTATTAGCACAAGTGTGTACATTATGAATAGAGTACGTACTGCTGGAGTTCATCATTTGACACCATATGAGGTATGGCATGGAAGGAAATCAAGTGTAAGTCATTTGAAAGTATTTGGTTGTGTATGTTATGTACATGTACCTAGTGAAGTGAGATCAAAACTTGATGTGAAATCAAAAAAGTGTATATTTATTGGTTATGCAGATACTCAAAGAGGATATAGATGTTATAATCCTCATACCAATAAGGTGGTTGTTTCAAGAGATGTAAATTTTGATGAATCACTTTCATGGTATGTAGATAAGAAAAGTTTGTAGGTCATAAATGGAGATGAAGAAGATACAGGTGAAGGAGATGAGTTCTTACCTCAGCCCACAAGGTTTAAGTGATGAGAAAAGTGGTTTGGATGAAGAAAGAGAGCTACCTTTCAATGGAAGATTAAGGCAAGAGTCACCTCCAAGTGTTAAAAGTAAAGGTAAACTCAAGCTTGTTGAAGTTAATGATGAAGGAGAGGAAATTAGTGATGTATGTGAGTATGGAGAATCATCAAAGGTTCCTAATAAGAAAGGAAAAGCATCTACATTGGAGGTAAGAAGAACTTCAAGAGTGAGTAAGCAACCTCGAAGGTATACTTATGAATCTTTCATGAATACTCATTATGCTTTTATGACAAAAGTTGAGCAGGAAAATGAACCCACATGTTATGATGAGGCAAAAGGAGATGAAAAGTGGGAGAAAGCAATGAGAGAAGAAATGGAAGCACTTCAGGATAACAAGACTTGAAATTTAGTTCCAAAGACACCAAAACAAAAGGTAATTGGTTGCAAGTGGGTTGTTAAGATTAAAAGAAATAGTGATGGTAGTGTGTCAAGATATAAGGCTATACTTGTAGCAAAAGGATATAATCAAACTCAAGGATTGGACTATGAGGAAACATTTAGTCCAGTAGCAAACATGGCAACGCTGAGAAATTTGTTGGCTTTAGCTGCAAGTAAAAGATGGAATATATATCAACTCGATATAAAGAATGCCTTTCTTAATGGTGAGTTAAGTGAAGAAGTGTATATGTCACAACCAGATGGTTATGTGGATGCAAAATGTCCTAATCATGTATGGAGGTTAAAGAAAGCATTGTATGGTCTTAAACAGGCACCAAGGGCATGCAATGCAAGGTTGGTAAAGTATCTTATGCTGCAAGGATACACATCGAGTCATGCTGATACTTCACTTTATGTAAAACATGTAGATGACATGTGTGTCTATGTATGCATTTATGTGGATGACTTGTTGATTATAGGGAATGATGCAAAAGCAATTGAAGAGATAACAGGTAATTTGGGAAAGAGATTTAAAATTTCAGATCTTGGTTTGCTTAGATACTCTCTTGGGATTGAAATTGTGTATAGCGATGAAGGTATGTGGTTGATACAAAGAAAGTATATATGTGATATGCTGAAAAGGTTTGGTATGCAAGAATGTAAATTTGTTTCTACTCCAATGGAATGTAATGTAAAGTTGAGTGCAAAGGAAGGTGATGAGTTGCATGATATGAATGCATATAGATCCATGGTAGGATCTTTGATTTATGCAACAAAAACTAGACCTGATATATGCTATGCAGTGGGAGTATTCTCATAGTTTATGCATGAACCTAGAGTACCTCATATGCATGCAACGAAAAGAGTGCTTAGGTATTTGAAAGGTACCATGAACGAAGGATTATTTTATAGTCATGATGCTGATCTAGCTCTCAAAGTCTTTAGTGATGCAGATTGGGCTGGAAGCAAAGATGACAAAAGATCCACAAGTGGATATGTGGTAATAGCAGGAAACAAGACATTAACATGGAGTTCAAAGAAACAGCCTACAATTGCTTTATCTTCTACAGAGGCTGAGTATAGAGGTTTAGCATTGGCTACTACTAAGGTTATGTGGTTTAAAAAGTTGTTTCATGACTTGAATGTGCAGGTTGATGTACCGCTGATATATGGGGATAACTTGAGCAGCATTCATATGACTTCAAATCCTATTTTTCATGCTAGAACAAAGCATATAGAAGTACACTATCATTATGTTCGAGAGAAGGACATAAACAATGAAGTACAAGTTTCTTTTATGGGAACAAAGGATCAAGTTGCAGATATCTTCACCAAATCCTTGGATGGACCAAAGGTTCAAAGATTCAACTATATTCTTGGCATGAAGGAAATACCCTTTGAAACTTGAGGGGGAGAATGTTGCAAACATTTGTTTAATGTAGGGTACAAGTTTCAAATTATGTAAATACCTTTGGGAAGTCTTCAAATACCTCAAGAAGGCTCATATTGTTCATAAACAATAGCCAAAATACCATGTGAGTTCTAGAACATGGTCAGTCAAATTAGTGAGTCACAAGGAAGCTGCAATGGTGTCCTGGTGGAAGGTCGATGTGGCTAGTTCTCAAAGTCCATCAATACTTTGCTTATTTGAGCACTTGAGTCATGTAATACCTCCCCCCAAGTGTCTACCACGAATTTAGATGTATTAGGAAGCTTTTAGATTAGTTACCCATGCTATAAAAAGAGGGGAGAAGTCGTGATCTTGGGGGAAGTCCAAGAGAGTCATATGTGTATCTCTACGCTGCTGTAGTTTTGTATGCAGAGATTGCAGAGCTTGTAACTCCCTCACTATATATCCAAATTACATGTTTGATAGCTCATTTGAAAGCTCTTACTATCTACTTTCATAGTGTCAATGTTCGTAATCATTGCATTTGTGAGCTGAGAGCAGTACTCTCTGCAAGTGGTGTGTGTTCTCGGGTTTCACCCCTGCTGAACGTATCCATTAAACCTCAAACTTGCAGAGGCCATATCTCCTTGTGTATTTAATCCAAATTGAGTGTTCTTTGGTTCATTGGAAAGCTCTTGGTCTCTTGTATATGTGGTTAAAAGAGTTTTAGAAAATTCTAAGCCAGTAGAGGACAGTAAGCTCTGCAAGCATGACTGGTTTTTTGTGATGAAGTTTATGAGAAGGTCAACTTGTTCCTAGGGGGTTCCACCTACTTCTAGCTATATTTTGGTGGTCAAAAAACTCCAAAATTTTATAGTGTTTCTAAACACTTTATCCTCAAAGCTTTGTAATCACCAAAATTGAAGGTAGCTCATTATCCATGGCTAACGTCTTACCCTCTTTCACCCCCTATTTTTATGCCTAAGGATGAACGCCTCAATGGACTAAATTACAATCTATGGAAAGATGTCATGTGTGCATATCTCTACACAAATCTCCTTCATGAGGTAGTAGACAGGTCAGACCCCGAACCCAATAGGGATACCAACTTAGACAATTGGCATGTGTGGAATGTCAAGGACAAACGAGCTTTAGGTCAGCTGTTACTTGCTTGTGACGAACTGACGAAAGGACATATCATGGCTTGTAAGACGTCCAAGGATGCTTGGGATACATTAGCCACTTTGTATGAAGACAAAACCCCTTTGAAAACATATGCATTAGAGGCCGAGTTTCATAATTTGACCATTCGGCCACACGACACAATTACCAAGGTCATAGCCCAATTTGAGGACCACCAGCATAAATTAGCACTATGCGATCAGCAGATTTCTAGTGAAGACATGGCCATTAGGCTTCTTAACATGTTACCTAAGTCGTATGAGACATTTGTCACAACTTTGTATAATCGCGGCCAAGTCTTAACTTGGGAAGAGGTTCGTCGACTATTGCTCTTTTGGGGTTCGAATACAACACATCAACTACTTGACTGTGGTAAACCAAGTTCTCAGCACTAGTTTGCTACACACAGAGAATTGACTTCTAGCAAATTTCAGATCTATCATTGATCTGCTGAGACAGAGTATAATTTTAAAGATTATGACCCGCAATAGATAGAGTTTTACGCTTGCGCTGAACAGATTTAGGCAAAAATCATCATTACGAGTCTTCTAAAACAGGCCTTATAAGATAGAAAGAGTTCATGAGAACATTCGGGTAATACAAACAGTAACTCATTACATGATTGGCCCGGACTGACTCAGACATGTATCTGCGCTATTACAAGAATGAAGAATCTCTCTTTTGTTTCTTCTACGTCTTCTTTTTTCGTCTAATCCTGCTTTCTTCTTCTCCCCTTTCTTTTTCTCGCACGAACCAAAACATAACTACCCACTTCTCACGAAGTGGGCGCTCAATTAAAATATAATTGTCTGTTAAAAATCCTAAAACGCAACATCCGAGTTAGAAGAAATCTGATTGAGCAACAATTTGATTGAGTATTCTCCAAATTAGCAGAGTTTCAAAATTCAAATTAACTATATATCTTCAGGATTCCTCACCAAGCACTGCCCGATGGGGGATTTTTAACAAAAATCTAACTCGAATTTACAATCCCTTGATCAAATAATATTATCTACATTGAATGCTTAAGTTCTTCAACTTCCACTTCTCCAATCTTTCAACTTTGCAGCATATTGAAATCCTCCTCAGAACAATCCTAATTTTCTTGAAAGTCCCTATCAATAATGAATTGTTGCTTTTCAATTATCATATCCACCTTTTCTTCTAGATTCTTGTGTAACAACTATTCCTGTAACTCTTTAATTATTTGTGCTTTTTCTTCAATTTGCTTCTCTTGTTTTTCAATAATATGGAGTAAATCTTTTTCACACTTTGACACAAAGCATGCCTGCACCTGCTCATTCTGAATCTTGAACATACTTTGCCAAGGACTCTGAAACACAGTCCAAATATCTTTTTAATATAAAGGAAGTTTGGCATTAGCCTACTCTTCTAGACTTGAATTAAATAAAGAAAAGTACAAGAGAAGGGGACTAGTGCCCATGGGACCCCCCAAATCCCACAAGGTAGGGGAAGCTTTTACACAGCTTAAGTGGCATTACAAAGAAGGTTAATCACCCTCTCATCACCCTCATGAGGGGCCCACTTGGGTTTAAGCTTGTTATTGATCAAAAGGAGTACTTCATGATGCCTAAAGGGGGGGAGGGATTTCTTACAGTTAACAATCCTTTTGCCAAGGAGGAACAACAATTTCTCAATTGACCACTCTTTGGGGGAGTCACCAAAGTTGAAAGCACATCTTTCCCACCAGATTTTCCATAGGACCTCCCCTATGATGGCATTCCAGAGAGTCGTGAAGCAGCCGATCGCTTCTCCCAGTAGGGCTTGCTACCAACTGATATGTTTCTGAAGTCTATTTTTCTTTCCAACCGTCTGCCAGAGTCTGTTGGAGTTGGGGCAGGTGAAGAAGATGTGTGAAACATCTTCGATAGACCAGTAGCAGCGTTTGCACCAGGGAGGAATCCCACAAAATTTGCTAGCCTTAAGGTTGGTCTAGATTCCATGATGAAGAATTTTCCATAAGAGGACTGACTTTTTGATTTCTATGAGGGGGTGCCAGATGGCCATGAACTTCATGTCCCATCGAAGCCGCGTCCATGACAATCACCACTTCTTGTTCAGGTTAACCTGATAGTCAATCATTTTTTTGATGTTCGGGATTTTTGATAGGCTATTCCCATTGTGCCATTTGAGACCAAGCAAGCTCGACGTGTTGTGTCCCATGAGAAGGCGAAATTTGTGTCAGTCCCAGGCGAGACATTTGCTTTACAAAGTGTACCATTCTTCGTACGAAATGTGGACGCAAGGGTCAATATCCTCGAAGTTGATCCAGCGGTTAGTGTCTTGTTTCCAGAGATGCTTCCATTTTTTGAAGCCTTTGTTCCATAACTTCTTGGCATTTTGAATGTTCCAAGATTCCACACTCTGAATGCCATGGATCGGAAACCAGACAGAGTCGTTTTGTCTGATACCGGTTGCCCATTTCCAGTCTTCACTAATTCTGGTGTAGCTTTTGACTTTGTTCCAACTCTTCCATAGGGAGCACACAAGATTAGAGCCTTTCAGGAAGATGGGGATCGGGGAAAACAACAAGGTCAAGATGTCAAGATTCTTCCAATTTGGGAAACCCAAGCGAGCCAACTCATTCTTGTTTCTGAAGATCAACTTGGCCCACGAGGCATCCCTATTGCACCAAGCCTTAATCATCCATATGGCCATGCACCCAATTTCCAGGATACCAAGTCCCCCACTATCTCTATGGCTAGTGCAGATGGACCATTTGATTTTAGGCACCCGCCTCCTATTGTGGTCGCCTGTCCAAAGGAAGTTTCTACAAATACTATCCAGTTTGGATAGATCTTGCTCTTTCGGTCTCCAACAAGAAAGGAAATAAATGGTAGATGAAAAGAGGAACGTGTTGATAACCATAGGAGGACCAACAAGATTGATTTGCATACCTCTTCAATAGTTAAGCTTGTTTTCGAGTTTGGCCAGCACCCAGTTCCACCGATGTTCCATAGAGATGCCAAACCCCAAGGGTATCCCAAGAAGCCAAAAAATTTGGCCCTGCGGAATGATTTAACAGCCATGATCAATGAGAAGGTCGGGTTGTGACCCAACAATAGCTCTAAAGGCGGACTTAGAGTGGTTGATTGTGGATCCAAAGGCTTCACAAAAAGTAGCCAGACACCTCCAGAACGTCTCCAGGCTGGTACTGTCATTGTGAACAAATGCGTTCATATCATCGGCAAAAAGTCTCATGGTGATCTAACTGTGATCATGAGGCAAACAGAGGCCTTTGATATTACCAGCTTCCACCTGATGCTCCACCAGCCCGCTAAGCCCTTTTGTGGCAATGGCAAAGAGAAGGGGAGCCAATGGGCACCCTTGTCTGATAGATCTTCTGAGTTTGATCACCTTCAAAAGCTTGCCGTTAATGTTAATTTGGGTGGATGCGTTTCCGAGAAGCGTTGCGATCACCTTGGTGAATTTTTTACTACATCCAAGATCTAGGAGCGACTGCAGAATATAGTCCCATTCCAGCCTGTCGTAGGCTTTATCAAAGTCAATCTTGAGGAAGACCACGTCTTGTTTAGAATCATTTGCAAATTCAAGACCATCCCAGATATCTATAATGGTTTCCAAGATTGACCTGCCTTTGGTGAAACCTTTTTGGTCCTCGCTTAACCACGCTCTCAAGTGGCAAGAGATTCTGTTGGCAATGACTTTGGCAATGATCTTGTATCCTGTTCGGAGCATCATAATATGATGCCAGTTCTCTATTCTCGTCTTTTCCCCTTTTTTGTGTATTAACTTGATAATGCCATTGTTGAGACAAGAAGGAAGTGCGCCAAACTTGAGCGCCTCTTGCCAAACCAGACGAAGAGGGGTAGCAACCACCAACTTGAAGGATTTAAAGAACTCATTAGTGAGCTCGTCGAGTCCCGAGCTTTTACCAGAAGGGAGGGCATCAATGACCTCAATGATTTCTGCTTCAGAGATAGGGGCATGTAGCAGGGAGTGAAGGTTGAGTGGTATCATGTGGGGGGAAACCCTAGATATGGCTGCCATACAGTCCCTTCTATGATGGGAGAGGGGGTTCGAGGTCCCCACGAGTCTCGTGAAGTGCCCTTCAATGATCCCAAAATTATCTTCTTCCATATTGCATACAATGCCATTTAAGTCTAGCATTAAGGGGATCAATTCTCTGTTATGTTTCCTTTTAAGGATACGTCACATCTCTTTGGTGGGTTTGTCGGCTTTGCCAGCCCACCACTCCTTGAAGAAGATTTGCAAATTTTTCCTTTGTATTTCTTCCTCATATCTCAGTAGTGCTCTGATTTTTTGAAGACCTTTCTGGGCTTGAGATTTCCCTTTCACTTCCTCCTCGAGCCTCCAGAGTCTGTGTTGAAGCTCAAAGTCAAGGACAAAGCATGGAAGCACATCAAAAGGTGGACAGTGTTGGAACTCAAGGTCAAGCACAAGCATGGAAGCACATCTAAGAGGTGGACACACAAGAAGAAGGAGCAAGTAGGGAGCTCCAAGAAGTACATGTCAACTTTTCATAAGAATCCCCTACAAAAATAGTGATTTCCATCACTAAAACCATTGTAAATACCATTTTCTATTTTGGTAGCTCCATTTTGTGCAAGCCGAGGAGTCCTCGAGCTTGAGGAGCATTAGAAGTATCATCCTACCAATTTTCATAATTTTTAGACTCCGTTTGAGCCTTCAAATAAGCCCTAGAACTTAATTTTTAACTAGGCCGGACACTAGGTCTGGACAAGGCCAAAACTAGTCCAAAAACTATAAAAAGAGCTAGAGAGCTCATTTTTGAGGTTAGCTTCTTGTAGATTTCAGCTTTGTAATAGATTTCTTTAGTAATCAAAGTCCTTCCATTGTTCCTCTCTTTGATCTTGCCGTGTGCGCGTGTGTGTGTATGTGTGTGCATGTTGGTGTGCTTTCACTCACGCACTTGTGCCTTCACTTGCTCGTGGTCTTCATACCGGTCCTCACGTCTCCGCGGATTGACAAGTAAAGGAGGTGGTGCTTACGCTTGAGCTACACCAAATTTTGGCGCCGTTGCCGGGGAGAGAGCTTCGAGGACGAGCGTTGTGATGGTAAGATCGTAGATTTGCGACGTTGGAAGGTAAAAAAAAAAAAACTGTCATTTCAGTTCATTTTCTGTTTTTTCCTCTTCATCATCATCACCATCATCATCTCCACCTTCTTCCATCTTGTTCTTCATAGAAATTTCTTGTTTTTTAGTGCATTTCCACCATTTTCATACCATTTTTCATGCATTATTGTGTGGGAAGGAGTTAGGAGGTGCAAGGGAGAGCAAGCGCAGTGTTTTCTTCATGATTTTCTGCTCATATGGAGCTCGCCATAGCCGGTGCTCAGAAATTTGAATTTCCCGCCAAAAAACGCGATTCTGTGATGAAAATCGCGATTCTGTGAAAATTCAAAATTTTTTGAAAAATCACGATTCTCTGTTTTCCCGCCTAAAAGTTGGCTGAAAAAATCACGATTCTGTGGTCATTCTCAGAATCACGATTCTGTGATTGTGCTCAAAATCGCGATTCTCACAAATCACGATTTTCAGTCAAAAAACACGATTTTGTGAAAAAAAGGCGATTCTGTGTAATCACGATTTTTTGCTCAAAATCGCGATTTTCTAAAAACATGATTTTGTGCTCAACATCGCGATTTTCATGCCAAAAACACGATTCTGAGAAAATACGATTTTCAGCGGGCTCAAAATCGCGATTCTCACAAATCACGATTTTCAGCAAAAAACACGATTTTGTGAAGCACGATTCTCTGAGTCAAAATCGCGATTCTCTAAAACACGATTCTGTGCTCAAAATCGCTATTTTCATGACAAAAAACACGATTCTCTAAAACACGATTCTGTGCTCAAAATCGCGATTTTCATGTCACAAACAAGATTCTGAGAAAATACGATTTTCAACGGGCTCAAAATCGCGATTCTCAAAAAATCACGATTTTCAGTAAAAAACACGATTTTGTGAAAAAAAAGGCGATTCTGTGTAATCACGTTTTTTTGCTCAAAATCGCGATTTTCTAAAAACACGATTTTGTGCTCAACATCGCGATTTTCATGCCAAAAATACGATTATGAAAAAACATGATTTTGTGAAAAAACACGATTTTGTAAATCACGATTCTCTGAGTCAAAATCACGATTTTCAAAAAACACGATTTTGTGATCAACATCGCGATTTTCAGAAACACGATTTTGTGATCAAAATCGCGATTTTCACAACACGATTTTCTACTCAAAATCGCGATTTCCAAAACACGATTTTGTGATCAAAATCGCGATTTTCAAAACACGATTTTGTGAACACGATTCTCAAGGTACAAAATCGCGATTTTTTCAAAAGGTCCTGTTTGCCTGTTTTGACCCCCAGGAGCCTGAATTGGCATAACTTTTTCATCCAAAAGTCCATTTTTTGAGCTCTATAGCTCGTTAGAAAGCTCGTTTCGAATCCTACATGACCTCAACTGTTTTTTATAAGAATAATGCGTTGATTTTCAGATAGGATAATTTGAAGTTGGGCATCAAGTGGGACTAGGAAACCAAGGGGGCTCCCAAGGATTTTTGAGCAATACCAAGGGGGAGAAAATTGTGTCATGGGAAAGAAAAAAGCAAAAGATAGAAGAAAAGGGGCTAAGATTGAAAAAAAGGAGGGCGATAAACATGAAATACATGAGATAATATCACATAAAGGTGAAACATTTAGAGAAAAATTGCAAGGAGTCAAGGAAACGGGGGAAATGTCTAAGGGGGTTGGATCCTTATTTGCAACAAGAGAATATGATAATACTTTTGTGGATATCAGAATAGGATTTGACCATAGAAGGTTGGGTGTTTATATCAATCCTAATTGTGAGTGGAATTTAATTCATATTGACCTAGTGACCATTATCTTTGAGAACATTCAACCAACAACTCATCCTTCTATCCTCATGGATGGGGAACATTATGAATGCATGGGTAAAGTTGTGTTGCCTGTTATGGTGGATGATATGCAATTTTTGGAAACATTCTTTGTCATGGATTGTATAGATGAAGACTTGATCATTGGCACCCAAAGGTTCATTACACAAAATCATCAAGAATTTGAGGTGCCTTCTCCACCTATTATCCATGCTTCTACATATATGTCTAATCCTAATGACTATCCACCTTATGATAATTGGGGGCAAAATCATCTTTTCACAGAGCGTGCTTTTCATGAAAAAATTTTTCTTTCTACTCATGTTTTTGAATCTAATCCTTCTTTGAGTAAATCACAGGAAACCTTAGAGAATGGAGAAAGGGAGGACTCCAAGTGTTTGGGGGATGTGGGAGGACCCTCTCTTCCTGTAAATTTGGATTCCCCTCATGAAGCCATAAGTAGGGATGATCTACACTCAGATGGTCAAGAAGGAGATGATCAACCAATGTTGTGTATCACTGATGTGGAAAAGGAGGTCGACTCTAGGGTGAATCATGACAATCCATCACCCATTTGTACACCTAGGGATTCTATGTGTAATAAGGATAAATGTCACGATGAATCTCTAGATCAATCTCAAACCACACAACCCATTGATCCCTTGCATAAGTCTGAGGTAGGTATAGAAGATCAACCCTTGTTGCATTCCCCATGTAAAGATGAGTTTTCTCAAAAAACTCACATAGAAGGCCCAAAAGACCCTTACATCAAGAAACAGAAATCACATTTTCTTGGTAATGTCAAGCAAATTTGGGTGGCCAAGAAATTACTTAGAGCCCAACCAAATCGCACTATGATATGGGTACCAAAGAAAACCCTTGCACAAAATCAGTCCCCTCACACTAGACTTCAAAATCTATGGTCTAGGCCTACCATGACTTATCCTCAAGAAAGACCACTTCCAATCCAAGGATCCCAAGCAATCAAGCCTAAGCTCAGACAAAATCCAAGGGGGGACTTCAAGGCAACAACCTGCACAACAAGGACACCAAGGCGAGGTAACGAACTGAATCAAGCACAGAGCTCCAATAAAGAACAAAGAACCTCTTCTGCAAGGATATGGGTTTGGAAGACGAAAGTACCGATAGCATCCACCAAAATAAAGAGCCAGCCACGATGGATCAAACCCTCAGGAGATCATTCAAACATGAAGTCGCCAAAGGTGATCTCTACCCAGTCGCAGACCGTTCTCAAATGGATCCCTATAAGGAGGAATGATCAGTTGTCCTCTCGAGATACAATGGATACCTCCAACAAGGTCGGCATCAACCTCCACAAGTAACATCGAAAGCCTCGAACGAGCAACAACCATGTGCTCCTTGCACAACCCTGTCTTTTGCACCATTCAGGTCATGCATTTCCAAAGTATGCATTAATATAGGGCCACATTACACGGCCGTGCATAGACACACTTGAGAATCCCACGCACAAGAGCACAGTGACATATGTCAAATATTTCTATTGATACTAACTTTTGTGTTCTTGTTTTGTGATATCCTTTTCCTCAAAAAAAAAAAAAAAAAAGGGAGAAAGAAAAGCGAGAGAGAGCTTGTTCCCAGGTTTGGCTTATGAAACATGAATGAGTCATGCTTAGTTGAAGGTGGAACTGTTGATTACTAGGCATTTATCAATTTGGATAGAAGTGTGTCTCGGCCAGCAGTGAGATTATTGCTGCCTTATCTGGTAGATGACAAGCATTTGGCATGAACATGGCATCTACAACTATGATTTTCTCTTACCATGGTAGGAATGAAGAGCTTGAAGGCCCGCTACTTGAGTGATGCTTAACTACTTCATGTACCAGAGCATCCAAGGAGATATCTGCAAAGGGTAGTTCTAGAGGAGAAGACTCCTGCATATGGTGAGCTAAAGAGAATATGTGAAACTCAGCTTGGTGTAGTTACCCGATGTTGCTTGCTAAGGAATATAAAGAAATTCAATTCTCAGTATTTGACAAATGTTGCTTTGAAAAGAGGAGAGGAGATCCACCACTCAAAAGATCTCATCAGTGGACAAAAGGCCTATTCAGGAAATTTGGGAATTATTCAAGTCCCATTTATGTTACTTAATATGTTTACTTCTTAACTTTCAGCCCAAAATTGATACCTCACTAATAATACAATTATCCTTAATATTAAAGTATTAATTTAATATACCCCAATCAAGAGATAATAACATGTTGTAGTGTGTGAATGAGTGAAAATGTAAAACATTGGGACGAAAAGAACTGTCTCAAAATCGTGTGTAATTCCCATTTTTCTTGAATAGGCCTTACAATCAACATGGACATTCATCAACAATGTTCCATCCCAAAGGCCGAGTGTACAAAACGAAGAGACAAACATCCATCAACCTTCTCCATGGTAAGTATCTTTACTCTGGAAACACCATAACCATGATAGTTTAGGAAACCTCTTCGTCAGCATACCCTTGAGCACTTAGCTCAAGACCCGCAATTTTTGCACCATGCTTCTTCCAATGCATTTTCCAAGTAAGCATGCGTAGGGCTACATTACAAGGCCGTGCACAAGGCACATACTTTTTTCAACCCAGGCACGAACACACTTCCCCATCATTCATTATGGGTTATGAGTAGTTGGCATGACTGCTCTCAACATCATCTTTGGAAGAGCTAGCGGACGTCATGGGAACAACATCCATATCTCGGAAGCAAATTGAAGCCAGTAGTTGCTCCAAATCACTCTTGACAACCTCTTTTGAGCAACTTGCAGTTTTGAAAGCTCCACCTCTCAAAGCACTACATAGAACAGCCCTTCCAACAAGGGTCTGTCAGGGACGACAGACTCGAGAGGGAGGGGAGTGTTGAAGCTCAAAGTCAAGGACAAAGCATGGAAGCACATCAAAAGGTGGACAGTGTTGGAACTCAAGGTCAAGCACAAGCATGGAAGCACATCTAAGAGGTGGACACACAAGAAGAAGGAGCAAGTAGGGAGCTCCAAGAAGTACATGTCAACTTTTCATAAGAATCCCCTACAAAAATAGTGATTTCCATCACTAAAACCATTGTAAATACCATTTTCTATTTTGGTAGCTCCATTTTGTGCAAGTCGAGGAGTCCTCGAGCTTGAGGAGCATTAGAAGTATCATCCTACCAATTTTCATAATTTTTAGACTCCATTTGAGCCTTCAAATAAGCCCTAGAACCTAATTTTTAACTAGGCCGAACACTAGGTCTGGACAAGGCCAAAACTAGTCCAAAAACTATAAAAAGAGCTAGAGAGCTCATTTTTGAGGTTAGCTTCTTGTAGATTTCAGCTTTGTAATAGATTTCTTTAGTAATCAAAGTCCTTCCATTGTTCCTCTCTTTGATCTTGCCGTGTGCGCGTGTGTGTGTATGTGTGTGCATGTTGGTGTGCTTTCACTCACGCACTTGTGCCTTCACTTGCTCGTGGTCTTCATACCGGTCCTCACGTCTCCGCGGATTGACAAGTAAAGGAGGTGGTGCTTACGCTTGAGCTACAGTCTGTGATATAGAGCTTCTCTACGAGCCCGCCGCAAAGTCTCGAGCATCTTCTTGGATCTAATCATGATCTGTCGTGACTTATCGACCGCACTTCTCCAGCACTTGGCTGGGGACAAGCCGGAGGCGAACACCTCCTTCCACACATCAACTATTTCTTGATGGAAGGAGGGGAGAGAGAAGGAGGGCACACTGGCGTGGAACCAAGGAGCCTTACGGATCTTGGTGGAAGGTTGGAAAGTGATAACGATTGGGTAGTGATTAGAGATGGTGAGGTCGGTGCGTTGCAAGAGGGAAGGGTGGCCCCACTGACGAGTAAAACTCTGAGAGATGTAGCATCTATCAAGTCTAGCTTTCCTCAGGTCCTCGCCCGCTTGGAGATTTGACCAAGAAAAGCCATTCGAGTCTTTGAATTCGACCTAATCCAAGTGTAGTTTGGTTTTGTCCCACGTTTCTTTCTCCCGACTATCGATGACCCTGCCCTTGCCCATCCACCTGTCCATAGGGTCCTTCACCATGTTGAAGTCACTGCAAATAAGCACATTGTGGGGGAGCAAGTCCAAGGAGGCCCAGGTGTTCAGTCTATCTAACTCCCCATTAGGGGCATACAAAGAAACTAAAGTAAAACAAAAAGGAGCACCAAAAGAAACAGCAATCCATCGATGGCATTCATCTTCAATGGAGTTCTCAAGCTTTTCAAACCAAAATTGATTAATACCGATTACCGTTCCACCGGACCCCCGTTGGTGCGCCGTTGAAATCCAAACATGGGTCGAGGAGACATGTCTAAGCCGTTTCTGGAGGTCTTCTCCGTCAATTTTAATCTCTTGAATACATATAAATTCTGGGTTTAGGCTAATGCCACGAAGCCATTGACCAATGATGGTCGCTCTTGAGGGGTCAGTTAGCCCTCTAGCGTTTAACGAGATGATGATCATTGTCGTAGTGAGCCCTCTTTGCGGGAGGGAGCTTTGTCCTTTCTTTTCTTGGATTCAACTTTCTTTTTCGCTGGGAACGGATCCCGAATTATGTGAAGAGATGGATAAGTATGTGTTTGAAGATGAAGAGGTGTTGCAAAATCCTTGATCTACACCAGCCAAATGAACTCTAGGAGTAGATGGTGGGCCCTTTTAGCTTGCCAATGGATGTATTAGACACCCTATGTACCTTGGAAGATCACTCTCAAAAAGATAGATCAAAACAGATAAGTTGGAGTTAGCTCAGAGGTGAAAACTTGCTATTCTTGGTTCATACACCTGTACAGTGTTTTACATAATTCTCTTAGCACAGCAGCAATTAGCTTAATTCCTCTTGGGGAAGTCTAGTTAGCTTAAAGAGCTAACTTTGAAGAGTAATCTCATCAAAAATAACAAAGCACACGCTGAGAATGAGTTTTAACAAGTGATGACATCATCCCGATTTTCACGGGCTGCTACAGAAATAGATCAGTGAGCAAAAAAATCACCATAACTCAACATGTAGAAATCCAATGATTATGAACATTTGTATGGTTATACTAGACAGTAATTTGAATCCAACAAGCTTTAAATCACTGAATTTGGATAAGTAACCACTGACAAACACCTTTGACAAGATGAGTGAAAAAGTCGGGTACCTGACAGAGAGGTGAAGATGAACAGACCCTGTTGACTTCAAATGAACATAACTGAAGATTGCAACATCAAAATGACATGAAAATTTATGAGCATATATTAGACTTATAGAGCTAACTTTACCAAGTTAAATCAGTGAAAATGATGCACCAAGCTCAGAGAAAACATCTCTGCAAGCTGACTGAGAAAACTGAGGGTAATGGTAGTGAGTAGTACACTTCACAAGAACATGGAAAGATGAAACCAAATAATCATGAAAATGAAAGTATATTTCTTGTACAATACAATGACTTACTGATACATATGTGTGCCTTGTAATCACACCTTGATATGGCATAAAGCTCAGCTCTTGGAGGTCTTCACATAGGTCTCTCTAACCACGACTAAAACTGCCATCTATTTATAGTTGAGTTTGGGAGGCTAACTTCCCTCAATCACTCTCCAATCAATCAATGATTGATTTGATTCTCTACCTACCACAAATCACGAATTCGTGGCTCCTCTTTCCATTCTTGATCAAGTGGACTCAACCACTTAAGATTCTCTTACTTTTACATTAAGTAAACTCTTCAAAAGTTACAAGAGGTAGTTCACAAGTGAACTTTACATAGTCTTGTTTTTAAAGCTTCTTCTAAGACTTTGTGAGACTCAAGCCAATACTTAGGCTTGTCATAGACTTGCTCCAACAGCTCCCCCTCAAGCCAAGTATGCTTGAGGTCTTCAATCTTCCAAGATTACCTGCAAACCAATCATAGCCTTGAATTTGCAAAGCTTTGTACCATCCAATGCTTTGGTTAGAATATCTGCACATTGTTGATGAGTGGACACATATGATATTTGAATCTCTTTGCTTAGAACCTTCTCTCGTACATAGTGATAATGAACTTCAATATGTTTAGTCCTTGCATGAAAAATAGGATTAGCAGCCAAGTGAATAGAACTCATATTGTCACCAAAAATAGTTGGAGTTCCAAACTCCAATCCAAGATCTTTGAATAATGTCTTCATCCACATAGCTTCTTGTGTAGCTATAGCAAGACCTCTATATTCAGCTTCAGTAGAAGAGAGAGCAACTGTGGGTTGCTTCTTGGATGACCATGAAATAAGCTTTGAACCTGCAAAGGTAAGATAACCTGAAGTGCTCCTTCTATCTTCCTTGGAGCCAGCCCAATCTGCATCAGAAAATAGCTTCAAACCTAAATCAGATACATAAGGATAATAAAGTCCTTCATTTATGGTTCCTTTGAGATACTTGAGAATCCTTTTGGCAGCATCCATATGTGGTTTCCTTGGTGTGTGCATAAATTGGCTTAGCACACTCACACTGTAACATATATCTACTCTTGTCAATGTGGCATAGTTGAGACTACCCACTAGACTTTGATATGATGTGATGTCCTCTATGAGTTCACCTTCATGTGAGCTCAATTTGTGATTGACCTCCATTGGAGTACCTGCAATCTTACAATCTTGCATCTTGAATTTTGCCAACATGTCCTTAATGTACTTTCTTTGAGTGAGAAACAAACCATGATCTTTGTAGACAACTTCCAAACCTAGGAAGTAGGTAAGTGAACCCAAATCACTTATCTTGAACTCTTCTCTCATCTGATCTTTGATCTTCTTCATACCATAAGCATCATTTCCTGTCAATATAATATCATCTACATATACACATAGATAGATGACCTCGGAATTACTCTTTTTAATAAAGAGTGAAGGATCTGCCTTGCTTGGTTGAAAGCCTCTGTCCTGCAAGAATGAAACAAGCCTGAAATTCCAAGCTCTTGGAGCTTGCTTGAGACCATACAATGCTTTGTTAAGTTTACACACATAATCAGGATAAACTTGATTCTCAAAACCAGGTGGTTGTGCCATATATACCTCTTCTGTTATCCAACCATTCAAGAATGCATTCTTTACATCTAGTTGAAGTATCTTCCAATTCTTGGAAGAGGCAATACTAAGCAAAACCCTAATAGTAGGCATCTTTGCCACAGGAGAGAAAGTCTCCTCATAATCAATTCCCTGAGTTTGTGCAAAGCCTTTTGCTACAAGCCTTGCCTTATACCTGTTAATTGAACCATCAGAATTCTTCTTGAGTTTATAGACCCATCTTGAGCCTATTACCTTCATGGATGAAGTCTTGGGCACCAAATCCCAAGTGTTGTTTTCCTCAAGTGCTTCAATCTCTTCCTTCATTGCATGCTTCCATTCTGTTTTTGCTTTGGCCTCTTCAAATGATGATGGCTCCTCTTCGTTTATGTCCTGTGCTATGTAGATAGAATGTTTAGTTACTAATGAGGTGTCAAACCCATACCTTTCTGGTTTTTTCTTTTCCCTCATAGATCTTCTTAGGCCATGATGTGATGATTCTGCCTCATGTCCAAGTTCCTGCAATTTTGCTTTACCTTTAGACTTCCATGCTTTGATCTTTTCCATGTGAGATTCTTCATCATCCTCTGAGGTGTCTTGTTCTTCAATCTTTGATTGTTCTCTACCAAGCTTTGGAAAATCTTCTTCAAGATCATATGGTAAATTGATCTTCCTGCATGAATCTTCATACCATGAATTGTTCTCATCAAAAACTACATCTCTGCTTACCAAGAATCCTTTGTTGGTAGGGTTGTATAACCTGTAGCCCTTTTGATTGTTGTCATATCCAATAAATACACACCTTTCTGCCTTTGGATCCATCTTGCCTCTAACCTGTGAAGGAACATGAGCAAAAGCAATACATCCAAAAATTTTACAATGATCTAAGCTTGGTCTTCTTCCATTCCAAGCCTCATATGGAGTCATCCCATCAAGGGATTTTGAAGGCAACCTGTTAATCAAGTAAGTGGCTGTAGATACAGCCTCAGCCCATAAGTAATTAGGTAAATGCTTTTCATTTAACATAGACCTTGCAGCTTCAACAATTGTCCTATTCCTCCCTTCTGCCACTCCATTTTGCTCAAGAGTGTACCTTGTAGTTACCTCTCTTTTGATTCCTCTTTCTTGAAGAAAAGAATCAAAATCATGGGAGAAGTATTCTCCCCCTCCATCTGACCTTAGCCTTTTTAGTGATTTACCTATTTGATTCTCCACAAGAGCCAAATATCTTTTGAAACATGAAAAAACTTCATCTTTGTGTTTCATAAAGAATAGGATAGTCCATCTGCTGCAATCATCAATAAAGGAAACATAATACCTTGATCGAGATATTGAAGCTTCCTTGCTAGGTCCCCATACATCTGTTTGAACCAACTCCAAGAGATCTCCATGCATATAACCTTTCTTCATGAATGGTAACCTGTGAGACTTTCCAAATTGACATGCACTGCACTTATAAATCATATGTTGTTTTGACAAATTAGGAAGTCCAAGTACACTTTGGTCCCTGCAGATTTGCTTTAATGACCTTTCACCAATATGTGCTAACCTTTTGTGCCATACTTCCAATTCTGTGAGTGTCTGACTACCATAATTAAAGAGAGCAATGTTTCTAGTGTCCTGTAATTCAAATGTGAACAATCTACCTGTCTTTTCACCTTTTGCAATTCTTCTGAATCCTTGACTTGGATCTTCAACAAATGCTCCTGCTTTTGTGAACCTGACTTGCAACCCTTTCTCTACTATCTGCCCAACACTTATCAAATTCTTTGTAATGGTAGGGACATAGAGTACCTTACTGAGTAGGTTGATGTTTCCATCAGGTGCTTTGACATTGCCTATTTTCTCCACAGGATGTTTTGTATCATCTCCTGTTTGTACCTCATGCTTATTCCTTGGATCTTCTAAATCTGATAGGAGTGCCACATTTCCTGCCACATGATTTGAACAACCTGAATCTATGTAGAAAACATGCTCATCAGATTTACCTTGTGGCATATACATGTTCATGATCAATAATGAATCCTCTTTGTTTGAGTCTTCTGTGTAGTTATTGTAGTCTCTCCTTCCTTTGTAGCCTCCTTGATAGTTTGAATGATTGTAGTTGTTGTAGTTGCCATGGTAGTTGTTGAACCTTCCTCTTGAGTAGCCATAACTTCCTCTATTGTATCCTCTACCTCTTGATTGTAGCAATTTTCAGTTGTATGATTAGTTAATCCACAAATAGAACATGAGTTGGAGTCTTGGGATCTCCCCCTGCCTTGTCTACCTCCTCTTCCTCTACCTCTGCCATGTCTTCCTCTACCTGCATAGTTAGCTTGATATGTACCTGCTTCATCATCCACTTTCTTTGCCTTTCCTTTGTTATCTTTAGACTTGCTTTTATCCGTGTATAAAGCTGAAGATTGATTACCTTTAGAGCTTTCTCCATTTTTTATAAGCTTTGCCTCTTGAGTAAGTAGTTGTCCAATGAGTGTGTTGAAATCAGGTACATGCATGTCCATGTACAAATCCATAGCTGTGGTGAATGCTTCCCACTTATCATCTGCCTTCAAGCCATTGATGACCTGCCTTACAATTTGCTCTTCATCTATTACCTCTCCAATGCTTCCCAACTGATCCGCTATGTCCTTGAGCTTTGTGACAAAATCAGTCACATTTTGTTTGGGAGCCTTCTTGAGAGTTGTGAAATCCAGCCATAGTTGATGCTTCCTAGCTTTGGTACTTGAAGAAAAGAAAGCTTCAAGTGCATCCCACACTTCCTGAGATGTCTTACAACTTCTAATGTGAGGCAACAAAAAATCTGAGATAGAGTTGAGGAGATAAGACCTTGCAAGTGCATCCTTGGAGCACCATGTGCTCAATCTTTCTTGCTCTTCTTGTGTTGGTTGACTTTTGTTCCTGAAACTTGGCATAACTTCATCTCCAGCCACATAACCATATAAACTTCTACCTTGAAGATAAGCTTCCATCCTTAATGACCAAGCTGAGTAGTTACCTCTGTCCAATTTGTCAATTGATGAAGGAAATCCATCTGCCATGTTGTCCAACCTTGCTCTGATACCACTGTGAAGAGATGGATAAGTATGTGTTTGAAGATGAAGAGGTGTTGCAAAATCCTTGATCTACACCAGCCAAATGAACTCTAGGAGTAGATGGTGGGCCCTTTTAGCTTGCCAATGGATGTATTAGACACTCTATGTACCTTGGAAGATCACTCTCAAAAAGATAGATCAAAACAGATAAGTTGGAGTTAGCTCAGAGGTGAAAACTTGCTATTCTTGGTTCATACACCTGTCTAGTGTTTTACATAATTCTCTGAGCACAGCAACAATTAGCTTAATTCCTCTTGGGGAAGTCTAGTTAGCTTAAAGAGATAACTTTCAAGAGTAATCTCATCAAAAATAACAAAGCACACACTGAGAATGAGTTTTAACAAGTGATGACATCATCCCGATTTTCACGGGCTGCTACAGAAATAGACAAGTGAGCAAAAAAATCACCATTACTCAAAATGTAGAAATCCAATGATTATGAACATTTGTATGGTTATACTAGACAGTAAGCTGAATCCAACAAGCTTTAAATCACTGAATTTGGATAAGTAACCACTGAGAAACACCTCTGACAAGATGAGTGAAAAAGTCGGATACCTGACAGAGAGGTGAAGATGAGCAGACCCTGTTGGCTTCAAATGAACATAACTGAAGATTGCAACATGCAAATGATATCAAAATTTATGAGCATATAGCACACTTCTAGAGATAACTTTACCAAGTTAAATCACTGAAAATGATGCACCAAGCTCAGAGAAAACATCTCTGCAAGCTGATTGAGAAAACTGAGAGTAATGGTAGTGAGTAGTACACTTCACAAGAACATGGAAAGATGAAACCAAATAATCATGAAAATGAAAGTATATTTCTTGTACAATACAATGACTTACTGATACATATGTGTGCCTTGTAATCACACCTTGATATGGCATAAAGCTCAGCTCTTGGAGGTCTTCACATAGGTCTCTCTAACCACGACTAAAACTGCCATCTATTTATAGTTGAGTTTGGGAGGCTAACTTCCCTCAATCACTCTCCAATCAATTAATGATTGATTTGATTCTCTACCTACCACAAATCACGAATTCGTGGCTCCTCTTTCCATTCTTGATCAAGTGGACTCAACCACTTAAGATTCTCTTACTTTTACATTAAGTAAACTCTTCAAAAGTTACAAGAGGTAGTTCACAAGTGAACTTTACATAGTCTTGTTTTTAAAGCTTCTTCTAAGACTTTGTGAGACTCAAGCCAATACTTAGGCTTGTCATAGACTTGCTCCAACAAATTAGAAATAGGTTATTGTGGGGGCTTTTCCAGGGTAACTCCATAGGTTGTTTTCCTTTGTAGGACGCCTCCTGCTGGGAAGAACTAGGCACCGTTTTCGACACCATTTTTGGAATAGTTGATCCGATGATGGAACTTTCACTATCCATGTTATCTTCATTACTAGTAGTAAAGCCGTCTTCTTTGCTTGTAGTGTAGCCCTCCTGGGAGGTTTCTTTATTGTCAGGGATCTCTAGGGCTTTGTCGTTGGTGTCAACCTCAAGTTGGTTCCCACCTGGGTAGTCAAACTCATTGATCTCCTTTTCCAGATTGCAATACAAGTTGCTTGAGGGGATAACTGACATGTTGTTTCGCTCAAAAGTCACCCTAGGCTTCTTTTCCTTCTTCTTCTGACTTCGATGAACCCGTCTACATCAGCTTCTGGATTAAGGGGGCCCTTGACTTCCTCTTCCTTTGTCGAGTGAGTCAACGAGCCTTTGTTGTCTTGAGCATTTCTGGGGGCTTCTTGACTTTGCTTGCTTTTTTGTCTCAAAGGGCAATCTTTAATCATGTGACCTTGTTCGCCACAACGAAAGCACGCACGGGGAAGGTTTTTGTAATTGATTTCTTGCTCCCATACATCCCCTTTGCCCAAGTCCACTTTGATCTTCGACGGAAGCGGCTTGCTGAGGTCAACCTCGACACAGATTTGAGGGTGGCACCGAGCATTGAACGAGTGTCTCGCACCTTCATAAATGAGACCACCAATGTCCTCGCGTGAGGCTAATGGCTTGTCGATAGGAGAAACAATGTACCACACGAAGTTGTACAAGAAGTAAGGCAGGTTAGGGAGCTCAACCTAGAGAGGGTACCGAAGCGATTTCGATTTGTTGGGAGTAAAATTAGGGGACCATCTGAATAGGCACAGGGTCGCCCAGCCGAGTTGCCAGGTTTCGACGCTTAGGGCTCGAAACGCCATATCTTCATTTTCAAAGACTAGCAATATGTGGCTTGCCGGTAAGAACTGACACTTACAAACAATTAGCCCACGGGGGAACCACTCGTTGTGAAGCCACTGTCGCATGGTTTCGAGCGGGGGCCTAGAGCCAAACATTTGGCTGACGAGGCAAACTTTCTTGAGCTCCTCCTGAGTTGACAGAATTGCGGATCTACTGAGGGAGACCAAGGGGGGTTAAACACTCTGAGAGGCCCCCACGGCGGCACAAGATCCCCCCACCAATAAAGAGACCAGGTTACCGGTCTCCCCCGAAGGAGGGGCCAGATTACTTCTCACAAATGAGGGGGTCACCAAATCCATGTGTAGCTCAGTGATGAGTAGCACCTCCTTTAATGTCAATCCGAGAAGACGTGAGGATGGTATGAAGACCACGAGCAAGTGGAGGCACAAGTGCGTGAGTGAGAAGCACACAAGCATGCACACACATACACACACACGCGCACACACAGCAAGACAAAGAGTGAGAAGCAATGGAGTTCTTAGATTACTTTCAAAAAGCTCTTACAAGTTCATTTCAGTTACAATCTAGCCTCAAAAATGAGCTCTCTAGCTCTATTTATAGCTTTTGACTAGGTTTTGGCCCTGTCCAGACCTGGTGTCCGGCCTAGTTAAAAATTAGGTTCTCTACCCTATTTGGAGGTTCAAACGAAGTCTAAAAAATGTGAAAACTGACAGGTAGATACTTCTAAAGCTCCTCAAGCTCAAGGACTCCTTGGCTTGCACAAAATGGAGCTACAAAAATGTGAAATGGTATTTACAAGGGTTTTTAGTGATGAAAATCACTATTGTTGTAGGGATTTCTTCTAACATTTTGATCTACATTTCCTGGAGCTCCCTACTTGCTCCTTCTCCTTGTGTCCACCTCTCTTATGTGCATAAATGTCTTGAAAAAATATTGGCCTACTTGCCAGATCGTCGTTGACTGCTCTGTCTGCTTGTACTTTCTCTTCTCTCTGACTCCCTTCTTAAGCTTCCTTGCCTAGTGAGTTCTTCAGTTCCAACACCCCCCCCTCTCTTGCGTCTGTCATCCCTGACAGACTCTTGTTGCTGGGAGTGTTGGATGTAATATTCCACAACCTGAGTGGCAAGCTGATGTTCTTGTATGCGTAGTCCTCTGGCCAAGTCTGTCATCATACGATCCCAATCAATTGCTCTATACTTGGTAGGGCTAATGGTTGCTCCTGCAGTTCCTTCCATAGCCGCTTCAAAGTTGTCTTGGTTTTGTTGTTGAAGTCTCTTGTTCTCTTCTAGTGCTGCTGCCATATGCTTTCTTAATAGCCCAAGGTTGCGTCTGAGTGTAGCATTAGATATCATTTGCGCTTGGAGCACTGTTTCTAGTTCCTTGATTGCTTGATCATCTACTGTTGATGTCTTTGATTCCAATTCGGAGTGAGCCTGCTGTAAGGTGGTATGCTCGATTAGGAGCGTTTGGTAATCCGCTTCAAGAGTGGTGACTCTAGCTTGCAGACGTTGAGATTCTGCCTGGAGGGCAGCAGTGCTTTCTTCCAATTGATGGTATTCTTGTTGTAGTTGATGTGCACACTGAAGTAATGTATTGAACGTGCTATTTACATTATGAGATGCAAGGGGAAAAGTTTGAAATGCAGGGGAGGTGGGATTGGGTAGGGGGGTAGTGAATGCTGTGTGTGCCAATGATGTGAGTGGTGAGGTGGGGGGTAAGGGAGGGGGAGATGGTGGAATCGTGGGGAGAGGTGCTATGGTTGGTGAAATGTCCATTGGGTCAGACAAGGTGGTGTGTACAGGGGCTACCATGTAGGTGGGTATGGTAGGTGAAGTGAGTGTGGTGTTTGTGTAAATTGATGTCGTTGCGAACAGCGGGGAAATGTGCCTCTGAAACATTGGAGAGCGGATGAACTGCTCCACCAAGGACGGGTGTTGGGGTGGTGAGGTCAGGTTGAAAGAGGTGTAGGGGCCAAATGGGAAGTGAGGGTCATGGAATGGAGGTACCCGTATTGGGGAATAGGCTGGGAAACACAGGGTGCCTTCGGTGGGTGCCGGGTTTCCAACCACACTTGGAATTATGGGATGGCCAATTATGGGTTCAGAGGGTAGAAGGGTTGAAGTGTACAAGGGATTGGTGATGAAAGAGAAGAGGGTGTCTTGTGAGGTGGGTTCTCGAAATGAGAATGATGTGAATGAGGATGGTTTATAAGTGAAGGTAGAGGTGATGACTGTCGTTTCTTCCATGGTGGGAGGTGGTGGTGGGGGTGGAGAAGGTGGTGATTGGGGATGCTGGGGTGAGATGGGTGATGTCTGAACGAAGGTTTCAGCAGAGAGGTCAATGGTGGTGGTGGGGGTAGCTGTGGTTTCAATGGGTACTTCTTGTTCTGTGACGGGTATCTTGATAGTCTTACCTGCGCGTGGTAATGTGTCAACTCTGCGTTTGTCATACCTCACGGACTGGCGGACTGCAGTGTGGACAGCCTCCGGAACTCCTAAAGATTCTGACACTAATTTGAGGGTGTCAATGAAATGTTGATCCACCCCATCATCTGATAGCATTTCTTGCATCAAAGCTTGACCTGACACAAGAGAGAGTTGATGCCTTTCTTGTACTGCTTTGATTGTGTCGTATAACCTTTGTAGTTGAGCTGTATATGCTGGTGCACCTACAAGTTCTGGCACTTCTTGTTGCTCATCTTGATGCTCTTGATCATAATCCTCCTCATCTTCCTCCTGTTCTTCATCTTCCTCATCCTCTTCCTCCACTTCAACTGTGGTGACAAGTACTTGGGAGGTTGTTGTCTGTGTTTGCACAATCTCCACTTGTTGTGCCTCTTCTGCCTCCAGCTCTACATCTTGTAATAATTGTTCGAAATCTTCATTCGTGAGTTCTTCCAAAGGTGCACCACTGGGAAATTCAAGATCGGTTGGGATGGGAGGGAATATCAAGGTAGAACCATCGGTGCTGCGTCTTGGAAGTCCGAGTGTGAATGGTCGGACTCTTCGGGGTGGAGGGGTGACGTCTGGTGTTAGGGTGGCTCCACGTGGTTGAGCACATGGGACTTGGACAGTGCCTCTCATCTTCTTAGAAGGGGGTCGAGTGGATGTCCTGCCTCGCTCTACACGATTCCACATTAGGGCCCGTTGAATAGGGATGTCATAAGCCAAACACCTATAAATGATTCTCGTCAGAGCACAGCAACCATATAAAACCTGTTTCCGCAGCCATCGTTTGTGAGCTAGGTGTATCTGATCAATTATCCAGTGGGGTAAGTTGATGGTGAGGCTCTGTGTCTCTGCCAGATACAAACTAAACCAAATCTTTTTGGGCGGCATGGTGAATCTATCTTGTGCAGGAAAAGCAAAGTGTTCTTCATGTAATCCGGTACTAGGGTTTCCTTCTCTGTAGGAATATGCATTCCGCGCATATCTAGAGCCTCTCTCACCAAGTTGTTTGATAGCCTGAACCTCTTGAGCTCATTCCCCTTTATCAGAGATGGAATCACAAATGAGCTTGCACCTTTTGGGTTCTGGTTTGGAGTCAAGGTGTTGATGAGATAGTAGCATCACATGAAGTCAGGCTTTGGGAGCCGTGCACTGAAATATGCATCCAATCCTGCCTTCTCCCATATCGAACGTAGACCTTCTGCATTTTGTAACTTCTCGAATTCTCTTGTAAAGAAATGGTATTTGCCTTGCTTCCCATTGAAGTCCAACTCTGATTCCCATAGGTACGTTCCCTCACCCAAGGGTCCTGCCACTTCACTAAATCAGTGGGAAGTTTTTCCTACGGGCATGGTATGGCCACTGGGAGGGTCCGCAATAGGTATGATTTTGATGGCCTGCAATTCTTCTGGTCTTTCATTTGTCTCACGCAAAACGGGTAAACTGTCTAAGTCCACCACTTGCTGGCTTGTTTCTGTTTGAGAGCTAGTTCCTGCCGCCTCAGCCATGTTGAAAACTTCGCAGCTGGTTCTGTGAGAATATATGAATAAATGTTAACATTGCAATGGACACAAAAATGACACTGTGTCCCCTGTTACAACATTAACATGAGGTTTGGGAGAGGTTAGGGGGTTAGTAAGTGCTTGGTGCTTGTGTGTGTAGTTAGGAATTGGGTAGACCTAAGAGCTAAGCGGAATGATATGGTGTGAGAGTGAAGTAGTTAGTAGGTGGACATGGATTTACAATTGGGATCCGGGGGTTTATTACAAGTTTTAGGTTGCCAAATGCAATGGATAGGTTTTGATTTTGACTTTGTGGAGGCTCTGGAGAGTGTGATAGGGTGTTTACTTGAAAAATGGGGCTTTTTAGGAACCCATTTATAAGTGATTCTACTTGTGCTCATGGAAGAATACGTGTTAGTGCGTGATGTGTAAGACTGGGCCTCAGATGTTTGCGTGATTGAAACATGTTGTACAGGTTTTGGCCTTGGTGTAGCTATTTGAGCCTGCAAGTAAGCCTTAGGCCTTCATTGACTTCTTGGGTACCCAAATAGACTTCACTTTCGCAGAAGAATTTATGAAGGACCTCTTATTAGTGTCGTGTTGTTGATTACTAATAAGAGGTTTTGGCCGTGGTGTTGGCCTGGTCGGAACAGGGTGTTCGCCTTTTCGCCTCCATACTTGTTTCATCGGCTGAAACAATCTGCTTTGCTCCTTTTTTTGGCCTCTAGTATAGGTAGTGTTCTGCTTCTTCTGTATTTGATCTGCCGTTGGCTGCTGCATCCTTCTGGCCTTTGGAAAAGAAGGGAGTACCGTCTTATCCTTGACTCCATTGTTGAGACAATCCTCTTTCTGCATCATACATTTTTGGACAAAAATAACATTGTCAACTTCATGTGCACCCCTGGAAGGACCAGGAGTTCGTGCCTTACCTAGGTCCTTGAGTGCCTCATTTTCCAATTCAACTGTAATTCGACTATGATTTACCCATACCTGAAGAAGTCCACTTCTTAGGTTTAGGTTGACCGCATGATCATAGATCCAGTCCTGACCCAAGACAAGAGGCTCAGTGAGGTCCTCATCTTGACACACTAGTACTTTGACTGTCATTACTTCGTCTTGAATATAGAGGGGAAGTTCCACCTCGCCCATGCAAGGGGTTTCCACACCTCCCAATCCTATGAGATACGCTTCAATAGGATTGACGGTTAATTTCAACTTTTGATAGTAAGACAATTTAACAGCGCTAGTGGCTGCACCTGAGTCAATCAAGGCTCTTACAGTCCTTGCACCCTTTCCTTGTCCTATATCTAAGGTCATAAAACGACGTCGATCAATTATCCTATGGGAGCTGATACCTGAAACTTCACACATAGCCACATGATATCCTTGATCTGCATATGCATCTGGCACAGGTTGCTCTCTACCTTGTCTTCTTAATTTCATTCTCTGTATGCGCTCTAAGGCTTCTGCTTGGGCTTCTTCTCGAATTCGCTTTTCTTCTTCTTTGTGTTTCTTAGCAGTATTGAGTCATCTTAGCATTTCCTCTGTGAGAGGTTCCTGATACAGCTTGACCCTGCATCCGCTTATGTAGCTCAGAAGAATATCACCTTCTAAGGTGGCTAGCTGTACCACCCCACTCGTTGAGATTCTATTAATGATCATGGGTCCGTAGCCTCTCTTCTCCAGTTTCCTCGCATGTTGTTTCAACGTGTATACTAGTACTAGGTCGCCTGCCTTCAAACCTTTATCCTTAACGTGGGCATCAAAGTATGCCTTCTGTCGTTTCTTAGCTGCATATATCCCTGCAGCCGCCCTCAGTCTTGTTTCTCCTAATCGTTCAAGGTCAAAAAGTCTAGAGGAGAGTTCATGACCCGTCCATTCATGCTCTTGTGCTACTTTCAGTGTAGGTATTAGGAAGTCCAATGGTAGCACTGCATTTTGGCCAAACACCATCTGAAAGGGGGTGGCTTGGAGTACCGTCTTGTAGGCAACTCGGTATGCCCAAACAGCATGGTGTAGCTATTTGTCCCAATCAGAGCGTTTATTGTTCACTAATTTTGTCAGTACATTGCATAAGATCTTGTTGGTGCTTTCGGCTTGTCCATTAGCTTGAGGGTGATAGGGGGCAGACTTCTTATGAACTACCAAGAATTCTTGGAGTAGATTTTCAATCACTTCGTTCAAGAAGTGAGTGCCTCTATCACTTATTAGCTCTATAGGTAGCCCGTATCTTGTGAATACATTCTCAAACAAGAATTTAGCAGTTGTCTAAGCGTCGTTCTTTGTCGTAGCTTTTACCTCCACCCACTTGGTGAGATAATCCGTGGCCACAATGATATATTCAGAATGTGAACCCTTAGCTGGGGGATTAATAGGGCCTACAAAGTCTATTCCCCACTTAGAGAATGCACATCCACCCATCATAGGTTTCAGTGGCATCTCATCTTTGTGTATAGGATACTGAGTTCTCTGACAAACATCACACCGTTTCACATAGGTATGTGCATCCATGTGAAGGGTCGGCCACCAGAAATTGCCTTGATCACCCGATCTGGTCCAAAGTGTCCTCCTGCTACACCTTGGTGAGCAGTTTCCAAAATCTTTAGATATTCACTCTCATGAACGCAAAGTCTTAGGTAACCATCCTTACCACGCTTGTAGAGATTATCACAAATGAGTGAGTACTCTAGGGCTTCTTGTTCTAGACTTCTTTTCCTAACCAGAGTCATGTCTGGAGGGAATGTTTTCGTCCTCAGGAAGGATACTAGTGGTTCACTCCAATCTGGCACTATGGACACTTGATAAAGAGTGGCATGTTCCACAGGTGGTTTAGTGCGACAGATTGGGCATTCCTTGCACAACTTTTGGACATCAGCTTCCATAGTTGGCCAATGTACTCCGAGTCTCCTTAGTGTCTGTAGGGTTCGTTGTTTTGAGTAGTGTTGCTCTAATGCACCTACATGTGCTAATTGCAACCATTTGGCGTACTCATCCTCTTCAACAAGCCAAGATCCCTTGATCTGCGTGCTTGGACATACTTCCTGCCATGATGTGATACTTTTGGGCTTTTACTACCTCTCTATCCTGTGTGTTTATTACTGGGTGGTTAGGTCCGTATGTCAACACTGGTACCAATGGCTTAGCCCAGTGCGGCACCACTTCCAAATTAAACAAGTAAGCATCAGGAAGGTCATCTGACACTCCTTGTGGGGCTTCTCCCGATGTGAACCTAGAAAGGTGATCTGCTCTCAAATGAGTCTTCCCTTTCCTTACCACAACCTCAAAATCATATTCCATTAGCAAGAGAAACCATCTTACTAATCTTTCTGTATTGCATGGCTTGTTTATGAGGTATAGCAATGCCTGATGATCAGTAAAAAATTTAAACTTATTTGCAAGCAAATAATGTCTAAACTTTTTAACAGCATACACCATGCCTAGTCCTTCTCTCTCCGTAGTGGTATAATTTCGTTCAGCAACATTCAATTGTCTACTAGCATAGGCAATTGGAAGATCCATATTACCTTCACCGGTAGGCTGCGCGAGTACATACCCAATAGCATAATTGGACGCATCGACATGAACATGGAAAGGCTTATTCCAATCTGGTGTGGTCAAGATCGGTGCTGAACATAATCGCCGTTTAAGCTCATTGAAGGAATTCTCACATTCATCAGTCCACTCAAAGTTAGTCAGAAGTCCGTACATGGGCTTTGCAATGACAGCATACATGTGAATGAACCGGCGGTAGTACCCACAATGCCCCATGAAAGCCTGTACTTCCTTGACATTCTTTGGCCTAGGTAACTCGGCTATGGCTCTCACTTTCTCTTCATCAGTGGATATGCCATTCTTTAACACTATGTGTCCTAGAATCTTGCCTTGCCTGACCATAAAAACACACTTTTCTGGGTTCAGGCAGACTTGATATTCTCTACATTTGTCAAAGATTTGTCTGAGTTCAGGAATATGGGTTTGTCTAATGTTGGAATGAGCACAAAGATCATCAACATAGACTTCTAAATTCTTCCTCAGGAACTCCTTAAATACATGGCACATTAGTCTCTGGAAGGTACCAGGAGCATTGGTAAGCCCAAATGGCATTACACGAAAGGCAAATATACCGCACTCTATGGCAAAAGCTGTCTGATGCTGATCTTCTGGAGCTATGGCTACTTGATTGTAGCCCGAAAATCCATCGAGGAAGCTGTACACTTCCTTGCCTGCTACTCTTTCTAAGAGATGCTCTGTGATAGGAAGCGGATAGTTATCTCGAATTGTGGCTGCATTAACCTTCTTCAAGTTAATGCATACACGTAATTTACCATTCTTTTTGGGCACCACAACAATGGGGGATACCCATTCAGTGTGCTCAATTTCATAGATAAATCCAGCTTCAACCAGCCTATCTATCTCTTCTTTGATCTTGGCAGCATAATTATCATTATATGTGTATGGCTTTTGCTTAGAAGGTTTGGCATCTGTGGTCATGGGGATAGTGTGTGAGCATATGTATGGATCAACACCCTTCAAATCCTTGTAACTCCAACCGAATACATCTCTGTATTCTCTCAGCAAGGCTATTAGCTCTTGTTCTTCCTCTTCTGTCAGGTCATGGCCTATGTACGTGCATCTCTCTTCTCCTTCTTCCATGGCTACCACTATTTTCTTGGTGGTTTCTTTGTTATCATAGGCCTCCCCTGATTGCGCCTCTCGTTTAGGCATTATGATCATGACTCTCCTGTCATCTATCTCATACTTCTTAAAATTTTCCGGGACCTCAAACAAAGATTCTTCCTCTTCTGGTGTGACTTCTCTCTTCTTTCTTTTCTTTCCTTCTTCCTTCGGGGTCACATGTGTGGCTAGTCTTACATCATTTGTAAGCTCTCCGTGCCTCTGGGGTTGAAATTCTACTTCATAGAAGTATTCTTCATCTGATGAAAAAGGTGGGTCCATAATGATTGACTCTAGATCGGAGTCACTTGCATCCTCAAATGCATCAGGCCTAGGTTCACACTCTTCTAACACTGCCTCTCCCATGATTGGCTCTATGGAGAAGACTGAAATGTCATAGCCATCTTCATCATAGTGAGGTGTCCATTGTTCTTCATTGATGGCTACATCCATTGTTGCAAGGATTTCTGCCCAGCCGTGGGGTTCAAATTCTTCGTCAGGAAAAACTACAAGCGCATAGGCTGGGTCTTGAATTGATCTATGTGTTTCTTTTGCACCTATCTCTCTGGCTTCTTCTCTCTTCTCTTCTTCTACTGCTACTTTGCACATCCATAGGTGGGTGTCTTCATGCATCCATGAGGATCCTGACCCTATGGAATGCACCGATTTTGTATCATCTTTGGCTCTATGGATGGGATTCCATTGAATAGGAGGGACATCTCTATGAGAGTAATCTTTGAGATTCACTTTGGTCGTGACACCTAAGTGTTGCAAATACAAGGAGTTGGTTCCCCAATCCTGTACCACTTGCAACTGTCGCATAAAAGGTCGTCCCAAGATCATTTCATAGGCCTGGTTCTTACTAAAATCACATATAGCAAATGTATGCTCAAACTCGACACCACAGGTGGTGAGAGTTATTCCTTCTAGCAATCCTAAGGGCCTCTCAATATGACCATCGGCCATCTGCAATTTCATTCTCGTTGGCCTGAGTGCTGGCTTGCCCCAACGCTTCCATAGGGAAGTGGTGGCAATTGCAACTCCTGCACCTGAGTCCAAAATTGCCTTGGTGGTGTACTCCTGGTAGGTAATGGGAAGATAGGTGTTCCCTTCTTCACCTTCACACATATCTCCTATCTTATCCAAGGGTATCTCTGGCACTGTCCTATGTGATCCTACCTGGGAATGAGGTTTCACTATCGCTGGTACTTGTTTGGCGACATGTTTCCATAATTCAGGTCTAACCTTGAGTAGCTCTTCTAACTTGAGATTGCACTGCACTTTAGTGTTTTTCACTACCTCTGTGTTCCTAGGTAAGAATGAGTCCTCATTCGTACCATGACCGTGGGTTCTCTCATACAAGTAGACTTAGCTTCCCATGGGCCTGTGAAGTGGGGTAATTCTTGTAGAGAGTTAGACTCAAAGTCTAGTCTTTCCTAAGAGTGGGTGCTCTCCTGCTCCTCATAAATGGATGGGATGTCTTGTGGGAATTGGTCATGTGCATCATCCACAAGTTCAATGGGAGGAGGGACTTCACTTTCTTTCGCCCATTTGTCTTCTTCAATCTCGCGTAGGAATTCTGGTGTGAACCGATTCATAGAAGATGATGTGTCTGGCTCCGTAGAGTTAGGCACATAGGCTTCAGGCACATAGGCTTCCTGAGCAGGAATGCTTAATCTTTCACTTGCCTTGTCCTTGTGTTGAGAGGCGGGTTCCTTTTCTGATTGTGCAATCAACTTCTCTATTCTTTCTAAGAGTCCATCAAAGTGTAACTGTGTCTTCGCTGAACTAGAGATGTTAAATAGGCGACTGGCTTCAAACATGGTCTGAGCCAACTCCACCATCTTAGCACAAATTTTGGTTCGTTCAAGCTCTAGTTCTGCTCTAGGGTAACACTTTTCATGATCAGTTACGTTTGGCCCTTCTTGGATTCTGGCCTGATATGCTTTAAGCATCATATTAAGGTCTTCGGGAGTGGGATCTGCTAGGACTGATCCTACTCTAGGGGGTGGTGGAATTAGGTGAGGCGGGTTGGAAGGTGGCGGGTCGGATGGAGTTAGGAATGGTGGAGGTGGGGTAGTGTGAGAGGGAGTTTGAGATGTGAGCTCAGTTATCCTGGCCTTTGTTTCTCTGAGGCTTTCCTCGAGTTCACTCATCTTTTTTGCCCATTGCCTTTTCATTCTTTCACGACTATCTCTCCAAGCTCTAGTCCTCTTCTTTGTCATGCTCTCCGTTTCACTAACATTTGGGCTCTTATCCTGACCTACCCCTTGGTTTTGCTGCATGCTTGAGCTCTAGTGACTACCTGTACTGGTGCAGTGGAAGTGACACTTCCTGTGGAATCTACCACTAACCCAATAACGTTAATGGGAGTGATTTTTGGCATATTGTTGGGATTCTTTGGACAATCTCGTAAGAGATGCTCCTTTCCACATTCTTGGCAAAAGCCCTGGATCGTCAGTGACTGGGGTTGTGTAGGTGGAGGGAAGGGACAATCACGAATGAGATGATCTCCTTGACATCTGTAGCATGGTCCTCTAGGGAATGGGGGTCTTACTTGTCTAGGTTGAGGTCTAGGGTTGGGGTTTGCATACATGACGTTTGTGTAATCTGACTCCCAACTAGGTTCATTTGGCTCTTCACTATAGTAGGACTCACCATGTTCAGGAGATTGCATGTAGTAAGCCTGGGGACTATCAACATGTGTAGAATCAAAGCTATGGTCACTCGGGTCACTTTCTGAAAGCACTGGTGTTACAGGGACTATAGCTCTATTCAGGTTTTCTTCTGCAGCAGCATACTTTACCAGAATCACATTAGCTGGAGCAGGGGGTTGTTGTGCTAGCACAGGCTGGGGTCTCAGTTGGGCCTGATATTGCGGTTGGTAGTTTTGTTGAGGCCTAGTATACTACTGAGGTGGGTACTGGTTCTGGTATCTTCCTTGTTGAGGGTATGGTTGTGGGTACATCTGCCTAACGGTTTGCTTATTGTAGGGGCAATCTTGTGCGGTGTGATTGGTGTACCTCCGTTCTATGGTGCAGTATTGGCTACTAGGATTTACTTGGGGTTGAGCCATAATGGGACATACATTCGCCATGTGGTCGCCACCACAAGTATAGCATCTTTTCAGAGGGGCAAACCTTGGGATCTGTTTACTAGTGACACCTAATTTCTGAGCTACTTTCTCTGCAAGTTCCTCAATTGATGTGGATTGCGTGGAAGAGAGGCTAGAGGCACTATCTGAATCTTTGTATATTTTGGATAGCTCTAACTCCTCCCCAAGGTTATCCTCAATGTCAATACACATGCGTACACACTCTTCTATGGTCCTAGGGTCCTTCAGATACACATATGACCTCAATTTGGTACTTAGCAATCCATCCAAGAATAAAGCCACTTGCTTAGCTGGCGTGGGTAGCTCAGGGGCAGGGCATCTCTCCAAGTATTGCCTAAATCTTCTTCCAGCAAGTCTCACGGTCTCTTGAGGGGTTTGCTTGAAGCTGTGAATCAGCGAGGAAGTGTTATGTCTTATGCCACTTTTAGAGAATTCGATAATGAATGCCTCTAGAAGTTGGTCTATGCTCCTGAACTGCTTCTCGTTTAGTGGCTGAAACCATGTCAGGGCAATGTTCCTAAGGGTTAGACCAAAGGCATTGTATTGCGTGAACAGATCTTCCACTTGTTCAGCTCTCAAGACTTGCTTAAACTCGGCTACATGATCGTAGGGGTCTCCAGTGCCATCGAAGTAGTTTTTCATGGACTTAACTAGCTGGGTCGGTCTCAAGGTCCTCATGTGCTCTCTTGGTCTTGGCAAAGGGAAATCATCGGCATTTCTTCGGTTCCCTGGGGCTCTCTGTCCCTCAGGTTCCCCTCTATTCGTGTCCATTCTCGTTCTTTCTCTTCCCCAAGAGTTGGCAAAGCTTACCTCAGGTCTCTCTCGACTCCTTTCTCTTTGAGTCCCCTGAGCTTGAGATGTTCCAGCTCCTTGGCGACCAAAGGACACATTCGATCTTGGTTGGGGGAAGATAAATTCTCCTTTCCAAGTGTAATCATGCCTATCATTTTCTGTAACCCCAAAGATCCTCTCTGAAGAGTGATCTAAGTAGGTCACTCTTCCTAGAATATCAGGATCTTTGAACTCATATATCATGATTGTTCCTACCTCACTTGGCTGACTAGGTCTATATCTCCAAATGGCTTCATCCGTCTCTCAGTTCAAGAGGAGATCTATGCTCTTATTATCTTGGGGAATCCACTCTGGTGTGAGAATCCTCGTGAGAACAGATTTGCCTTGGGGGGTTCTAGGTTATTCGCCCATGTTTCCTTGCTCTAGGTCACCTAAGTCCGTTTCCGGGACCACATTCCCAAATTCATCTGTCCTATCGGGATGACTGGTGACTACATATATGGTTCCTTCTTTGTCCAAGTATGCTCCGTTTTCAAACTTGACAGCTGGGTGCTCTAATCCTATGGATTGGTCAGGGTTTTTAATCTGGACCACAGATCTTCCTAGGCCGTCCTCATAGATGCTAGCACCTAATCGGTTGGTCCTAAGGTATTCCAACTGTGTTTTGTAAGGGCCTTCTACCCTGTGCAAGTATGGCACTCTTGAACTTCCCGTAGGTCTGTCCATGCCTTGAGACATCTCCGATTCACTAGTCTCAGAGCTAGGGTAGTATGAGTGGTGGCTCAACGGCTGGGCCCAAGACCTAGCAGTGTGGTTGACACTAGCCTTTGAAGACCTAAGGCTTTGTCTATCTCTCCCTAGATGTCGCCCTGATCTAAGGTTCATAAGCCTAATTGAGTAGCCCAAATTTGCCCAAGTACAACCTCGTTGCTGAGTTCTTTTGTATCAGTTACTTGATTCTTTTTTAGTCGATTATCGTGTTTATGCTCTAGTCAGAAATCACGTCGTCAGGAATATTTGAGTTAATTTTTCGCACTGTTAGTTGATCGTTCCACGTTAGATTCTTTCCTTTAAGGTTATCGCATCACGAAGAGATTATGTTTAATCTTGAACTTGCGTGCATAGGTAGTCTTCAACTTGATTGATGCCTATCGTTGCCCTGACTTACTCCTATCACTAGTCGTTCTTAGCATAAGCTAGGAATTGACAGAGGGGGTTGAAAGTTTCCAACCTTTTGTTTCCTGCTTGGTTGCCCTTGAATGCCCAGGAAGTGTGTTCCCAAGCTTGCACTTACACTTGCTTAGAACGCCTTTCGATGCTCTTAAGAGATCTGTAAGAGTTCCAAAGTTAGCTTTAAGATTTAAATTCCAAAGACAGAACCAATGATTCTCATTCCTGTAGCACAAATACTAATTTGCATAGTGATTTTTAGGAAAACAATTCTTAAGACCCCTGACTTTGATCCCCCTGGGTATGGTCAACTTCAAAATACCCTAGCTGAAAATCAACGCATTATCTTTATAAAAAACACTTGAGGGCGTGTAGTATATGCCACGAGATTTCCAACAAGCCCTAGAGCTCAAAAAATGGATTTCGTATGAAAAAGTTATGACCGTTCAGGGTTCTAGGGTTAAGACAGCGTTCAAACAGGATCACTGTGCAACAGGTTTTCCCCAAGTTGTTTTCCTATGGCCTCCTTATGTGCTCTAGAGTAAAATGTTCATGCCCAAAATTAGCCAAACTCTTCAGATTAAAAACCCTAAAAAATTGGCTAAAATTGGCTGTCAATCGCGATGGACAGGGCAGTCAATCGCGATGGACAGGAGTCGATCGCGACGAACAGGCAGTCAATCGCGATGGACAGGCAGTCGATCGCGATGGACAGGAGTCAATCGCGACGGACAAGGCAGTCAATTGCGATGGACAGGAGTCGATCGCGACGGACAAGGCAGTCGATCGCGAGGGATAGGCAGTCGATCGCGACGGATAGGCAGTCGATCGCGATGGACAGGAGTCGATCGCGACGGACAAGGCAGTCAATCGCGATGGACAGGAGTCGATCGCGACGGACAGGCAGTCGATCGCGACGGACAGGCAGTCGATCGCGACGGACAGGCAGTCAATCGCGACGGACAGGCAGTCAATCGCGATGGATAGAGCTGTCGATCGCGACGGACAGGCAGTCAATCGCGACGGATAGAGCTGTCAATCGCGATGGATATACACACACACGCGCACACACGGCAAGACAAAGAGTGAGAAGCAATGGCGTTCTTAGATTACTTTCAAAAAGCTCTTACAAGTTCATTTCAGTTACAATCTAGCCTCAAAAATGAGCTCTCTAGCTCTATTTATAGCTTTTGACTAGGTTTTGGCCCTGTCCAGACCTGGTGTCCGGCCTAGTTAAAAATTAGGTTCTCTACCCTATTTGGAGGTTCAAACGAAGTCTAAAAAATGTGAAAACTGACAGGTAGATACTTCTAAAGCTCCTCAAGCTCAAGGACTCCTTGGCTTGCACAAAATGGAGCTACAAAAATGTGAAATGGTATTTACAAGGGTTTTTAGTGATGAAAATCACTATTGTTGTAGGGATTTCTTCTAACATTTTGATCTACATTTCCTGGAGCTCCCTACTTGCTCCTTCTCCTTGTGTCCACCTCTCTTATGTGCATAAATGTCTTGAAAAAATATTGGCCTACTTGCCAGATCGTCGTTGACTGCTCTGTCTGCTTGTACTTTCTCTTCTCTTTGACTCCCTTCTTAAGCTTCCTTGCCTAGTGAGTCCTTCAGTTCCAACACCATGACAAAGGCCCGACAAAGCAAAAAGGTTTTTTGGAATATAAAGGAAGTTTGACAAAGCAAAGGTTGAAAGGAGCATATTGCCGCGAATTAAATTGCAAGGAGCAAACGAGCAAATTGATGGAAAAGACGCTTCTAGAGTTAGAAACCTTTTCAATAAAAGCTTCCCCTCTTTTAAAAGATCTCCTTTCTTCTCATTTTTCCATAATTTCCTTTTCCATTTTTTTCCGAAATTACAAGAACTTCTATTAAGTCTACTTAACTACGGGAAGGGTCTCCTTGGAAACCTGCTTGAAAGGCCTTATGGAAACCCTCTTTAAAGCTACTCACTTTCTCAAGAAAAGGGCAAGATCGAGAATTAACCTTCCCCTCTGCACTGGCCCTTGAACTTTACTCAATTTACTCTCTTCTTTTTTTTCTTTTTACTTTTCTTCTTTTTTCTTTCTTTCTTACTTTTTTTTCTCTTTTTTATAATAGCTTTGAGACCGCCTAAACCTATCGTCGCGCAGTTGGATGCTTTGCTCTGATTTGAAGATTTACGGGCAAAACTGATCTAAATTAATTGTGCATTTTGCGTTTGAATTTACAGTCGCCACACTCAACATCAAGATGTCTATCATGCATCCCTCACAAGTCCCGAGGTGGGATACTCTCAATCGAGTGCCCTTTATGCAAAACTGTCAATCGCGAGATGGAAACCATCAATCGTGAAAAATTCGGGGAGAAACCCATCAAACGCGGAGCCAAAACCGTCAATCATGGGACTCAACACCGTCTATTGTGGAAGAAGGCGGTCAGTCGCGGGGGACTCGCAATCGCGATGGAAACCGGAGAGGAGAGTCGACTGTAGATGCTAGCACTCGGCAACGATGAAATGCTTCGATGAGAAGACTGAAGCCGCTCTACTGGAAATGAAGACGATGCTTCTCCAATCCTTCAGCCGTCATTGTCACTTTGACATTGAGATTGTCAGTCAGAGGATACGACACTGAGCTTGTCAGTTTGAACCCAAGAAGTTGAGCAAAGTTGACTGTCTGGGAGGAGAGGACAAACAGTCGGAGCGGAGCTGAAGACGGTAGGAACTATTGCTTGGTTGACGTAGATGTTGCAACTTTAAAGGCATCCTTGCAGAGCTCTATCGTTTTCCACCAAGCTTCATCTGCCATCTCTGCTAGTTCATCTTCCTACAGCGCCGCCGTTGATGCCAAACTTCTGCCATCTCTGCTCAACCAGATCTCCTATGTTGAAAATAAGTCTAGACGTTCGTTTTTTTCCAGTCCAAATATCTTGAATATACTTATGCAGCTGCTGCTTTAATAATCCAATATCTGACCCTGTCATTAATACTGCATCGAGCTCCACATCTTCGTTTTATAACATATGTTCTCCAGCACCTGTAATACCTGCATTCTAGAGTGACGAATCACTTGTTCGTTCTGCAGAGTAGCATTAAGTGCTGAAAAGTCCATCATCTCTTTTTGAATTTGTTCTTGTATAGACCTTTGCCATTCTTCAAATTCCTGCATGGACCGCTTTTTTCTAGACAACTCTATTACTTGTTGCATCTTGCTCTATTGACTATATTTCTCTAATTTTTGCCTTCTTATTCAATTCTTCTTGAAGTGTTTCAACCTGCCTCTGTAAAGACTGATAATCCTCCATGTTAATAGATACTTTTGTCTGTTCATACCTAGTTAATTTCTCCTCTTGCAAGACTAGCAACCTTTCCTTCATTCCTAGTACATCATACCTTGTATTCCTTATTGATTGGTGCATAACATCCTCTGGCAACTTATCCCCTAGTGCTTGCAGCTGTTCTTCCAATCTTCTCTTTTAGACAATTTAAAAACTTTTCCTAGTACTTTTGGGTGCTCATCCTCATCTACCACCCAGAGGAGATTATCCTCCTTTATCACTACCTTTCCTAAATCAGTTTGAATTATCTGCATAATCGGTTCCAATTCTTGTACAGTATAACCTACTTTCAGAAGATCCTTACACATCTCTAAAGGTCTGTCCACCTCTCTCATAGCTAGATGTTCCTGATTTTTACCCATCAGCTCATCACTATGAATGTTTATCTCCTTTGGCCATGACAACTTCTGACTGTCCACTAGCTGCACAAACTGGAACAATGCCACCAAATATGCTGACATCCTATTATTTGATTGCGTTTTATGTCTATCCCCTACAAATATCTCACTCTGCATGTGTTCATGCAACCAATGAGCCCAACTGACCTATCCACTTGCCTCTACATAAGCCAAAGGTGCAAAATTTTCTTTAGATATGTAATCATATTTGATGATGAAACACAACCTCTCCAAGTACCATTTTAATTGCTCTCGTCGAACATAACCTGCATTCTTCATCATGTAATACTGTCGTCCCCCTTCCCTGGACCCAAAGTATTTCTTCAAGACGTCCTTAAAACACTTTGGAATGACTACATCCTTGTATATAGGTAACTTAAATATTTCTGCAACTAATTGTGGTGAAAATTTTACCTATAATGCCAGCTGACCTTTCGTTTTTCTGATGATCTCCAGCTGACTTTTTGCATAGTAGTTGCATCGCCATCTTGCCCATGGCAAAGTAGAAAATTGAAATAAACCAATCTTACAGAGCCAATTCTCATTTGTGGTGGATTGTGTATCAATTTCCACCTTGAAGTCTGTAAATGGTTCCATGAGAGTTTGCACAAATTTGGTAGTCGCTGATGGTGTCGATATCTCCTCCTCGTCATCCTGAAGCAAGCTATTACTTTCCTCAGTTGTGGTTTCTTCTTTGCCCAACATAGCTTCTCTCTTTCTCATACGTCCCCGCATGACTTCTGGTTCATGCACCAACACAGTAGACACAGGAAAAACGTTACTTTTGGGGCCATAAAATAGGATTGAGAACACAAGTTCCACGAGTGCGAATGTTGTACTTGCCACTGAAGGAAATGTTTGACGTACTTACTCACGTACCAGTTCATGCCATTCAATAATATTTTAGTATGGGTCACTTTAAAAATCATTAGCAGCCTGTTTCCCTGCATTACCATAACACGCCTAAAATATATTTTATGTGTGCCTTGATAATAATTAAAACTAATGCACACCTCAAGGATACCAAACTGATATTTAAATTCATTAACACTCCCTTTTCTGGTGCACGACCTTCCCACCACAACATTCTGACTAACCTTACTTTGCAAGATAATATCTGGCTGAGCACTATCTTTGTGTTCATGTTCCCCCTGATACACCTGTTCATCATATCTCTGACCACCTGCAACCCCTGTTGTACCTGTCTTCGGAACTTCATTACTTGCTCCCTCGGAATATCCCTTTGAGTCTGCAATCCGATCCAGTAATACCTCCTTCTCAATTTTTGGCTATGGAATAACCCTTAGCAAAATGTTATACTGCAGCTTTGGACATGGAACCCATTGTAATCGTAAGAAAGTACTTAATGTAATTTTGGACCAACAAGAATCAAGAAAACATTTCACCACGGATGAAAATGCAGAGAAATAAGCCTTCTTACTACGATGATCACAAAGGTTGTTGATTTGATTTTCAGGATGATGGATCACTTGCACAACATTAGAAGATAACCAATCCAAATGTGGCGGCTTCCCCTGAAATAGTTTTAGCCTAAATCCATTGATTGGTTTGTTCATCCTTGTGCCAAACACATCTGCCACTCGAAAAGTTCCTTGTCCTAAATCCTGCACAATCTAATATGGGCCTTTGTATCTCAATGTAAGCTTTCTTGGATGAGGTCCGAGCTTCGAATTATACACCATCACCCAATCCCCTTCTTTAAATAACTTAAACTTCACATTCTAATTCACCCAAGCTTGTCTCTTCCTTTGAATTACCTCGGTAATATATGCACTTACCAAACGATCCTCCTCCATCTGAAGAAGATATTTGCTCCTGTGTTTAACCGATAGCTCAAAAGACATCTTTTCTGCTGTGATTCGCAAACTTGGAACTACAAATTCCATAGGTACTACTGCCTCCAAACCATATACCAATCGGAATGGTGTCATCCTTGTTGTCACTTTAAATGCTGTTCTGAATGACCACAAAGCTGAGTCAAGTAACAAGTCCCAATTTTTCTGATTGTCATGCACTAACTTTTTAAGAATACACATTAAGGTTTTATTCATACTTTTCGCTTGACCATTTGCTTGTGGATGATATAATGTAGTCTTTTTATGCATGATTAAATGAGTTCTTGTTAACTCTGAAATCACCTCATTAAGGAAATGAGTACCTCTATCACTTACCAACTCAATTGGACACCCAAACCTGGTCATAATATTATGATAAAGAAATTTCGCCACACTTGCTGCCTTATTATCCTTCAATGCCACTACTTCCACCCATTTTGTACAATAGTCTGTTGCTACAAGTATATATCTACTTTCCCGTTGAGTAGTAGGTTTAATGGGCCCCACAAAATCCATGCCTCATTTTTGGAAGGGATCCAATGGTAAAACTGCATGATCAGACATTCAATCTGAATTATTAGGTTGGCCCAACTTTTGGCAAATCACACATCCTTTAGCATACTCATGCGCATCCTTTAAAACAGTCGGCCACCATAACCCTACTTGTAAAGCTTTCTTCCCTGTAATATCCCATGACAAATGACCTCCTGCTAGATCTGAATGTGCTTCCTGTAACACAGCTGGTTGTTCAAATTCTGGTACACACCTCCTTATGACCTGATCCACCCCTTTTTTGTATAATGCCCCAGCTATAACAAAATATGGCCTACTTTTAAGTGCAAACTTCTTCCTTTGATCAGGTATAAAGTATTGTGGTAATGAACCATCAGTTAAAAAAACTAATAATTGGTCATACCAAGAATCTGCTTCCACCACTTGTGCATTAAACAACTCAGCATCCCGAAATTCATCAATTACACCTGTAGGTGCTTCTCCTGAATCCAATCTACTAAAGTAATCTACCATTGCATGCTCTTTTCCTGGAGTATGCATAATCACAAAATCAAATTCCTACAATAAAAGCATCCACCTGGCTAATCGTCCTGTTAATAAGGGTTTCTTGATTAAATAGACCAAAGCCTGATGATCCACATGAAAAACAACCTTATTGTCCAACAAATAATGTCGAAACTTGTTAAGAGCATATACCATTGCCAAAGCTTCCCTTTCTGTCACCGGGTAGTTCCTTTCAGCCGCACACAATACTCTACTAGCATAATAGACGGGTCTATACCATCCTTTCTCTTTCTGCTGCATCAAAACTGCTCCTACAGCCACATCCGATGCATCAACAAATATGTGAAACGACAAGGACCAATCGGGTGGTTTGCAAAATTGGTGCTACCGACACCATCTTTTTTAACAATTGAAATGATTTCTCTTGAGCATCTGGCCATACAAATGGAACATCCTTTTTGGTCAAGTCTGTAAAAGGTAGAGAGATATTTGCTAAATACCGTAAATATCTAGCATCCCACTTAATCTAACCAACAAACTGCATTACTTCTTTCACGTTGGTTGGTGCTTTAGCTGTGCTAATAGCTTCAATCTTCTTAACATCAATAGCCATCCCTTCTTGCAAAATGACATGGCCCAATAAAATACCACTTTTGACTGCAATAACACTTTTAAACGGATTCAACACCATCCTAAATTGTCGACATCTGTCAAAACATGATTTCAGGTGCAGCATATGCTGTACCTTCTTACCAAAGACCGAGAAATCATCTACAAACACCTGCATAAAATCTTGTAGATAAGGTTCAAACACTTTGTGCACCATTTAATTGAATGATGGTGGTCCATGCTTAAATCCAAAACTCATGACTGTAAACACATAAGCACCAAATTCAGTAATAAATGTTGTTTTATGCTGATCCTCCTCAGCCACACTGATCTGATTATACCCTGAAAATCCATCCAAGAAACTATACATTTCATGCCATGCTACTGTGTCCAACACTGCATCACAAAATGGCATAGGAAACGGATCTGTAACCGTTGCCGCATTTAACCTTCTATAATTGACACAAGTTCTGAGCTTCCCGCTCTTTTCCGGGACCACTATAATAGGAGATAGCCAAGTCACGTGATTCACAGGTTTGATAAATCTGATTGCCAATAGTTTATCAGTTTCTTCCCTCACCTGTTTAGCAAAGTTAGGATTCATTCTATATCTTTGTTGTGCTACGGGTATTGCATCCGTCTTCAGATTAATCCGATGTTGATGCAAATCAGGGTCTATACCTTTCACTTGAGAGTAATCCCAAGCAGCCACATCTACATACTCTTTTAGTAAGCAAATGAGATCCTCCCTAAACTTTCCTTCCAATGTTTTACCAATCCACATCATCTTTGGTTCAACTTGTGCCCCTAAATTAACCTCTTGAAGCTCCTCCTCCTTTACTCATGTAGAACCTGCATACTTCTAATCATATATCCGTTCAACCAGAGTTATCACTTCTTTCTCTTGTTGTTCCAACCGCTGCTGTATTGGAGTTTCCATACTTTGTTCGAACATCTTTTGTATTTGTGCACCTTCAACCCATTCACCCGGAACTGGCCCATCTACGTTTTGCACAATCGAATTATCCTTACTTAATACCCCTGCCACATCAAATTCTAATACCGATACTACCGTTGGATTTGCTTGCAAAAACTTTTCCTCGTCATCATGTTCTATCTCGTCCGCTAAGTTAATTGTCTGAGCCATGAGTGGTTTCTCTTGTACTGACATATTTCTTCTTCCTTGCATAGGAATTGTCACTTGCTTTTTTCCCTTTGTGATCATTACCACATTCAGACCCCAATCCTGCTTGACTTTAGCAATCCTAAATAAAGTTCTCCCTAACAACATTTCATATGGATATGCTGACTCAGACATCCTAATGACAACAAAATTTACCATGAATCACATTCCTGAAATGATAATCTATTGCTGCTTCAGAATGCCAACGGCTGAACTCGAGTTTGATCCGCCATTTTGACTTGAAAAGGTGTTGGAGCCAATGCCCCTCTTCCCATTTGTATAAAAATATGCTCAGGTAATATATTTACCCTTGATCCCCCATCCAAAAACACTTCATCAAATCGCCTCTGGTCATATTGTACCTCAATTACTAGCACTACAAAGTCAACATCTACTGGATCAATATTATTGGCCGAAGTTGAAGGTACCGACCGAATTTCTGGCTCTAAACGCTGCCCAAGTAACCTCTTCAACAACTTTTCTCGAAACGCTCTGTAGAGAGGGTAACCGGGTCTATACTTCCAGTACTCCTTCTACTCAAGGGAGGTTCTCCTTAGGGAAGTATACCCTGTAACATCATTGTGTGAGGTACTACTTGAGAAGATAAACCAAGAAAGAGTCAGAGTGTTACAAAGATGCTGAAAAGGCCAATTCGACCAAGATTGAAAAAATTGCGCTAATTCACAAATGATAAAATTGTTAAGAGTACAAAAGGTGTGATCACTCGAAAGATGAATTAGGACATCTCAACAGAGAGAAAGTAATACAAAGTAGAGAAGGTATACAAGTGTGGTATACAATGCTATGAACTCCAGCTTACAAGTGACTATCCCAATATATCCAATCTCACTGTCATGCCGACTGCCCCCCAACACTGAAGCTCTCACTCTGTATATTCTCCAACCGAGAAGCTTCTTCTACAATGGGCAAAATCACATCAGTGAGCAGAGAATAATTAAGGAGAAGCCTGATTAGAACACTCTCGCAATACCATAGTAACACAAGTAGACCCAAATTGACAAAAGCTAGAATCATAGAGAGACGACAATGGGTGTATCCCTCAGCTTCTTAAATCTCTCTATATTCTTCCGAATGGACCCTTCGCTAACATATATCTCTGACCATCTGAACGTATGTATATGTGTATCCCAAACGAGTGCAAACTGCTTCTTATATAGATCTCAAGCCAAGAGAGTGAATTCCGCCGGATTCCATCATTTAAGGCACCATCACTGTTCACTGCACACCAGATCCCATCATTTACTGCACCATCACCATTCGTGCCGATCTGACAAAAGTGGAGAGAGAGCTGGCTAATTTTGGGTAGGTGGTCTAATTCTGGTATTGACATCCAACTGCCTCAAAAGCGCTTGAAACTTCGGAATATGGCCTTGAATGCGAGACTCATTCATGAGTCAACACTTCATCACAAATCTGATAGCCGACTTGATTCTCTTGCTGAGGACGAACTTTGAAGGACAAATTTTGAGGGACAAATTTTGAAGGAAAAATTTTGAAGGACAAATTTTAAGTGAAAAATTTTGAGTGAGGGACAAATTTTGGCTGAGGGACAAATTTCGACTCAGGGACAAATTTTAAGGGACAAATTTTGACTGAGGGACAAATTTTGGCTGAGGGACAAATTTCGACTCAGGGACAAATTTTGGTTTGAGGGACAAATTTTGGCTGAGGGACAAATTTTGGCTGAGGGACAAATTTTGACTAAGGGACAAATTTTGGCTGAGGGACAAATTTTGACTAAGGGACAAATTTTGGCTGAGGGACAAATTTCGACTCAGGGACAAATTTTGGCTGAGGGACAAATTTTGGCTGAGGGATAAATTTAGACTCAGGGACAAATTTTGGCTGAGGGACAAATTTTGGCTGAGGCCCAAATTTCGACTCAGGGATAAATTTTGGCTGAGGGACAAATTTTGGCTGAGGGACAAATTTTGATTGAGGGACAAATTTTGACTTAGGGACAAATTTTGGCTAAGGGACAAATTTCGTCTCAGGGAAAAATTTTGGCTAAGGGACAAATTTTGACTGAGGGACAAAGTTTGGCTGAGGGACAAATTTTGGCTGAGGGACAAATTTTGGCTGAGGGACAAATTTTGACTCAGGGACAAATTTTGGCTGAGGGACAAAATTTGACTGAGGGACAAATTTTGAAGGCCAAATTTTGAAGGAAAAATTTTGAAGGCCAAATTTTGAAGGCCAAATTTTGAAGGACAAATCTTGAAGGCCAAATTTTGAAGGCCAAATTTTGAAGGACAAATTTTGAAGGCCAAATTTTGAAGAACAAATTTTGAAGGCCAAATTTTGAAGGAAAAATTTTGAAGGACAAATTTTGAAGGCCAAATTTTGAAGGACAAATTTTGAGGGCTGAATTTTGTGGGATGAAAAATGATGCCGAGGATGAATTTTGAGGGACAAATGTTGAGGGATGAATTTTGAGGGCTGTGTTTTGAGGGCTAAATTTTGAGGGCTGAATTTCGAGGGCTGAATTTTGAGGGCTGAATTTTGAGGGATGAATTTTGAAGGCTAAATTTTGGAGGGCTGAATTTTGGAGGGCTGAATTTTGAAGGCTGAATTTTGGAGGGCTGAATTTTGAAGGCTGAATTTGGAGGGCTGAATTTTGAAGGCTGAATTTGGAGGGCGGAATTTTGAAGGCTGAATTTTGGAGGGCTGAATTTGGAGGGATAAAAAATGATGCCGGGAATGAATTTTGAGGGACAAATTTTGAGGGCTGAAATTTGAGGGATGAACTTTTCCGACCCGACAAAGATGAAATGAGGGCAAATCTCGAGCAGTGAACTCTCAAGGACGAAAAGAGGTTTTTTTTTTTTGGGCTTCCATACAATCAAGATGAAATTTTTCCCGATTATAGTCCCCGACACCAAGATGTTGCACCGTCTCGGTGCAATTCTTCAATATTAGCTAAATTTCTAAGAACAACATTAGAACTGTCTATGGGCAAAACAAGCTGAAATGAGAACTAGGGTATATACAATGATTGATTTTTTCCTTGAAATATTTCAAGTTAGATAAGCCTTCACCCTGGAGATGTTGATGAGAGGCAATTTCTCACCCTGTACGTCCTCTACTTGTACTGCTCCTTGTTGAAATATCCTCAGCACTTTGTAGGGTCCTGACCATTTTGGTACCAATTTAGTAGGTATAGATGGAATCTGATATACCAGCACTAGAGCTCCCTCTTCCACCTTATTGGTGCTTAAGTGTCTGTCATGAATGTGTTTCCTTTCTTCCTGCTTTTCCTGCAGCCTCTTCATAGTTGTTTCCCTACATTCCTCCAATGCTACCAATCTTCTAATGTGAGGGTGAACATCAATTCTTTTTGGCTCAATTTTTTTTCTGATGATGAATTCGAAAGGGGCTAATGCCTCTTTCCCATACACTAGAAGAAATGGGCTCTCTCTCTCTCGTGGTGCCCCTTCTGGTTGTTCAGAAAGCCCATATTGCACCAATGAGGGCTTGTGGCCATGAACTGTGATGATTAAAGGCTAATTTGTGTAGTAATCCAATCAAAATTTTGTTAGAACTTTCTACCTGCCCATTTGCTCTCGCGTAGTATGCACAGGATTTCTTATGGAAGATCTTGTATCTGTCAAAGGTTATTTGCAACAAATGGTTTACAAAGTGAGTGCCTCTATCACTGGTGACTTCAAGTGGGCAGCCAAATCTTGAGAATTATACATAAACTTGGCTACTGTAGTGGAAGTACAATCACCAGTAGCCTTAGCTTCTACCCACTTAGTAGAATAACATGTGGCCATCAAGATATACTTCTTACCACCAGGTTGACCAGTTGGGCTGATTGGTCCAATGAAATCAAGACCCCATCGTTCGAAAGGTAGCCATCCACTGGAGATTACTAACGGTTGAAAATTCAGTCTACTAGGCTTGGGAGCATATCTCTGGTAGATATCACATCCTTTGGCAAACTTGATAGCATCTTTGTAAACATGAGGCCACTATAATCCCCTGTGGATAATTTTGTGAGCCAAGTCCTCTCCTTTGAGATGCCCTTCACCATTGCTACTTCAAGCAAAAAATTCACCTCCTCTGGATAAACACATTTTCTCAAGATACCATCATGACAATATTTATACAAATGGTCATTTATAAGTGAATATGCTTTTGCTTTAAAGAGTAATCTCGTCCGTTCTAATGGTTTTATGTTCTCAGGGAATTTTCCAGAAGTGGGAAAATGTAGAATTTCACCATACCACTCAGTTTGAGTCTCTACTGCGAAGAGACTACTATCTACAAGTTCATCATTAATGCTTGTCGCCTTTTCGCTCATAGCCGTCCTTGACACCTGATCCGCCATGTAGTGTTCTTTTCCTGGCCTAATATGAATCTCAAAATCATACTCTTGAAACAATGGTAGCCAACGCCAAATCCTTCCAGCTACTCTAGGCTTATTAATTAAGTATTTGAGGGGCTGATAGTCAGATATGACAATGAAATGCACACCTAGAAGGTAGTGCTTGAACTTTTGGAGTGCGAAAACAATAGCCAAACCTTCCCTTTCGGTAGTGATGTAATTTCTTTCTGCTCTGGTAAGTAGTCTGCTAGCATAAGCTATAGGTTGATCCACCTTCAGCACCTTGGGCATGGAGGGTTGAGCCAAAACTGCTCCTACTACATGAAGACTAGCATGTGTATGCACATGAAATTCTATTGACCAGTTAGGAACAGTTAAGAATGGAGCAGTACATAGCCTCAATTTTAGTTCAAAACATGCCTTTCCAGCCTCAAGACTCCATGAGAGAGGAATCTTCTTACTCGTAAGCCTTGACAGAGGCTTAGCTAGTTCTGAATACATCCATATAAATCTCCTATGGTAGCCTGCATGGCCTAAAAAGCTTTGTACTTCCTTAGGAGTCCGTGGAATGGGCATGGAAAGGATAGCAGTTGTTGGTGCAGGACAATCAACAATTGATGTTTTGATGAAGAGTTGAAGTCAAGGTTTGAAGGAAAGATTCAAGTTGTGAAGCATGAAGAAAGAATACATTCAGAAGGTGAAGATGTGTACACATATGTACATTATTTCAGAGATAGTTCACTTATATCTTTGAGTAGTCATAAGCTTGTAAATTTTTGTCTATATATACTATGGAAAATGTCGGGGCAAGTATGAGAGAGCATGAGAATAGAGTAATCAGGAGTTGTATGTGTCATTAGACATCTTAGAAGTGAGTTAAGACTCTCTCATCACTCAGTTGTAATTTTTCTCAGAAATGAAGAAAATGTTGCGCACGATATTTCTGAGTTTTCTCCTTCTGTGTTAGATCTTTTGTGAAATGCTTTTGTATAAGTCTAAGTCTATAGGTAATCGACCTCTGTACAAATTTTTAGCTTCCAATTGTGATCCGGCTGAGAGAATTGAGTGTAGAAACATTTGCATATGTAAATGAGAAGAAGTGAAGTTACAAGAGGCACAAAATTCAATACGAATGTTTTGATCAATTATCCTTCCACAGTGTAAAGTTTTGAGCAAGCAAGCACTCAATCTTTAAGTTGGAAGGTAAGCAATTTGTGGCTAAAGGCATTTGCAGAAATGGGTTCTAGATTGAGAGAACCAAAGGTTTTAAGTCATAGGTGTCTAAATCGACTTCTCAGAAGAACAGTTTTAGACATAGGTGACTTGTTGAAGTTATTTCTCAAGATCTACTAAATCTTTTGGAGTGATTCAACTTGGAAAAGGTGCGCAATCTATAGGTGACACCTTGTACAAAGGTTTATCAAAAACTTTACATATTTGATAAGGCAATGAGTGAATTATGTGCAGCAGACTTTCTGTGTAATCTCCTTCTTCACAGTTTGTTCAAGAATTTGACAATTGAGTATTGATCTTCTAAAATTGGTAAAGGTTTGAGTTATTCTTGTTATAGAGGTGCTCTAAATACAAGAATAACCTGTTCTTTTGGAGATTAACACTCTCCATCAGTGGTATCAGACCAGGTTGCATCAGAATTGAAGGAAGGAGGACCTCGACTGCTGCAGGTGCAAAGAATTCAACATCTGAAGGTTCAAAAGGTTAAAGCTTGAGGATAAAGATTGAGGATAAAGCTTGAGAAGAAGGTCATACGACACGAAGGAAGACAAAAGGAGTATTATTCGAAGTAAAGGTACATCTATTACTCATAAAGATTGAAGAATCAATATACAGGTGAAGAAAGGATGGGAGATTCTCTTCAGATAGAGAAATTGGATAGAGAGAACTATCCATCATGGTCAATGAGGATGGAAGCTCATCTAATGAGCAAAGACTTGATAGCTTACATTACAGGTGAAGAAGAAAAGCCTCAATTCAGAGATCCTAGTGTTCCAACTAGGGAGGAATTATCAGATTTGAAGAATTGGATGAAGAGAGATGCTCAAGCTAAGAGCATTATCTATATGGCAGTCAATGATTACTTGCTACCTCACATTAGAGGTCTTGAAAGTGCAAGTGATATATGGAATGCTTTGGAGGAGCATTTCCAAAATACCACAAAGTCTAGGAAGGCATCCTTGTGGGCAGAATTTACCACATTCAAGAAGAAGGCCTCTCAATCCATCTCAGATTATGTAACCAGAATGAAGGACATTGCAGATGCATTAGGAGCTGTTGATGAAGACATTGAGGAGGATAAATTGGTAAGGCAAATCCTCACAGGTTTGAGAGGTGATGACAAATGGAAGCCATTCATTTTGTCTACTAAATTATCACTTGATCATTTTACTCCTTACTTAAATCAGTTGCTAGGACATATGTTAACCTTTGAGCAGGATGTCAAAGGTGAAGGTGACAAGAGTACAGGTCATGCAATGTACTCAAAGGATAAGAAGAAAAACAGCAAAGGGAAACAACAAGCAAATGAAGATGAAGGCACAACTAGTCAAGCCAACTTCCTAAGAGGAAGAGGAGGTGGCAAAGGTAGAGGAAGAGGCACGAATAATAAAGATGGAGTCAAAGCTTGCTAGATTTGTGGTAAGACAAATCACTTAGCTAATGATTTTTGGCATAATAATCAGAGTAATGGTGGATATAATCAGAATTTTAATTCAAGAGGAAGAGGTGGCAGAAATCAAAGAGGTAACTTCAGAGGAAGAGGTAGTAGGGGTTACTTTGGAAGAAATGCAGGTAGAGGATTCCAAAGTCAACAATACAATAATACCTACTACAATTATGCTTCAGATCAGAAGGAGGATTCAACATTGATAATGAATGCAACTTGTGAAAGGAAAAGTGAAGACCAAAGAGTCTTCTACATTGACTCAGGGTGTAGCAATCACCTGAGTGGTAACATAGCATTGATGACTGATTTGGAAAATAAGTTATCTAATCATGTTGTTCAAACAGGTGACAATACAAAGAACAATGTGAAGTCAATTGGATCAGTGAAGGCCAAGGATGGAAGTACTCTCTTGAGTAAGGTCTTGTATGTTCCTACAATTCCTAAGAATCTGATAAGTGTAGGACAAATTGTTGAAAAAGGTTATGAAGTTAGATTCACTAATGAAGGAGTGTTTGTGGAAGACCCTAGCAATGGGTATAAACAAATTGTTTCAGGGAAGAAAGAAGGTTGTTCACATTAAAGATTCAAGGTAATGTTGATCATGCCTTGTTCACTTATGGAGGACATAAGATCTCTGAGTTAGATCTTTGGTACAAGAGGCTTGTACACTTCAATGAAAGAGGTATCAAAGATATGATTAACAATGGTTGAGTGCTTGGATTGCCTAATGTTGCAGGTCAACATATGACATACAGATGTGAGGCATGTCAATTAGGTAAGGCTCATAAGCAATCTTATTCCAAGCATGGTTTTATGTATTCAAAGAAGCTTGAGTTGGTACACACAAATGTGTGGGGGCCATCAAAGGATTTCAATATAAATGGTTCAAGGTACTATGTGATTTATGTTGATGATGCTACCAGATGGATCACTATCTATGTGATCAAAGATAAGTTAGAGGTATTCAATACATTCAAACATTATCATGTGTATGCTGAAAGAAATACAGGCCATAAATTGAAGAGACTAAGGTCAGATGGAGGGGGAGAGTATTTTTCTAATGAGTTCAGTGATTACTTGTGGAATGCAGGTATAAAAAGGGAAATCACTTGCAAGTACTCTCCTCAACAAAATGGTGTAGCAGAGAGAAGAAATAGAACTCTTGTTGAGTTTGCAAGGTCAATGATGAAGGAGAAAAATTACCCAAATTATTTGTGGGTTGAGGCTGTAAATACAGCTACTTATTTGGTCAATAGGCTACCATGTAAATCTTTGCAGGGTATGACACCATATGAGGCATGTTGGGGTAAGAGACCTACCTTGGATCATTGCAAAGTATTTCGATGTTTGGCATATGCATATGTGCCATCACAATTAAGACACAAGTTAGAACCTAAAGCTGAAAAGTATGTATTGATTGGTTATGATGATAAGCAGATGGGATATAGGTTGTGGAGTCCTTCCACAAAACAATTTCTTGTATCAAAAGATATTACATTTGATGAGCAAGGTACTTGGTATGTAGGTACAATCAATTTTAATACAAGTGATGAAGAAGTTGTGAGTCAAAAGAAAGGTAAATCAAAGGTTCAGATATTTGATGAAGAGGAGAACAATGAAGTGCAGGTTGAAGTTGAAGAAATGCCAAGATTTCATCCTGAGTGTGAAGAACCAGAAACCTCATGGAGTGGAGAACTCAGAAGGTCATCAAGACACAAGTGGCAACCTACAAGGTATAGCTATGACACTTCTTTTTTGGCTACCAAAGATTATGCTTACATGATAAAGGCAGATGAAGACCCTTCCACATATGAAGAGGCAAAAGGTAAGGAAAATTGGGAGAAAGCTATGCAGGAAGAATATGATGCATTAATGGAGAATCACACATGGGATTTGGTTCCTAAACCAAATAGTCAGAAGATCATTGGATGCAAATGGGTCTAGAAGACTAAGAGGTTTGCAGATGGAAGTGTGTCTAGGTATAAAGCTAGACTTGTTGTGAAAGGGTTTGCTCAAACATATGGTATTGATTATGATGAGACCTATAGTCGTGTGGCAAAGATGACAACCATCAGGACACTCATAGCCATTGCTGCATGTAAAGGTTGGAAATTATGTCAATTAGATGTGAAGAATGCTTTTTTAAATGGTTACATTTCAGATGATGTTTTCATGGAGCAACCTCAAGGATCCAGAGATGGAAGGTACCCAGATCATGTATGTAAGCTCAAGAGAGCTTTGTATGGTTTGAAGCAAGCCCCAAGGGCATGGAATTATAGACTTGTGAAGTTCCTGAAAGAACTTGGATTTCAAGTATCTAAGGCAGATAGTAGCTTGCTTGTTAAAGCAAGTGATGATGGGTTCATTTACATGTGCATATATGTTGATGATATAATTCTTACAGGTACAGATGAGAAAGGCATTCAAAGCCTAAAGAAGCAAATGGAGAAAGAGTTCAAAATCAATGACTTACGAGACTTGTCATATTTCTTGGGCATGGAGATTTCATACACTCAACATGGAGTGTATGTGACTCAAGAAAGGTATTTGAGAAACTTGTTAATCAAGTTTAAAATGAATGATTGCAGGGTAGCACCTACTCCAATTGAGGTGAATCACAAATTGAGCAGATATGGTGGAGAAGAATTCAAGGATATGAAGCTATATCAGAGTTTGGTTGGTCGTCTTATCTATGCTACATTAACTAGGCCTGATTTATCATATGCAGTTGGAGTTTTGTCTCAATTCATGCATTGTCCTAGGAAAGAACATTGGATTGCAGGTCAAAGAGTGTTGAGGTACATTAAGGGTACACTCAAAGAGGGTTTGTATTATGGTTTTACATTAGATACAAACATAAAAATATATAGTGATGTAGATTGGGCAGGTAATCCTGATGATAGAAGATCAACATATGGATACTTGTGTTATGTGGGAGATAAGTTAATCTCTTGGTGTTCAAGCAACACACGGTTGCTTTATCATCTACAGAAGCTGAGTACAAAGGTATGGTTGAAGCTGCAAAGGAAATGATATGGCTTGAGACTCTCATGAAGAGTTTTGACACCATACAGAGTACACCTATCATTTATGGAGATAACATGAATTCATTGTATTTAGCTGATAATCCTATGTTTCATGCAAGGACTAAACACATTGAGATTTAGTATCACTTTGTGAGAGAGAAGGTGATGGATAAAGAGATTGAAGTCATACATACTTCAACAAAAGATCAGATAGCTGATATGCTTACCAAAAGCTTGGATGGACCAAAGCTACAGAGATTCAAAGACATGGCAGACATAAAGAAGATAGAGAAAACCTCAATTGATGATTGAGGGGGAGCTGTTGGTGCAGGAAAATCAACAATTGATATTTTGATGAAGATTTGAAGTCAAGGTTTGAAGGAAAGATTCAAGTTGTGAAGCATGAAGAAAGAATACATTCAGAAGGTGAAGATGTGTACACATATGTACATTATTTCAGAGATAGTTCACTTATATCTTTGAGTAGTCATAAGCTTGTAAATTTTTGTCTATATATACTATGGAAAATGTCGGGGCAAGTATGAGAGAGCATGAGAATAGAGTAATCAGGATTTGTATGTGTCATTAGACATCTTAGAAGTGAGTCAAGACTCTCTCATCACTCAGTTGCAATTTTTCTCAGAAATGAAGAAAATGTTGCGCCCGATATTTCTGAGTTTTCTCCTTCTATGTTAGATCTTTTGTGAAATGGTTTTTGTACAAGTCTAATTCTATAGGTAATCAACCTCTGTACAAATTTTCAGCTTCCAATTGTGATCAGGCTGAGAGAATTGAGTGTAGGTACATTTGCATATGTAAATGAGAAGAAGTGAAGTTACAGGAGGCACAAAATTTGATACGAATGTTTTGATCAATTCTCCTTCCACAGTGTAAAGTTTTGAGCAAGCAAGCACTCAATCTTTAAGTTGGAAGGTAAGCTATTTGTGGCTAAAGGCATTTGCAGAAACGGGTTTTAGATTGAGAGAATCAAAGGTTTAAAGTCATAGGTGTCTAAATCGACTTCTCAGAAGAATAGTTTTAGACATAGGTGAATTGTTGAAGTTATTTCTCAAGATCTACTGAATCTTTTGGAGTGATTCAACTTGGGGAAGGTGCACAATCTATAGGCGACACCTCATACAAAGTTTTATAAAAAACATTACATATTTGATAAGGCAATGAGTGAATTATGTGCAACAGACTTTCTGTGTAATCTCCTTCTTCACAGTTTGTTCAAGAATTTGACAATTGAGTATTGATCTTCTAAAATTGGTGAAGGTTTGAGTTATTCTTGTTATAGAGGTGCTCTAAATACAAGAATAACCTGTTCGTTTGGAGATTAACACTCTCCATCAGCAATGACCTTTGCTGGATCTACAATTATCCCATTTGTAGACACGATGTGACCAAGGAGAGTGCCTTTAGTGACCAAAAAATGACATTTAGCAAGATTCAACTTCAAACCTGTTTTGAGACACTGCTCAAAGATTTCCTTCAAATTTTCCAAGTGATCATGAAAATCTTGGACTATTGCTCTTCTATCTGTGCCTGAGAACACTCAAAAGTCATCCATAAAAATGCGCAGAAAAGTTTTCAGCAAAAAACACGATTTTATGAATCACGATTCTCTGAGTCAAAATCGCGATTTTCAAAAACACGATTTTGTGATCAACATCGCGATTTTCATGCCAAAAACACGATTCTCTAAAACACGATTCTGTGCTCAAAATCGCGATTTTCATAAACACGATTTTGTGATCAACATCGCGATTTTCAGAAACACGATTTTGTGATCAACATCGCGATTTTTATAAACACGATTTTGTGCTCAACATCGCGATTTTCATGTCTAAAAACACGATTTTCAGAAACACGATTTTGTGATCAAAATCGCGATTTTCATAAACACGATTTTCTACTCAAAATCACGATTTTCAAAACACGATTTTGTGAAAACACGATTTTGTGAACACGATTCTCAAGGTACAAAATCGCGATTTTCTCCAAAGGTCCTATTTGCCTGTTTTGACCCCCAGGAGCCTAAATTGGCATAACTTTTTCATCCAAAGTCCATTTTTTGAGCTCTATAGCTCGTTGGAAAGCGCGTTGATTTTGAGATAGGATAATTTGAAGTTGACCCTCAAGTGGGACTAGGGAACCAAGGGGACTCCAAAGAATTTTTGAACCATACCAAGGGGAAAATTTGGACTCTTGACTAAAGCTTATGAACCTGAGATCTGGTAGACACTAAGGCAAGGATAAACAAAGCATTAGATCTTCTGAGGCTAGTGTCAACCATACATCCAAGTCTTGGGCACAACAACTAAGTGGTCATCTTTTACTAAGTTCACACACAAGTGATTCAGAAATGTCTTTTAGTATGGGAAAACCTGCAGGTGGCTCAGGGACTGCCCATCTACAAACACCAGAAGGGCCCTATAAGACACAGTTGGAATATATTCGGACCAACCAATTAGGTGCTCGCATCTATGAGGATGGTCTGAGGTGATCAGTGGTCCAACTCAAAAATCCAGATCAATCCTTTGGACTTGAACACCCGGTGGTCAAGTTCGAAGAGGGTTCATACATTGATAAGGAAGGATCCATGTATGTGGTCACCAACCTACCAGATAGGACTAATGAGTTTGGAAATGTCATTCCTGAGAATGAAATAGGAGACCTAGAACAAGGAAACGTAGGACAAGGACCCCAGACTCCTAGAGGTAAGTCAGTTTTGACCCGAGTGATCACTCGGGACTGGATCCCTCAAGACAACAAAAGCATAGAACTGTTTTTTAATAGAGAAACAGAGGAAGCCTTTTGGAGGTTCAAGCCAGATCAACCTAGCCAATTAGGCATAGTTATCATCTATGAATTCAAAGATCCTGAGATACCAGGCAAAGTTGTCTACCTGGATAACACATCAGAGAAAATTTTCTTGGTAACAGAACATGATAGACATGCATATACTTGGAAGAATGAATTGATTTTCCCCCCACCAAGATCCAATGTTTCCCATGGCCTCCAAGGAGTAGGATCATCCCACGCTCATAAAGCCCAGAGAGAAAGAACTAGAGAGAGACCTGAGGTAAGTTTTGCACACAGCGTGGGCAGGAATAGATCAGGATTTGAAAATGAAAGACCTGAAAGAGAGAGACATCAAGCACATAGGCAAAAAAGAGATGAACATGATTTTCCATTGCCTAGACCCCGAGAGCACCCAAGAACCCTTAGACCCACTCAAGTGATCAAGGCAATGAAGAATTATTTTGACGGGTCAGGAGATCCTTATGATCATGTGGCCGAGTTCAAACAAGTGTTAAGAGCTGAACAGGTTGAGGATTTATTCACCCAATACGAGGCATTTGGTTTGACTCTTAAGGGCACTGCCTTGGCTTGGTTTCAACCATTGAGTAGTCGCAACTATCGCGATATAGGTCAACTGCTAGACGAATTCATTGTAGAATTTTCCAAGAGTGGTATCAGGCATAACACATCATCCTTGATCCACAGTTTCAAGCAGACACCTCAAGAAACAGTGCGACTAGCAGGTAGAAGGTTCAGACAGTACCTAGAAAGATGCCCTACTCCAGAGTTACCCACACCAGCCAAACAAGTGGCTTTGTTCTTAGATGGCTTACTGAGCACAAAGTTAAGATCATATGTGTACTTGAAAGAACCTAGATCCATAGAAGAGTGTGTGCGGACGTGCATAGACATAGAAGATAACTTGGGTGAGGAGTTAGGATTGTCCAAACTCTACAAAGATTCGGATAGTTCTACTAGTCATACTTCAAAGATCTCCACAGAAATAGAAAAGATAGCTGAGCAAGTTGCCAAGAAGCTGGGAGTCCAAAATAAACAAACACAGAGAGTCACTTCAGTGAATCGGTGTTATACTTGCGGAGGCGACCACATGGCTAATGTATGCCCAATGCAAAACCAAAACATTAGAGAAAGGAATGCTCCATATTGCACTATTGAGAGAAAATACACAAACCACACGGCTCAAGATTGTCCCTACAATAGGCAGGCTGTTAGACAGAATTATCAGCAACCTTACCCACAAGGTAGGTATCAGAACCAATACCAACAGCCATATTATAGACCACAACAACAATATCAGGTACCATATAGGCCACAACCTGTCTTGGGAAACCAACCACCAACTCCAGCCAACGTGATTCCAGTCAAATATGCTGTGGGAGAGGAAAATCCAAATAGAGCATTGGTGCCCCTAACCCCATGGATACCAGATAATGATTCTCATGCTCATAGTTCAGACTACTCCCATGAAGGTAGTCCACATGCGTATTACACAGAGTCACCTGAACATAGTGAGATTTACTCGTATCAATATGAGGCACCACCTATGGAGCAAAATTGGGAGCCAGAATACTCCAATGTCATGTACACAAATCCTAACCCTAGGCCCCAGTTGAGACAAATGAGACCACAAGCCCCTAGAGGATCTTGTTTCAGATGTCAAGGTGACCATTTCATTCGTGACTGTCCCCACCCACCATCTCCGAGTCAAGGACAGGCTATCACAATACAGGCTTTTTGTCCTGATTGCGGCAAAGACCATCTCCCCAGAGATTGTCCAAGAAACCCCTCCAGTGCACCCAAGATTACACCCATTAATGTGGTAGGCTTAGTGGCAGATTCAAGTTCAAGTAGTAGCAATGTGGCTCCTATACAAGCTGTCACTAGAGCACAAGCCTTAAAACAGGATAAATCAGTAGAACAATCAGAGTCGAGTGAATCGGGAGAGCCTAGTAAGAGGAAAACAAGAACATGGAAGGATACCAGAGAGAAGGCCAATCGCAAGTGGAATAAAAAGTTATCGGAACTAGAAGAAAGCTTAAAAGAAGCGAAAACAAAAATAGAAGACATTGCATCTCAAAGCCCCTCGCATGCCGAAACTCCATCCACTCCACCTCATCCCACCCCACCACCCATTGTAAATAGACCACAACCAGGGTCTGTTCTTGCAGATCCAACCCCAGAAGGCTTGGACATGATGTTCAAAGCCTACGAGGCTCGACTTCAAGAAGGGCCTACAGCTGCAAACCTAGACAAGAGTTACCCTAGAGCAGACTTAGAGATTAAACGGATGAAAATGTGCATGAAAATGGTAGAACAAGCTCAAGCTATACTTGAGACTAGTCAAAAGTTCAATCAGACAAACTCTGTCAAAGGGGATTTGCATTTCCAGGGCTTACTAGAACGATTAGAGCAGTTGGTAAACAAACCACAAGTTTCTTTACCTCCACAGGCTCAACCAGTTATTGAAAGAGGAAGCTCACCACCAATGGGAGCTTATGTTCCTAATTCCACGGATCCAGGAATACCTCTTTCAATTCAACAGTACTCTCAAGAATTCTTGCGGGAAATACAAGAAGAGAAATGGGCCAAGGAGAAGGGTAATTCCCCTCCTATTCCTGAGATTGATGATCTTCATGATCAATTTCCCCAAGACATTCCATCTATTTATGAGGATGAAGTAGAACAACAAGAAGATGAAAGATTAGATTTTGAATCTAATACCTTAGAAGAACTGCCTCAATTTCCAGGCCCATGGGAATCTGAATCTCTCCAGATTAGAGCTCCCACAATACTAGTAAGAAATGAAGACTCAGTGGTTCCAAGGAACACGGATGTCGTGAAGAACACTAAGGTTCAGTGTCATCTCACTGTAGAAGAGCTGCTCAAAGCAAAACCTGAGCTTTGGAATCATGTGAAGGATCAGGTTCCAGAACTTGATTCTAACATGCCAAAAGCAGGCACCAAGCAAAGGGTACCAGAGATACCTCTAGACAAAATAGGGGACATGTGTGAGGGTGAAGAAGGTAATACTTATCTTCCAATCACCTACCAAGGTTACACAACCAAAGCAATCATAGATTCAGGTGCTGGTGTTGCTATTGCAACCACCTCCTTGTGGAAGCAATGGGGCAAGCCCACATTAAGACCAACTAGAATGAAGCTTCAAATGGCTGATGGTCATTTTGAAAGACCTCTAGGATTGCTAGAAGGGATCACTCTAACCACTTGTGGTGTAGAGTTTGAGCACACATTTGCTATATGTGACTTTGAGAAAAATAATGTCTATGAGATGATCCTAGGAAGACCCTTCCTACGACAATTGCAAATAGTACAGGATTGGGGAACTAACTCCTTGTACTTACAGCACTTAGGGGTCACCACCAAGGTCAATTTGAAGGATTACACCTTCAGAGATGTACCACCCCTACAGTGGAATTCTATCCACAAAGTGAAAGAAGATTCCATCTCTGTGCATTCTGAAAGTTCACCTGATCCATCATGGCTGCATGAAGATACTCATTTATGGATGTGCAAGGTCGCAAAGGAAGAGGAAAAACGTTTAAAGGCAAGACAGGAAGGAACTTCGCTAGGAGAGAGACCAGTTAGAGACCCAGCCTACACACCGATGATCTTTCGAGATGAGGAGTTTGAGCCTCATGGCTGGCCAGAAATCTTAGCCACCATGGACATTGCTGTCAATGAGGAACAGTGGACACCTCATTGTGATGAGGAGGGTTATGATATCTCAGTTTTCATGTGTCAACCCTTGCTAGAAGAATGTGACCCTAGTGATTTCATAGAAGAAGAAGAGAATGACGATGATCTGGAGTCTATTGTGATGGATAGTTGCTTTAACTCAGAGCAGCACTATCTAGAAGATATAGGAGTGTTCACCCAGAAAGAAGAAGAACCTCTCACAAGTATTAAAACAGTAAACTCAAAGGATGGAAGTGAGAGTAGTCAAAAGAAAAAGAAAAGAAAAGCAGTGAAACAAGAAGAGGAGGAATCATTGTTTGAAGTACCAGAAAACTTCAAGAAATATGAAGTTGACGACCGCAAAATTTTGGTACGAATGCCTAAGAGAGAGGCCATCATAGGAGAATCATATGATAATAAAGAAAAGACCAAGAAGATTGTAGTGACCATTGAAGAGAACGAAGAGAGATGCACATATATAGGAGATGACCTAAGTGCAAGAGAAGAAATGGAGCTCATAGCTCTATTAAGGGAATATAGGGATGTGTTTGCATGGCACTATAGAGACTTGAAAGGGGTAGATCCAAGAATTTGCTCTCATACTATCCCCATGACTGCTGATGCTAAGCCCACCAAACAGAAGCCCTACACATATAATGATACCTATGCAGCCAAAATAAAAGAAGAAATTGATAGGTTGATTGAAGCTGGATTCATCTATGAGATTGAGCATACCGAATGGGTGTCCCCCATTGTTGTGGTACCCAAGAAGAACGGGAAGTTGCGAGTGTGTATTAACCTTAAAAAAGTTAATGTCGCTACGATTAGAGATAGTTATCCACTTCCAATCACAGAACACCTATTGGAGCGTGTTGCAGGCAAGGAAGTTTATAGCTTCCTTGATCGATTTTTAGGTTACAATCAAGTAGCCATTGCCCCAGAAGATCAACACAAAACAGCTTTTGCTACAGAGTGGGGAATCTTTGCATTTCGTGTGATGCCATTTGGGCTCACCAATGCACCTGCAACATTCCAAAGGCTCATGTGTCATGTCTTCAAAGAGTTCTTGCGAAAGAGCTTAGAAGTGTATGTGGATGATTTATGTGCTCATTCCCAAGAAAAAAGGTTTCACATCCCTGAGCTCAGACAAATCTTCAACAAGTGTAGAGAATATCGAGTGTGTCTGAACCCTGAAAAGTGTGTGTTCATGGTGCGTCAAGGTAAAATCTTAGGTCATATTGTTTCTAAGAATGGAATCTCAACAGATGAAGATAAGGTACGAGCCATAGCAGAGCTACCAAGGCCAAGGAATGTTAAAGAGGTACAAGCCTTTATGGGCCATTGTGGATATTACCGCAGGTTTATCCACATGTACGCGATCATAGCTAAACCCCTTTATGCCTTGTTGTCTAATTTTGAGTGGAATGATGAATGCGAGAATTCTTTCAATGAACTGAAGAAACGTTTGTGCACAGCACCAATACTGACCACTCCTGATTGGAATAAACCATTCCATGTCCATGTGGATGCATCCAATCATGCCATAGGATGTGTGCTAGCACAACCCACAAGTGAAGGAAACTTAGATTTGCCCATAGCATATGCTAGTAGACAGCTCACTGTAGCTGAACGGAACTATACCACAACTGAGCGAGAGGGCTTAGGCATGGTATATGCTGTGAAGAAGTTAAGACACTATTTATTGGCCAACAAGTTCAAGTTTTTCACTGATCATCAAGCTTTGTTATATTTGGTCAATAAACCTTGCAATACTGGACGCTTAGTAAGATGGTTCCTCTTACTAATGGAATATGACTTTGAAGTTGTTGTCAGGAAAGGTAGAACCCACCTTCGGGCAGATCACCTTTCTCGCATCACTTCAGGAGAGTCACCGCAAGGAGTATCTGACGAATTACCCGATGCTTATCTGTTCAATTTAGAAGTTGTTCCTAAATGGGCAAATAAGTTGGTACCAGTCCTAACCTTTGGCCCTGCAAATAAGAATGTGAAAACATCACAAGAAGAAATTGTAAAATCACAAAAATATCACATATTAGGAGGAAGCATGTACAAACAAGATACTGAGGGTGTATTAGCTTGTTGTGTGGAGGATGATGAACATAGTAGTTGGTTGCAACAAGCCCATGAAGGAATGCTAGGAAATCACTATTCTAAACAACGAGCATTGCAGAATCTAAAGCGTTTAGGAGTGTATTGGCCTAGCATGGACAAAGAAATACATGAGTGGATTAAGAATTGTCCAAGGTGCAGAGAGAGACCCCTAGTGGAGTATGCGACCCTTTATCAAGTGTCATTAATTCCAGATTGGAGTGCTCCATTGGTAGAGTTCATGAGATCCGGAAGATTACCCAAAGAGGCTAGTCTAGCAAGAAGACGAAGCATGGAGCAAGAGGCTCAAGGCTATGCCTTAGTAGGGGACAACCTATACCGAAGAGGCAAAGATGGTTACTTAAGACTATGCGTTCATGAATCAGACTATTTAAAGGTCTTAGAGACTGCACACAGCGGTGTTGCAGGTGGAGATTTTGGTCCTGACCGAGTGATCAAGACCATTCTATTCTCAGGACTTTGGTGGCCCACTCTTCATATGGATGCACATACCTATGTGAAGAAATGTGACACATGCCAACGTGCACAATATCCAGTTAGAAAAGACGAGATGCCCTTGAGGCCAATGATGGGAGGACGTGCATTTTCGAAGTGGGGCATAGACTTCATAGGTCCTATTAACCCCCCAGCTAGAAACTCCCATGCAGAGTACATCATTGTAGCCACAGATTACCTTACAAAGTGGGTAGAAGTCAAAGCCACAACAAAGGATGATGCTCAGACTACGGCTAAGTTCTTATTCGAGAATGTGTTCACGAGATATGGACTACCAATAGAGTTGGTGAGCGATAGAGGCACACACTTCTTGAATGAAGTCATTGAAAATCTTCTCCAAGAATACTTGGTGATACATAAGAAATCTGCCCCCTATCACCCACAAGCCAACGGACAAGCTGAGAGTACCAATAAGATCCTCTGTAACGTATTGACAAAACTGGTAAATAATAAACGCTCTGATTGGGACAAACAACTTCATCATGCTGTTTGGGCTTATCGAGTTGCCTACAAAACAGTACTCAACGCCAGCCCATTTCAGATGGTCTTCGGACAAAACGCTGTGCTACCATTAGATTTCTTAAACCCTGCCTTAAAAGTAGCACAAGAGTATGAGTGGAATGGGCATGAATTGTCCTCTAGGATCTTTGATCTCGAACGCTTGGGTGAGACGAGGCTACGAGCGGCAGCAGGCATCTACGCTGCAAAGAAGAGGCAAAAGGCATACTTTGATGCACACATCAAGGATAAGGGATTGAATGAGGGAGATCTAGTGTTGGTATACACACTAAAACAACATGCCCGTAAGTTGGAAAAAGGAGGATACGGACCCATGATCATTAATAGAATTTCCACTAGTGGTGCAGTTCAGTTGGCCACTCTAGAAGGAGATATCTTGCCAAACTATATTAGTGGCTGTAGAGTCAAGCTATATCAAGAACCTCTTACTGAGGATATGCTAATGAGACTCAACACTGCTAAGAAGCGAAAAGAAGAAGAGTTAAGAGTGAGAGAAGAAGCACAGGTAGAGGCCAGAGAGCGTATTAGGCGAAATAAGTTAAGGCGATTAGGCCTAGATGTCAACTCAAAAGCCCCAAAATATCACATGGATATGTGTCAAAAGTCAGGCATAGCGACTTCTCAGGTCATTGACCGAAGACCCTTTGTGACCATAGAGATAGGACAAGGGAGGGTGCAAGGACGGTGAAAGCATTGATTGACTCAGGTGCAGCAAGTAGTGCAGTTAGACTTTCCTACTGCCAAGACTTGCAGTTGAACATCAATCCCATAGAAGCTTATCTCATAGGATTGGGAGGTGTGGAAACCCCTTGTTTGGGTGAGGTGGAACTTCCCATCTACCTTCAAGATGTTCCAATGAAAGTCAAAGCGCTAGTATGTCAAGATGAGAACCTTACAGAACCACTTGTCCTGGGTCAAGATTGGATCTATGACCATGCAGTTAACTTAAACCTAAGAAGTCAAATTCTTCAAGTTTGGGTACATGAACAATGCATTACATTAGAATTAGAAAATTGCATGCTCCTAAATCATGGCACCACACACTCTCTTAGTTCTTCCAAGACTAATCATATGAAAGAAGATGTTGTATGTGTCAAAAGCTCTATGATGCAGAAGGAGTCAATCGTGGAAGACCAAGTTCGAAGGCGGGTGGATCTTTCTTCTTCTCCAAAGAATCAAGTAGCCACAGTTGTGAGTCCACCACACAAGCAAACACAACCGTTCACGACAACTGCTACATCAAATAGAAAGACACCATTCGATAAAAAAGCAGTTCAGAGCATGAAGTAGATATGGGTACGCAAAGGAGAGCAACCACCAACCTTGCCCCCACAAATTCCATCCAAGCAAACCAACCAAGTCAGAAGACGAAGAAAGCAGCTCGGACAAGCTCAATCACAAGGTATCCAACAAGTTTGGGTGCCTAAGAAGTTAGCTGCAGCTCAACAAGGGCAATTGCAAATGTGGGTACCTAAGAAGCTCTTACATCCACAACAACCTATGTTCTCCCACATGCGAAAGGTCTCAACCAAGAAGCCAAAAAGAGAAGAGGGTAAGAACCACGTACAGAGACCGAAAGAAGATCAAATCAGCTCTTCAAGAAAAGTAGGAAGACGTGCAAAAAGGATATGGGTTTGGAAGCCAAAAGTACAAGCAGCCTCCATCGAACCAAAGCGCCAACCACACTGGATACCACAGTTCAGAACGCATCCAAAGAGGAAGACGCCTGAAGTGATCTCTACAGTGCCAAATACTGTTCTAAAATGGACTCCAATAAGGAGGATTACATCAGTTTGAGACTCAATGGATACCTCCACCAAGGTCGGCATCAACCTCCGCAAAGAACATCAAAAGCCTCGACGAGCGACAACCATGTGCTCCTTGCGCAACCTTGTCTTTTGCACCATTAAGGTCATGCATTTCCAAAGTATGCATTAATATAGGGCCACATTACATGGCCGTGCATAGACACAGTTGAGAGTCCCATGCACAAGAGCACATTGACATATGTCAATTATTTTTTCTGATACTAACATCTCTCTTTTTGTGTGTGACATTAAAAAAAAAAAAAAAAAAAGGAAGAGTCAAAACTTAGTCCCAGGTTTCGCCCATGGAACAAGAATGAGACATGCTTATTTGAAGATGGAACTATTGATTACTGGGCATTTATCAGTTTGGATAGAAGTGTGTCTCGGCTAGCAGATGATATTATTGCTGCCTTACCTGGTAGATGGCAAGCACTTGGCATGAACATGGCATCTACAACTATGATTTTCTCTTACCATGGTAGGAATGAAGAGCTTGAAGGTCCGCAACTTGAGTGATGCTTAATTACTTCATGTACCAGAGCATCCAAGGAGATATCTGCAAAAGGTAGTTCTGGAGGAGAAGACTCCTGCATATGGCGAGCTAAAGAGAATATGTGAAACTTAGCTTGGGGTAGTTACCCGATGTTGCTTGCCAAGGAATATAAAGCAATTCAATTCTCAGTATTTCCTGAACCAGTATGGAACAGTAGCACTGGTGAATGGTTTATGTCAATCAGCATGGTAATCTCTTAGAAACCGGCACGTGTCCAATATTCCTCTGAGTGTCAATATAGGGAAGTGAACGTGCATGAGCCCAAGCTCAAAAATGCACATTGTTAGGGACAAATGTTGCTTTGAAAAGAGGAGAGGAGATCTGTTGAAGCTCAAAGTCAAGGACAAAGCATGGAAGCACATCAAAAGGAAAGGACACACAAGGAAAGGGAGCAAGTAGGGAGCTCCAAGAAGTGTATGTCAAATTTTCAGAAGAATCCCCTACAAAAATAGTGATTTTCATCACTAAAAACCATTGTAAATACCAATATCTATTTTTAGTAACTCCATTTTGTTCAAGCCGAGGAGTCCTCGAACTTGAGGAGTATTAGAAGTACCATCGTACCAATTTTCATAATTTTTAGACTTCGTTTGAGCCCTCAAATAAGCCCTGGAACCTAATTTTTAACTAAGCCGGACACTAGGTCTGGACAGTGCCAAAACTAGTCAAAAAACTATAAAAAGAGCTAGAGAGCTCATTTTTGGGGTTAGCTTGTTAGAGAATAGAGCTTTTGTAAGAGAACTCTTTTGCAATCTAAGCTTTCCATTGTTCCTCTCTTTGATCTTACTTTGTGCGCGTGTGTGTGTATGTGTGTGCATGTTTGTGTGCTTTCACTCACGCACTTGTGCCTTCACTTGCTCGTGGTCTTCATACCGGTCCTCACGTCTCCGCGGATTGACAAGTAAAGGAGGTGGTGCTTACGCTTGAGCTACACCAAATTTTGGCACCGTTGCCGGGGAGAGAGCTTCGAGGACGAGCGTTGTGATGGTAAGATCGTAGATTTGCGACGTTGGAAGGTAAAAAAACTGTCATTTCAGTTCATTTTCTGTTTTTTTTTCTCTTCATCTTCATCATCATCATCATCTCCACCTTCTTCCATCATCTTCTTCATAGAAAATTCTTGTTTTTTAGTGCATTTTCACCATCTTCATACCATTTTTCATGCATTATTGTGTGGGAAGGAGTTAGGAGAAGCAAGGGAGAGCAAGCGCTGTGTTTTTTTTATGATTTTCTGCTCATACGGAGCTCGCCATAGCCGGCGCTCAGAAATTTGAATTTCCCGCCAAAAAACGCGATTCTGTGATGAAAATCGCGATTCTGTGAAAATTCAAAATTTTTTGAAAAATCACGATTTTCTGTTTTCCCGCCTAAAAGTTGACTGAAAAAATCACGATTCTGTGGTCATTCTCAGAAACACGATTCTGTGATTGTGCTCAAAATCGCGATTCTCACAAATCACGATTTTCAGTCAAAAAACACGATTTTGAGAAAACACGATTCCCTACTCAAAATCACGATTCTCAAAAAATCACGATTTTCAGTAAAAAACACGATTTTGTGAAAAAAAGGCGATTCTGTGTAATCACGACTTTTTGCTCAAAATCGCGATTTTCTTGTTAAAAACACAATTCTGAGAAAATACGATTTTCAGCGGGCTCAAAATCCCGATTCTCACAAATCACGATTTTCAGCCAAAAACACGATTTTGTGAAAAAAAACACGATTTTGTGAATCACGATTCTCTGGGTCAAAATCACGATTTTCTAAAAACACGATTTTGTGCTCAACATCGCGATTTTCATGTCAAAAAACACGACTCTCTAAAACACGATTCTGTGCTCAAAATCGCGATTTTCATGTCAAAAAACACGATTTTGTGCTCAACATCGCGATTTTCTTGTTAAAAACACGATTCTGAGAAAATACGATTTTCAGCGGGCTCAAAATCGCGATTCTCACAAATCACGATTTTCAGCAAAAAAACATGATTTTGTGAACCACGATTCTGTGCTCAAAATCGCGATTTTCATGTCAAAAAACACGATTCTCTAAAACACAATTCTGTGCTCAAAATCGCGATTTTCATGTCAAAAAACACGATTCTGTGCTCAAAATCGCGATTTTCATGTCAAAAAACACGATTCTCTAAAACACGATTCTGTGCTCAAAATTGCGATTTTCACAACACCATTTTCTACTCAAAATCGCGATTTTCAAAACACGATTTTGTGAAAACACGATTTTGTGAACACGATTCTCAAGGTACAAAATCGCGATTTTCTCCAAAGGTCCTGTTTGCCTGTTTTGACCCCTAGGAGCCTGAATTGGCATAACTTTTTCATCCAAAGTCCATTTTTTGAGCTCTATAGCTCGTTGGAAAGCTCGTTTCGAATCCTACACGATCTCAACTGTTTTTTTCAAGAATAACGCGTTGATCTTGAGATAGGATAATTTGAAGTTGACCCTCATGTGGGACTAGGGAACCAAGGGGACTCCAAAGAATTTTGAACCATACCAAGGGGAAAATTTGGACTCTTGACTAAAGCTTATGAACCTGAGATCTGGTAGACACTTAGGCAAGGATAAACAAAGCATTAGATCTTCTGAGGCTAGTGTCAACCATACATCCAAGTCTTGGGCACAACAACTAAGTGGTCATCTTTTACTAAGTTCAGACACAAGTGATTCAGAAATGTCTTTTAGTATGGGAAAACCTGCAGGTGGCTCAGGGACTCCCCATCTACAAACACCAGAGGGTCACTATAAGACACAGTTGGAATATATTCGGACCAACCAATTAGGTGCTTGCATCTATGAGGATGGTCTGAGGCGATCAGTGGTCCAACTCAAAAATCCAGATCAATCCTTTGGACTTGAACACCCGGTGGTCAAGTTCGAAGAGGGTTCATACATTGATAAGGAAGGAACCATGTATGTGGTCACCAACCTACCAGATAGGACTGATGAGTTTGGAAATGTCATTCCTAAGAATGAAATAGGAGACCTAGAACAAGGAAATGTAGGACAAGGACCCCAGACTCCTAGAGGTAAGTCAGTTTTGACCCGAGTGATCACTCCAGACTGGATCCCTCAAGATAACAAAAGCATATAACTATTTTTGAATAGAGAAACAGAGGAAGCCTTTTGGAGATTCAAGCCAGATCAACCTAGCCAATTGGGCATAGTCATCATCTACGAGTTCAAGGATCCAGAGTTACCAGGCAAAGTTGTCTACCTGGATAACACATCAGAGAAAATTTTCTTGGTAACAGAACATGATAGACATGCATATACTTGGAAGAATGAATTGATTTTCCCCCCACCAAGATCCAATGTTTCCCATGGCCTCCAAGGAGTAGGATCATCCCACGCTCATGAAGCCCAGAGAGAAAGAACTAGAGAGAGACCTGAGGTAAGTTTTGCACACACCGTGGACAGGAATAGATCAGGATTTGAAAATGAAAGACCTGAAAGAGAGAGACATCAAGCACATAGGCAAAAAAGAGATGAACATGATTTTCCATTGCCTAGACCCCGAGAGCACCCAAGAACCCTTAGACCCACTCAAGTGATCAAGGCAATGAAGAATTATTTTGACGGGTCAGGAGATCCTTATGATCATGTGGCCGAGTTCAAACAAGTATTAAGAGCTGAACAGGTTGAGGATTTATTCACCCAATACGAGGCATTTGGTTTGACTCTTAAGGGCACTGCCTTGGCTTGGTTTCAACCATTGAGTAGTCGCAACTATCGCGATATAGGTCAACTACTAGACGAATTCATTGTAGAATTTTCCAAGAGTGGTATCAAGCATAACACATCATCCTTGATCCACAGTTTCAAGCAGACACCCCAAGAAACAGTGCGACTAGCAGGTAGAAGGTTCAGACAGTACCTAGAAAGATGCCCTACTCCAGAGTTACCCACACCAGCTAAATAAGTGGCTTTGTTCTTAGATGGCTTACTGAGCACAAAGTTAAGATCATATGTGTACTTGAAAGAGCCTAGATCCATAGAAGAGTGCGTGCGGACGTGCATCGACATAGAAGATAACTTGGGTGAGGAGTTAGGATTATCCAAACTCTACAAAGATTCGGATAGTTCTACTAGTCATACTTCAAAGATCTCCACAGAAATAGAAGAGATAGCTGAGCAAGTTGCCAAGAAGCTGGGAGTCCAAAATAAACAAACACAGAGAGTCACTCCAGTGAATCGGTGTTATACTTGTGGGGGCGACCACATGGCTAATGTATGCCCAATGCAAAACCAAAACATTAGAGAAAGGAATGCTCCATATTGCACTATTGAGAGAAAATACACAAACCACACGGCTCAAGATTGTCCCTACAATAGGCAGGCTGTTAGACAGAATTATCAGCTACCTTACCCACAAGGTAGGTATTAGAACCAATACCAACAGCCATATTATAGACCACAACAGCAATATCAGGTACCATATAGGCCACAACCTGTCTTGGGAAACCAACCACCAACTCCTGCCAACGTGATTCCAGTCAAGTATGCTGTGGGAGAGGAAAATCCAAATAGAGCTTTGGTGCCACTAACCCCATTGATACCAGATAATGACTCTCATGCTCATAGCTCAGACTACTCCCATGTAGGTAGTCCACATGCGTATTACACAGAGTCACCTGAACATAGTGAGATTTACTCGTATCAATATGAGGAAGCACCTATGGAGCAAAATTGGGAGCCAGAATACTCCAATGTCATGTACACAAATCCTGACCCTAGGCCCCAATTGAGACAAATGAGACCACAAGCCCCTAGAGGATCTTGTTTTAGATGTCAAGGTGATCATTTCATTCGTGACTGTCCCCACCCATCATCTCCGAGTCAAGGACAGGCTATCACAATACAGGCTTTTTGCCCTGATTGTGGCAAAGACCATCTCCCCACAGATTGTCCAAGGAACCCCTCCAGTGCACCCAAGATTACACCCATTAATGTGGTAGGCTTAGTGGCAGATTCAAGTTCAAGTAGTAGCAATGTGGCTCCTATACAAGCTGTCACTAGAGCACAAGCCTTAAAACAGGATAAACCAGTAGAACAATCAGAGTCGAGTGAATCGGGAGAGCCTAGTAAGAGGAAAACAAGAACATGGAAGGATACCAGAGAGAAGGCCAATCGCAAGTGGAATAAAAAGTTATCGGAACTAGAAGAAAGCTTAAAAGAAGCGAAAACAAAAATAGAAGACATTGCATCTCAAAGCCCCTCGCATGCCGAAACTCCATCCACTCCACCTCATCCCACCCCACCACCCATTGTAAATAAACCACAAACCGGGTCTGTTCTTGCAGATCCAACCCCAGAAGGCTTGGACATGATGTTCAAAGCCTACCAGGCTCGACTTCAAGAAGGGCCTACAGCTGCAAACCTAGACAAGAGTTACCCTAGAGCGGACTTAGAGATTGAACGGATGAAAATGTGCATGAAAATGGTAGAACAAGCTCAAGCTATACTTGAGACTAGTCAAAAGTTCAATCAGACAAACTTTGTCAAAGGGGATTTGCATTTCCGGGGGTTACTAGAACGATTAGAGCAGTTGGTAAACAAACCACAAGTTTCCTTACCTCCACAGGCTCAACCAGTTATTGAAAGAGGAAGCTCACCACCAATGGGAGCTTATGTTCCTAATTCCACGGATCCAGGAGTACCTCCTTCAATTCAACAGTACTCTCAAGAATTCTTGCGGGAAATACAAGAAGAGAAATGGGCCAAGGAGAAGGGTAATTCCCCTCCTATTCCTGAGATTGATGATCTTCATGATCAATTTCCCCAAGACATTCCATCTATTTACGGAGATGAAGCAGAACAACAAGAAGACGAAAGGTTAGATTTTGAATCTAATACCTTAGAAGAACTGCCTCAATTTCCAGGCCCATGGGAATCTGAATCTCTCCAGATTAGAGCTCCCACAATACTAGTAAGAAATGAAGACTCAGTGGTTCCAAGGAACACGGATGTCGTGAAGAACACTAAGGTTCAGTGTCATCTCACTGTAGAAGAGCTGCTCAAAGCAAAACCTGAGCTTTGGAATCATGTGAAGGATCAGGTTCCAGAACTTGATTCCAACATGCCAAAAGCAGGCTCCAAGCAAAGGGTACCAGAGATACCTCTAGACAAAATAGGGGACATGTGTGAGGGTGAAGAAGGTAATACTTATCTTCCAATCACCTACCAAGGTTACACAACCAAAACAATCATAGATTCAGGTGCCGGTGTTGCTATTGCGACCACCTCCTTGTGGAAGCAATGGGGCAAGCCCACATTAAGACCAACTAGAATGAAGCTTCAAATGGCTGATGGTCATTTTGAAAGACCTCTAGGATTGCTAGAAGGGATCACTCTAACCACTTGTGGTGTAGAGTTTGAGCACACATTTGCTATATGTGACTTTGAGAAAAATAATGTCTATGAGATGATCCTAGGAAGACGCTTCCTACGACAATTGCAAATAGTACAGTATTGGGGAACTAACTCTTTGTACTTACAGCACTTAGGGGTCACCACCAAGGTCAATTTGAAGGATTACACCTTCAGAGATGTACCACCCCTACAGTGGAATTCTATCCACAAAGCGAAAGAAGATTCCATCTCTGTGCATTCTGAAAGTTCACCTGATCCATCATGGCTGCATGAAGATACTCATTTGTGGATGTGCAAGGTCGCAAAGAAAGAGGAAAAACGTTTAAAGGCAAGAGAAGAAGGCACTTCGCTAGGAGATAGACCAGTTAGAGACCCAGCCTACACACCGATGATCTTTCCAGATGAGGAGTTTGAGCCTCATGGCTGGCCAGAAATCCTAGCCACCATGGACATTGCTGTCAATGAGGAACAGTGGACACCTCATTGTGATGAGGAGGGTTATGATATCTCAGTGTTCATGTGTCAACCCTTGCTAGAAGAATGTGACCCTAGTGATGTCATAGAAGAAGAAGAGAATGACGATGATCTGGAGTCTATTGTGATGGATAGTTGCTTTAACTCAGAGCAGCACTATCTAGAAGATATAGGAGTGTTCACCCAGAAAGAAGAAGAACCTCTCACAAGTATTAAAGCAGTAAACTCAAAGGATGGAAGTGAGAGTAGTCAAAAGAAAAAGAAAAGAAAAGCGGTGAAACAAGAAGAGGAGGAATCATTGTTTGAAGTACCAGAAAACTTCAGGAAATATGAAGTTGACGACCGCAAAATTTTGGTACGAATGCCTAAGAGAGAGGCCATCATAGGAGAATCATATGATAACAAAGAAAAGACCAAGAAGATTGTAGTGACCATTGAAGAGAACGAAGAGAGATGCACATATATAGGAGATGACCTAAGTGCAAGAGAAGAAATGGAGCTCATAGCTCTATTAAGGGAATATAGGGATGTGTTTGCATGGCACTACAAAGACTTGAAAGGGGTAGATCCAAGAATTTGCTCTCATACTATCCCCATGACTGTTGAGGCTAAGCCCACCAAACAGAAGCCCTACACATATAATGATACCTATGCAGCCAAAATAAAAGAAGAAATTGATAGGTTGATTGAAGCTGGATTCATATATGAGATTGAGCATACCGAATGGGTGTCCCCCATTGTTGTGGTACCCAAGAAGAACGGGAAGTTGCGAGTGTGTATTAACCTTAAAAAAGTTAATGCCGCTACGATTAGAGATAGTTATCCACTTCCAATCACAGAACACCTATTGGAGCGTGTTGCAGGCAAGGAAGTTTATAGCTTCCTTGATGGATTTTCAGGTTACAATCAAGTAGCCATTGCCCCAGAAGATCAACACAAAACAGCTTTTGCTACAGAGTGTGGAATCTTTGCATTTCGGGTGATGCCATTTGGGCTCACCAATGCACCTGCAACATTCCAAAGGCTCATGTGTCATGTCTTCAAAGAGTTCTTGCGAAAGAGCTTAGAAGTGTATGTGGATGATTTATGTGCTCATTCCCAAGAAAGAAGGGTTCACATCCCTGAGCTCAGACAAATCTTCAGCAAGTGTAGAGAATATCGAGTGTGTCTGAACCCAGAAAAGTGTGTGTTTATGGTGCGTCAAGGTAAAATCTTAGGTCATATTGTTTCTAAGAATGGAATCTCAACAGATGAAGATAAGGTACGAGCCATAGCGGAGCTACCAAGGCCAAGGAATATTAAAGAGGTACAAGCCTTTATGGGCCATTGTGGATACTACCGTAGGTTTATCCACATGTACGCGATCATAGCTAAACCCCTTTATGCCTTGTTGTCTAATTTTGAGTGGAACGACGAATGCCAGAATTCTTTCAACGAACTGAAGAAACGTTTGTGCACGGCACCAATACTCACCACTCCTGATTGGAATAAACCATTCCATGTCCATGTGGATGCATCCAATCATGCCATAGGATGTGTGCTAGCACAACCCACAAGTGAAGGAAACTTAGATTTGCCCATAGCATATGCTAGTAGACAGCTCACTGCAGCTGAACGGAACTATACCACAACTGAGCGAGAGGGCTTAGGCATGGTATATGCTGTGAAGAAGTTTAGACACTATTTATTGGCCAACAAGTTCAAGTTTTTCACTGATCATCAAGCTTTGTTATATTTGGTCAATAAACCTTGCAATACTGGACGCTTAGTAAGATGGTTCCTCTTACTAATGGAATATGACTTTGAAGTTGTTGTCAGGAAAGGGAGAACCCACCTTCGGGCAGATCACCTTTCTCGCATCACTTCAGGAGAGTCACCGCAAGGAGTGTCTGACGAATTACCCGATGCTTATCTGTTCAATTTAGAAGTTGTTCCTAAATGGGCAAATAAGTTGGTACCAGTCCTAACCTTTGGTCCTGCAAATAAGAATGTGAAAACATCACAAGAAGAAATTGTAAAATCACAAAAATATCACATATTAGCAGGAAGCATGTACAAACAAGATACTGAGGGTGTATTAGCTTGTTGTGTGGAGGATGATGAACATAGTAGTTGGTTGCAACAAGCCCATGAAGGAATGCTAGGAAATCACTATTCTAAACAACGAACATTGCAGAATCTAAAGCGTTTAGGAGTGTATTGGCCTAGCATGGACAAAGAAATACATGAGTGGATTAAGAATTGTCCAAGGTGCAGAGAGAGACCCCCAGTGGAGCATGCGACCCTTTATCAAGTGTCATTAATTCCAGAGTGGAGTGCTCCATTGGTAGAGTTTATGAGATCGGGAAGATTACCCAAAGAGGCTAGTCTAGCAAGAAGACGAAGCATGGAGCAAGAGGCTCAAGGCTATGCCTTAGTAGGGGACAACCTATACCGAAGAGGCAAAGATGGTTACTTAAGACTATGCGTTCATGAATCAGACTATTTAAAGGTCTTAGAGACTGCACACAGCGGTGTTGCAGGTGGACATTTTGGTCCTGACCGAGTGATCAAGACCATTCTATTCTCAGGACTTTGGTGGCCCACTCTTCATATGGACGCACATACCTATGTGAAGAAATGTGACACATGCCAACGTGCACAATATCCAGTGAGAAAAGACGAGATGCCCTTGAGGCCAATGATGGGAGGATGTGCATTTTCGAACTGGGGCATAGACTTCATAGGTCCTATTAACCCCCCAGCTAGAAACTCCCATGCAGAGTACATCATTGTAGCGACAGATTACCTTACAAAGTGGGTAGAAGTCAAAGCCACAACAAAGAATGATGCTCAGACTACGGCTAAGTTCTTATTCGAGAATGTGTTCACGAGATATGGACTACCAATAGAGTTGGTGAGCGATAGAGGCACACACTTCTTGAATGAAGTCATTGAAAATCTTCTCCAAGAATTCTTGGTGATACATAAGAAATCTGCCCCCTATCACCCACAAGCCAACGGACAAGCCGAGAGTACCAATAAGATCCTCTGTAACGTATTGACAAAACTGGTAAATAATAAACGCTTTGATTGGGACAAACAACTTCATCATGCTGTTTGGGCTTATCGAGTTGCCTACAAAACGGTACTCAACGCCACCCCATTTCAGATGGTCTTCGGACAAAACGTTGTGCTACCATTAGATTTCTTAATCCCTGCCTTAAAAGTAGCACAAGAGTATGATTGGAATAGGCATGAATTGTCCTCTAGGATCTTTGATCTCGAACGCTTGGGTGAGACGAGGCTACGAGCGGCAGCAGGCATCTACGCTGCAAAGAAGAGGCAAAAGGCATACTTTGATGCACACATCAAGGATAAGGGATTGAAAGAGGGAGATCTAGTGTTGGTATACACACTAAAACAACATGCTCGTAAGTTGGAAAAAAGAGGATACGGACCCATGATCATTAATAGAATTTCCACTAGTGGTGCAGTTCAGTTGGCCACTCTAGAAGGAGATATCTTGCCAAACTATATTAGTGGCTGTAGAGTCAAGCTATATCAAGAACCTCTTACCGAGGATATGCTAATGAGACTCAACACTGCTAAGAAGCGAAAAGATGAAGAGTTAAGAGTGAGAGAAGAAGCACAGGTAGAGGCCAGAGAGCGTATTAGGCAAAATAAGTTAAGGCGATTAGGCCTAGAAGTCAACTCAAAAGCCCCAAAATATCACATGGATATGTGTCAAAAGTCAGGCATAGCGACTTCTCAGGTCATTGACCGAAGACCCTTTGTGACCATAGAGATAGGACAAGGGAAGGGTGCAAGGACGGTGAAAGCGTTGATTGACTCAGGTGCAGCAAGTAGTGCAGTTAGACTTTCCTACTGCCAAGACTTGGGGTTGAACATCAATCCCATAGAAGCTTATCTCATAGGATTGGGAGGTGTGGAAACCCCTTGTTTGGGCGAGGTGGAACTTCCTATCTACCTTCAAGATGTTCCAAAGCGCTAGTATGTCAAGATGAGAACCTTACAGAACCACTTGTCTTGGGTCAAGATTGGATCTATGACCATGCAGTTAACTTAAACCTAAGAAGTCAAATTCTTCAAGTTTGGGTACATGAACAATGCATTACATTAGAATTAGAGAACTGCATGCTCCTAAATCATGGCACCACACACTCTCTTAGTTCTTCCAAGACTAATCATATGAAAGAAGATGTTGTATGTATCCAAAACTCTATGATGCAGAAGGAGTCAATCGTGGAAGACCAGGTTCGAAGGCGGGTGGATCTTTCTTCTTCTCCAAAGAATCAAGTAGCCACAGTTGTGAGTCCACCACACAAGCAAACACAACCGTTCACGACAACTGCTACAACAAATAGAAAGACGCCATTCGATAAAAAAGCAATTCAGAGCATGAAGCAGATATGGGTACGCAAAGGAGAGCAACCACCAACCTTGCCCCCACAAATTCCATCCAGGCAAGCCAACCAAGTCAGAAGACGAAGAAAGCAGCTCGGACAAGCTCAATCACAAGGTATCCAACAAGTTTGGGTGCCTAAGAAGTTAGCTGCAGCTCAACAAGGGCAATTGCAAATGTGGGTACCTAAGAAGCTCTTACATCCACAACAACCTATGTTCTCCCACATGCGAAAGGTCTCAACCAAGAAGCCAAAAAGAGAAGAGGGTAAGAACCACGTACAGAGACCGGAAGAAGATCAAATCAGCTCTTCAAGAAAAGTAGGAAGACGTACAAAAAGGATATGGGTTTGGAAGCCAAAAGTACAAGCAGCCTCCATCGAACCAAAGCGCCAACCACACTGGATACCACAGTTCAGAACGCATCCAAAGAGGAAGACGCCTGAAGTGACCTCTACAGTGCCAAATGATGTTCTAAAATGGACTCCAATAAGGAGGATTACATCAGTTCGAGACTCAATGGATACCTCCACCAAGGTCGGCATCAACCTCCACAAATAACATCGAAAGCCTCGAACGAGCAACAACCGTGTGCTCCTTGCACAACCTTGTCTTTTGCACCATTCAGGTCATGCATTTCCAAAGTATGCATTAATATAGGGCCACATTACACGGCCGTGCATAGACACACTTGAGAATCCCATGCACAAGAGCACAGTGACATATGTCAAACATTTCTATTGATACTAACTTTTGTGTTCTTGTTTTGTGATATCCTTTTCCTCAAAAAAAAAAAAAAAAAAGGGTAGAAAGAAAAGTGGGAGAGAGCTTGTTCCCAGGTTTGGCTTATGAAACATGAATGAGTCATGCTTAGTTGAAGGTGGAACTGTTGATTACTAGGCATTTATCAATTTGGATAGAAGTGTGTCTCGGCGAGCAGTGAGATTATTGCTGCCTTATCTGGTAGAGGACAAGCATTTGGCATGAACATGGCATCTACAACTATGATTTTCTCTTACCATGGTAGGAATGAAGAGCTTGAAGGTCCGCAACTTGAGTGATGCTTAACTACTTCATGTACCAGAGCATCCAAGGAGATATCTGCACAAGGTAGTTCTGGAGGAGAAGACTCCTGCATATGGTGAGCTAAAGAGAATATGTGAAACTCAGCTTGGTGTAGTTACCCGATGTTGCTTGCCAAGGAATATAAAGCAATTCAATTCTCAGTATTTCCTGAACCAGTATGGAACAGTAGCACTGGTGAATGGTCTATGTCAATCAGCATGGTAATCTCTTAGAAACCGGCACGTGTCCAATATTCCTCTGAGTGTCAATATAGGGAAGTGAACGTGCATGAGCCCAAGCTCAGAAATGCACATTGTTAGTGACAAATGTTGCTTTGAAAAGAGGAGAGGGGATCCACCACTCAAAAGATCTCATCAGTGGACAATCAACATGGACATTCATCAACAAGGTTCCATCCCAAAGGCCGAGTGTACAACACGAAGAGACAAACATCCATCAACCTTCTCCATGGTAAGTCTCTTTACTCTGGAAACACCATAACCATGATAGTTTAGGAAACCTCTTCGTCAGCATACCCTTGAGCACTTAGCTCAAGACCCGCAATTTTTGCACCATACTTCTTCCAATGCATTTTCCAAGTAAGCATGCGTAGGGCTACATTACAAGGCCGTGCACAAGGCACATACTTTTTTCAACCCAGGCACGAACACACTTACCCATCATTCATTATGGGTTATGAGTAGTTGGCATGACTGCTCTCAACATCATCTTTGGAAGAGCTAGCGGACATCTTGGGAACAACATCCATATCTCGGAAGCAAATTGAAGCCAGTAGTTGCTCCAAATCACTCTTGACAACCTCTTTTGAGCAACTTGCAGTTTTGAAAGCTCACAACGACCCATTCTTGCTGGAATCCAAGGAACCAGCTCATACAACGGATGGACACCACCTCTCAAAGCACTACACAGAACAGCCCTTCCAACAAGGGTCTGTCAGGGACGACAGACTCGAGAGGGGGGGGAGTGTTGAAGCTCAAAGTCAAGGACAAAGCATGGAAGCACATCAAAAGGAAAGGACACACAAGGAAAGGGAGCAAGTAGGGAGCTCCAAGAAGTGTATGTCAAATTTTCAGAAGAATCCCCTACAAAAATAGTGATTTTCATCACTAAAAACCATTGTAAATACCAATATCTATTTTTAGTAACTCCATTTTGTTCAAGCCGAGGAGTCCTCGAGCTTGAGGAGTATTAGAAGTACCATCGTACCAATTTTCATAATTTTTAGACTTCGTTTGAGCCCTCAAATAAGCCCTGGAACCTAATTTTTAACTAGGCCGGACACTAGGTCTGGACAGGGCCAAAACTAGTCAAAAAACTATAAAAAGAGCTAGAGAGCTCATTTTTGGGGTTAGCTTGTTAGAGAATAGAACTTTTGTAAGAGAACTCTTTTGCAATCTAAGCTTTCCATTGTTCCTCTCTTTGATCTTACTTTGTGCGCGTGTGTGTATGTGTGTGCATGTTTGTGTGCTTTCACTCACGCACTTGTGCCTTCACTTGCTCGTGGTCTTCATACCGGTCCTCACGTCTCCGCGGATTGACAAGTAAAGGAGGTGGTGCTTACGCTTGAGCTACAAGATCCACCACTCAAAAGATCTCATCAGTGGACAAGCAACATGGACATTCATCAACAATGTTCCATCCCAAAGGCCGAGTGTACAACACGAAGAGACAAACATCCATCAACCTTCTCCATGGTAAGTATCTTTACTCTGGAAACACCATAACCATGATAGTTTAGGAAACCTCTTCGTTAGCATACCATTGAGCACTTAGCTCAAGACCCGCAATTTTTGCACCATACTTCTTCCAATGCATTTTCCAAGTAAGCATGCGTAGGGCTACATTACAAGGCCGTGCACAAGGCACATACCTTTTTCAACCCAGGCACGAACACACTTACCCATCATTCATTATGGGTTATGAGTAGTTGGCATGACTGCTCTCAACATCATCTTTGGAAGAGCTAGCGGACGTCATGGGAACAACATCCATATCTCGGAAGCAAATTGAAGCCAGTAGTTGCTCCAAATCACTCTTGACAACCTCTTTTGAGCAACTTGCAGTTTTGAAAGCTCACAACGACACATTCTTGCTGGAATCCAAGGAACCAGCTCATACAACGGATGGACACCACCTCTCAAAGCACTACATAGAACAACCCTTCCAACAAGGGTCTGTCAGGGACGACAGACTCGAGAGGGGGGGGGAGTGTTGAAGCTCAAAGTCAAGGACAAAGCATGGAAGCACATCAAAAGGTGGACACACAAGGAAAGGGAGCAAGTAGGGAGCTCCAAGAAGTGTATGTCAAATTTTCAGAAGAATCCCCTACAAAAATAGTGATTTTCATCACTAAAAACCATTGTAAATACCATTATCTATTTTTAGTAACTCCATTTTGTTCAAGCCGAGGAGTCCTAGATCTTGAGGAGAATTAGAAGTACCATCGTACCAATTTTCATAATTTTTAGACTTCGTTTGAGCCCTCAAATAAGCCCTGGAACCTAATCTTTAACTAGGCCGGACACTAGGTCTGGACAGGGCCAAAACTAGTCAAAAAACTATAAAAAGAGCTAGAGAGCTCATTTTTGCGGTTAGCTTGTGAGAGAATAGAACTTTTGTAAGAGAACTCTTTTGCAATCTAAGCTTTCCATTGTTCCTCTCTTTGATCTTACCTTGTGCGCGTGTGTGTGTATGTGTGTGCATGTTTGTGTGCTTCCACTCACACACTTGTGCCTTCACTTGCTCGTGGTCTTCATACCGGTCCTCACGTCTCCGCGGATTGACAAGTAAAGGAGGTGGTGCTTACGCTTGAGCTACACTAATTACTTATGGGCTGAGGCTGTATCTACAGCCACTTACTTGATTAACAGGTTGCCTTCAAAATCCCTTGATGGGATGACTCCATATGAGGCTTGGAATGGAAGAAGACCAAGCTTAGATCATTGTAAAATTTTTGGATGTATTGCTTTTGCTCATGTTCCTTCATAGGTTAGAGGCAAGATGGATCCAAAGGGAGAAAGGTGTGTATTTATTGGATATGACAACAATCAAAAGGGCTACAGGTTATACAACCCTACCAACAAAGGATTCTTGGTAAGCAGAGATGTAGTTTTTGATGAGAACAATTCATGGTATGAAGATTCATGCAGGAAGGTCAATTTACCATATAATCTTGAAGAAGATTTTCCAAAGCTTGGTAGAGAACAACCGAAGATTGAAGAACAAGACACCTCAGAGGATGATGAAGAATCTCAGATGGAAAAGATCAAAGCATGGAAGTCTAAAGGTAAAGCAAAATTGCAGGAACTTGGACATGAAGCAGAATCATCACATCATGGCCTAAGAAGATCTATGAGGGAAAAGAAAAAACCAGAAAGGTATGGGTTTGACACCTCATTAGTAACTAAACATTCTATCTACATAGCACAGGACATAAACCAAGAGGAGCCATCATCATTCGAAGAGGCCAAAGCAAAAACAGAATGGAAGCATGCAATGAAGGAAGAGATTGAAGCACTTGAGGAAAACAACACTTGGGATTTGGTGCCCAAGACTTCATCCATGAAGGTAATAGGCTCAAGATGGGTCTATAAACTCAAGAAGAATTCTGATGATTCAATTAACAGGTATAAGGCAAGGCTTGTGGCAAAAGGCTTTGCACAAACTCAGGGAATTGATTATGAGGAGACTCAAGAATTGGAAGATACTTCAACTAGATGTAAAGAATGCATTCTTGAATGGTTGGATAACAGAAGAGGTATATATGGCACAACCACCTGGTTTTGAGAATCAAGTTTATCCTGATTATGTGTGTAAACTTAACAAAGCTTTGTATGGTCTCAAGCAAGCTCCAAGAGCTTGGAATTTCATGCTTGTTTCATTCTTGCAGGACAAAGGCTTTCAACCAAGCAAGGCAGATCCTTCACTCTTTATTAAAAAGAGTAATTCCGAGGTCATCTATCTATGTGTATATGTAGATGATATTATATTGACAGGAAATGATGCAGATGGTATGAAGAAGATCAAAGATCAGATGAGAGAAGAGTTCAAGATAAGTGATTTGGGTTCACTTACCTACTTCCTAGGTTTGGAAGTTGTCTACAAAGATCATGGTTTGTTTCTCACTCAAAGAAAGTACATTAAGGACATGTTGGCAAAATTCAAGATGCAAGATTGTAAGATTGCAGGTACTTCAATGGAGGTCAATCACAAATTGAGCTCACATGAAGGTGAACTCATAGAGGACATCACATCATATCAAAGTCTAGTGGGTAGTCTCAACTATGCCACATTGACAAGAGTAGATATATGTTACAGTGTGAGTGTGCTAAGCCAATTTATGCACACACCAAGGAAACCACATATGGATGCTGCCAAAAGGATTCTCAAGTATCTCAAAGGAACCATAAATGAAGGACTTTATTATCCTTATGTATCTGATTTAGGTTTGAAGCTATTTTCTGATGCAGATTGGGCTGGCTCCAAGGAAGATAGAAGGAGCACTTCAGGTTATCTTACCTTTGCAGGTTCAAAGCTTATTTCATGGTCATCCAAGAAGCAACCCACAGTTGCTCTCTCTTCTACTGAAGCTGAATATAGAGGTCTTGCCATAGCTACACAAGAAGCTATGTGGATGAAGACATTGTTCAAAGATCTTGGATTGGAGTTTGGAACTCCAACTATTTTTTGTGACAATATGAGTTCTATTCACTTGGCTGCTAATCCTATTTTTCATGCAAGGACTAAACATATTGAAGTTCATTATCACTATGTACGAGAAAAGGTTCTAAGCAAAGAGATTCAAATATCATATGTGTCCACTCATCAACAATGTGCAGATATTCTAACCAAAGCATTGGATGGTACAAAGCTTTGCAAATTCAAGGCTATGATTGGTTTGCAGGTAATCTTGGAAGATTGAAGACCTCAAGCATACTTGGCTTGAGGGGGAGCTGTTGGAGCAAGTCTATGACAAGCCTAAGTATTGGCTTGAGTCTCACAAAGTCTTAGAAGAAGCTTTAAAAAGAAGACTATGTAAAGTTCACTTGTGAACTACCTCTTGTAACTTTTGAAGAGTTTACTTAATGTAAAAGTAAGAGAATCTTAAGTGGTTGAGTCCACATGATCAAGAATAGAAAGAGGAGCCACGAATTCGTGATTTGTGGTAGGTAGAGAATCAAATCAATCATTGATTGATTGGAGAGTGATTGAGGGAAGTTAGCCTCCCAAACTCAACTATAAATAGATGGCAGTTTTAGTCGTGGTTAGAGAGACCTATGTGAAGACCTCCAAGAGCTGAGCTTTATGCCATATCAAGGTGTGATTACAAGGCACACATATGTATCAGTAAGTCATTGTATTGTACAAGCAATATACTTTCATTTTCATGATTATTTGAGTTCATCTTTCCATGTTCTTGTGAAGTGTACTACTCACTGCCATTACTCTCAGTTTTCTTAGTCAGCTTGCAGAGATGTTTTCTCTGAGCTTGGTGCATCATTTTCAGTGATTTAACTTGGTAACGTTAGCTCTATAAGTCTACTCTATGATCACAAATTTTCATGTCATTTGGATGTTGCAATCTTCAGTTATGTTCATTTGAAGTCAACAGGGTCTGTTCATCTTCACTTCTCTGTCAGGTACCCGACTTTTTCACTCATCTTGTCAGAGCCATTTCTCAGTGGTTACTTATCCAAATTCAGTGATTTAAAGCGTGTTGGATTCAGCTTACTGTCTAGTATAACCATACAAATTTTCATAATCATTGGGTTTCTACATGTTGAGTTATGTTGATTTTTCTGCTCACTGGTCTATTTCTATAGCAGCCCGTGAAAATCGGGATGATGTCATCACTTGTGAAAACTCATTCTCAGTGTGTGGTTCATTATTTTTTATGAGATTACTCTTGAAAGTTAGCTCTTTAAGTTGCCTAGATTCCCCAAGAGGAATTGAGCTAATTGCTGCTGTGCTCAGAGAATTATGTAAAACACTGGACATGTGTATGAACCAAGAATAGCAAGTTTTCACCTCTGAGCTAACTCCAACTTATCTGTTTTGATCTATCTTTTTGAGAGTGATCTTCCAAGGTACATAGGGTGTCTAATACATCCATTGGCAAGCTAAAAGGGCCCACCATCTACTCCTGGAGTTCATTTGGCTGGTGTAGATCAAGGATTTTGCAACACCTCTTCATCTTCAAACACATACTTATCCATCTCTTCACAAATCACAACAAAATTCAGGAGGAATTGACAACCTTGTACAGACATGTGTACCTTCTCAATGATGCCAAGGGGCATAACATGATGTTGATCTGCTAATGTGACAGTGAAGGGTGCCGCCTTGGTTAGGTTCAGTTTGAGTTTCTTCATTGTAAAATCAGGCATCAGATTGATGCCAGAGCCTCCATCTATAATGAAACCAGTTAGACCTTCATCATTTATGAACAGGGATAGCCTTGAGCTTTGATAGTTGACCAAGGGTGCGGGCAGAAAGTCAACCATGAAACCATCTATACTCGGTGATGGGCTTAAGTAGGCCGAGTGTATAACTTTCAATAAATCACTTCTTACTTTCGAATCCATTTTTATGAGTTGGTATAAACTAACTTTGTGATGAATACCTTTCAAGATTTCCTCAATCTTAACCTCTTGTGTGTCTTCCTGAGAGCTTGCAGGTTGGTTCTGAAGGGAAGTAGTCACCATATCATAAGCTCCTTCAATGTCTCCTTGGACCTTCCAACCAACCTTCTTTTCCTCATCTCTATGTTTGAGTCCCTGTTGTTCCTCTCTACAGGTTGCCGCTTGCCTGGCTCTAGTCATCATGGGCAATGAAGAAGATGAAATAGCATAAGACTAAGTGGTCATACCTTCTACTTGTGGGGAGACTGCAATCATGTGAATTGGAGCAGGGCAGCTTCTTGTGCAATCTCTGGTATAGTGATCCTTGGCATGTGGACAATGCTGACAGGGAGGTGCATCTTCTGGTAGAGAACACCTGTTCTGCATATGGCCATACTCACCACAACGATAACACATCAGTGGCCTATTATATCTAGGTCGAGTTAGATGGGTCTCTTCTCTATTAGGTGCATTTGAAGTACTAGCATAATATGAATCAAGAATAGGAGGGTTACCATGTTGTTGTACTCCCTTGAGGTAGTAGCAGTCTCTTGCTTCATGACCATCCTTGCCACAGAATTGACAACTCACCTTATTAGGACAATTAACATTTGAATGTCCATTTTTGCTACATATTGTACACCAAACCTGCCTTCGTATGTCCTGTGTAGTGCGCAAATCTTCGAACTCACGACGAAGTTGAGCTACTTCATCAACATTGTGGTGCGGTGGTGGTGGTGTGACCTTCTCTTCTTGTTGACTCTGTTGCATTCTTAAGGCTTCCAACTCCTTCCTGAGTTGCTCAATAGGATCTAAGTGTGATGCATAATTTGGTTGATTATCTCCTTCGAAATGTAGCCTAGCTTCCTCAATGTGTGATGCAGTTGCAACAAAATCATCCAGTGTTGCATCCAATCTAAGAGATTCACGAAGCTTCTGCTGAGATGACTTGGGCAAAGCTTTCTCTATCCATTTTTTAACCAGGAAATCACCTGGAGCATGTGGCAGACGTGAAAACAAGTGCTTTTGTCCTAATGTGAAGTGTAAGACAATAGTTACGCAATATAACACAGGAGCAATAGCAGAGAAGATAACAGATATAGGAGAATCTCAACAATTTTCTACTAGCAGCAAGTACAAAGATGATGGCGTTGTCCACCCGTGCGCTCTCAAGGTAGAGCTTAAATGGTGATCTAGACAACTCTAGATAGGGAGATACAAGGTAGAGGTATGCTGGCTCAACTCAATGTCTTAGGTAGTGCAGAAGTCATGTATATATAGGATCATGGGTGGCCTGCCATGGACGGCTATACATGGGCGGTAGGGCGTGGGCGGCCACCGCCCGCGTAATTGCCATACACGGCTTAGACTGGTTGAACCGACCTAACAAATATAAATGATTTCTGACTCCGACAGGGAATATTCCATGGAATATTCCCTTTACCGTCGCGCCGGGGGCGCTGCCCCCGGACCCCCACCAGGGGGCCCGCTGGCCCCCTGGGACCCCCCAGCCAGGGGGCCCGCTGGCCCCCTTGGACCCCCCAGCCGGGGCTGCTCACCGCTGCCCCGGACCCCACAATTGGGGACCCTGGTAACTCCCTTTCCTTATAATATCTTACATGGTCCAATATGACCTTCATCCAACATTCAAGTTGGGATTCCCATCAATTGGGTAATGCACGCTTGGCTTCTCCTCATAAAGGGGGCCTTACAAAATGTGCATACAATCATGAGGGGTAGACATTGATCATACTCTAACACCCCCCCTCAATGTTTACCGATGATAAATCAAGTAGGTCTCGGTCCTATGCCCATCTGTTGAAGATGCTTGTTGAGCTGCTCTCTTCCAAGTGCTTTAGTGAATATGTCAGCACAATTTGCCTCTGTTGGGCAATATTCTAGCTCCACAATTTCATCTTCAATTAGCTCACGAATGTAATGGTACTGTACTTCTATGTGCTTGGTGCGAGCATGAAATACTGGGTTCTTTGCAATAGCCATACAACTTTGATTATCACACTTGAGTACAATTGGCATATTTGATGGAAAGCCTATATCTGCAAGAATTCTCCTTAACCAGACTGCCTCACAAGAAGCAAAACAAGCTGCTTTGTACTCTGCTTCAGTGGAGGAGAGTGCGAGAGTTGGTTGCTTCCTACTTACCCAAGAAAATATTCCTGAACCAAGTGAGAAACAATATCCAGAAACTGATTTTCTAGAATCACAATCTCCAGCCCAATCTGAATCACAATATCCTTGGAGTGTATCACCTGTGGTATACAAAATACCAAAATCCAAGGTTCCTGCAATGTACCTTAGAATTCGCATTCCAGCATTCCAGTGACTCTCCTTAGGTTTGTTGGAAAACCTGCTTAACACTCCAACAGCATAGCAAATGTCTGGTCTAGTGTTGCACAGAAAAATAAGACTTCCAACGAGCTTCCTATACTTCTTAGCATCTACATCAGGCATGTTATCATCCATAGATAGCTTATGATTTACCTCCATAGGTGTGCTAGTTGGTTTGCAGTCCATCATTCCAAATGCCTTGAGAATTTCTTTGGAATATTTTTGTTGTGAGATGAAAATGCCATCCTTCCTTTGCCATACTTCAATTCCCAGACAAAAATGGAGTAGACCTAAGTCTGTCATTTCAAACTCAGTTCCCAAGCTGATCCGAGTTTGATTGATGAGTTCCTGATGATCTCCTGTAATGATCAAATCATCTACATATACAATGACAACAACTAGCTTGCTATCCCTTTTCGTTACATACAAGTTAGCATCAGAAGTACTTCTTTCAAAACCCATATTTTTGAAAAAATGATCAATTCGTTGGTACCAAGCCCGTGGAGCTTGCTTAAGTCCATACAAAGCTTTCTTCAACCTGCAAACTTTATTTTCTGAATTGGGCACCTCAAAACCTGGTGGTTGAGATACATATACCTCCTCCTTGAGGTGACCATTCAAAAATGCAGATTTGACATCCATCTGGAAAATAGGCCAAGACTTTTGTGCAGCTACTGCAAGTACCGTCCGAATAGTTGTCATGCGTGCTGTTGGTGCAAAAGTTTCTTGAACATCAAATCCTTCAATCTGTGAAAAACCCTGTGCAACTAATCGTGCCTTATACTTTTCTAATGTTCCATCAGCTTTATACTTAGCTTTCCAAATCCATTTAGTACCTATTACCTTCTTCTTTGGCGGCAAGTCGACTAGATCCCATGTATCATTTTTGAGTATACTATCATACTCAGACTGCATTGCCGCTCTCCAATCTGGATCATCAATGGCTTCTTCAATGGTGGTAGGTTCCTTTATCGAACCCATGATATCTGCCATTAGAGCCATGTTAACAATGTGTTCTGAGGCTCTTCTTTGCTCCTCTATTCTCTTTGATCTTCGTAATCCATCCGATGATGATTCTGGTGCATCTACATGTGGATTGTGATCATCAAAGAGCTGTTGTGCCCACTTCGGTAGTGGCTTACGCTGTGCAGCTACAATTGGTTGGCTTTTTATTGAGGAAATTTCTCCATCAGATGTTTCCTCCTCCTCAACTTTAACCTGTCTTTTGATAGACACAAGGTGAGATATTTCTCCGTTTGATGAGATAGTAGATTTACCTTTATCTTCTACTAAGTGTGGTCGTTCATCAAACACCACATCTCGGCTGACAAAAATCTTCCTTGCCTCAGGATCCCATAACCTGTATGCTTTAGACTCTTCACTATATCCTAGGAAGACACACTTTTTGCTTTTTGAATCCAACTTTGATCTTGTTGAATCAGGAATATGTGCATAACAGAAACAACCAAAAATTCTGAAATGCAAAACTGAAGGCTTTTTACCAGAATATGCTTCTTGAGGAGTCATCCCCTTCAGAGCTTTTGTGTAGCTTCGATTGAGGATGTAGACTGCTGTATTGACTGCTTCTGCCCAGAATGAATCAGGCATGTCTTGAGCCTTTAACATACAACGAGCCATTTCAACTACTGTCCTGTTCCTGCGCTCAACAACGCCATTTTGTTGAGGTGTATGAGCTGTGGTAAGTTGCCTTTTCACACCATGCTCCTTACAGTAATTGTTGAATTCTGTTGACAAGAATTCACCTCCTCTATCTGTTCTAAATTTCTTCAGTTTCCTTCCTGATTCACTTTCTACATACTTATGCCACGCTTTAAATTTTTCAAAAGCATCAGCCTTCTCTCGAATGAAATAAACCCACATCTTTCTACTATAATCGTCGACTAACAGCAAGAAGTAGAAAGATCCTCCTAAAGCAGGTGTAGACATTTTACCGCAGAGATCAGCATGTACCAACTCTAGAGGAGCTTGAGATCGATTGCTGGTCTCTCTTGGAAATGCCTTTCGTTGTTGCTTGCCCATCATACAAGCTTCACAAGGTTCCTGCAACTCTGAAAATGCAGGCAAATGAGCAACCATCCCTGTTCGTTGCATCTCCTTCAAAACTGCAAATCCGAGATGCCCAAATCGTTGGTGCCATAACCTGCTTACATCTTTATCTTCTGTAGCAGTTAAAGCACTTAACTCATACAAGTTATCCCGTCGTGTGCCTTTACCTACAACATTACCTGATGAATCCATGATTTCCGCACCACTCTTATTGAAGTGAACTTCGAGTCCACGATCTGTTATTGCAGAAACTGACAACAAATTTCTTTTGAGTGTAGGTACATAGAGAACATCGGATAACTTTTTCTCAACACCTGGAGAAGTGATAAAAGAGATGGTTCCAGTTCCTTCAGCTGGACACTTGGAGTCGTTTCCCACCACTACATTGATGGATTCCCGCAGAGGCACTAGGGAACTATACCAATCCTTTTTACTAGTCATATGGCGAGAAGCTCCACTGTCTAAAATCCATGGCTCATCAACACGAGCTTGAGCAGATGAACATACCTCTTCAATAGCTACCCAAAGTTCCAGCTCTGTGTTGTTTGCAGACTCTTTGTTCTTCCATGATGATTTTACAGTCCCATTCCGTTCATCAGCTTGCTTCTTTCTGCAATCCTTGATGGCATGGCCTTTCTTTTCACAATAGAAGCAACTTCCTGTGAACTTTTTCTTCTTTGGCTTCTTCTTTGATCCCTCTGAAGAGCCTTTACCTTTTGCATTTGCTGAGAATGCAGCATCAGTTGTACTTTGCCGATTCTTCAGCCGCATCTCTTCTTCTAAAAGCATGGCACAAAACTCTTCAAATGTAAGAGGAGTTGGCCTTACCTGAGTGTTAAGGGCTGTTACTAATCCATCATACTTTGCTGGAAGAACACGTACAGATCTTCGAGCTAGCTCTTCTGGTGTTATAACAACACCAACTGCAGCCAATTGATCTTGAAGATGCTTTATCCGTTTGATAAAATCTTCAGCCTTTTCAGAATCAGAATGCTTTTCATTTGCCAATTGATTTTCTAAATTCTGTATCCTAGTGTGGTTCTTGGTCTCATATTGTCGAGCCAATATGCCCCAAGCCTCATGTGCTTTAGTAGTATGTTGAACTAAAGTAAGCACAGAATCACTTACACTAGTGACAATCGCACATAATGCATCAGCATTCCGCCTCTTCCAAGCTCGTAGAAGATCTGGATCTGGCTGAATCATCAATCTTGAATTTGCTGGATCTTCAACTGGTATAGGCTCTGGATCCAATCCCATCGGTCCCATGACAGTGTCAAGTAATTCATAGGAGTCCAAAATTGCAGAAATTTTGAACTTCCAGAGTGTATAGTTGGTTCCATCCAGCTTCCCTTCAGTGAATGCAGGTGGACGAATTCGAATAGGTGCAGCATTAACATTAGGTGAAGCACCAAGACTAGTGTTCGACGATGAAGCCATCATGTAATCACTCGAATAATCTACTGATATTCTAGTCTGCTAGTAGGCTAAAATAATGATACTTCTCAAGCTATTCGAACCTTACAGCTCTGATACCATGTAAGACAATAGTTACGCAATATAACACAGGAGCAATAGCAGAGAAGATAACAGATATAGGAGAATCTCAACAATTTTCTACTAGCAGCAAGTACAAAGATGATGGCGTTGTCCACCCGTGCGCTCTCAAGGTAGAGCTTAAATGGTGATCTAGACAACTCTAGATAGGGAGATACAAGGTAGAGGTATGCTGGCTCAACTCAATGTCTTAGGTAGTGCAGAAGTCATGTATATATAGGATCATGGGTGGCCTGCCATGGACGGCTATACATGGGCGGTAGGGCGTGGGCGGCCACCGCCCGCGTAATTGCCATACACGGCTTAGACTGGTTGAACCGACCTAACAAATATAAATGATTTCTGACTCCGACAGGGAATATTCCATGGAATATTCCCTTTACCGTCGCGCCGGGGGCGCTGCCCCCGGACCCCCACCAGGGGGCCCGCTGGCCCCCTGGGACCCCCCAGCCAGGGGGCCCGCTGGCCCCCTTGGACCCCCCAGCCGGGGCTGCTCACCGCTGCCCCGGACCCCACAATTGGGGACCCTGGTAACTCCCTTTCCTTATAATATCTTACATGGTCCAATATGACCTTCATCCAACATTCAAGTTGGGATTCCCATCAATTGGGTAATGCACGCTTGGCTTCTCCTCATAAAGGGGGCCTTACAAAATGTGCATACAATCATGAGGGGTAGACATTGATCATACTCTAACATGAAGTTCATGAAAGGATTCACCTGGTCTCAACTTTAAATTCTCTAGCTGATCTAGAGCTCTTTCCGAGGAGTCACTTGGTCTGAATGTCTACGAGAATGTCATCTTCAGTACCTCCCACGTAGTGAAGTGGCCATCTGCATATTGACTATACCATTTGTCGGCAAGACCTTCCAATGTAGATGGGAATAGTACCAGCATTGCATCCTCTCGATTCTAGAGACCTCGTCCGCGGCATAAGGAAATGAATCTCCTTACATGATCATTGGCATCCTCATAATCCAACCCCTTAAAAGTAGGGAACTTGATATTCAACCTAGAGAGTAAACGAGAAAGATCCTCCATTAGCACTGGTGCTTCTTCTGAAGTATCTGAGGAAAAGTCTAATGTCCTCCTCAGCTTCTCTTTTGAGAGTGGGGTTGAAGCCAATTCAATGGACAAATTTAAAGGTAGTGGGGTACTCGCAGAAGGTAGAGCTGACTTCTTGCTGCTCCTTTCTACAAGAAGAGGTTCTCTGTCTACTTGAGTGTGGGTCATGTACCCACTCACAGGATGCAAAAAAAAACCAAGAAACAGTGTGATGCACTCTATATTGCACTAATTACCTCACACAAAAATGCAAGGGTCCCACCGGGCATGCCAAACTGTAGAGGGGGTAACCGGGTCTATACTTCTAGTACTCCTACTCAAGGGAGGTTCTCCTTAGGGAAGTATACCCTGTAACATCATTGTGTGAGGTACTACTTGAGAAGATAAACCAAGAAACAATCAGAGTGTTACAAAGATGCTGAAAAGTCCAATTTGACCAAGATTGAAAAAATTGCGCTAGTTCACAAATGATAAAATTGTTAAGAGTACAAAAGGTCTGATCACTCGAAAGATGAACTAGGACATCTCAACACAGAGAAAGTAATACAAAGCAGAGAAGGTATACAAGTGTGGTATACAATGCTATGAACTCAAGCTTACAAGTGACTATCCCAATATATCCAATCTCACTGTCATGCCGACTGCTCCACAACACTGAAGCTCTCACTCTGTATATTCTCCAACAGAGAATAATTAAGGAGAAGCCTGATTAGAACACTCTCAAAATACCACAGTAACACAAGTAGACGCAAATTGACAAAAGCTAGAATCACAAAGAGACGACAGTGGGTGTATCCCTCAGCTTCTTAAATCTCTATATATTCTTCTGAATGGACACTTCGCTAACATATATCTCTGACCATCTGAACGTACGTATATGTGTGTCCCAAACGAGTGCAAACTGCTTCTTATATAGATCTCGAGCCAAGAGAGTGACTTCCGCCGGATTCCATCATTTAAGGCACCATCACTGTTCATTGCACACCAGATCCCATCATTTATTGCACCATCACCGTTCGCGCCGATGTGACAAAAGTGGAGAGAGAGCTGGCTAATTTTGGGTAGGTGGTCTAATTTTGGTATTGGCAGCCAACTGCCTCAAAAGCGCTTGAAACTTCGGAATATGGCCTTGAATGCGAGACTCATTCATGAATCAACACTTCATCACAAATCTGATAACCGACTTGATTCTGGTGCTGACGACGAACTTTGAAGGACAAATTTTTGAAGGAGAAATTTTGAGGGACAAATTTTGAAGGATAAATTTTGAAGGAAAAATTTTGAAGGACAAATTTTGACTGAGGGACAAATTTTGGCTGAGGGACAAATTTTGGCTGAGGGACAAATTTTGACTCAGAGACAAATTTTGGCTGAGGGACAAATTTTGGCTGAGGGACAAATTTTGGCTGAGGGACAAATTTTGACTAAGGGACAAATTTTGGCTGAGGGACAAATTTCGACTCAGGGACAAATTTTGACTGAGGGACAAATTTTGGCTGAGGGACAAATTTCGACTCAGGGACAAAGTTTGGCTGAGGGACAAATTTTGACTCAGGGACAAATTTTGGCTGAGGGACAAATTTTGACTGAGGGACAAATTTCGAAGGGACAAATTTTGGTTGAGGGATAAATTTTGACTCAGGGAGAAATTTTGGCTGAGGGACAAATTTTGGCCGAGGGACAAATTTTGGCTCAAGGACAAATTTTGGCTGAGGGACAAATTTCAACTCAGGGAAAAATTTTGGCTGAGGGACAAAATTTGACTGAGGGACAAATTTTGAAGGCCAAATTTTAAAGGCCAAATTTTAAAGGACAAATTTTGAAGGCCAAATTTTGAAGGACAAATTTTGAAGGCCAAATTTTGAAGGCCAAATTTTGAAGGACAAATTTTGAAGGCCAAATTTTGAAGGACAAATTTTGAAGGCCAAATTTTGAAGGACGAATTTTGAAGGACAAATTTTGAAGGCGAAATTTTGAAGGACAAATTTTGAGGGCTGAATTTTGTGGGATGAAAAATGATGCCGAGGATGAATTTTGAGGGACAAATTTTGAGGGCTGAATTTTGAGGGCTGAATTTTGAGGGCTGAGTTTTGAGGGCTGAATTTTGAGGGCTGAATTTTGAGGGCTGAATTTTGAGGGATGAATTTTGAAGGCTGAATTTTGGAGGGCTGAATTTTGAAGGCTGAATTTTGGAGGGCTGAATTTGCAGGGCTGAATTTTGAAGGCTGAATTTGGAGGGCTGAATTTTGAAGGCTGAATTTTGGAGGGCTGAATTTGGAGGGATGAAAAATGATGCCGGGAATGAATTTTGAGGGCTGAAATTTGAGGGATGAACTTTTCCAACCCGACAAAGATGAAATGAGGGAAAATCTCGAGCAGTGAACTCTCAAGGACGAAAAGAAGTTTTTTTTTTTTTTTTGGATTGCCATACAATCAAGATGAAATCTTGCCTGATTACACGCTGGTACCAAAGATAAAAGTTGATCCAAAGACAATTGTAACGGTGAGCTAATGATTACATCAAACCAATCTTTTTCCGGATCTTGCTTGCTTTGACTCCTGTTCCCCTCTGTTATTGAAGGTATCAAATCTACTTCTTGTTGTTGCTCTGTCTGACTTACAAACCTTACCTGTTTATGTTGCTCGTCCTGAACTTGCTTCAAGACCTTGTCTCTGATAGTCTTTGTTCTTGCCAATTAATAGGTCCTTTATTTTTTGACCTTGTAACTGCCAACACTTCCACTTCTTTGCCTTTCCCACATTGTTTGCAATCACACTGCCATTGGTTATCACTCTTAACGTGTATTCTCTCAGATGTACTTGGTGCATCAGTCCCCCTATCCTCTTGATCTGGCCATTCTATAAGCATGGCATTTGCTTGTGCCGCCTGCTACCCCTATTGTTGATGTTGTTCCTGTTGATTATTCTGATTGTACATGAGAATGGGTATACCTCTCTCTTCCCTATGCTTTACCCATAAGGGACAATTCGGCCCTATCTAATGATCGGGAGCTGAACAATATCCACAAGGCATCACCCATGGTGGTTGACCTTGCTGATTCCCTTGTTGGTTATTCCCCTGTTGATTCACTTGATCTCTCCATGGAGGTCTTACTTGTTGCTGCCTCTAAAAATTACCCCGCCCCGGGATGGGAATAGCCTGATTGGCCGCTACTTTATTAATATTCCTATTATCTTGCCGCAAACTTTTCCCTCTATGCTTGGGGTTGTACCAACACTGATTTGTTGTATGACCCTCTTTGTCACAGATGTCACAAAATCTCTTTTCCTTTCTAGCTACGATGGAATATCCATGTCTCTTTAACTTATTAATCTATGCCTCCTCTTTACTTTGCTTAGCCTTATGCTTGCGATGCTTTTTCCCCACTACTTCTTCATCTTGGTCATCAGAGTCAGAATCCGTTGAACCTTTGTCTGCCTCCGTTTCTGAATCAGATTCAGTCTCTAAACTAGAATCAGAATGTCTCTTTTTAGTCCTTCCAAACCTTCTTTCCACGCGTGTAGCTACTAACACTAATACATTAAATCCATTAGCAATATCTACACTTGCCACTGCGTGTCTGATAGAACTTCGTAGTCCTTTTAGAAAGTAACTTGCTAACATCTCATCCGTAGGTCTCTCGTTCCCGTGTAACCTATCCACAAGTATCCTAAATCTCTAGCATAATCCTCAACCAGCATGGTTTTCTGTCTGATCGCTCGTAATTTTCTCAAAATATCAGAAGGAGTCTTTTCCTTCCTAAATCTCTGCAAAAATACTGTTTTAAATGCATTGTATGTAGCAAAATGAGCTATACCATATTGACTGAACCAGCTCATTGCTCGTCCTTCCAAGGTAGCCGCAAATTGCTGAAGCTTAACTGCATCACCATATATTGCCTGATAACCATTTGCCGTCCATTTAATTTTAAACTGAGCAACATGACAACCAGCATCTTCTTTAGAGCCTCCTCTGAAATACGCTGATTTGACTTTAGGATTGGGAGGTGGTTGCACCATTGGCTGTGGTTGAGGTGTACGCCTAGTTCTTTGACTGGTCGCCCCTGCAAGTGGGTCAAACTGGAGCCGTCTTCTTACCCCTACAGTTGCTTCTGTTAGGAATAGTGCACCAAGTATACCGCCCACTAACCTTGCCTCTGCTGCACCTGTTTCTCCTCCTCTGCAGTGTCTAGATCGGCTTCCTCTTCTGCTTCATACCAATCATAAAATTCTGAGGATGACTCCACGTTAGCTACCCTTGCCTGTGCTCTTGTAAAATACACTTTACCAAATCGTCTTTTTCGTTCTTTCATGCATGTCTTGCCACATTAGCAACACAATAGGATCGCCAAATGTGTTGGGGTTTGAATACAACACATCAACTACTTGACTCTCGTAAACCAAGTTCTCAGCACTAGTCTGCTACACACAGTGAATTGACTTCTAGCAATTTTCAGATCTATCACTGCTCTGCTGAGACAAAGTATAATTTTAAAGATTATGACCCGCAATAGATAGAGTTTTACGCTTGCACTGAATAGATTTAGGCAAAAATAATCATTACGAGTCTTCTAAAACAGGCCTTACAAGATAGAAAGAGTTCATGAGAACATTGGGGTAATACAAACAGTAACTCATTACATGATTGACCTGGGCTGACTCAGACATGTATCTAGGCTATTACAAGAATGAAGAATCTCTCTTCTATTTCTTCTACGTCTTCTTTTTTCGTCTGCTCCTGCTTTCGTCTTCTCCCCTTTCTTTTTCTCGCGCAAACCAAAACATAACTACTCACTTCTCACGAAGTCGGTGCTCAATTAAAATATAACTATCTGTTAAAAATCCTAATAAGCAACATCCAAGTTAGAAGAAATCTAATTCAGCAACAATCTGATTGAGTATTCTCCAAATTAGTAGAGTTTCAAAATTCAAATTAACTATATATCTTCAGGATTCCTCTACCCTCAACATGCTCCTTCACGACTCGCGAGCCAAATTGACTTCCTCCCAAGAGTCTGCCATGAAGGCCAAAGGCCCATTCAATAAGGGCAAAACCACAAGTCATCATGCTATCAAGTGATCTAAGCAAGGATCGCATAATTCATCGAAGAAGTTCACCTGTAATTTTTGTGGAAAATCAGAACACTTAGAAAAGTTTTGCTATAAAAAGAAACAATCATCGAAGGCTTCTACGTGTAGGCAAGCATCTAAAGGATCCCAACATAGATCCCAATGCTCTAGTGAGGAACTCTTCATCTCCATAGAAGCCAATGCCCTAGTTACTTCTAGCTTCCCCCATGAGTGGATCTTTGATAGCGGAGCTACCTCCCATATGTGCAAAGACAAGGACTCCTTTCAAGAACTCAAAGAGCACATGGGAGAAGTCTATCTTGGCAACAACAAAAGTTTACCCATCGAAGGAAAAGGGAAAGTTCAAATTACCAACAATCAGGGGGAATGCAAGTCTTTATCCAATGTTCTTTTTGTTCCACATTTATGTATGAATCTACTTTCCGTCAAGGCCATTACAGATCAGGACAAACAAGTATGGTTTGATAACACTTTAGTTAAGGTAGTTGATCCCCATACAAAGGATGTCATTTTTCAAGGTATTGAAGAAAAAGGGCCTCTACAAACTATCTTGCTTTGTATCCAAAGAATCAACCTCAAGTTTGTGGCACCAAAGATTTGGCCACACCTCTTACTTATTGAAAATCTCTTCATCCCAACTTGTGAAGGGATTGCCAAAGATAGGGCAACTTACTGATGTCTGCGAAGCTTGCACCCAAGGCAAGCAACATAGGGCCCCAGTTCCCAAGGAAGCTTCAACACGAGCGAGGAACCCTCTAGCCCTTATCCACATGGACTTATGTGGACCCATGAACACCCCATCCCTGAGTGGATCCCTCTACTTTTATCTGCTAGTAGATGACCACTCTCGCTATATTTGGGTGTACTTTTTGAAGTCAAAGGCAAACACATTCTCTAAGTTTCAAACTTGGATCAAGGAAGTTGAGAATGAAGCTTCAACTAAAGTTAAAACCATCAGATCAGATGGAGGTGGTGAGTTTATCAATCATGACTTTGATAACTTTCTTAACCAGAAAGGGATCAAAAGACAAGTCACTCAGCCTCATACTCCACCCTAGAATGGAGTAGCTGAAAGAAAGATACGCAGTGTGATGAAAATGGCAAGAACTATGCTTCATCACAAGGATGTACCCTACAAGTTCTGGGCAGAATCCGTGCATACTGTCGTTCACATTCTTAATCGAGGATTTACAAGTGCATTACACAACAAAACACCCTTCGAAGCATACTATGGAAGAAAACCAAATGTGAATTACTTTTGAGTCTTTGGTAGTGAAGCTTTTGTCCATGTACCAAAAGAAGATAGAAACAAGTTACAATCAAAGTCCAAGAAACACATATTCATAGGGTACAGTGACCAATCAAAGGCATACCCTCTATATGATATGGAAAACCACTCCATCACCATTTCAAAGGATGTGATCTTCAATGAAGCTTCCTCATACTCATGAAAAGATTCAAGTAGAAGTCTTAGTCCACCTATCTACACTTCAAAGGGGGACTCAGTATTTCCAAACTCCAACTCAGAAGCAAGTACTTCAAGTCATCAAAGAAGATCTCAAAGACTTATTGACAAGAGACAACAAGAACAAAGTCATTATGTCAATTATGCCTTAATGCATCAGATTCAACAAATCCCTGAACCATCTAATTACAAAGAAGCTCAAGGACAACCTGAGTGGGAAGAAGCTATGCAAGTAGAAATGGATGCAATCGAAAAGAACAAAACTTGGACTCTTGTACCCAAACCAACCAACCATCAAGTCTAATATAAGGCAAGATTAGTTGCTAAGGGATACAAGCAATAACATGGCATTGACTATGAAGAAACCTTTGCTCCTACTGCAAGATTCACAACCATAAGAATCATCTTAGCACTAAGTGCTCACTTTAAGTGGCCCATTTACCAGCTGGATGTCAAAAGTGCATTCCTCAATGGAGATCTTCAAGAAGAAGTATATGTTGAACAACCTGAAGGCTTCAAGATAAAAGGAAAGGAAGATCAAGTGTACAAACTTCACAAAGCACTTTATGGACTCAAGCAAGCTCCCAGGGCTTGGTATGAAAAGATTCACAAGTTCTTTGAAGAGAAGGGATTTCACAGAAGCAATGTTGATGCTAATCTCTATATCTATCAAAAGGAGTCTTTCATAGCCATCATCATTCTCTATGTAGATGCCTTGATCTTAATAGGCTCATACGAAGAACGCATCCAGTTTATCATCACACAACTTCATCTTGAGTACTCTATGACAGATCTTGGATTACTACACTACTTCTTGGGTATGGAAGTTTAGCAAACAGAAGAAGGTATATTCCTATCACAGAAGAAGTACTACTCTGATCTACTTTCGAGATATAACGTGGACCAATGTCGCTCAATTTCTACACCACTTGATCCAAACATCAAGCTTACACTGGAGGACTCATAATCACTTGTGGATGTGCATACCTATCGACAACTTGTTGGCTCATTACTCTATCTTGCCAACACTATACCACATATTGCTTATGCAATTGGTATACTCAGTCAGTTTGCACATCAGCCTCGTCAGACTCATTGGGATGCTGCTCAGAGACTACTTCGATACCTTGGCCTCACCCGACATCATGGTCTTTGGTATAGAGGGGGCATCGACCTCACTGGATATTCAGATTCAGATTGGGGTGGTGATCCTGATTCTTGACGGTCTACTTTTGGGTATATATTCTTGCTTGGCTCAGGACCTATTTCTTGGGCAAGTAAGAAGTAGCCTATAGTTGCTCTATCATCCATAGAGGTCGAGTACTGAGCATCCAGTTTTGCAGCATGTGAGGCCATCTGGCTTCGACATTTATTATCTAACATTGGTGTTTTGCAGGATACTTTGACATGTATTCACAGAGACAACCAACAGCCTTGGCCATCGCCAAGAATCCAGTGTTCCACGCTCGGACAAAGCACATCGAGATCGAGTACCACTTCATCCGTGAGAAGCTCATATCTCAGGAGATTACTCTAGAGCAATGTACCTCTCAGGAGAACCTGGCAGACATGTTCACAAAGGCTCTACCTCCGGTTCCGCTTTAGCGCTTGGTGGACCTCTGTAGCATTTAGCCGCTCCAAAATGGAGCTCTAGAGGGGGTGTTGATGACATGATTGCTCCTTTTTCATCTACATTTGTATCCGCATGAGTGCATCTCCATTTTGTATCCAGGAGGCACTCCATTTCTAGCCTATTTCCATTTTGTATTGTATTTGATTTGTATTTGGGTACCTTTCCATGTGCTTCTACCAGTTGTATTCATTCTCCTTTCAGGAGACTTATCCCACATATGATGCACTTTTGAGAGCCCCTCCTAAATCTATATAAGGAGGGCCTCTCCCCTCATTTATACTTGGTTAGAAGCTTGAAGAGCCTACTCCATGCTCTTGGCAAGCTCATTTCTAATCCACATGAGTTTACCCATTTCATGGTCTACTCATTTTGTTTCTCACACATTCTTGGTTTTGTGAGAGTACTGGTGTTATTTTACACTTTGAAACAACATGCCCATAAGTTAGAGAAACAAGGATATGGGCCCATGATTATCAATAGGATATCGACTAGCGGTGTTGTTCAATTAGCAACCCTAGACAGAGAGGTAATGGCTAATTATATCAGTGGATGCAGAGTTAAGCTATATCAAGAACCCTTGACTGAGGATATGCTTAAATGGCTAACTCTTTCCAAGAAGAGAAAGGAAGAGGAGGAATGGATCAGAGTAGAGGCCCAAACAGAAGCTTTAGAAGGCACTAGGTGCATGCGATTAAGCAGGAAAGGAATAGGTTGAGAACCTCAACAGGAGGATGCTCCAAGATATCCAGATGCCATGTGTCAAATCAAAGAAAAGGATATCCCTAGTATTGTTGACAGGAGACCATTTGTTAATGTCACTCTAGGTCATGACCCCATGCATATGCAAATCAAGGCTTTAATTGATTTTGGTGCAGCAACTAGTGCAATTAGGTTCTCTCATTGTTAGGGACAGGCACAGGAAGTGAAGCCTATTGAAGCCTATCTCACTGGACTAGGTGGACTAGAAACCCCTTGCCTAGGTGAGGTGGATTTACCAATCTCAATCGAGGAGGTGACCATGATAATTAAAATTTTGGTTAGCATGATGAAGATCTAATAGAACCCATGATCCTAGGTCAAGAATGGTTATATCAACTACTCGGTGAACTTAAATCTTTGTAGGCATGTACTTCAGCTGGAACTTGTAGGATAGTGCCATGAGCTACCACTTAGAGGTCAGTGCCCGGAAGTATTAGACTCAACAAAAGACCCTCCAACTATGTGTGGCTTAACTCTGGTGATGAGTGGTTTAATGGACTCCATCAAAAAAGGAGCAAGAGGTAAAACCCCTCAAGGAGGTGAGGTCGAGTGAGCAGACAGAATCCAGATAAGTATGGTAGCACAAGGCTCAACCTCAAGTTGGACGTGAAACCCCATCGACTCAAGGTAAGCTTGAAAGGCCACTATGCACACCCCAATCAGGCAGCTATACATGGTAGGATTCAAGGACCTTCATCGGATCACCCTTGCTAACATGGTGTCCACCTAGATCTGTTGTACAGAATGCCTCATTCTCTTATGGGTTAGACACGTTAGCATTGGATCTCCCTTCTTTTCCAAAGCAGAATGTTGACATGACATCTCACCCTTGACGACTACCACGATCACATTACCCATTACTCAAAGAAGCCGCACATCAGGGAGGCCCCTGGGATAGTCTAGTGTGGCAATCCCACCCCAAAGGTGGGTATGAAAAGCTACATCATCGAAAGAGTCAACCCCTCCAGATCTTAGGTAACCCTGTCAATTTCACTCACCAAAGTGGTTGTGCATTCGAGAGATTTGGGTGCCAAAGCCCTTAGTGAAAGCCCAATCGCAGTCTCATCAAATTTGCATACCTAAGAACTGTGCAACTCATAAATCAAGTTTAGTAAGCCTGAGGAAAGCCTTTTATGCTCGTAACCAGACACCCTATAAACCCTCTTTTGTACATTCCACTTCCTCTTTTGTACATTCCACTTCCTCTTTTGTACCCCATCATGTTGTACAGAAATGGATTCCCAAGTCTTCACTAATCATGAATGCACCTAACCAAGCTAATCCTTACCGACAACCTTATGATGATCACTACCCACTGACTACTACTTCCATCTCCAGCTTTTTCAAATCATCTAACTACCAACCTTGTAACTTACACTAACTTAGTATGCAATGCTCACAAGCTTTTGATTGTAAAACCATGCACCTCACTCATAGTCAAATCACGCACTACTCACATGCACTTCACAACCACACATCATTCAAACCACCCACAATGCATAGGAAGCATGTTGATGGTGGGAAGGAATGGACGTCTCATCTCCTTGGGATCTTAATTAATTTCCATGAATATGTGTTTTCCTCTTCACTCCACTTTAGGTTCATTCAGAGGAATTTGTCATGCAACTGGGAAGTTCCACTAGTGCGGCGGTAGGATGAACCATGGTTGATTTCTCAGCCCTTCCATTCGAGAACCTATTAACTATGGTACTGCCCGAATTCCAAGGTTTCACAAGCCCCATGCCAATTGAAGACCCACCTATGGGTAAAACAAAGAAAATGAGCAGTAAAGCGCATTCGTTCCAAGGACTCGTCGGACCACTACTCAAAGCAAAATTTATCTATGAGGCGAATCTAACTTACAGAGCCAATGTTTGGCATCAATATGAGTTCTTCTCTCAAGAATTTGAAACCCTCCAAAATAGCAAAGAACTCAGGTCTATTTGGCACAGAGCAGGATTAGGAAACTATTTCATCACACCACTTCTTAAGCCCAACTTCTATCGATGTTATTATTTGGTTGCATCTATCAAGGAACAAGAGCCAAAGGAGTTGGACCCAATATTCATACTGCCTTCCTTACTCAATCACCCCCCATTCCTGTAATTCACCTTGTACTTGGATTTAATCAAAACAACTCTGAAGATTCATGGTAATCATATTCCCACGGAGAAATAGCACCTCATTCTCGAGGCTATGAAGAGAAGTGACATGGACAAATGGCCTGCTATCTCGCCAATCACTCCTCAACTCACTACTCCTTTGAGGATATGCCTCTAGGACTTTGCTTTTCCAGCCCAAGAGCATTTTACCATTCCCCACAAGCGCTTATGGTTTGGATTATACCTTGCTACTATAGGCCCTCAAAGGATTGACATTGCCACTTACATCTAGGACCAACTCGTACTGGCAAGACATTGTTGGGAAAAGAAGAAGGTAGTCCATGGTTGCTACACTCTTACACGCATCATTTATATGTGCTTAGCTTATGATATCGCCATTGAAAGAGCTCTTCTAGTAGCCCAGTTACAACAATACAAGGGTTCAAAGAAAACCAAGTGACCTACGAATTCCAGAAGAGTAAAGCGTATGCGAGGAAACATTCCTTGTTTAAACATTGCAGACTCATCTTCCCCATAGCCCACACCAGAGACCTCCCCACAATGACCTTGAGCTCAATTGTAGCCTCTAGTTCCACCCCTCAAAGTCTGCTTGAATCAAACTACTACAACGCGTGAGGCCTCAAAGGTGGAAACCACCATTCCTACTGCCATCCCTATCATGGCCACCACAAAAATTGAGGTTCCCGTTGTGACCACCACTTCTGTATCTGAATCTTTTACTTTTTCGATCGGTAGCTTGGGTACAGGCGATATCACTACAACCTTTGAATTCGAGATACCAGAGGTGTTGTCTAGTGATTTTCAGTTTTCAAACACACAATTTGTCTCAGGAATATGAAAAAATTGCTTACCCAACCACTCCAAGGGGCGAGGACTCTGACTTTGAACAAGAAGATGAGGAGCACACTATGACCGATGAGGGTGTATACAACACTGAAGCGAGTGAGGGAGAAGAACATCAACTAGAGACTCAAGCCAAAGCTCAAGGGGACACCAACACATATGAGGAGGAGACCGCAGAAGCAGCTGCATATATGATTGTCATCAGAAGGCTGCATGAAATAATAAATAAGGCTTGGGCAAGGAGCATGCTAACTGAGGAACAAATTCAAGCCATTTTGGCACAAGAGTTGGCCAACGTTGGCTTTGAAGAGACATTCATTACAACTATGCATGAATTGGTGTAGTCAGTAGGTGTACCCAAAGCCTTGCACTACCTGAAGCAGAAACCACTACCAAAGTTTGACCCTCGGTGAATTAGAATACTCAAATGGTCGGGCTCATATATTTGTGTACCGATGGAACCCAGGACATCCGCACCTCCTGTGGGTTCATCCACCATTGACCTGACTATAAGTGATGACACTACCCCTGTATTTACCATTAGCAAAACCACCCCTTCTTCCCCCACCCCAACCCAAACTTCCCCTGATGTTGCAGGTAGTCCTGACACTCGCATTCCATCACCTGATTCCATTTGGCCCTCGATCTCCAGCCCGACTACGACTAACCCTCCCCTTACATCAGTCTTCAATCCACCTATCCCTATGCCACCAGTCATATCCCCACCTCCATATTTCCATTTGTACCCCACCAAACTTTTGTACACCTCTAACCGTTGTACTTGTAATACCTTCATATGCATTTAGTTCACTGCCTCCTATTTTATGGCCACCAATCACACCACTCCACTCACCTCTCACAACACCATTGCAACCCCCACCCCATACATTCGCACTTGCTTCACTATTTCATATCGCAGTCACCGACAACACCTCCAATGACATGGAGATTTCATCCATTGCATCATCAGATGCACATGTACATGTATCATCCACATCAATTGGCACACTCCACATGACACCCATCATCGTGCATCTTGCCATAAGCGCCTCACATGCAAATGTGTGATGTACTCCGAGCATTATCAAATGCCACCTCCTGACGAACCCCAACCAATCAACTAGGAGAAGTTAGAAAAAGATCTTATTAGGGGCATTCAAATCATGGAACACACCCTTGCGATAGACCTCCTCAGTAACTACATTACCCATGCATTCTATCAGGGACGACAAAAACGAGGAGGAGGGGAGTGTTCAAGGTGGAGGACCAAGTACAAGATCTCGTCATAGATGAAGAGGAAGCACATAGGCCATTCATAACCCACAAAGTGATTTTCATCACTAAAACAATGTAATATATGTACATACATCCAAGTACCACATGTACGACTCCATTTTGTGCAAGTTGAGGAGTCCTTGATCTTGAGGAGTCTAAGTAGGTAGCTCATACCAATTTTCATAATTTTTGGAAGCCGTTAGTGTTGGAGATAGATGTCTGCGGAAGCACGCGAACAGCACAAGGAAGAAGAAGAAGCTTGGAGCACAAACACACAATACTGAATGTATTACTAGAGAATATACAAAGATAAGTAGCCCATTAGGGCAATAGGCGTATATACAAGCCCGGGGAAAAAAACCTCCTAAAGAGGGAAAAAAGTGTCGCGGCGGTCCTAGAGTGTTCACACACATCACTACCTAAATATATCAACAAATCCCCCCTGGGAGTGATGCGGTGAACAAGGAGCAGGCACTCATGCATAAGGAAGTGCCAAGCTATGTGGAAATCACTCCACAAAAGGAAGTAAGCCCAAAGCTTTGCGGAAAGCTTCAAACTTCTCCTTAGGCAGAGCCTTCGTGAAAAGGTCTGCAATGTTCTCCTGCGTGGGCACATATGCCAAGCTGATCTCCCCAGCAGAGAACCTCTCCCTGACATAGTGATAATGCACCTCAATGTGCTTAGTGCGAGCATGGAACACAGGGTTCCTCGCAACTGCCAATGCGCTCTGACTGTCAGTGAAGATGGTGGTGGCAGAAGACTGGCCAACACCCAACTCAGCCATAAGGCGTCTGAGCCACACACACTCAACAGTCGCTGTGAAAGCTGCCCTATACTCAGCCTCACAACTGGAAGTGGCCACAGTAGGCTGCTTCTTGCTCAACCAAGATATACATGAGCTACCAAGCATGAAGCAAAAACCACTGGTGGATACACGAGTGTCATAGCAACCAGCCCAATCTGAGTCAGAAAAAGCATGCAAATCTGGCGGTAGTGATCCCCCCTTGGGATAAAACAACCCAAGTAGCCGAGGACCACTCAAGTAGCGAAAGATGCGCTTAACCGCTTTCCAATGCGTGACTCCTGGGCAATGCATAAACCTGCTCATCTGTGAGACAGCAAACTGAATATCTGGCCGAGTAATGCATAAGTAAATCAAGCATCCAACAGCCTACTGATAGAGAACAACATCAAATGCATCTCCAGCATCATGAAGACTCAATCATAAACCTGTCTCCATAGGAGTGGCAATAGGCTTACAGTCTTCAAGGCCAAAACGCTGCAACAATGTGTCAATATATTTCGTTTGACACAAAGCCATTCCACCATCAACCTGCATAAACTGAATGCCCAAATAGTGATGCAAATGCCCCAAATCAGACATCTCAAATGAGGTATGCAAATCAGCCTTAAAATCAGCAATATGTGTCTCAATAGGACCAGTGAGCAGCATGTCATCAACATAGACAACAATGATCAGAAGCACATCATTAGCACGTTTAACATATAAGGTGCTTTCAGTTGGACTGTTCTGAAAACCATGTGCAATCAGATAGGCATGTATCTTCTCATACCAAGCACATGGTGCTTGCTTTAAACCATATAATGCCTTCTTTAACCTGCAAACCTGGTTTTCATGCCCTTTCTGCACAAAGCCACGGGGCTGAAAAACATACACTTCTTCATGCAAGTCACCATTTAGAAATGCTGTTTTAATGTCCAACTGATGTACATTCCAACCATGATGGGCTGCAAGTGCACAAATGCTCCGAACAGTAGTCATACGGCATGTAGGTGCAAAGGTCTCATCAAAATCAATGCCTCTTTCCTGTGCATAACCCTTTGCAACAAGCCTAGCCTTATACTTGTCAACTGTACCATCCGGTTTACGCTTCAGCTTGTATACCCACTTAGTGCCAATGGCCTTCTTGCCAGGAGGCAAGTCACATAAAGACCATGTACCATTCTTCATTATAGCATCATATTCAGATTGCATAGCAGCCATCCAATTTTCTGAATTTTGTGCTTCATCAAAAGAAACAGGCTCATTCTCATCACAGAGACTAGATGCAGCCATAGCATAGCAATCTGATGCAAAGGAGGCACTATGAGATCCTGAACGAGTACGATATGACAAAGGTGCATCTAATTTGCTGTCACGCAAAGTCTGCACCAGCCATTTTGGCATAGTTTTTGCCTGCTCAATATCAGCTCTCTCATCAACAAGTGCATCATGTAAATCTGCATCAGAAATGGAATGATCTGCATCATCATATGAAACCTGCAAAGGCTGAGAAGTTTCCTCATTAGGACCAGCACTAGCCTGTCCACCTGTAAAAAGAGGCATCAAAGTATCATACATGTCTTTGGAGCTAACAGATGTCTCCTTAGTACATGAAAGCAATGGCTGAATAGCATCTTCCACAAAGACAACATCACGGCTAACCAGAATGTGTTTAGTCTGTGGATGATACATACGATAGCCTTTACTTTCAGAAGTGTACCCAACAAAAATACATTTTACTGCCTTATCATCCAATTTTCTGCGATGTTGTTCAGGCACTAATGCATATGCCAAACAACCAAAAACACGCAGATGAGAAACAGATGGCTTGTGGTCATGCCAAGCCTCATATGGAGTGATAGACTGCAATGCTTTAGCGGGACACCTGTTCAGTACATATGCTGCACACATGACAGCCTCAAGCCAGAAACTATGCATTAGGAAAAAAGGTGAACCCTGCATGGGCCTTGTAAGGATCCCTAATTTTTAGGGATTAAAGTTAACAAAAAGAGGTATCAAGGTCATAAAAAAAACCACTAGTGGTTTTTGCAATAAAAAAATTCCTCTAAGATTTGTGCTCAGACCGAATAGATTCGTTTGAATTGTTGTCCCTTGGATGAGATTGAATGAATGGCTAAGATCAACCTTTGGATACCTGTCAAAAGAAGACAAAAACTCTCCCAAGAAGTGAACAGTCGTCGGCATTCCTCTCCATTGGATGAGATTTCGACGGACGGCTGAGATGAACGCACAGTTGTCTGTCACTAAAAGACAAAAGAAAGAGCATTCAATGAGCTCAAGGAGCTTGGGGACTGGTAGAAAACGACAAGAAACATGGCACAGTTCCGTGGCGGAATTGATTCTTCTACGTTCGATGTGCCAATGATCTAATGGCTACAAAATGACTTTGGGATCCTCACAAGAAAAAAGCCTCACAACCATTAGATCAACCAAAGATCCAATGGATGCAATTGAAAGTGGCCCAAAATTTAAAGCAATACATCTCAACCATTCATTTCTAGGTCCATCCAACGAAGGAAATAAAAAGGCGCATGTTGTCATGACTTTCAAGCTACACCGTTAGATATTTTGAAGATCCAATGGTTAAAATTGTATGCCGACTTTTTTTTTGTGTTTTAACATGAGCCTTTGGATCTTTGAGTCCATCCAATGGCTATGCTTCAAAATCAAGGCCTATCAAACCACTTTTGAAGAGGAACTCCTGGTTTTTAGTCATTCATACCACCTTTGACCACAAAGAAACAAGGGAAGGCTATGCCTAGTCTAGGTGATTGAGGGACTAGACTGTGGCCACCACCCTCTTCTGATTGGTCCATCACTAATCACTCCTTGAGCTAAAAGGCCCATCCAGGGTTCACCTTTTTTCCTAATGGTGGTAAAGCCTGACTTTTGACCATGCACCTCGCCATCTCCATGAGTGACCTGTTCATTCGTTCAACAACTCCATTCTGTTGAGGTGTATAGGGCACTGTACACTGGTGTTTTATCCCACGTTCAGCCAGAAATGCATTAAAATCTGAAGAGATATATTCCCCCCCTCGATCAAAACGGAGGGTGCCCATTTTACATGCTGACAGATTTTCAGCCAAAACCAAAAACTGTTTGAAGCACATGAACACTTCGGACTTTGCTTTGAGTGGATATACCCATGCATGCCTGGAAAAATCATCAATGAAAGTCACGAAGTAAAGGTAATTTCCAAAAGAGGGTGTCTGCATAGGACCACAGACATCACTATGTACAAGCTGCAATTTCTGCATAGCCCAAACTGAACCATCTTTTGGAAAGGAAGAACGCTGCATTTTGCCCAAAATACAGCCTTCACAAACATGTTTTCTAGGTGCCTCAAGTTTGGGCAAAGAGGACACCATTTCAGATTTCTGCAGGCGTAACAAACTAGCAAAATTCAGATGACCAAAGCGTGCATGCCAAAGCTTTGCATCTGACATAGCCTGAGAATCATGAACTGCACATGCCAAATCATTCACAGATCTTTCATAGTCTATGAGCTTATACAGCCCACGACATAAAATGCGAGAAGCAATAATCACATCGCCATTTGAGAGATCATGGACTGTACACCTATCATCAACGAATTTCACAACCAAGCCAATCTTGGCTAATGCAGAAACTGATAACAGGTTCTTTTTCATCCCTGGCACAAATAAAGCATCTGACAAAGTGAAAGAACTACCATCAGCAGTAGTCAGAATGATCTTACCAACTCCCATAACAGGATAAGAGGAGTTATTGGCGCATGTGACAGTATTCCCTGTAGGGGCAGGCTCGAGTGAAGAGAAGAAACTACGCTGCGAGGTAATATGTTTGGTCGCCCCACTGTCAAAGTACCAAACATCTGAGTCTACTGCAGACATGCACTGATCATGAGAAGATGGGTCAAAATTGCAGACAGTAGTAAACGCCCATTCTTCTTCCTGCACAAGATTTGCAGACTCTATTTTTGGTGTAGAGGCCTCTACAACAACCATTCCAGCCTCTTTCTTCTTTGCCTCTTTAGCAGCCAGTTTTGGACAGTTCTTTATAATATGATCATTTCCTTTACAGTACTTGCAAAACAATTTTTGCTTTTCTGATTTCTTCTCATCTTTATCTGGTTCTTCGATTGTGCAGCATTTGCAGATTTCTGCTTACTAGTAGAAGAGCTCCATTTTCCTTTGCCCTTCTGACTAGCCAGGAAAGCTTGATCTGCAACACGCATAATGGACCTGTTCTGCCTGGACTGATCTTCTTGCAATAGAACAGAGACTAATTCCTCAAATGACAAGGCATTACTGGTATAACCTCATCGGCAGAAATCAATTGTTCCTTCAAGTCTTTAATCTTTGTAAGAAAACTATCCATAGAATCACCTTCATTCATGTGCTCACTCTCCAACTGTTTTCGGAGGTAAGTAACACGAGCCTCATTCCTAGCCTGGTACAAAGTGATAAGTGTATCCCAAGCATCCTTTGCTCTTCTGCAAGAGCGAATGTGAGGAATAATGGCACGTTTGATAGACAAAGATATCAATGCATGTGCCTGGGCATCTCTGCCATCCCAACGAATCTGCTCTGCAGTAGGTGCAACAGAAACAACAGCACGAACAGGAATCTGCGGAATATCATCTTCGACACCATCTTCATCAGCTCCAACACCTGTATTTGCAGTACCTGTCGTTACAAGCGTAACAGGACGTCTTTCAACACCCTGCACAATGTTCCACAATCCTTTTGCAACCAGTACATGTCGCATCATATAAGCCCATAATGGGTAGTTGGTACCATCCAACTTATCCTCAACAGCCAACATACGGAATACATCACTGCTTTCAGCCATGATCGGTGACTAAAATACCTTGATGCGGAAAATTGACTGTATCTCAAAAAGTTGAACAGAACTGCCAAGACGAGTTCTGCTAGACCTGTAGCAGACTTTGAGACGCTTAAACTGGCGAACAGAAACTAGTATATACCTTTGGCACAAAAGGACGAAATAGCCTACACAAGCTCTGCGATAGTGCGTTTGGAGGCCGAAACGAGCTCAGATCGCGATTTCGGCACGACAAAGTGATATTGTTTTGATCTCGGAAACACCCTGTGTATGCTCACCAAATTTCGTGCAAATCTGAGACAGCAAACGGAGGAGTGTCGACGACGCCCTAGAAGAAGCGACGACCTGCTCTGATACCAATTGTTGGAGATAGATGTCTGTGGAAGCACGCGAACAGCACAAGGAAGAAGAAGAAGCTTGGAGCACAAACACACAATACTGAATGTATTACTAGAGAATGTACAAAGATAAGTAGCCCATTAGGGCAATAGGCGTATATACAAGCCGGGGGAAAAAAACCTCCTAAAGAGGGAAAAAAGTGCCCCGACAGTCCTAGAGTGTTCACACACATCACTACCTAAATATATCAACAGTTAGGTACCTCAAATTAGATATAGAACCTATTTCTTAGCTATGCCAGTCACTAGATGTGCAACCGATCAAAACTAGGCAAAAACTATAAATAGAGCTAGAGAGCTCATTTTGAGGACTTTTTGCACTTTTGAACACGAAGCTTGTGAGCTAGGAGAGCTATTGTAACTAATTAGTGATAAATATGAGTTCTTTTCTTGCCTTCCATTGATCTCCATTGTCTTTTTGCTTGTGTGTGTGTGTATTAGTCTGTATGCATTTGCATTTCTCACCATCTCCTTTGTGCACTTCACTTGCTCTTGATCTTCATATCGGCATACCCTCTCTGTGGATTGACAATTATGAGGTGGAACTCCTCACTTTGGTACTCATCATTGTACTAGAGTGATAGGATATCATGAGGCAAATTCTCAACCGGATTCGAAGTGATAAGCAATGGAAATCTTTCACGATGGCTTATGATCTCATCATGGATGTGCAAACTTGAGACTTCAACATCTTTCTTGGACAACACTTCAATCAAGAGGCCAACAATAGCATAAAGGAAGGTAACTCCTACCATGGTAATTCAACTAGTGCTCTATATGCAGATAAGAAGGATAAGAAGATGAAAGGCAAGAAGAAGGAAGAAGATGAAGAAGAGACTTCCCAAGCAAACTTTGCAAGCAAGAGCAAGTGGAAAGGGAAGAAGAAATGACAAAAGCATGAAAAAGCCAAAGGTTAGAATGTTCAACTGTGTGCCATCTGCGATAAGACCAACCACACCACTCAAAACTGGTGGTTCAATGGGAAGACCCAGAAAGGAATTGGAAGAGGTGGATATGGCAACAAATGAGGCAGAGGTGGACACAACTTCAACAATAACAATAGAGGCCATAACAAAAGGGACTACAACAATTATTCAAAAGATCAACCACATGAAGACTCATTGCTTCTTATGAATCTAAGCCACAAAGAAGGTAAAGAAGATGATCATTTGTTCTACATAGATTCTGGATGTTTAAATCATGTTGTAGGCAACATTGCTCTTCTATCTGATTTGGAGAGTCCAAATCATAGACATGAAGTAAAAACAGGGGATGAAACAAAGCACAATGTGGAGAATATTGGTAATGTCAAAGCTTTCAATGGCAAGACAAACATTCTGAGTAAGGTTCTCTATGTACCCACTATAACTAAAAACCTAATAAGTGCAAGCCAAATAGTCAAAAAAGCTTGCAAGTTAGATTCACCCAACATGGAGCTTTTGGGGAAGATCCATGTCAAGGCTTCAAGAAGATTGCTAGAGGTGAGAAGCATGGTGGGCTCTTTACTTTTGAAGCAGGAGAAACCAGGAACATAACTCTATTCACTTTTGGGTCTCAAACCTTAAGTGAGCTTGAAGTGTGGCATGAGACTTGCTCATGTGAATGAAAGAACTTGAAGGATATATGCATGGATCAAAGTGTTCTAGGATTGCCAAACATATCAAAGAAACATATGATAAACATGTGTGATGCATGTCAGATTGGGAAGGCACAAAGACAAGCATTCAACCAGAAAGGCTACATCCACAACAACTTATTGGACTTAGCACATACAAATGTATGGGGACCAAGTCAAAAACCTTCATTGGTAGGATCAAGGTATTATGTCTCATTTATTAACAACCATAGTAGATGGACTATTCTATACTTCATCGAAAGTAAGAATGAAGTGTTTGATTGCTTCAAAAAGTATCTAGCACATGTGGAGAATCATAGAATTAGATCACTCAAGAAGCTCAGATCTGATGGAGGGGGACAATACTTCTCCAAAGAGTTTGATGAGTTCTTGTAGGACAAAGGTATCAAAAGGGAAGTGCCTACTAGGTAGTGTCCTCAACTAAATGGAATTGCAAAAGGACAAACAAGACATTGGTTGGATAAGCCATAACAATGCTTGAAGAGAAGAAGTTGCCACATTATCTATGGGTAGAAGCTATTTCAACTGTTGTGTACCTTGCAATAGACTACCATCCAAATCACTTCAAGGTATGACTCCTTATGAAGCATGTCATGGAAGAAAACCTAGTCTTGGACATTGCAAGGTTTTTGGTTGTTTAGCTTATGTTCATGTACCATCACAAATAAGTGGTAAGCTAGATGAAAGAGCAATAAAGGTAGTTTTTATTGGATATGATTCAACTCAGATGGGTTATAGGTTTTATAATCCTTCAACCAAGCAATTCAATACAAGTAGAGATGTTGTGTTTGAAGAACATAGGTCTTGGCATGATGAAGATAAACAAAATGTAACTCTACCATATGATCTTGATTCTGATTCTCATCAATTACGAAGCAAGCATGATACGTAGGTCCAGGATCCAAGAAGTGATAGAGACGATGACCAAGATGAAAGAGAAAAATATTACAAAATATGTAAGTCAAGATGCAAAGCAAAGATGCAAGAGGTTGGAGAATGCTCCAAACAAGCACCTAGAAGATCAACAAGAGAGAATAAACAACCAAAAAGGTATGGATATGATTCCACATTTGTTATAAGGCATTCACTCTACTTGGCAAAAGACTCAATTTCAGAGGAATCCTCAACCTATGCAGAGGCAAAGCGAAACCCTAATAGGGAAAATGCCATGAAAGAAGCAATAGATGCATTGAAGGAGATGGACACTTGGGATCTGGTTCCAATGTTGCCAAACCAAAAGTAAGTGGCTGCAGATGTGTATATAAAGTTAATAGAAATTCAGATGGATCAGTTTGCAAGTACAAGGCAATATTAGTTGCCAAAGGATGCTCACAAACTCATGGTATAGACTATGAGGAAACATTCTCACCAATTTCAAAGATGACTACAATAAGAACATTGATAAGTGTAGCTGCTACAAGGAATTGGAGACTCCTCGAACTTGATGTAAAAAATGCATTTTTAAATTGTTGGAAAAGCAAAGAGGTATACATGTCACAACCTCTAGGTTTTGAAAACCCTAATCATGCATGCTATGTTTGTGGACTTAAGAAAGCATTGTATGGATTGAAACAAGCTCCTAGAGCTTGGAATTAGAGGTTGGTTACATATCTTCAAGATCAAGGGTTCAAAGCTAGCAACTAAGATACTTCTCTATTCATCAAAAGGGATCACAATGAGATTATCTATCTGTGTGTATATGTAGATGATATTATTGTCTAAATGGCATTCAAAGGATCAAGAGACACAAATCGGTGACTTAGGTGAGCTCACATATTTCCTAGGTATGCAAGTGATATACACAGATGAAGGAATGTATTTAACTCAGAGACAATACATTCAGGATCTACTTCTCAAGTTCAAAATGGAGAATTCTAAACCAATACGTACACCTTTGGAGATGAATCATAAACTTAGTGTTTATGAAGGTGAGAAAATTTAAGACATTAAAGAATATCAAAGCTTGGTAGGTAGCTTGATATAAGGGCAGACATCTTATAGAATGTGGGAGTGCTTAGTCAGTTTATGCACTCACCGAGAACACCACACATGGATGCAGCTAAGAGAGTACTTGAGTATCTCAAAGGTTCAATCAATGAAGGTATATTCTATCCTTACTCTTCAGACTTCAATATCAAAATCTATTCAGATGCAAATTCGGCAGGAGCTAAGGATGACAGAAGAAGTACTTCTAGTTACTTAGCATTTGCAAGTTCAAAGCTAGTGTCATGGAGTTCCAAGAAGCAACCAACGTTTGCTTTATCCTTAAGAGAAGCAGAGTACAGAGGTTTGACCATAACAACTCAATAGACAATATGGTTAAAAGCATTGTATACAGATTTGGGAGTTGTGAGTTCAAAACCTCACATATTTGGAGATAATGTAAGTTCCATGCATCTAGCAAAAAACCCTATTTTCCATGCAAGAACCAAACACATAGAGGTTCATTACCAGTTCATCAGGGAGAATGTCATGGCAAAGGAGGTTGACATTTGTTTTGTTCCTAATGAAAAGCAAGTAGCAGATTTGATGACGAAGGCACTTGATGGAATAAAGCTTTGTAGATTCAAAGATGCAGGTACTCAACCTATTAGAGAATGAGGACTCAAGCATACTTTAGCTTGAGGGGGGCTATTGGAACATCAAGCTTACACTATGCTTGACGTGGATTTGATCTACATCAAAAGCTATGGCTTGGATTATGTTGAAGGAATATCCGTTGGAGAGTTCTTTTACTTATGCTCATTTATTGTATTTCTCTAAAAGATTTTTCCTGGATCTTTTACCATTGTAAAAGCCCTGAGATTTACACATGTAAATGTAGAAAGAGATAGAGCCCAAGTTCTACGAGTTTGTGGTGGTTGAATTGCATTTAATCAGTCAATCAAACACCTAAAAGTAGATCAAATTAGATCTTCACTTTTCCTAGATTGTAGGAAAGTGAATTGATTCCCTCCAACAACCATTCCCACCTTCATTTGAATTAAAACTCCACTTTTAGAATTCTTAGATTACTTTTAGAGTCTATATAAAGACTTCAAAACACTTGTACAATACATGGAAGCAATATACATACACTTGTGACCGTCATTCTCTTGCTCCTTCATTTCTTTGCATCATATTCTTCACCAACAGTAACCTTGGAGAGGCTATTGCGCTCTCTAAAAAGCTCCAAATTTGATGAGACATAGCTCATTGGAATTAGTGTCTAGTTTATGCCTGCAAATTTGCATAGCATTTGGTTCAGTAGAAGGGGAGAAATCATAGTTTTCCTATCTCAAGGTCAATCTCTGCATATTCCTGAAAAATAGGAAGTACCATCATCAAGTCTTTGATTCATTCCTATAGCATATTTTGCTTATTCCTTATACTTTTGTGCATTATATACAGTCAACCCTATGTGTATCACTCCCATAAAAGGATTGTTTCTAAGTGTAATCACGCTAGTCGCTATGAGCATTTGAAGTTCATTGTCTCTTCCATAGATAGTAAGTTTTTTGAGCTAGTGGATGCGTGAAACTATCTGCCTTGTATCGACTCTTTCTCCTTTATGCTCCAAAGCACATAGTGAGGTTTATTACACTATCACATTCCTATAAGGTCTATTTGAGCCTCCATAAGCTCAAGGGCTGGTCTTGTGCCAGTTGGCTGGACCAAACTTCGTCGCTTTGCAACTCACTTTTCTACCTCCTACTAGCTTCTCCAAGTTCTTTCAAATCCACAAGTAACTCAATTACATTCTTAGTAGGTTGTACTTGTCTCAATGCACCTAGGCAGGCAAAATTTGGGTAATAGAATGCTCAAAGAATGCATCTGTTACGTTATATCCAAAGTTGTAAGGGAACATTTTCGGGCTCTCATTCTGCACAAAATGTAATGATGTGTATGTACTACATATGCATATCTAGTACTAAAACTTTGTATCTTCATAAAGGAGCTTCATTGATTGCTATTGTGTCAAATATATATTGAGATTCATGTATGTGGAGACACTTGTATTTCCTATATCAATCTAGACTAAAAAACACTTGTGAGTGATGAGCACCACAATTCTAAATTAAACTCAGCAATTCAATGGTCAGTTTTTTTTGTGTACAAGCTTCATTGAATGATTCTTGTAGACATCTAAAAGATTGCACTCAGTTTTTTTTGGATCCTATTTAGTTTTCAAAACTTGTAATTGTATCTTGAAGTGAGCTTGAACTACTCCTCACAACTACTTCACATTAGTCAAAAGCTTCACATATTGTTCTTTTTGAATGATGTTGTCATAATAGTATTATGCAACTTAGGACCCGTTTAAAGAACTTATTCACTAACATGAACTTAAGAGAAAGAAAGTCACTTTAAGTTTTTTCATCAAGAGGAAATTTTGAACATCTACAATATGGGTTTTGACTCTAGGCAGGTAGCTTTACAGCCAATAGCTTTACCCAAGATGTTGTCAGCCCAACAACTCTATGAAGCACTTTAGCACTTCTAGGTACTGATGTGAAGTTTGAAAGCATAAGTCCGATTTTAAAAATCTCTCCTTTCATAGAAAGGGCATGGATACAACCTTGTGCATATCATCCATATTCATTATGCATTAGGAATCCAAATCAGCATATCTCATGATGATGTTATTTTTGTGAGGAAAATATTGTCCATTAAAGTTTTCCCATATTTGGCATGCATTAGGAAAACATTTGTGAACTAAACTTTCATAAGATCACATAGAGGAAACCCCTCATCAAGCCTTTAGCTTTTTCCAGCCACTGTACCTCAGCAAAATCTCTCATGCATAAGGGTTGACATTCATATATGGTACAATGATCATGCATCATGTAAAAAAAGAGCTTGACTAATCTTATTAGGTAATGGAAACGATGCGTCTACTGATCATTGAGTCAAGGATGACTAAAAGTGGCTCAAAACTAGGTCGCAAGATCTCCTAGATGAGGTTGAGGACTCACAATCAAGGATGACTAAAAATGGCTTAGATATTGGGTTATGAGAGATCTTATAGATATTTGTTTATCCAGATGGGTAGGATGTGTAATAAGTATCCTCCAATGCTTCAGACTTTTAAATCCAAGTTCCTGTTTTGATATCCAACATCAAACATTGAGTCTCCTCTATCCAAGGGTTAACACCATCGTAGTCCTTCTCTTAGGTGCCAAATGCTTGGTCTATGTTTTGATCGGTAGCTTGTTGCCCAAATTGCTTTTAAGTTTGATGTTCGAAATCTTATAAGAGGATGGAGTTGATGGATGGTATTGATCGAGGTCGTTATTGTCACGAGGAAGGAGATAAGGAAGAGAGCTCACACACACAATCTCATAATCAAGGAGAAGCACACACACAGATTGGGGCAGGGAAGAATGATCCTCTTCTCCTTGTATTACATAAAAGGATGTACAAGAATGACCTAAAAAACAAGAGTACATCAAGTGAAATATATAAAGAACAGTACATAAGGAAAATCCAAATGTCCACAGATGAGTGAGCTGGCAAGAAACAAATGTGCCATCACTCTCGGTGCATAAATCTAATAAATCTCAATGAAGTGTCCCTGTCATATACCAAGGTGACCACTATACATGTGAGAGAAATAAAAAACAATACGTTTCATCCTCGATCATCATAGGTTGAGCTCAATATCTCAACACTCCCCCTCAAGCTCAACATCATATCTTGTAATCTAAGCATCTCTTGAAACTTCTTCAACTTCTCAGCTCCAAGTGCTTTAGTGAAAATATCAGCAACCTGCTTATCTATCAATATCACTTGCTAATACCTTTTCTCTGATGAAGTGACAATGTACCATGATATGCTTGGTTCTCGCATGAAAAACATGATTTTGTGTTAATTGTATGCTACAAAGATTATCACAATAGATGGTGATATGCTTTCGCACTTCCACACCTAAATCTTCAAGTAGCATCTCCAGCCATGATGCCTCACATGCTACCATTGTAGCACCTCTATACTCAATGAGTTGCTTCTTATTGGTTATAGGTTTTATAATCCTTCAACCAAGCAATTCACTACAAGTAGAGATGTTGTGTAGGAAGCAAGCATGATACGTAGGTCCAGGATCCAAGAAGTGATAGAGACGATGACCAAGATGAAAAAGAAAAATATTACAAACTATGGAAGTCAAGATGCAAAGCAACGATGCAAGAGGTTGGAGAATGCTCCAAACAAGCACTTAGAAGACCAGCGAGAGAGAAGAAACAACCAAAAGGGTATGGATATGATTCCACCTTTGTTACAAAGCATTCAATCTACTTGGAAAAAGACTCAACTTGAGAGGAATCCTCAACCTATGAAGAGGCACAGGGAAACCCTAATTGGAAAAATGCCATGAAAGAAGCAATAGATGCATTGAAGGACATGGACACTTGGGATCTGGTTCCAATGTCACCAAATCAAAAGGTAAGTGGTTACAGATGGGTATATAAAGTTAAAAGAAATTCAAATGGATCAGTTTGTAGGTACAAGGCAATATTAGTTGCCGAAGGATGCTCACAAACTCATGGTATAGACTATGAGGAAACATTCTGAGCAGTTTCAAAGATGACTACAATCAGAACATTGATAAGTGTAGCTGCTACAAGGAATTGGAGACTCCTGGAACTTGATGTAAAAAATGTGTTTCTGAATGGTTGGATAAGTGAAGAGGTATACATGTCACAACCTCTAGGATTTGAAAACCCTAATCATGCATCCTATGTTTGCGGACTTAAGAAAGCATTGTATGGATTGAAACAAGCTCCTAAAGCTTGGAATTACAGGTTGGTTACATATCTTCAAGATCAAGGGTTCAAAGCTAGCAACTCAGATACTTCTCTATTCATCAAAAGGGATCACAATGAGATTATCTATCTATGTGTACATGTAGATGATATTATTGTGATAGGTGATCATCTAAATGGCATTCAAAGGATCAAGAGACACATGCAAGAGGAGCTCAAAATCAGTGACTTAGGTGAGCTCACATATTCCCTAGGTATGCAGGTGATATACACAGATGAAGGCATGTATTTAACTCAGAGACGATACATTCAGGATCTACTTCTCAAGTTTACAATGGAGAATGCTAAACCTACAGGTACACCTTTGGAGATGAATCATAAACTTAGTTTTTCTGAAGGTGAGAAAATTGAAGACATTAAAGAATATCAAAGCTTGGTAGGTAGCTTGATATATGCTACTCATAGAAGGGCACAAATCTTATATAATTTCGGGGTGCTTAGTCAGCTCATGCACTCACTGAGAAGACAACACATGGATGCAGCTAAGAGAGTACTTAAGTATCTCAAAGGTACAATCAATGAAGGTATATTCTATCCTTACTCTTCAGATTTGGATATCAAAATCTATTCAGATGCAAATCGGGTAGGAGCTAAGGATGACAGAAGAAGTACTTCTTGTTACTTAGCATTTGCAAGTTCAAAGCTAGTGTCATGGAGGTTCAAGAAGCAACCAACATTTGCTTTATCCTCAACAGAAGCAGAGTACAGAGGTTTGACGATAGCAACTCAAGAGACAATATGGTTAAAAGCATTGTATACAGATGTGGGACTTGTGAGTTCAAAACCTCACATATTTGGAGATAATGTAAGTTCCATGCATCTAGCAGAAAACCCTATTTTCCATGCAAGAACCAAACACATAGAGGTTCATTACCAGTTCATCAGGGAGAAGCTCATGGCAAAGGATATTGACTTTTCTTTTGTTCCTAATGAAAATCAAGTAGCAAATTTGATGACAACGGTACTTGATGGAATAAAGCTTTGTAGATTCAAAGATGAAGGTATTCAACCTATTAGAGAATGAGGACTCAAGCATACTTTAGCTTGAGAGGGGCTTTTGGAACATCAAGCTTACACTATGCTTGAGGTGGATTTGATCTACATCAAAAACAAACACTTGTACAATACATGGAAGCAATATACATACACTTGTGATCCTCATTGTCTTGCTCCTTCATTTCTTTGCATCATCTTCTTCACCAATAGTAATGTTGCAGAGGCTGTTGCACTCTCTAAAAAGCTCCAAATTTGATGAGACATAGCTCATTGGAAAGTTATTAGTGTCTAGTTCATGCCTCAAAATTCGCATAGCATTTGGTTCAGTAAAAGGGGAGAAATCAAAGTTTTTCTATCTCAAGGTCAATCTCTGCATATTCTTGAAAACTAGGAAGTACCATTGTTGAGTGTTTGATTCATTCCTATAGCATATTTTGCTTATTCCTTATACTTTTTTGCATTACATACACTCAACCCTATGTGTATCATCCAATAAAAGGATTGTTTCTAATTGTAATCATGCTGGTTGCTATGAGCATTTGAAGTTCATTGTCTCTTCCATAGATAGTAAGTTTTTTGAGCTAGTGGATGCGCGAAGCTATCTGCCTTGTATGGACTCTTTCTCCTTAATGCTACAAAGTATATAGTGAGGTTTATTGCACTTATCGCATTCCTATAAGGTCTATTTGAGTCTCCATAAGCTCAAGGGCTGGTCTTGTGTCAGTTGGCTGGACCAAACTTCATCGCTTTGCAACTCACTTTTCTACCTCCTACAAGCTTCTCCAAGTTCTTTGGCAAATCCACAAGTTACTCAATTACATTCTTAGTATGTTGTAGTTGTCTCAATGCACCTAGTCAAGACAAACGTGCGTATTAGAATTCTAAAAGAATGCATCCGTTACGTTATATCCAAAGTTGTAAGGGAACATTTTCGGGCTCTCATTCCGCACAAAATGTAATGATGCGTATGTACTATATATGCATATCTAGTACTAAAACTTTGTATCTTCATAAAGGAGCTTCATTGATTGCTATTGTATCAAATATATATTGAGATTCATGGACGTGCAGACACTTGTATTTCCTATATCAATCTACACTAAAGAACACCTGTGAGTGATGAGCACCACAATTCTAAATTAAATTCAACAATTCAATGGTCAGTTTTTTTTGTGTACAAGCTTCATTGAATGATTCTTGTAGACATCTTAAAGACTGCACTGAGTTTTTTTGGATCCTGTTTAGTTTTCAAAACTCGTTATCATATCTTGAAGTGAGCTTGAATTACTCCTCACAACTACTTTACATCAGCCAAAAGCTTCACATATTGTTCTTTTTGAATGATGGTGTCATAATATAGTATTATGCAGCTTAGGACTCGTTTAAAGAACTTATTCACTAACATGAACTTAAGAGAAAGAAAGTCACTTTATGTTTTTTCACCAAGAGGAAATTTTGAACATCTACATTATGGGTTTTGACTCTAGGCAGGTAGCTTTACAACCAATAGCTCTACCCAAGATGTTGTCAGCCCAACAACTCTATGAAGCACTTTAGCACTTCTAGGTACTGATGTGAAGTTTGAAAGCATAATTCAGATTTTAAACATCTCTCTTTTCATAGAAAGGGCATCGATACAATCTTGTGCACATCATCCATATTCATTATGCATTAGGAATCCAACTCAGCATATCTCATGATGATGTTATTTTTGTGAGGAAAATATTTTCCATTAAAGTTTTTCCATAGTTTGCATGCATTAGGAAAACATTTCTGAACTAAACTTTCACAAGATCACATAGAGGAAACCCCTCATCAAGCCTTTAGCTTTTTCCAGCCACTATACCTCAATAAAATCTCTCATGCATAAGGGTTGACATTCATATATAGTACAACGATCATGCATCATGTAAAAAAGAGCTTGACTAATCTTATTAGGTAATGGAAACGATGGGTCTACTGATCATTGAGTCAAATGACTGAAAGTGGCTCAAAACTAGGTCAGAAGATCTCCTAGATGAGGTTGATGACTTACAACCAAGGATGGCTAAAAATGGCTTAGATATTGGGTTATGAGAGATCTTATAGATATTTGTTTATCCAGATGGGTAGGATGTGTAATACATATCCTCCAATGCTTCACACTTGTAAATCCAAGTTCCTATTTTGATATCCAACATCAAACATTGAGTCTCCTCTATCCAAGGGTTAACACCATCGTAGTCCTTGTCTTAGATGCCAAATGCTTGGTCTATGTTTTGATCGGTAGCTTGTTGCCCCAATTGCTTTTAAGTTTGATGTTTGGAATCTTATCAGAGGATGGAGTGGATGGATGGTGTTGAGAAAAGGGGAGCAACAGACCCTAACCGCCTCACATGCAAGTGAGAGGCTCTTCCAAGAGGAGTTGCAAGAAGTGTAAGCAACGCACACACACCCACGTCCATGAACAATGGCACCATGGCCAACGTCAAAGGGAACAAGGGAGGGCAATGCTCACACACAAGACAACCCCAAGTGCCAAACCCACACACATGGATCAACGCCTAGCACACAAGGAGAAATGTGGAAGCCAAATGAACCTTCTTTCCATTAGCATGGAGGCCCAGGGACCCCTTTTCCAAATGAGGCTCTTCTTTATATAGAGAAGAAGAGAGGCATATGTGAATAAAACATGTGGTCAAAAGACCACATGTGCTAAATCAAAAAGAGGATCTTCATGTGATTTTGGGAATTCAAAAAGTAACCACCTAGAGAGAGAGAGCGTGTGGGGAGTTTGTACGTGGGTTTTTTGAATTTGTACAAAAAAGGCTACTTTATGGAGAAGGCTTCAATACTTTAGACTAAAGGAAATATCAAAAAGGGATTTTAGGAGAGTGTTCATATGGACATCTCCTAATTACAAAAAAAAGGGGTTTTTTATGAAGGGTAAAGGATGCCATAGCATGAGAAAAATTATGGGCAACCCTTATAGCAACACCCTCCTCCTCCTAGACTTTGTCGCCCTCGACAAAGCTAAGGAAAGAAGATCATACATGACTGATTTGTTCCAAGTTGGAGAAAGCGTGGAAACCTTCAAGTCTTCAAAATCTGTAATTCTTCACTCTGCAAGGCTTCAGCTGCAAGTCTTCAGTCTTCACTTCAAGCTGCAAATCTTCAATCTTCAGAGCTGAGCGACACAATCCCCTTGGGGGGCAGTCAACCCAACATTCCTCCCACTATGCAATCTTTGGTTAGGCTGGAAATGTCTCCTCAAAAGCTCCCAAACCTGAAATGTCATAAAAAAAGAGCAAGTAGACTGCATCTCGTAATGAGGTTAACATTGATTTCAAACTTAGTTTCCTCTTCAGGGGTATCCTCTTATGCCAGACTTTTCTTCTAGAGAGAAGTCCTAAAAATTTGATTGTTCCTACAATCCAAGAATTATAGCTTAAGAGCAAGGAACATCAAAAGAACCCATATGTCCCTTATATCTTTGTGATGTCATATTGTCATTCCTAAATATGCTACCCCCAAGCCAGTGAGACATATTGTATTGCATTGCATGAGATGAATGTGGTTTCATGATTACTTTATGGTCCTGCCATATGTTCATATTAGCAAGCTCGCAAAAAGATAAGACAATGGTGCATCATTATGAATCTTATCATTCTACAAGCATTTTTGAAATGCAAACAGTTTTGTCCAAAGTTATTCCTGCAAAGCACAGTAGCAAATCTTCAATGCTGAAGTTATGAGTGTGTTGGCCTACAATGAATTATAAAAAATAAGCCATAAATGAGCATTGTGAAACCAGGGAGTTACTTCCCTGGCAAAAAACAATTACTCAGACCTTGATTGCTTTCATACTGAATTAGTACAGACCAAGTAATAAATTATGAAGTACAGCTAAAACAGAGAGCCCTTGAAATCTTCATACTAAGCAACCTTGCAGGTCGAACCAAAATTTTGTCTATTCATCATCTGTTTTTTGACACATCCAAGAATCAATCCAGAGTTCTGACTTACAAACAACTTCCTTCAAACCCCATATTGCCAAGAATCTGTGAGGCTTGACTACCTCAATCATGCAGTATATACCCGTAGTTAAGAGTTTTTTTTTCCAAAAAACAAGATTTCCAAGGAAGTCTTCAAAAGGTACTTGTGAAGCAAAAAAGACAGTAAGATTCTTAGGATACAAAGCATACATGGTGTCAACTCTTAGTTTCCTGAACCAAAGTAGTGTATGTGTAAACCTTTTTCAAGTAAGAAAAATCTGCAAAGGTGTAAGATGTGTTCCTCCAACGATAAAGTGATCTTAGGTACGAGTAAAACATACATGCCCAAGTGCTATGCAGGTCAAGCATTCCCGTTAGAAAGGATGCATTATGAAACAACTATCCATCCAAAAGTTATGAAGTGTATAGAATCCCTGAAATTTCAGGCATAATGTAATCACAGATGATGGAAACCAATCGTAGCCAATGATAAAGTGGGGATAGTTGTAGAAAAAATTATGTACCACACCAGAGACCCAGGCCATCAGCTTAGATTCTTAGCATGTTTCTTAAGGTTATGAATTCCTTATTGTTCCAACATTTGACCATACAAACCTAAAGCTAGACCATAGTAAAGACCCCAAAGGATGATGGGAACAGTACACCAAACATCAAGGGAGCATATGAAGAAAGTCAATTGAGAGATTCACCTTCTGGTGCCTACCGACAGGGGCCTTACCCCACCGTGTTCAACATACCTATGATCAACACCCTCACAACACTATGGAGACACCATGTGACATCCCAAGGTTGATAGATGCTAGAAGCCTCCAAGCCCTGAAGTGCTTCAACTACAAATTCAAAGTTTCTCTGACACACTCAATCATATGGTCATTCACAAGAGACCAAAAAATTAAGATGTCCTCGAGAGAGAAGTTTCCAACTTACACATTAAAATCTGTGGAAACCTCAAGATCATAGTAAATGATTACTTTTAGTTTCAAAACGAACAAACATTTCATTCAAACTGTGGTGGCACATGAGAGAAAGCATTATGACTGTGAAGAGTGGCCATAGTGATGACTTGCATTTGACTATCCCTAAGTAGTGAAGAAACCATAGAGCTTTAAAGACACAATCCCAAATTCTTGGGCAGTCACCAAAGGAGTCAAAACCAATTAATCTTCAAGTGGACAAGAAACCAATAACAAACATAATAAGTGGAGGCCTTTAACTGCTCATGTATGTGCAACAGACATTCTTTTTCTTAAGGTGTGTTAGGTGCACAGAGTGATGCGCCAATAGAGCCTTTATTTCATTGCAACATATGAAATAAAAACATAGGGAGCATCATTCCTTGAGCATGCAAAATAGCAAAACAAAGTTGATCCCAAAATATGAGGAGTTTTAGATACGATCCCTATGGAGTAGAACCAAATCTCAAGCCACTGTGAAGAGTGACACACGTTGTCAAGACAACTGTATACAAGTGTATATGTTCAACAAGATTTGCAAAGTGGTAGTTAGGAAAAAAATATTCATTATAGTCATAGCTTCTGAAACGTTAGACACCATGTTAGCTGTTAGAATAATCACCAAAGCTCAGAGATCAAATCCTTATAATGCAATAACAACTTTAGGGAGACATCTGTAAACATAGAGAAAGGCATACACTAAATCCCAAATGGCTTGCATTGTTACCGATTCAGAATTGTAAATGAAGGACATGACTCAACTTCCCAGTTGAAGCATAAGGGTTACATTGACAAGCAAGAGAAACTTATGGAGATTGTGATGAAAAAAAAAAAGGAGGAGTATGCCTTGATCCTAATAGCAATAGCAGCGAGAAAATGGGGCAGCACGAGGACTTCACAAAATCAGGCAGCGGAAGCATGCCTTAACCTTTTTGAGTACTGTGCAGGATGGATAGCAGCCTTTGAGTGCAGATGATTTTCATCATTACAAGTAACCAATAGCATGCAGCCCTGTATTCAAAACATCTAGCAGTGAAATGTGGACCTCAGCAAGATCTTCAGCAGGTGTAGATTAAGCCCCTCGCAAGCAAAACCTATGTACGCCGGGGTGAAATCATACATCTCTTAATATATACGTAGTCAGAATCCTATGCCACATTCCTTCCCTGATATATAGGCACAAGAGCTAGGGCACAACCCAAACTAAAAAACGCTTATGCAAATGAGAGTAGAATGCTACCCAAGGTCCATGCTTTTAGATAATCCAAGGAAGAGTACAACCATCAAACTAAGGAGTAGGCATGAAGCGGTTGCGCACATCATACAGGCATGAAAAGTATGGACATAACCAGGCTGGGCAACATATTCTCAAGAGTGGTATTATATGCCAGGTTTGGAAGCATGTATTCCAACCCGTGTCTAGGCATTTTGGGGTCACACGAGCCATACTAATGTCTTGTCCTTTCCAGGCACGGAGAGTTTGAGTGGAAGATCTGAAATCATGTTGACCGAAGCTTTAATCTTTAAACTTGATAAATTCATCTCCTCCTCACATATGCCTAGCGCAACCCGAAAGATCCAGAGCACCTGTAGACAAATATCTTGAACAGAGGGGTGCAAAGGATGCGAGCCAAATCAAGAACGAAATCTGGTGGGTACTGATTCGTGTTTAAAGAAGAGGATGTGAAACAATAGCTCAAGCGCAGGTGATAGGAGAGAGACAACCAACCAAGTGCATGCCAAATGACACACACAACTGAAGCCCGAGCTCAACAAGGAGTCTCCAGCACCACCAAAAACCATATGAGAGGATCTGACAGCAGCCGATCCTAATACACACAGGTGCATCAAGTATGGGAGTGCCAGAGGTGACTTGCCTGAAACACTAAAAATGCCTTGGAGAAAGGCCCAACACGACTTGCTATGCGCCTCTCCTCAGGCCGTCGAGAAGAAGGAAAAGCAGAAGAATTGCCATTAGAAGAACTCACAAGTTGAATACAGACGATCAAAGATGATAAGAGGTGGAGCAGAGCGCATGGCTCATGTGTCACCAACGCCCATCACATAGAAGTGAGATGGATATTAGGGCTTCTGTAGATGAGCCACCATAGAACTTCAAAAGATTAGCAAGCAACCAACCATAGCCGCGAAAAATCACAGAGTGGGGCACCGCCTGGTTTTGGTGTTGATGCCAACCAACAAAGGCCATGCGAGGGAGCTTGGAGGGGGAGCTCAACCCCAGGACGCACCCGAATGAGGTAGAGGGAAGGAACCAAAAGACTCCCCTGCTCACTGAACCAGCAGTCGGGTAAGGGAGAAGTGATTACTTCCCCACCAACACACATATGATAGCCCAATGGCATTTAATGGCCAAAGATGGAGATGGGAGGCACTTAACTCTCTCAACGTACCTCTATCAACATTGAAGCCCACGTACCCCCACATCAAATTTTGTATTGCATCTTGATCTGAGCGTTATAAATTTTTTTCATTTTGCAACAATAAAAGAAAACATCTGCGAAAGCTTTCATGGATGAGAGGGAGGGATAACAGAGGGTAACTACCCACCCCCTTTTTCCAATGCAAGCATCAATTTTCAAGAAAGGACAGAGACGGGGTTGATGCCCAAATTTGTGTGTGGAGATGTGTGTGAGAGAAAGAAGGGGGTTAGGGGGTGCTTTTGTGCCACAAACAAAAATAAAGATCTAAACTACTCAAAAATTAAAAGAAGAGAGGTACCCTAAGCCAACCAAAGGCCACATAGGTCCACAACTCAATCCAAGTGTGAGGTGCATCCACAAAGTGTAGGCACGACAAGCTTGAAAAAACCCAATGGCTAAAGGCCGACCTCCCCGGCAACGGCGCCAAAATGTTGAGAAAAGGGGAACAACAGACCCTAACCGCCTCACATGGAAGTGAGAGGCTCTTCCAAGAGGAGTTGCAAGAAGTTTAAGCAACGCACACACACCCACGTCCATGAACAATGGCACCATGGCCAACGTCAAAAGGAACAAGGGAGGGCAATGCTCACACACAAGACAACCCCAAGTGCCAAACCCACACACATGGATCAACGCTTAGCACACAAGGAGAAATGTGGAAGCCAAATGAACCTTCTTTCCATTAGCATGGAGGCCCAGGGACCCCTTTTACAAATGAGGCTCTTCTTTATATAGAGAAGAAGAGAGGCATATGTGAATAAAACATGTGGTCAAAAGACCACATGTGCTAAATCAAAAAGAGGATCTTCATGTGATTTTGGGAATTCAAGAAGTAACCACCTAGAGAGAGAGAGAGCGCGTGGGGAGTTTGTACGTGGGTTTTTTGAATTTATGCAAAAAAGGCTACTTTATGGAGAAGGCTTCAATACTTTAGACTAAAGGAAATATCAAAAAGGGATTTTAGGTGAGTGTTCATATGGACATCTCCTAATTACAAAAAAAGGGGTTTTTTATGAAGGTTAAAGGATGCCATAGCATGAGAAAAATTATGGGCAGCCCTTATAGCAACAGATGGTATTGATCGAGTTTGTTATTGTCACGAGGAAGGAGATAAGGAAGAGAGCTCACACACACAATCTCACAATCAAGGATATGCACACACACATATTGCGGCAAGGAAGAATGATCTTCTTCTTCTTGTATTACATAAAAGGATGTACAAGAATGACCTAAAAAACAAGAGTACATCAAGTGAAATATATAAAGAACATTACATATGGAAAATCCAAACGTCGACAGATGAGTGAGCTGGCAAGAAACAAATGTGCCATCACTCTCGGTGCATAAATCTAATAAATTTCAATGAAGTGTCCTTGACATATACCAAGGTGACCATAATACATGTGAGAGAAATAAAAAATAATATGTTTCATCCTCGATCATCATAGGTTGAGCTTGATATCTCAACACTCCCCCTCAAGCTCAACATCATATCTTGTAATCCAAGCATCTCTCGACACTTCTTCAACTTCTCAGCTCCAAGTGCTTTAGTGAAAATATCAGCAACCTGCTTATCTGTCAATATCACCTGCTAATACCTTCTCTCTGATGAAGTGACAATGTACCTTGATTTGCTTTGTTCTCGCATGAAAAACACGATTTTGTGTTAATTGTATGCTTCTAAGATTATCACAATAGATGGTGATAGGCTTTTGCACTTCCACACCTAAATCTTCAAGTAGGATCTCCAGTCATGATGCCTCACATGCTACCATTGTAGCACCTCTATACTCAAATTTTGTACTCGACAAAGCAATGGTGGGTTGCTTCTTATCGCTCCATGTAATAGCTGCACTCCCAAGTGATCCTCTATCTGGAATGCTATCAATCAAATCTGCACCGGTGTATCCATGGACCGGCAAATCTATACCAACTTCATAAAACAATGCATAATCTAAAGTAGCACTCACATAAGGTAGAGTGCCCCTCAAAGCATCCAAATGTGGCTTCCTTGGTGTTGAGATATCAAGCTCAACATCTGATGATCGAGGATGACACGTATCATGTTTTCATTTCTCTGACATGTATAGTGGTCACGCTGGTATATGTCAGGGACACTTCATTGAGCTTTATTAGATTTACCTACCGAGAGTGATGGCACATTTGTTTCTTGCCAGCTCACTCATTTGCGAACATTAGGTTTTTCCTTATGTAGTGGTCTTTATATATTGCAGTTGTTGTACTCTTGTGTTTAGGTCATTCTTGTACATTCCTTTTTATGTAATAGAAGAAGAAGAAGATCATTCTTCCTTGCCTCAATCTGAATATGTGCTTCTCTTTGATTGTGAGAATGTGTGTGTGTGAGATCTGTTCCTTATCTCCTTCCTCCTGACAAGGTATCAGAGCCAATCTGGCTGTAGAGAGCTCGTGGAGAAGGTCGAGAGAGCTCATGGAGAAGGCCGTTGACCTTGACATCTCAATAGTTTTGGATGTGGTTGTGCTTGAGTTTTTCAAGTGGATGCCTATTGTGAACACCTCTTGAATAGATTCATGATTCAATCAAACATCTCATTAGATCTTTCATGATTACCCAATAAAGTACGATTAACAAATGAAGTAGGTTGCTGCTGAACTTGAACTTTGGTTGGAGCTATAGGGTGGGTATCAAACCTACATGTGTTTGTGAAATGATTGTGATACTTAATATAAGTTCATATTTTCATACTTTTGATTGGTAGTTCTCTCTTTTATCAATTCAACTTGGTACCTTACCTCTCTAAAAATCATAGCATTTTGTGAGAAAAAGAAGTAAGATCTAGTCTCTACGATATGTCTCTTGCTGACTAAATCTCGAGTCATTTCTAACACATGATACTGAGCTTCATTACTAAGCAATACAATATATATCAAGTACACACAAATTTCTTGTATATTTATAGTGTATATATTTACTATTGTATGTGTTTGTATGTATGTATGTATGTAAGTAGCTGAACTCATTTGACATGTATTCATCTCCTCCATCAGCTCTTTATGTTTGAATATACCTCCCTATCTGCTTTTCCACCATAACTTTAAAATTCTGGAAGTGAGTGAACACCTCACTCTTCTCTTTCATGAAATATACCCATAATTTCTGTGTATGGTCATCAATGAAAGTAACATAAAATCTGCAACCACCCATAGATGTGGTCCTTGTAGGACCCCAAACATCTGCATGTACTATTTCTAGCACATTCTCACTAACATGCTTGTCATGCAAAAATGATGCCCTTGATTGTTTACCAAATTGACATGCTGCACATACCTTTTGCATTTCTGCAACCTTGAAATTTGGTAGTCCATTGACAATCTCCTTTGACTGCATCAATTTCAGCCTTTGCAGATTTGCATGTCCAATTCGTTTGTGCCAGATCTCTATATTATCAATAACTCCTATACCTTTTACAAACATGGCTGCATTCATTTTAGGAATTTTCACAGTTAAGGTGAACATCCTACCCAGTTTGTTTCCTTTGGCAATCAATCTTCCATCATGTTTGTACTCTTCTACATATAACCCATCGGCATTGAAACTCACTTATAATCCTTGGTCAACCATTTGTCCAACAGAAACAATATTCTTTGTTATATTTGGAACATGAAACACATCAGCAAGATGTTTTACCTTTTCGTCCTCCATAGATAGTGCTATGTTTCCTCTATGCTCGATAGGGTGTGATGTGTCATCACCTGTTTCAACATATCCAAGAACTAACAATTTCTACAAAGTACTAAAGCATTCCACATCATTGGTCATGTGATTTGAAACACCTGAATCAACATTCCAGACATTATCATTTGATTTTGAAACACCAGCAGACATTGTATTCATCATGTGATGTTGAACCATGAACATCTTCTCAAAATCATCTGCACTTGTGGATGCATAGTTGTTTTGCTGCCTTCTATTATTTTGATTCTTCAACCTGCAATCATGTTCAAAGTTTCCAAGTTTACCACAATTCCACGTCCTTTACTGTCATTACCTGAATCATCTCTTTGGAAATTTTTGCAACCTCTTTGGCTCCCCCTGCCTCGAAATTATCCTCTTCCTCCTACATGATTCTTTTGTTGACCTTCGTCTTAGTTATTGTGTCCCTTTTTGCTTCCGACGCCTTTTCCTTTGCCTCTTCCTCTTCCAGAGTAGAATACATGCTCAAAATTAGGTTTTCCTTGGGATTTTGAATTCTCATGAAGATTCTTCAATAATCAGCATACATACCAGATCATCAAAATTCTGAATATTTTCCCTGGTTTGTATAGAACTTCTGAACTACTTATATGTAGCTCCTAAACCACGAAGGCACACTTCCACCTTATCATCATCATCTACATTCACGCCAATAGATTCAAGTGACTCATATATGCTTTTGATTTTTAGAGTGTAGTCACTTACCGACATGCCCTTTCTCCAATGTATGCAGTTCAATCTTGAGTTGCAATTTTTGTGCCTTTGTAATGATCTCATATACTGTGACCAAACTATTCCAAGCCTGTTTCAGAGTCTTCGCATCTTGTATGTGCCCAATCATGCTATCGTGTATGCTACGAGATAGCCAGAACATTACCTTTCTTGCTCCTTAATTCCATTCTTCATATGCTCTCAATTGGTGTGCAGTCTGATTCCTCTTTGGTAATTATGGAGCGTTTTCGTTCTCTCCTTCAATAGTACCCTTTTCCCATCAGGAAATTCATCATTCTAAATCTCCAAGCATGGAAGTTGTTCTTGTCTAGCTTATCGCTCATAAACTGACTAATTCCATCTGCGTTTGCCATTTCTGCAACTATTCACAATACTACAAAACACTAGAAGCAGCACTTCTGCTTGAACATTGTCGCACTATGACGTGACAATTCGATCTAAAAAAAAACATAGTTTTTGTGCATCAACTGTACACAGAATCACTTGAAATTCTACGTCTGGAATATATGATGTTGCCGAGCACGACGCAAGTTATAGTTTTGAAAACTGACCTAGTTTTTTGTGGGCCCCACCTTGCAGGCTCAAAATGAAGGTCGAATAACCCTAAAGGGATAACTCTCAAAAATATTTTGACGTCTTCTACCTTCACGTCAACTTTCGTAGCAATCTGTGGTCGTTTGTGAATATGCTTTCTCCACGCCTTCTCATGTACTTTTCACTATCGGCTTTCTCCATGAGCTCTCTACAACCACACTGGCTCTGATACCATGTAACGAGGAAGGAGATAAGGAAGAGAGCTCACACACACAATCTCACAATCAAGGAGAAGCACACACACACAAATTGAGGCAAGGAAGAATGATCTTCTTCTTCTTCTTCTATGACATAAAAGGAATGTACAAGAATGACCTAAAAAACAAGAGTACAACAAGTGAAATATATAAATAACAATACATAAGGAAAATCCTAATGTCCACGGATGAGTGAGCTTGCAAGAAAAAAATGTTCCATCACTCTCAATAGATAAATCTAATAAAGCTCAATTAAGTGTCCCTAACATATACCAGTGTGACCACTATACATGTTAGAGAAATAAAAATGGATACGTCTCATCCTAGATCATCACATGTTGACCTTGACATCTCAATAGTTTTGGATGTGGTTGTGCTTGAGTTTTTCAAGTGGATGCCTATTGTGAACACCTCTTGAAAAGATTCATGATTCAATCAAACATCTCATTAGATCTTTCATGATTACCCAATAAAGTACGATTAACAAATGAAGTAGGTTGCTGCTGAACTTGAACTTTGGTTGGAGCTATAGGGGTGGGTATCAAACCTACATGTGTTTGTGAAATGATTGTGATACTTAATATAAGTTCATATTTTCAGACTTTTGATTGGTAGTTCTCTATTTTATCAATGCAACTTGGTACCTTACCTCTCTAAAAATCATAGCATTTTGTGAGAAAAAGAAGTAAGATCTAGTCTCTACAATATTTCTCTTGCTGACTAAATCTGGAGTCATTTCTAACACATGATACTGAGCTTCATTACTAAGCAATACAATATATATCAAGTACACACAAATTTCTTGTATATTTATAGTGTATATATTTACTATTGTATGTGTTTGTATGTATGTATGTATGTAAGTAGCTGAACTCGTTTGACATGTATTCATCTCCTCCATCAGCTCTTTATGTTTGAATATACTTCCCTATCTGCTTTTCCACCATAACTTTAAAATTCTGGAAGTGAGTGAACACCTCACTCTTCTCTTTCATGAAATATACCCATAATTTCTGTGTATGGTCATCAATGAAAGTAACATAAAATCTGCAACCACCCATAGATGTGGTCCTTGTAGGAACCCAAACATCTGCATGTACTATTTCTAGCACATTCTCACTAACATGCTTGTCATGCAAAAATGATGCCCTTGATTGTTTACCAAATTGACATGCTGCACATACCTTTTGCATTTCTGCAACCTTGAAATTTGGTAGTCCATTGACAATCTCCTTTGACTGCATCAATTTCAGCCTTTGCAGATTTGCATGTCCAATTCGTTTGTGCCAGATCTCTATATTATCAATAACTCCTATACCTTTTACAAACATGGCTGCATTCATTTTAGGAATTTTCACATTGAAGGTGAACATCCTACCCACTTTGTTTCCTTTGGCAATCAATCTTCCATCATGTTTGTACTCTTCTACATATAACCCATCGGCATTGAAACTCACTTATAATCCTTGGTCAACCATTTGTCCAACAGAAACAATATTCTTTGTTATATTTGGAACATGAAACACATCAGCAAGATGTTTTACCTTTTCGTCCTCCATAGATAGTGCTATGTTTCCTCTATGCTCGATAGGGTGTGATGTGTCATCACCTGTTTCAACATATCCAAGAACTAACAATTTCTACAAAGTACTAAAGCATTCCACATCATTGGTCATGTGATTTGAAACACCTGAATCAACATTCCAGACATTATCATTCGATTTTGAAACACCAGCAGACATTGTATTCATCATGTGATGTTGAACCATGAACATCTTCTCAAAATCATCTGCACTTGTGGATGCATAGTTGTTTTGCTGCCTTCTATTATTTTGATTCTTCAACCTGCAATCACGTTCAAAGTTTCCAAGTTTACCACAATTCCAGCATCCTTTACTGTCATTACCTGAATCATCTCTTTGGAAATTTTTGCAACCTCTTTGGCTCCCCCTTCCTCGAAACTATCCTCTTCCTCCTACATGATTCTTTTGTTGACCTTCGTCTTAGTTATTGTGTCCCTTTCTCCTTCCGACGCCTTTTCCTTTGCCTCTTCCTCTTCCAGAGTAGAATACATGCTCAAAATTAGGTCTTCCTTGGGATTTTGAATTCTCATGAAGATTCTTCAATAATCAGCATACATACCAGATCATCAAAATTCGGAATATTTTCCCTGGTTTGTATAGAACTTCTGAACTACTTATATGTAGCTCCTAAACCACGAAGGCACACTTCCACCTTATCATCATCATCTACATTCACGCCAATAGATGCAAGTGACTCATATATGCTTTTGATTTTTAGAGTGTAGTCACTTACCGACATGCCCTTTCTCCAATGTATGCAGTTCAATCTTGAGTTGCAATTTTTGTGCCTTTGTAATGATCTCATATACTGTGACCAAACTATTCCAAGCCTGTTTCAGAGTCTTCGCATCTTGTATGTGCCCAATCATGCTATCGTGTATGCTACGAGATAGCCAGAACATTACCTTTCTTGCTCCTTAATTCCATTCTTCATATGCTCTTAATTGGTGTGCAGTCTGATTCCTCTTTGGTAATTATGGAGCATTTTCGTTCTCTCCTTCAATAGTACCCTTTTCCCATCAGGAAATTCATCATTCTAA
>CM035411.1:138228020-138238020 GCA_020310875.1 Ceratopteris richardii
CTACGTCTTCAGGAGTCATTTGCTCAGCAAAAGGTATACAAATTAATAGTTTATATTTATAATTTTCATATATTTAAGTAATTTTTTACATTTAATTTATGTATTTCTTTTTTCTTTAATAAACAGGCTGCTGCAAAGAAGAGAGTTGAGTGGGGCCACACATCGCACCTAGGCCAAATGGGCCATCATGGTTTTGTAGCTATATTTGTAAGTATATGTGTTATTTTGACTATATTTTTATTTTAGTTAAAATGCAAGAAACTAATCTTTTATATTTGTTTCAATGCAGCAAAAGTATTATGGCCGATATCCTACAAAACATGAGATCGAGTATGCTACACATTTTGGATATCGGCGTTTGAGCGAGTTTATGTGAGATCAGTCGGATGCCTTTGTGAGTATTATTAAATTGTATATAATTATTTTATTTTTACTTATTTATGTTTGTTATATGTAATACATGCGTATTATGGAGAGGCAGATATGGATGAGGTGGAGAGACAGACACAGGAGGGACGATCTCGATCGTCACAGGGTGCTCACACAGATACATCAGATCATGCAAATGGTCATGATAATGAGGATGAGAATGATGATGATCATGATGCTGATGATGATGATCATGATCATGATGATGATGATGATGATGATGATTAGGATTCTTGATTATGACATTGGATTATATGTATTTACATTAATATATATATATATATATATATATATATATATATATATATATATATATATATATATATATATATATATATATATATATATGTATATATATACACCCACATTACCTATATATTGTTCGTTTCAATTATGTTTTGAATTGTGTGTATGGTATTAAGTAATGGAAAGTTTTGTTCTATTGATTGTTATTATTGTTTATATTAAGCATGTGTTTTAGTACTTTAATTATATAATTCATTCATATGTGTATACATATGTGCATCTATATGTGTGTAATATGTGTGTGTGCATATGTGCATGTATATGTGTGTAATATGTGTGTGTATATGAATGTATGTACATATGTAAATGTGTATATGCATGTGCATGTGTAAGTTTATATGTGTATGTATGTGTATGTGCATGTGCATGTGTATGTGTGTGTATATGTATGTATGTGCATGTGCATGTGTAAGTGTATATGTGTATATAAGTATGTGCATGTGCATGTGTATCTATGTGTATATGTATGTGCATGTATATGTATAAGTGTATGTGTATATGTGTGTATGTGCATGTATATGTGTATATGTATGTATGTGCATGTGTGTGCATATGTATATGTGTATGTATGTATGTGCATATATATATGTGTATGTGTGTGTATATATACATATGTGCATTTGTATGTGTATGTGTATAAACATATACAAATGTATGTATATGCATGTGTATATGTATGAAACATGCATGTGCATGTGGATGCATTTCCATTTGCATCCATGTGCATGCATGTGAATGTGCATGCATGTGGATGTGCATATACATGTATTTAAGCATATGTTAATCTGTGTATGTGTTTATGTGTATGCAATAATGCATGCATGCAAGTCTTTTTATGTGGTTGTAGAAATGTTTGTGCATATGCATGTGTATGTGTGTGTATGTGTAAGTGTATGTGCACATGTATGTGTGTGTATATATGTGTGTGTATAATCATGTGTATATGTGTGAACTTTCATCTTCATCATGTATAAGTGTATATGTGCATATCAATAAGTGTGAGTATGCTAACTAATGAAAATAACACAATTCAAATGATATACAAAGAATGGAAATTGTACTTTGTTAGCCATACTTTTTTCTTGGTTAGCTTCTTGAATAACCTGCAATAAAGAGAGAGAGAGAGAGAGAGAATTCAAAGAGAGAAAGAGGTAGAAAGAGAGAAATAGAAACAGAGAGAGACAATAAGATAGAGATTAGGCAAAACAAGAATTCTACATATACCTTTTTAAACTCGTAAGTGCAGCGCAATTGCGAACGTTGGAGAGCTCTTCGATCAGATGCATGAACATGCCGATGGAAGAGCCTCCAATGTTTTAATCTTTTTTCATCAAGAGATCGTCGTGTAAGTGATGATAAAGCATCGTAAAAGCAATGGAATTGGCATCGCAAAAGCGATGTTTTTAGCGTCGCTTATGCAATGCAAAAAAAGCATCGCTTATGCGACGCTTTTTTAAACCGTCGCTTTAGTGATGCTTTTTTAAACCGTCACTTTAGCGACACTCAATGCGAGCGTCGCACATCCCATCGTGCCACACGTTGAAAAAAATGTCATTCAGCTCGTCATTTAATTGATGGTCCGTGCTTGATGCTTCTTGCCATGCTTTTTGCAATTTTATAGTGACAAAATTGTGTCGCCTTAACCCTTGCTATGCACCCATATTCCTTGTAGTATATTCATCTTGCATGAAATGGCTGGGAAGTATGCTTTTTGAATATTATGATGAAGTATGATTTATACTAACATTTCACATTGTTTTGACATGTTCAAAATATATCGAGGGCTTCAATATTTGCCTATTTTTGTTTTTTCATTAAATATATGAAATGATTATATTCAATGGCTCCGAGTGTACAATGTTCATGTCTATTTATGTATGTATGTACGTAGGCATGCACTCATGCATGTGCATTGCTTGCATGTATGATCTATGGTTGCATGTGTGTATGTTTGTATTCTTGTATTCTTGCATGTGTGTATGTTTTGTTCTAGTATACTTGCATCTATGTATGTAATATGTATGTGATCCGTGCCTATGTATGTGATCCGTGCCTATGTGATGCTTGCATGTGTGGCTATTTGTATTCTTGTATTCTTGCATATATGTATGTAATATGTATGTGTGTATGTATATATGTGTGCATGTGTGATGCTTGCATGTGTGTATGTTTGTATTCTTGTATTATTGCATGTATGTATTTATGTATGTATGTATGTATATGTGTATGTTTGGATGTCTGTGTGATGCTTGTGTGTAAATATTATTTTTGTATTCATGCTTATATGTGTGTATGTATGTGTGTACATTGAACGATCCTTTTAGAGGATTTCAAGGCTTGCACATTGGACATTTTGGAATTTTGGACCTATTATTAATCAGAAATTCGGTAATCTAATATTTTTTTTAGATGTGTGTAGAAGCATATGTGCAGGTGTGTGTATGTGCAAGTGTGTACAGGAACTAGGTATGTATATGCAAAAATGAATGGAGACAGGTATGGGTAGGTATGTATAAGCCAAAATAAATCAAGACAAGTATATATATGCATCATGTGTTCTGTTATGGTACATCATCAATCTATCTAACCTATTTTGAAATTTATGTCTGTGGCCTTAGCCTATGTGATAGATTTTTTGATTATGAAGATTGAGCATCTCTATTGGGATTGGAGGAAGGGCAAGATATTGGCAAATGGAAGACAATTTAGCACTCATGAAGCAAGAAAAGTCAACCAATGTTTCTGAATTACGAATAGTTGATGTACTCATCTCTTATGTTGTAGCCTCCACATAGATCTGTTGTTTATCTTAAAGAAAAAAAAGACAGAATAAGAGGCATATTTTTTTCGCTTTTCATTTGTTTTTGTAGCTTAGTTTGAGTGTATATATGCAGGTGTGTCAATGTTGAATATTCTAGGATCTTGTGTGCTTTTGCCAAACATTCATGTACAATTATCCCTCCTAAACCAGCAATTGTAAGTTTCATGCCAATCTAGATTCTATACATTGGGCATTATAGGTGGTTCCAATAGCACATATGCTGCCAGATGTGGAAGACTATAAATAAATATGTAACGGATTTGTACTTTATGGGATCATATGTTGCCAAGGGTTCTAGATTATACTTTTTTCCTATCATTGAAGATGTATTTGCCTGCTATAGATAACATTGCTAGTATAACTATATATCTATACCAACAGATATATATAGCGTATCTATACACACACACATACATACATACATACACACACACACACACACACACACACACATATATATATATATATATATATATATATATATATATATATATATATATATATATATATATATATATATATATATATATATATATATATATATATATATATATGTATATATATATATATATATATTATATATATATATATATATATATATATATATATATATTGATGGAGAATGTTAATCTCCAAAAGAACAAGCTATCCTTGATGTTAGACCACCTCTATATCAAAAATAACTTTAAACTCCAACCACTTTTGGAAGGCAAATGCCAAACTATCAAGAAATTAGCTAACTGTGAAGAAAGTCATTTCTTAGAAAAGTCTGCTGCACATTAATCACTCATTGATTAATCATTTGTGTAACGTTTTTTATAAAACTTTGTAGAATGTGTTGCCTAGAGGTTGCGCACCTTCTCCAAGTTAAAACACTTCAAAAGCTTGAGTAGATTATGAGAAATGATTCAAACAATCTACCTATGTCTAAAATTGTCTCCCTGTAGAGTCGACTTTGACACCTGCAACTTCTAAGACATGGTTCTCCCAAACTAGAACCCGTTTAAGCAAATGCTTTTAGCCATAGATGGCTTACCTTCCAACTTAAAGTTTGACTCCTCATTTGTGTAAAGCTTTACACTATGCACTGAGCATTGTCCATTTCTTTGATCATCGAAACTGTGCCTGTTTTAGAAGACACTCAACACTTTCTCACATATAGATGTTCCTATCCAAAATTCTCTCAACCTGTTTGCAATTGAACTCTCAAACTTTATCCATAGATAGATTAACTATGGACTTAGATGTGTACAAAAAGATTTCTCATAAGATTAGACAAAGAAGGAGAACTAGAGAAAAGATCGACGCGCAATTCTCTGAAAACTTTTTCTTATCTTAACTCTTCATACATCTGATGGATGACACATACAATGTTCATCATCTACTCATCTATATTTCATCTCTCCCTCTCTTACACCTTCTATACGACTATGAGCATGTACTTATATATACATATGAGTACTGATTCATCATTACTTCAAGTATATTGAAGTATATACTGAACTAATTTACAATCTTCTCTTTGCTATCTGAATCTTCTCTTTACTTCATGAAATTGATCTTCAATCTTTTCTTCATCTCTTCACTTCTAGGCTTTATATAATCACCAATTTTTGATTGTACTGCTCCAACAGCTCCCCCTCAATCATCAATTGTGATTACCTGCATCTTTTTTATTCCTGCCATATCTTTAAATCTCTTCAACTTTGGTCCATCCAAACTTTTTGTCATCATATTTGCAAGTTGATCTTTTGTAGGACTATGCATAACCTCTATTTCTTTATCAACAACCTTGTCTCTCAAAAAATGATACTGAATCTCAATGTGTTTAGTTCTAGCATGAAATACAAGATTTGCTGCCAAATATAAAGAACTCATATTGTCTCCACAAATGATAGGAGTACTCTGAGCAATATCAAAACTCTTCATAAGAGTCTTTAACCATATTACTTCCTTTGTAGCTTCTACCATGCCTTTGTATTCTGCTTCTGTAGATGATAGAGCAACTGTATGTTGCTTCTTAGAGCACCATGAAATTAGCTTATCTCCCACATAACACAAATATCCATGTGTTGATCTTCTATCATCAGAATTACCTGCCCAATCTTCATCACTGTATATTTTGACTCTTGTATCTGAAGTAAATCCATAATACAAACCTTCTTTAAGTGTGCCCTTGATGTACCTAAGTACTCTTTGTCTTGCAATCCAATGTTCCTTTCTAGGACAATGCATGAATTGAGATAGAACTCCAACTACATATGATAAATCAGGCCTTGTTAATGTAGCATAAATCAAGCTACCCACCAAACTCTGATAGAGCTTCATATCTTTGAATTCCTCTCCTCCATATCTAGTCAATCTATGATTCACTTCCATTGGAGTTGATGCTATCCTGCAATCTTCCATTTTAAATTTCGTTAGCAAATTTTTCAGATACCTTTCTTGAGTTACATATACTCCATGTTGAGTATATGAAATCTCCATTCCCAAAAAGAATGACAAATTTTCCAAATCACTGATTTTGAATTCTTTCTCCATCTGTTTCTTAATCATGTGTATGCCTTTATCATCTGTTCCTATAAGTATTATGTCATCAACATAAATACAAACATAAATAAATCCATCCTCACTTGCTTTGACTAACAAGCTACTATCTGCCTTTGATGCTTGAAATCCAAGTTCCTTTAGGAACTTTACAAGCCTATAATTCCATGCCCTTGGGGCCTGCTTCAACCCATAAAAAGCTCTCTTGAGCTTACACACATAATTTGGATACACTTGATCTTTGAAACCATTTGGTTGTTCCATGTAGACTTCATCTGAAATAAAACCATTCAAAAATGCATTCTTCACATCTAATTGAGATAATTTCCAACCTTTGCAAGCAGCAATTGCTATGAGTGTCCTTATGGTTGTCATCTTTGCAACAAGACTATAAGTTTCATCGTAGTCCACACCATATGTCTGTGCATAACCCTTCACAACAAGCCTAGCTTTGTATCTAGATATACTTCCATCTGCAAATCTTTTTGTTTTGTAAACCCACTTACATCCGATGATCTTCTGACTATTTGGTTTAGGAACCAAATCCCAAGTCTCATTTCCCATCAATGCATCATATTCCTCCTGCATAGCTTTTTCCCAATTCTTCTTCCCTTTGGCTTCATCATATGTAGATGGATCTTCATCTGCTTTTAACATGTAAGCATAATCTTTAGTAGTTAAGAATGAAGTATCATAGCTATACCTTGTAGGTTGCCATTTATGCCTAGATGACCTTCTGACTTCTCCACTTCTTCAAGTTTCTGGTCCATCACATTCTGGAACAAATCTTGGCATTTCTTCAACTTCAACCTGTACTTCATTATTCTCATCTTCATCAAATATTTGAACCTTTGATTTACCTTTCTTTTGATTCACAACTTCTTCAACATCTGCATGCAAATTAAGTTTACCTGCATACCAAGTGCCTTGCTCATCAAATGTAACATCCTTGGACACAAGGAATTGCTTTGTGGATGGACTCCACAACCTATAACCCATCTGCTTGTCATCATAACCAATAATTACATACTTCTCTGCTTTAGGTTCCAATTTATGCCTCAATTGAGATGGCACATATGCATATGCCAAGCAACCAAATATTTTACAATTGTCCAAGGTAGGTCTCTTACCCCACCAAGCTTCATATGGTGTCATACCCTACAAAGCTTTACAAGGTAACCTATTGACCAAATATGTGGCTGTGTTTACAGCCTCAGCCCACATATAATTTGGACAATTTTTCTCCTTAATCATGGATCTAGCAAACTCAACAAGAGTTCTATTTCTTCTCTCTGCTACCCCATTTTGTTGAGGAGAGTACCGGCAAGTAACCTCTCTCTTTATACCTACATTCCACAAGTAATCACTGAAATCATTAAAGAAATACTCTCCCCCTCCATCTGACCTTAGTCTCTTCAACTTATGACCTGTGATTCTTTCTGCATATGCATGATAGTGTTTAAATGTATTAAACACTTCTGACTTATCTTTGATCACATAGATTGTGATCCACCTAGTAGCATCATCAACATATATGCAATAATATCTTGAACCATTTATACTGAAATCTTTTGAAGGACCCCACACATTTGTATGTACCAATTCAAGTCTTTTTGAATACATAAAACCATGCTTATTATATGATTGCTTATGAGCCTTACCTAACTGACATGCTTCACATCTGTATGTCATGTGTTGACCTACAACATTTGGCAATCCAAGCACTGAACCATTGTTTATCATTTCTTTGATACCTCTTCCATTAAAATGTCCAAGTCTTTTATGCCAAAGATCCAATTCAGACACTTTTTGCTCTCCATATGTAAACATAGCATGTCCAATATTACCTTGTATCTTTAATGTGAAGAGCCTTCCTTCCTTCTTTCCTGTAACAATTTGTTTATACCCTTGACTAGGGTCTTCAACATAAAATCCATCATTAGTGAACCTTACCTCATATCCTTTTTCCACAACTTGTCCTAAACTAATCAAATTCTTTGGTATTGTAGGAACATACAGAACCTTACTCAAGAGAGTACTTCCATCTTTGGATTTGACTGAACCAATTGACTTTACTTTGTGCTTTGTATTATCACCTGTTTGAAATGTATGATTAATTGCATTATGATCTAGATCAGTCATCAAAGCAATGTTTCCACTCAGATGATTGCTACATCCCGAATCAATATAAAATACTCTCATGTCTTCATGTGAGGCTTCACATGTTGCATTCATAATAAGAGTCGAATCTTCTTTCTGATCTGATGCATAATTGTAGTAAGTGTTATTATAGGATTGATTTTGGAAGCTTCTTCCTCCACTTCTTCCAAAAGAATTCCTACCAGCTCTACCTCTGAAGTTTCCTCTCTGATATCTACCGTCTCTTCCTCTTTGATTAAAGTTCTGATTAAAATTACCATTGCTTTGATTATTATGCCAACAATCATGAGATCGATGATTGGTCTTACCACATATCCAACAAGCTCTGACATTATCTTTGTTATTTCTGCCTCTTCCTCTACTTCTGACACTTCCTCTTCCTCTTAGGAAGTTTGCTTGACTTGGAGTACCTTCATCTTCAACTAATTGTTGCTTTCCTTTGCTAGCTTTCTTCTTATCTTTAGAATACATTGCATGACCTGCACTCTTATCAACATCTCCTTTGATATCATTCTCAAAAGTTAGCATATGTCCTAACAATTGATTCAAATCAGGAGTGAAATGATCTAATGAAAGTTCTGTAGATAAAATAAAAGGCTTCCACTTCTCATCTCCTCTAAGTCCTATGAGAATTTGTCTTACCATATCTTCATCAACTGCACCTAAAGAATCAGCAATGTCTTTCATCTTTGTCACATAATCAGATATTGATTGTGAAGCCTTCTTCTTGAAGGTAGTAAACTCTGCCCATAATGAAGCTTTCCTTGATTTGGTTGTATTGTGAAAATGCTCTTCCAAAGCATTCCAAATGTCACTTGCACTTTCAAGTCCTCTGATATGAGGAAGCAAATAATCATTTACAGCCATGTAGATCATGCTCCTTGCTTGAGCATCCTTCTTCATCCAAATCTTTATATCTGCAAGCTCCTCCCTAGTTGGAACACTAGGATCTTTAAACTCTGGCTTTTCTTCCTCTCCTTTTATGTATCCCATCAGATCTCCGCTCATAAGATGAGCTTCCATTCTCATAGACCAAGCTGGATAGTTCTCTCTATCCAACTTTTCAATTTGGAGACTATCTCCCATCCTTGCTTCACCTGTAGTCTCAAATCTTTAATCCTTATAAGAAATGAATGTACTTTGACTTCGAGTGTTGCTCCTTCTGATCCTTTTGATGACCTTTATGTGTCTTCCTTCAGTCTTCCTATCACACTTTATTCTTCTGAACCTTCAAGTTGTGAAATTTGTATGTCTACAACAATCGGAGTCTTCCTTTCCTCAATTTTGATACTTCCTGCTCTGATACCAGTGATGGAGAATGTTAATCTCCAAAAGAACAAGCTATCCTTAATGTTAGAACACCTCTATATCAAGAATAACTTTAAACTCCAACCAATGTTAGAAGTCAAGTGCCAAACTATCAAGAAATTAGCTAACTGTGAAGAAATTCATTTCTCAGAAAAGTCTGATGCACATTAATCACTCATTGATTAATCATTTGTGTAAAGTTTCTGATAAAACTTTGTAGAGTGTGTGGTTGCGCACCTCCTCCAAGTTAAAACACTTCAAAATCTTGAGTAGATTATGAGAAATGATTCAAACAATCTACCTATGTCTAAGACTGTCTCCCTGTAGAGTCGACTTTGACACCTTCAACTTCTAAGACATGGTTCTCCCAAACTAGAACCCGTTTAAGCAAATGCTTTTAGCCATAGATGGCTTACCTTCCAACTTAAA
>CM035411.1:138243020-138443020 GCA_020310875.1 Ceratopteris richardii
TTTAGTTTTTTCCCATATGACCCTAATCTTAAGAAGTATTTTCATATGAGTATACCCTTAGAAGCTTTTCATATAATATTTACATGACCCATCGCCTACATAAGGTAAATCAAAAAAGGTAATTCCATACGTGGTAGGCAACCTGCATAATCACTCCTTAAATCAAGGAGAACATTTCTATAATGAAATGGATATGTGCGACAAACGATGAACTCCTTGAACCAAGGAAATCAAAACCATACTTCTTTTTAGAAATAAATGTAGTTGCGGTGAACTTTGCTACTTGATATCATTGTATATAAATCCATCATACTTCAATAGAAAGATTGGGCAACACATCATTCGTGATATATGTCAGTTTGTTGACCCCATGTTCACCTTTCTCTCTGTCATAGCATTAGCTCATTATCTTCCCTGATGCATTATTGTATATCTCTATAGTAGTGCATAGGTACAGAGAACTACAACACTATACACATCTATATGTCAGTCATACTCTTTCATCATCTCACAACTCATAATTTAAGTAAAGTTTATATTGCGATGTGAATCGAATCCTCTACAGTTATCTACGTCAATGTTTTCATGATTGAAATGACAGCTCATTGTAATTCATGATGAGCGTGTCATGACACGTATGAGTATAGTATGGCATATACACAGGTGCATAAGTTGTATTTAACACATCAAGATGGTGATCATGAATAACCTATAGAGAAGTATGTGAAACTTAATTTTTACTATATACTCATATTTTTTATCTCTTACTCACGGAGAAGATTAAAATATTTCTGAATAGCATTCATATGTATTCTACAGCATTCTCATCTCACTGTTATGCTTTATACTTCACTTCCGATTGATGATAGTAGAGTAGCGCTATACTCATGTTATGTGTTGAATCAATAGGTTGTACTACATGCGTTCACCTCATGAAGACTTATGTTTCTAATCATGTGCATGACAAATATGAATGATTACTACTCATGTGCATGACACATATGAATGACACATGTGCATGACGAAGCTGATGGCATGCAAAAACATACATAATCATTTATGAATGATTACTAGTCATGCACATTACATATTCATGAGCATCGGTTCACAACACATATGATTGCCCGAGCAAGAATATTGCCATACAAGTGTGTGTATATATATATATATATATATATATATATATATATATATATATATATATATATATATAAGTGTATATATATATATATATATATATATATATATATATATATATATATATATATCCACGGGTACTATCAACATCTAATAGGATTGTACATATGAATGAATTGAAGCATGCAAACAGTGAATCAAAGGAAGACTCTAGCTCCTGCAAGATGCGGATCAGATTTCTCTACGAGAGAGCTTCAAAAAGTTGGGGGGCACTGTGATACAATCCAGTTAACTCTATGGAAGACTATCATCAACATGTGTAGAAGTTTGTGATGCTAATTGCTGGACTTAGAGATGAAGTGTCTCATTCATATACCAAACTCAGCCACTAATGGTGTATTAGTCTAACATGCAAGTCATGCACACCTCTACACTTATTTTGTACATAGTAGTGTTAAATGTTATGTGATATAAATTCACATGTGCCCACAACTACATTCTTTTTAGTAGAACGTTTGAAGAAAAATATTTTTGACGCTCATTATAAGGATGTACATTGAGGTGTTCACTTGCATACTCTTCATACATGAAGGTTCTTATGCAATTACAAACATGAGTATTCTTGTAAGAATACTTCTCTATACCTATGAGTAGAACATATTCAAATTTATTCTTCTCAATGATCAGATTCTCATGGGACCATACTTTTACTTATATCTAATTTTTGGATTCATGCTTTACTCCATATTTCAACTCATGTTTCCGCACTATATTCATTTCCACTCACTCACACAGGTATCAGAGCCATCCAGAGCGAATGAAAGCTACTAAAAGTCTTCAACAACCCTTGTCATCACTTCATTATTTGGGATTTGTCTATGGATCAAGTAGATCAACACACATTGAAGGAAGGTATTCAAATCGGCTTATGAAGAGAAAAATTTGAAGAAACGGTTTCAACTACATCAACGGCCTATGCTATGTGTGCTACATGCTACACATACCTTACATGGATTCAACTCAAGTGGATAAAGTGAATGCAACTTGGTGGGCTCTATTGGAAGATACTCATGTGAGAGATTATATGATCATGCTTATGATCATCTTCTAAAGTCAAGTCTCTTGATTTATTCGTACTTATGCATCATTTGATTTCATGTAACCTTGTTATGTTATAGCTACATGATTTGTAACTTGGAGGGTACTTTAGGCCTCAACCAAGCACTTCATCGCATACTACACTTGCTATACTTGAGGCATGTAAAGGCTTATGTTCATGAAGCTTGTAGTAAAAACGTTTGACTACACAACTCACACATGTTGGAAATCAAGGGGAGTGTGAAGCAATTGGTTTTGTTCCATGATATTAGAAGTAATATAACTTTAGGATGGAAGATAATACATGATGCAGGTTTACTTTCTTGCAACATCAACCATGCAAGAGGATGAAGAAGTTCCAAGCCCTCAAGCTACACCTACAATTCAAATCGCTATATAGAAGCATCAAGAAGAATGAAGGATATTCTTCCACCAAGTGACCTTCAAGCATGTGTCCAAACTTACTTATGTTGGACTCTTTATGAAACCTTATTCTTGGAAGGTATTTCCATTGTATCTCTTGCACGAAGCAATTGAGATATCATATGTATGATATACTCAATTCAACAATTCAAGGAAGAGCAAGGATTAAGCTATCTCTCATATACAATATGTTGTTAGAATGTATCTCTATGATTACTATGTTAGGTGATGATTGAAGCTTGGAAGATGATTCAAGCAAAGTCAAAGGTCGTGAAGCAATGCATTGAAGAATCGGCATCAATGAAGATAGTGTCATCAAATCATGAAGAAATCATAGACGAAAGGGTTGGAAATCAAGGCTCAAGGCAAGGCTCGTCATCAACTACAAATAATTTCAAATGAAGATATCAAGAAGGTCTACACAACCTACAAAGCCAAAGGATCACATTGATGGTAAAATCAAAAGCTCCTATTCACAAGATCCTAGTGATTGAAGATCAATCAGTTCATTTCAAGACGGCCTTCTTCCATTAAATTACTCATTTGGTATTGTTCATCAATTTGGTATCTCTCTTGATAGAAATTCATTTCTCATGATCCTTGTGCACTTGAAACCATGGTTAGGATCAATCCACTTATAGTTCTATCTTGAGGAAGACCCATTATTTAGCATCAACCTCTTCTAAGCCTTCTCAAAGGAATCCATATTTCAATGATCATCCCCATTGTAAATTGATTATCTACCACACACATTTGTATCAAAAGAATATCTTAAACGATATCTCTTATAGCCCTATTCCATCTCATACTAGCTTTTCAAAGCTATGCATCTCTTGTTTGAGACTTGTACACACAAATACCAATTGTATTTGCAGCCAAGTGCTACTCAAGAACTCTTTCCATTATCAATGAAGCTTGAAAGAAGAATCTTCAAAGTGTCCAAGGCAAATACCAAAGAAGTCACTCTTCAAAGGCTTACGTATCTGCTGGAAAGGATTACATTGAAGCCCACTTCTCCACATCAATTGGAAGAAGTAAAAGAAGCCATTTGCTAAAAGAAGACTTCCACATAGTAGGAAGAAGAAGGACATGCATCCAATGCACTCAATCAAAGAAGAAGACTTCCACATAGTAGGAAGAAAAAGGGCGAGTACTCAATCAAAGATGAAGGACATTCATTCAAGAACACTTCCTCATAATAGGAAGATGAAGGAAGTTCTTTCAACGCACTCATACAAAGGTAAAGAAGGGTATTTCACTTGAAGTCTTATAAGCACTTTATATGCGCTCTCATAAGTCATTATGACTTATAGTCATCTACAAAGCCAAGACCTTGGATAGAATCTCATGCATTAAGAGTCATACTAAAGACTTGACAAGGGCTGCATATTATCACAAAAATCACATTTTCTTTGTAAAGCATAGTCAAGGTAGTCATGGTGGGTCAAACTCCCTTTATCATCAACCAATGTAAAGGACCAACATATATAGTCAAGTACAATACAAGTGGTGTGAGCACTTGATAAATAGTTATGGTAGAATTGTTGTACACAAATAGAAGGTGAAATCACAAATGGGGAATAACCAAGAAGCTCGGATCTTGATTAGCTTCATTTCTTTATGAAGGCTATCCACAAGTGAAGGAATAGAATCACTCTAGATCTAGAGCCTTGCTCGATCCAAGATGAGTTTGAAAAACCACAACCTCTGAACTTTGCACTAGGACAAAGTTAAGTTGTTATATAGAGATGGAAAAAGCCATAGATAAAGCCTTTTGTTGCTTTGTAACTCGTTTTTTGAAACTTCATAATCATCATGAGCTTATCTCTTAAGCTCATGTACTTCTTTATTTGAAGTATTTTATATGTGTCAAGAACTTCCATACAAAAGGAAATTTCAGATCGAAGGGGATTTACTCTTGGAGATCAACCACATGAAGCAAAGATTATTCTTGAAGATCAACCACATCAAGCAAGGATTACACTCTTGAAGAAATCATCAAACTTTGTCAAGTAAGAGAAGTTCAACTACATCAAGCAAGGACTACACATTTGAAGAGAAGATCAACCACATCAAGGAGTACACACTTGAGGAAAAGATCAACTACATGAAGCATAGACTACACTCCTAAAGAGAAGTTCAAAATCAAAGTCAACATACTTGAAAAAGAAGATCAACGACATGAAGGAATACATTGATGGACAACATCAAATCAAAAGGGCATCAACAACAAGGCGAGAAAGGAAGCTACTACATGAAGGTGAAAGACAATGATAAATCAAAAGAGTCACACCTACAAGGACATCAAAGGAGCCATCAAGGTCAAGAGGGAAGACATTATCAACACGAATTCTTGAAGATAATCAATCAAATGGAAAGGCTATTACTTTGACAATCAATGACTATATCAAAGATTCTACATATGAAGAAGAACCATACATGAAGACAAATGGAGCAAAGAAGAGAGGAAGGAAGCAAAACCAAATACAGAAGAGAAGAGTCAAAGGCAAATGGAAAGTTAGATCAAAGGGGAGATAGAAGAAAGAAAAGAAAAGCAAAGAGAGAAGGGAAACAATATCGTATAAGATCGGTAGAATTTGAAGATTGAAGAGGAGCTATTGGAACAAGCAATCTCCAAATCAACCGCTCTTAGAACTCTTCATTTCCATAGAAAATCCATCAAAAAAGTCTCTTTAGTATTTTCCCATATGACCCTAATCTTAAGAAGTATTTTCATATGACTCTACCCTTAGAAGCTTTTCATATAATATTTACATGACCCAACGCATACATAAGGTAAAGCAAAAAAGGTAATTCCATACATGGTAGGCAACTTGCATAATCACTCCCTAAATCAAGGAGAACACTTATATAATGAACTGGATATGAGCGACAAACGATGAGCTCCTTGAATCAAGGAAATCAAAATCATACTTCTTTTTAGAAAGAAATGTAATTGCAGTGAACTTTGCCGCTTGATATCATTGTATATAAATCCATCATACTTCAATAGAAAGATTGGGCAACACATCATTTACGATATATCAGTTTGTTGACCCCATGTTTACCTTTCTCTCTATCATAGCATTAGCTCATTATCTTCCCTGATGCATTATTGTATATCTCTATAGTAGTGCAAAGGTACAGAGAACTACAACACATCTATATGTCAGTCATACTCTTTCATCATCTCACAACTCATAATTTAAGTAAAGTTTATATTGTTATGTGAACCGAATCCTCTAGAGTTATCTATGCCAATGTTTTCATGAGATTGAAATGACAGCTCATCGTAATTCATGATGAGTGTGTCATGATAGGTATGAATATAGTATGACATATACACATGTGCATAAGTTGTATTTAACACATCAACATCGTGATCATGCATAACCTATAGAGAAGTATGTGAAGCTCAATGTTTTACTACAGAATCATATTTTTTATCTCTTACTCACGGAGAAGATTAAAATATGTCTGAATAGCATTCATATATATATTCTATAGCATTCGTGAGTAAAGATTAAAATATGTCTGAATAGCATTCATATATATATTCTATAGCATGCTCATCTCATAGTTATGCTTTACACTTCACTTCCGATTGATGATAGCATAGTAGCATTGTACTCATATTATGTGTTGAATCAACATCTAACAGGATTGGACGTATGAATTAATTGAAGCATGCAAACAGTGAATCAAAGGAAGACTCTAGCTCTTGCAAGTTGCGGATCAGATTCCTCTACGAGAGAGCTTCATAAAGTTGGTGGGCACTATGATACAATCCAGTTAACTCTATGGAAGACTATCATCAACACGTGTAGAAGTTTGTCATGCTGATTGCTGGACTTACAGATGAAGTGTCTCATTCATATACCAAACTCAGCCTCTAATGGTGTATTAGTCCGACATGCAAGTCACACACACCTCTAGACTTATTTTGTGCACAGTAGTGTTTAATGTTATGTGATGTAAATTCACATGTGCCCTCAACTACATTCTTTTTAGTAGAACGTTTGAAGAAGACTATTTTTGAAGCTCATTATAAGGATGTACATTGAGGCGTTCACCCGCATACTCTTCATACATGAAGGTTCTTATGCAATTTGGAACATGAGTATTCTTGTAAGAATACTTCTCTATACCTATGACTAGAACATATTCAAATTCATTCTTCTGGATGATCAGATTCTCATGGGACCATACTTTTACTTATATGTAATTTTTGGAGTCACGCTTTACTCCATATTTCAACTCACATTTCCCCACTATATTCAGCATGGGACCATACTTTTACTTATATGTAATTTTTGGAATCACGCTTTACTCCATATTTCAACTCACATTTCCCCACTATATTCATTTCCACTCACTCACAAGAAACAGATGGCTTACGACCATGCAAAGCCTCATATGGAGTGATCGATTGCAATGCTTTAGTGGGACACCTATTAAGTACATATGTTGCACACATAACATCCTCAAGCCAGAAACTATGTGTAAAACTTGCCTCTTCACCATACACCTCGCCAACTCCATGAGTGACATGTTCCTCCATTCCGTAACTCCATTTTTTTTAGGTCTATATGTCACTCTACACTAATGTTTTATCCCATGTTCAGCCAGAAATGTGTTAAAGTGAGAAGACATATATTCCCCCCTCGATCAAGATGGAGGGTGCCCATTTTACATGCTCACAAATTTTCAGCCAAAACCAAAAACTATTTGAAGCACATAAACACTTTGGACTTTGCTTTCAATGGATATACCCATTCATGCCTGGCAAAATCATCAATGAAAGTCATGAAGTAAAGATAGTTTCCAAAAGAAGGTGTCTTGATAAGACCACAAACATCACTATGTAAAGGCTGCAAGTTCTGAGTAGTTGAAACTGAACCATCTTTTGGGAAGGATGAGCACTACATTTTGCCCAAAATATAGCCTTCTTCAACATGTTTATCGGGTGCCTCAAGTTTGGGCAACGAGGACACCATTTGAGATTTCTGCAAGCATTACTAACTAGCAAAATTCAGATGACCAAAGCATGCATGCCAAAGCTTTGCATCTGACATAGCTTGAGAATCATGTATTGCACATGTTGAATCATTCATAGATTTTACATAGTCTATGAGCTTATAGAGCTCATGACATAAAATGCTAGAAGCAATAATTACGTCGCCATATGACATATCATGAATTGTACATCTGTCATCAACAAATTTCATAACCAAGCAAATCTTCGCTAAATCTGAAACTAATACAAGATTCTTCTTGATCCTTGGCACAAATAGAGCAATTAAAAATGTGGAAGAACTACCATGAGCAGTAGTCAGAATGATCTTACCAACTCCCATAACACGATAAGAGGAGTTGTTGGCACATGTGATAGTATTCTCATTAGGGGCATGCTTGAGTGAAATGAAGAAACTAAGTTGTGAGGTAATATGTTTGGTTGTCCCACTATCAAAGTACCAAACATCTCACTCTACTATAGACATACACTATTCAGGAGAGGATGGGTCAAAACTGCAAATAGTAGTAAACACCCATTCTTCATTCTGCACTAGATTAGCAGACTCTGTTTTCAGTGCAGAGGCCTTTGCAACAACCATCCAGCCTCTTTTTTCTTTGCCTCTTTTGCATCCAGTTTGGAAATTATTTATGACATGATCATTTTCTTTATAGTACTTGCAAAACAAATTCTCCTTTTCTGTTTTCTTCTCTTCTCTGTCTTCCTTCTTCGATTGTGCAGAATTAGCAGATTTCTGCTTACTAGCAGAAGAGCTCCATTTACCTCTGCCCTTCTAACTAGCCATGAAAGCTTGATCTACAACATGCATAATGGACCTATCTACCTAGAATGATCTTTCTGCAATAGGATAGAGACTAACTCCTCAAATGTTAAGTCATTTGGATTGCCTTTCATCATCAAACGAAGAGTAGAAACAAAATTCTAATATGAATTGGGAAGACCATTCAGAATAGTCTGCACAACTGAACTCTTAGGCAAGACTCCATCAGCAAAAATCAGCTGTTCCTTCAAATCTTTGATCTTTGTGAGAAAAATATCCATGGAAATCACCTTCATTCCTGTGCTAACTCTCCAACTATTTTTGAAGGTAAGAAACACGAGCCTCATTCCTTGGCTGGTATAAAGTGATAAGTGTATCCCAAGCATCCTTAGCTGTTCTACAAGAGCTAATGGGAGGAATAATGACTCATTTGATAGACAAGGCTATCAATGCATGTTCTTGAGCATCTCTGCCATCCCAACAAATTTTCTCTAAAGTAGGTGGAGTAGGAACCACAACACGAACAAGAACATGAAGAATATCATCATCTTCAATGTTGTTTGCATCAGCTTTAGTACCTGTATTTGTAGGTGTAATAGGACGTTTTTCAACAGCTTGCATAATATTCCATAGTCCTTTTGCAACCAATACATGACGCATCATATAAGGCCACAATGGGGAATTGGTACTGTCCAACTTATCCTCAATAGCCAACATATGGAATACATCATTGCTTTTAGCCGTGGCCACTCACTAAAATACCTTGATGCAAAAAATTGATTGTATCTCAAAAAGTTGAACAGAAGTACCTTATATAGTTCTGCTAAACATGTAGTAGACTTCGAGATGCTTATACTGCTAAACCAAAAGTTGTATATGTCTTTGGCATAAAAAGACGAAATAGCCTACACAAGCACTACAATAGTGCTCACCAAATTTTGTATGATTATGAGACTATGAACGGAGAGGTGTTGACAATGCCTAGATGAAGCGGCGACTTCCTCTTATACCAATTGTTGGAGTTTGAGGTCTGCGAAAGCAAGCGAATAGCACAAGGAAGAAGAAGAAGAAGAAGCTTGGCACAACACACAATATTGAATGTATTACCACTAGAATGTACAAAGCTATGGAGCAGATTTCTTGTGTATTACCATGAAAACATGTAATAAATATTCAATGACCTCGTTCGAAAAATGAGTACCCCTATCACTTACAAGCTCTATAGGAAGCCCATATCTTGTGAAGACATTCTCAAACAAGAATTTTGTAGTCATGCGTGCATCATTCTTCTTTGTGGCATTGGCCTCTACCCATTTAGTGAGATAATCTATGGCAACTATGATATACTCGGCATGGGAGTTCTTTGCAGGGGGGTTAATAGGTCCAACAAAATCTATTCCCCATTTTGAGAATGCGCGTCCTCCCATCATGGGTCGTAGGGGCATCTCATCTCTGCGTATAGGATACTAAGCCCTTTGACATGCATCACATCATTTTACATATGTGTGGGCATCCATATGAAGAGTGGGCCACCATAATCCTGAAAATAGTATGGCCTTAATAACACAGTCAGGTCCAAAATGGCCTCCTATTGAAACTTGATGGGCAGCTTCCAAGAGGTTGAGATATTCACTCTTGTGCACACATATCCTTAGATAACCATCTCTCCCTTGTCTATAGAGATTCTCAGTGTTGGAACTCAAGGTCAAGCACAAGCATGGAAGCACATCAGAAAGGTAGACACACACAAGAAGAAGTAGCAAGTAGGGAGCTCCAAGAAGGGAGTGTTGGAACTCAAGGTCAAGCACAAGCATGGAAGCACATCAGAAAGGTAGACACACACAAGAAGAAGGAGCAAGTACGGAGCTCCAAGAAGTACATGTCAAATTTTTAGAAGAATCCCCTACAAAAATAGTGATTTCCATCACTAAAAACCATTGTAAATACCATTTTCTATTTTTGTAACTCCATTTTGTTCAAGTCGAGGAGTCCTCGAGCTTGAGGAGTATTAGAAGTATCATCCTACCAATTTTCATAATTTTTAGACTTCGTTTGAGCCCTCAAATAAGCCCTGGAACCTAATTTTTAACTAGGTCGGACACTAGGTCTGGACAGGGCCAAAACTAGTCAAAAAACTATAAAAAGAGCTAGAGAGCTCATTTTTGGGTTTAGCTGGTTAGAGAAGAGAGCTTTTGTAAGAAAACTCTTTTGCAATTGAAGCTTTCCATTGTTCCTCTCTTTGATCTTATTTGTGCGCGTGTGTGTGTATGTGTGTGCATGTTTGTGTGCTTTCACTCACGCACTTGTGCCTTCACTTGCTCGTGGTCTTCATACTGGTCCTCACGTCTCCGCAGATTGACAAGTAAAGGAGATGGTGCTTACGCTTGAGCTACACCAATTTTTGGCGCCGTTACCGGGGAGAGAGCTTCGAGGATGAGCGTTGTGATGGTAAGATCGTAGATTTGCAACGTTGGAAGGTAAAACAACTGTCATTTTTGTTCATTTTCTGATTTTTCTTCTTCATCTTCATCATCATCACCATCTCCATCTTCTTCCATCTTCATCTTCATAGAAATTTCTTGTTTTTTTGTGCATTTTCACCATTTTCATACCACTTTTCATGCATTATTGTGTGGGAAGGAGTTAGCAAGTGCAAGGGAGAGCAAGCGCCTGTGTTTTTTCATGCTTTTCTGCACATACGGAGCTCGCCATTGCTCGGTGCTCAGAAATTTGAAGTTCGCGCCAAAAAACACGATTCTGTGATGAAAATCACGATTCTATGAAAATTTCAATTTTTTTGAAAATCGCGATTTTATATTTCCCGCCTAAAAGCTTTCTGAAAGAAACACGATTCTCTGGTCATTCTCAGAATCGCGACTCTCTGGTTGCACTCAAAATCACGATTCTATGAGATTCTCAGAAACACGATTCTGTGGTCATTCTCAGAATCGCGATTCTCTGGTTGTGCTCAGAATCGCGATTCTCTAAGATTTTAAAAAACACGATTCTCTGGATGTGCTCAAAATCGCGATTCTCACAAATCACAATTTTCAGCCAAAAACACGATTGTGATCAAACACGATTCTTTGTTGGCAATCGCGATTTTCAAAAAACACGATTTTCATACAAAGTCGCGATTTTCATCTCAAAAAACACGATTCTCTGCTGGCAATCGCGATTCTCAAAAAACGTGATTCTCTGCTGGCAATCGCGATTCTCAAAAACATGATTCTCTTGATTTCATAGCATCACGATTCTCTTGATTTCACACCATCGCGATTCTCTTGAATTCACAGCATCACGATTCTCTTCATTTCACAGCATCGCGATTCTCTTGAATTCACAGCATCGCGATTCTCTTGAATTCACAGCATCGCGATTCTCTTCATTTCACAGCATCACAATTCTCTTGATTTCATAGCATTGCGATTCACTTGGTTTCATAGCATTGCGATTCTCTGGATTTCATAGCATCACGATTCTCTAGATTTCACAGCATCAAGATTCTCTGGATTTCACAACATCGCGATTCTCATGATTTCACAAAATCACGATTCTCACACAAAATCGTGATTTTTCCAAAAGGTCCTGTTTGCCCGTTTTGACCCCCAGGAGCCTGATTTGACATAACTTCTTCATCCAAAGTCCATTTTTTGAGCTCTATAGCTCGTTGGAAAGCTCGTTTCGAATCCTACACGGGCTCAACTATTGACCCTCAGGTGGGACTAGGGAACCAAGGGGACTCCAAAGGATTTTGAACCATACCAAGGGGAAATTTTGGACTCTTAACCAAAGCTTATGAACCTGAGATCTGGTAGACATTGTTGATGTGTAAAACACCACAAGAAATGAATTAATGTGACATTAGAACACCTCTATGGTCACCATTAACTCATTGCCACTTCAAACTTTGAGAAATGATAGCCGAAACCAAGAACTTTGCTTCTTCAGATTTTTCTAGTGACTAAAATGACATACCTTTAGTATTTTGCTAATTTCTCCTAGGTCAAGTATTATTTCTCCAAGATCTTTTATAGGCTAAAACTAAAAAAGTAGAGCTTTCCAACAAGCTATCATACGCATAAAATGGATCTCTAGAACTCAAGTTATGGCCCTCACAAGATGACCCTGTATGACCTTCCAAAACAAGAAATTTTGCCTATTTTAGTAAATTTCGCTGTCTAAAAATAAAAATTCGATGCCTAGCATCGAATTGCAACCAAAGTCAATGCCGGGCATCGACTTTGAGCTTTTTCAGCCTCTTTTTCTGCACCAGAAATAGCCTCTTGAACACACACATGAAGAAGACCACTTGTATGTAGGAAGTCGATGCCGGGCATCGACTTTATGCTGAAACTCCATGCCAGGCATCGAGTTGCTCCACAAACCTCATGATTTTAAGAAGTTTTCATCAGTAGATAAAAGTCAGATATGAAGATAAGGACTTATCAGCTAGGATTCGATGTCAGGCATCTACTTGCTTGAAAAACTTCAATTCTTCAAAACATTACACAGAAGACAAACACTGGAGATGGAAGAAGAAGACTTATACACAGAACTTTAACTAGTTCTTATCATAGCTATGAAAACTCAAAAGCTTACAAGTGCTTTCTCCCTCAGAGAAGCCCGACTATACTCAGTCATACAAAAATGAGTTCTAACTCACTTTTATCATTGTCTTCTCTCTCATTTATCGCGTCAGTTGATACAAACTAACTTATATAGATTTTCTCACTTCTCATGACTTTTTAAAAAACTTCTAGAACTAAAGTGAACTAACTTTACAAATATAATACACTTGTGAATTTGTCCCTTCACATAGGCATGTGGTTTTCTTCTAAAGCTTTGACCTTCAAATATATGTCCAATTAGTGAGTGTTTCTCCAACAGCTCCCCCTCAATCACTAATTGACATTCCATGTTTCTTCATATCATCTTCTTTTCTTTTACTCCTTCCATGCTTTTGAATCTGCTAGTCTTCACACCATCCAAGCTCTTTGTCATTATGTCTGTTATCTGATCTTTTGTAGAAATGTACTCCACTTCAATCTCCTTCTCCATTACCTTTTCTCTGAGAAAATGATACTGTATCTCTATGTGCTTTGTCCTTGCATGAAAAACTGGATTTGCTACAAGATAAAGTGAACTCATATTATCTCCATGTATTGTAGGTGTACCTTGATCAATGCCCAAGCTTTTGAACAATGTCTGCATCCATATGACCTCCTTAGCTGCTTCCACAAGTCCTTTGTACTCAGCTTCAGTTGATGATAATGCTACTGTATGTTGTTTCTTTGAACACCAACTTACAAGCTTATCACCAATGTAAATCATGTATCCATGTGTTGATCTCCTGTCATCTTGATTACCTGCCCAGTCTAGGTCACTGTAGGCTCTCAACTTCAAATCTGATGTAAAAGGATAATATAATGCTTCCTTTATAGTTCCTTTGATATATTTGAGAACTCTTTGACCTGCAATCCAATGTGGGTCCTTTGGACAATGCATGAATTGTGACAAAACTCCCACTGCATAACTAAGATCAGGTCTTGTTAGTGTAGCATAAATCAAACTACCCACAAGAGATTGATACTTCCTCATATCTTTGTATTCTGCACCATTATATTTACTGAGCTTGTGATTAACTTCAAGTGGAGTTGAAGCTTCTTTGCAATTTTCCATATCAAACTTCTTCAATAGATTCAGAAGATACGTTTCTTGTGATACATATATGCCATGATCTGTATAAGTGACTTCCATTCCAAGTATGATAACTTTCCTAGATCACTGATCTTGAATTCTTTTTCAAGTAATCTTTTTACCTCCTTGATTCCTTCATCTGAAGTACCTGTGATTATAATGTCATCTACATAAATACAAATGTAGATTGTACCTTCCTCTGTTCTTTTGATAAGTAGACTTGGATCTGCTTTTGAACTTTGATATCCAAGTTCATTCAGATACTTCACTAGTCTATAGTTCCATGCTCTTGGAGCTTGTTTCAATCCATAGAGTGCTCTTCTCAACCTGCAAACAAAATTTGGATACTTGGAATCTATAAACGCTTGAGGTTGTTCCATGTATACCTCATCTGATATGTATCCATTCAAGAATGCACTCTTTATATCCAATTGACTTAGGGTCCATCCTTTTGAAGCTGCAATAGCAATGATTGTCCTTATAGTTGACATCTTAGCTACAGGACTGAATGTCTCATCATAATCTATGCCATAAGTTTGGGCATAGCCTTTCACCACCAATCTAGCTTTGTATCTGGCTATACTTCCATCTGCAAGCTTCTTCACTTTATAAACCCATTTATTTCCAATTACTTTCTTACCATTTGGTTTAGGAACAAGTTCCCATGTCTTGTTCTCCTTCAGTGCATTGAACTCTTCCTTCATTGCTTCTTCCCATTGTTTCTTACCTTTAGCTTCATCATAGTTCTCAGGTTCTTCATCATCTTTGACCATATATGCATAGTTCTTCTGAGTTATGTAAGAAGTATCATAAGAATACCTTTCTGGTTGTCTTCTAGTCCTACTTGACCTTCTTGGTTCACATTCTTCATATGTGTCTGGATACACCTCTTCATCAAATATAGGAGCTTCTTCATTCCTTCTTGTTAATCCACTTCTGGATGTACTTGCTTGCATATAGTCTTCATCTCTATTTACCTGCACAATTGATTTTCCTTTCTCACATCCTCTTACCTCTTCTTCAAATTCTTCAGCTGTATTACTTTGATCTGCATACCAACTTTTCTGTTCATCAAATGTAACATCTCTAGAAACAATAAATTGTTTGGTTAGAGGATTCCACAATCTGTAACCCATCTGCTTTTCATCATAACCAATGAACACATATTTTTCTGCCTTTGGTTCAAGTTTATGTCTAAGTTGTGATGGCACATAAGCATATGCAATTGATCCAAACAGTCTACAATGATCTATTGTCGGTTTCTTACCCCACCAAGCTTCATATGGAGTCATTCCATTGAGAGTTGCACATGGTAATCTATTCACAAGATATGTAGCTGTATTTACAGCCTCAGCCCAACGATAATTTGGACAATTCTTCTCCTTTAGCATAGCTCTAGCAAACTCAACCAAAGTCCTATTCCTTCTTTTTGCTACACCATTTTGTTGTGGTGTATACCTACAGGTTATTTCTCTCTTAATACCTACATTCCAAAGATAATCATTGAACTCTTGGGAGAAGTATTCTCCCCCTCCATCAGACCTCAATCTTTTAAGCTTTTGACCTGTGACTCTCTTTGCATATGCATGAAAATGCTTGAAAGCTCCAAACACTTCTGATCTTTCCTTCAAAACATATAATGTTATCCATCTTGTAGCATCATCAATGAAAAGAACATAATACCTTGAGCCACTGATAGATCCTTCTTTTGTTGGTCCCCATACATTTGTATGAATGAGCTCAAGTAATCCATCATGTTTGAATCCTTTCTTTTGAAATGGTAACCTGTGTGCTTTTCCCATTTGACATGCTTCACATTTATAAACCATATGTTGACTCTACACATTTGGTAATCCTAGTACACACTAATTAGCAACCATAGCTTTAATTCCTCTTTCATTAAAATGACCTAATCTCTTATGCCAGAGATCAAGTTCTGTAATCACTGCTTCACCATGTGTGAGCAAAGCTTGACCAATGTTCTCTTGCACTCTTAAAGTAAAGAGTCTACCTTCTTTCTTACCAGAGACAATCTGATTATATCCATTCTTTGGATCTTCCACAAATACTCCTTCATTTGTAAACCTAACTTGAAAACCTTTTTCAACTATCTGTCCCACACTAATCAAGTTTTTAGGTATTGTAGGAACATACAAAACATTGGTTAGCAAATCTGCTCCACTCTTGCATTTCACTTTTCCAACTGAATGTACACTATGTCTTGTATTATCACCTATTTGAATTGTTTGACTAGAAATACCTTTTTCCAATTTTGACATCAATTCTATGTTTCCTGACAAATGATTAGAACATCCAGAGTCAATGTAAAATACCTGTAGATCTTCTTTATCTGATGTGCTGATTGAATTCATCATCAATGATGTATGACTTTCATTCTGTGTGCCATTTGCATAGTTGTAGTAGGTGGTGTTGTAGGATTGATTCTGTCTCCAACTTCTTCCTCCACCTCTACCATAGCCTCCTCTTTGACTTTGTCTACCTCTTTGGAAATTACTTTGATATCTTCCACCTCGGCCTCTGCTATTGTTGTTTTGAGTCTGGTTTGATCCTTGTTGGTTGTGCCAACAGTCATGAACCAAATGATTACTCAATCCACAGATCCAACAAGCCTTCTTGTTGTTATTTTGATTACCTCTTCCTCTTCCAAAACCTCTTGGTCTTCCTCTGCCAGTGCCTTTACCTCTTGCATAATAAACTTGAGAAGTTGACTCTTCTTCATCCTTTGCTTTACCTTTATCTCCTTTCTTCTTATTCTTCATGTACATTGCAAAACTTTGTCCTTTATCTCCATCTCCCTTCAAGTCTTGCTCATATGTGAGCATCAAACCAAGCAACTTGTTCAAATCGGGAACATAATGATTTAATGAAAGTTGTGTTGATAAGACAAAAGGTTTCCACCTTTCATCCCCTCTCAAACCTGCAAGTAGTTGAGCAATCAATCTGTGATCTTCAACATGTTCATCTATGGATCCAAGACTATCTGCTAGATCCTTCATCTTAGTGACATAATCACTAATACTTTGACTTGGCTTCTTCTTGAATGTTGTAAACTCTGACCATAGACTTGCTTTTCTGGCTTTGGTAGTACTTTGGAAATGATACTCCAATGCATTCCATATATCTTCAGATGATTCCATTCCTCTGATGTGTGGTAGCAAATAATCAGAGATTGTATTGTAGATGTAGGCTTTTGCACTTGCATCCTTCTTCTGCCAATGCTTTGAAGCATCAAGTTCTTCTTTCTTTGGTCGACTTTCATCTTCAAATACTGGCTTCTCTTCTTCACCTGTTACATATACCATGAGATCCTTACTCATAAGTAAGGCTTCCATTCTCATTACCCATGCGGGGTAATTATCTCTGTCCAGTTTTTCAATGGAGATATGATCTTGCATACTCCTTTCCTTCTGGTGCAACCTGTGAGCTTAAAGGATAAAGGATAATACCTTTTGAAGTTCTTTGTGTATGAGGATACTTTGAAAGTAATCTTTTGATGCCTTGTGTCTTCAAATGCTTCACCTTTGAAAGTTTAATGGAAAACTTTCCAAAACTTCTTGTACCTTTGTCGCCTTCTGCTCTCTAGGACCTTTTTGCTCTAATACCACTTGTTGATGTGTAAAACACCACAAGAAATGAATTAATGTGACATTAGAACACCTCTATGGCCACCATTAACTCATTGCCACTTCAAACTTTGAGAAATGATATCCGAAACCAAGAACTTTGCTTCTTCAGATTTTTCTAGTCACTGAAATGACATACCTTCAGTATTTTGCTAATTTCTCTTAGCTCAAATATTATTTCTCCAAGATCATTTATAGGCTGAAACTAGAAGAGTAGAGATTTTCCAACAAGCTATCATACGCATGAAACAAATCTCTAGAACTCAAGTTATGGCCCTCACAAGATGACCCTATATGACCTTCCAAAACTGGAAATTTTGCCTGTTTTAGTAAATTTCGCTGTCTAAAAATAAAAATTCGATGCCTAGCATCGAATTGCAACCAAAGTCGATGCCGGGCATCGACTTTGAGTTTTTTCAGCCTCTTTTTCTGCACCAAAAATAGCCTCTTGAACACACACATGAAGAAGACCACTTGTATGTAGGAAGTCGATGCCGAGCATCGACTTTATGCTGAAACTCGATGCCAGGCATCGAGTTGCTCCACAAACCTCATGATTTTAAGAAGTTTCATCAGTAGACAAAAGTCAGATATGAAGATAAGGACTTATGAGCTAGGATTCGATGCCAGACATCTACTTGCTTGAAAAACTTCAATTCTTCAAAACATTACACAGAAGACAAACACTAGAGATGGAAGAAGAAGAATTATACACAGAACTTTAACTAGTTCTTATCATAGCTATGAAAAATCAGAAGCTTACAAGTGCTTTCTCACTCAGAGAAGCCCGACTATACTCAGTCATACAAAAATGAGTTCTAACTCACTTTATCATTGTCTTCTCTCTCATTTATCGCGTCAATTGATACAAACTTACTTATATAGATTTTCTCACTTCTCGTGACTTTTTAAAAAACTTCTAGAACTAAAGTGAACTAACTTTACAAATATAATACACTTGTGAATTTGTCCCTTCACATAGGCATGTGGTTTTCTTCTAAAGCTTTGACCTTCAAATATATGTCCAATTAGTGAGTGTTTCTCCAACAGACACCTAGGCAAGGATAGACAAAGCATTAGATCTTCTCAATCTAGTGTCAACCATACAGCTAAGTCTTGGGCACAACAACTAAGTGGTTGTCCTTACGTTCTAAACTCTGACACAAGTGACTCAGAAATGTCTTTTAGCATGGGGAAACCTGCAGGTGGCTCAGGAATTGCCCATCTACAAACACCAGAAGGTCCCTATAAGACACAATTGGAATATATTCGGACCAACCGATTAGGTGCTCGCATCTATGAGGATGGCTTGAGGAAATCAGTGGTCCAACTCAAAAATCCAGATCAACCCTTTGGACTTGAACACCCGGTGGTCAAGTTCGAAGAGGGTTCATACATTGATAAGGAAGGAACCATGTATGTGGTCACCAACCTACCAGATAGGACCAATGAGTTTGGAAATATCATTCATGAGAATGAGATAGGAGAGTTAGAACAAGGAAATGTAGGACAAGGACCCCAAATGCCTAGAGGTAAGTCAGTTTTGACCAGAGTGATCACTCCAGATTGGATCCCTCAAGACGACAAAAGCATATAACTATTTTTGAATAGAAAAACAGAGGAAGCCTTTTGGAGATTCAAACCAGATCAGCCTAGCCAACTAGGCATAGTCATCATCTATGAATTCAAAGATCCTAAGATACCAGGCAAAGTTGTCTACCTGGATAACACATCAGAGAAGATATTCTTGGTAACAAAACATGATAGACATGCATATACTTGGAAGAGTGAATTGATTTTCCCTCCACCAAGATCCAATGTTTCCCATGGCCTCCAAGGAGTATGATCATCCCAAGCTCATGAAGCCTAGAGAGAAAGAAATAGAGAGAGACCTGAGGTAAGTTTTGCATGCCCTGTGGGCAGGAATAGATTAGGAGTTGAAAATGAAAGACCTGAAAGAGAGAGACATCAAGCACATAGGCAACAAAGAGATGAACAGGATTTTCCATTGCCTAGATCCCGAGAGCACACACGAACCCTTAGACCCACTCAAGTGATCAAGGCAATGAAAAATTATATTGATGAGACAGGAGATCCTTATGATCATGTGGTCGAGTTCAAACAAGTGTTAAGAGCTAAACAGGTTGAGGATTTGTTCACCTAGTACGAGGCATTTGGTTTGACTCTTAAGGGCAATGCCTTAGCTTGGTTTCAACCACTGAGTAGTCGCAACTATCACGATATAGGTCAGCTACTAGACTAATTCATTGTAGAATTTTCCAAGAGTGGTATCAGGCATAACACATCATCTTTGATCCACAGTTTCAAGCAGACACCCCAAGAAATAGTGCGACTAGTAGGTAGAAGGTTTAGACAATACCTAGAAAGATGCCCTGCTCTAGAGTTACCCACACGAGCCAAACAAGTGGCTTTGTTCTTAGATGGCTTATTGAGCACAAAGTTGAGATCATATGTGTACTTGAAAGAGCCCAGATCCATAGATGTGTGCGGACGTGCATTGACATAGAAGATAACTTGGGTGATGAGTTAGGATTGTCCAAACTTTATAAGGATTCTGATAGTTCTACTAGTCATACTTCAAAAATCTCCACGGAAATAGATGAGATAGCTGAGCAAGTTGCCAAGAAGCTGGGAGTCCAAAATAGACAAACACAAAGAGTCACCTCATCAAACCGATGTTATACCTGCGGAGGGGACCACATGGCTAACGTATGCCCAATGCAAAACCAAAACATTAGAGAAAGGAATGCTCCATATTGCACTATTGAGAGAAAATACATGAACCACATGGCTCAAGATTGTCCCTACAATAGGCAGGCTATTAGACAAACTTATCAACAACCTTACCAACAAGGTAGGTATCAGATCCAATACCAACAGCCATATTATCAACCACAACAGCAATATCAGGCACAATATAGGACACATCCAGTCTTGGGAAACCAACCACCAGCTCCTGCCAACATGATTCCAGTCAAGTATGCCATGGGAGAGGAAAATCCAAATAGAGCATTGGTCCCACTAACCCCATTGATACCAGATAATGACTCTCATGCTCATAGTTCAGACTAATCCCATGAAGGTAGTCCACATGCTTATTACACTGAGTCGCCTGAGCATAGTGAGATTTACTCGTATCAATATGAGGCACCACCTATGGAGCAAAATTGGGAGCCAAAATACTCCAATGTCATGTACACAAATCCTAACCCTAGGCCCCAATTGAGACAAATGAGACCACAAGCCCCTAGAGGATCTTGTTTCAGATGTCAAGGTGACCATTTCATTCGTGATTGTCCCCACCCATCATCTCCAAGTCAAGGTCAGGCTATCACAATACAAGCTTTTTGTCCTCAATGTGGCAAAGACCATCTCCCTAGATATTGTCGAAGAAACCCCTCTAGTGCACCCAAGATTACACCCATTAATGTGGTAGGCTTAGTGGCGGATTCAAGTTCAAGTAGCAGTAATGCAGCTCCTATACAAGTTGTCACTAGAGCACAAGCCTTAAAACAGGATAAACCAGTAGAGCAATTAGAGTTGAGTGAATCAGGAGAGCCTAGTAAGAGGAAAACAAGAACATGGAAGGATACCAGGGAGAAAGCTAATCGCAAGTGGAATAAAAAATTATTAGAACTAGAAGAAAGCCTAAAAGAAGCGAAAACAAAGATAGAAGACATTGCATCTCAAAGTCCCTCGCATGCCAAAACTCCATGCACTCCACCTCATCCCATCCCACCAACCATTGTAAATAGACCACAACCAGGGTCTGTTCTTGTAGATCCAACCCCAAAAGGCTTGGATATGATGTTCAAGGCCTACCAGGCTCGACTTCAAGAAGGGCCAACAACTGCAAACCTAGACAAGAGTTGCCCTAGAGCGGATTTAGAGATTGAACGGATGAAAATGTGCATGAAAATGGTAGAACAAGCTCAAGCTATACTTGAGACTAGTCAAAAGTTCAATCAGACAAACTCTGTCAAATCGGATTTGCATTTCCAAGGCTTACTAGAAAGATTAGAGCACTTAGTAAACAAACCACAGGATTCTTTACCTCCACAGGCTCAACCAGTTATTGAGAGAAGAAGCTCACCACCGATGGGAGCTTATGTTCCTAATTCCACGGATGCTGGAATACCTCCTTCAATTCAACAATACTCTCAAGAGTTCTTGCGGGAAATACAAGAAGAGAAATGGGCCAAGGAGAAGGGAAATTCCCCTCCTATTTGTGAGATTGATGACCTTCATGATCAATTTCCCCAAGACATTCCATCTATTTACGAAGATGAAGCAGAACAATAAGAAGACGAAAGATTAGATTTTGAATCTAATACCTTGGAAGAACTGCCTCAATTTCGAGGCCCTTGGGAATCTGAATCTCTTCAGATCAGAGCTCCCACAATATTGGTAAGGAATGAAGACTCAGAGGTTCCAAGGAACACCGATGTTGTGAAGAATGCTAAGGTTTAGTGTCATCTCATTGTAGAAGATTTGCTAAAAGCAAAACCCGAGCTATGGAATCATGTGAAGGATCAGGTCCCAGAACTTGATTCCAATATGCCAAAAATAGGCTCTAAGCAAAAAGTTCCAGAGATACCTCTCGATAAAATAGGAGACATGTGTGAGGGTGAAGAAGGTAATACTTATCTTCCAATCACCTACCAAGGTTACTGTAACCAAAGCAATTATAGATTCAGGTGCTGGTGTTGCTATTGCAACCACCTCCTTGTGGAAGCAATGGGACAAACCCACATTAAGACCAACTGGAATGAAGCTTCAAATGGCAGACGGTCATTTTGAAAGACCTCTAGGATTGCTCGAAGGAATAACTCTAACCATTTGTGGCATAGAGTTTGAGCACACATTTGCTATATGTGACTTTGAGAAATGTAATGTTAATGAGATGATCCTAGGAAGACCCTTCCTACGACAATTGCAAATAGTACAGGATTGGGGAACCAATTCCTTGTACTTACAACACTTAGGGGTCACCACCAAGGTCAATTTGAAGGATTACACCTTCAGAGATGTACCACCCCTACAGTGGAATCCTATCCACAAAGCAAAAGAAGATTCAATCTCTCTGCATTCTAGAAGTTCTCCTGACCAATCCTGGTTGCATGAAGATACTCATTTGTGGATGTGCAAGGTCGTAGAGGAAGAGGAAAAACACTTGAAGGCAAGAGAAGAAGGAACTTCACCAGGAGATAGACCAGTTAGAGACCCGGCCTACACACCGATGATCTTTCCGGATGAGGAATTTGAGCCTCATGGCTGGCCAGAAATCTTAGCCACCATGGACATTGCTGTCAACGAGGAACACTGGACACCTCATTGTGATGAGGAGGGTTATGATATCTCATTGTTCATGTGTCAGCCCTTGCTAGAAGAATGTGACCCTAGTGATGTCATAGAAGAAGAAGAGAATGAGGATGATATAGAGTCCATTGTGATGGATAGTTGCTTTAACTCAGAGCAACACTATCTAGAAGATATAGGAGTGTTCACCGAGAAAGAAGAAGAGCCTCTCACAAGTATTAAAACGGTAAATTCAAAGGATGGAAGTGAGAGCAATCAAAAGAAAAAGAAAAGAAAAGCAATGAAACAAGAAGAGGAGGAATCATTGTTTGAAGGACCAGAAAACTTCAAGAAATATGAAGTTGACGACCGCAAAATTTTGGTACGAATGCCTAAGAGAGAGGCTATCATAGGAGAATCATATGATAATAAAGAAAAGACCAAGAAAATTGTAGTGACCATTGAGGAGAACGAAGAGAGATGCACATATATAGGAGATGACCTAAGTGCAAGAGAAGAAATGGAGCTCGTAGCTCTATTAAGGGAATATAGGGATGTGTTTGTGTGGCACTATAGAGACTTGAAAGGGGTAGATCCAAGAATTTGCTCTCATACCATCCCCATGACTGCTGATGCCAAGCCCACCAAACAGAAGCCCTACACATATAATGATACACATGCAGCCAAAATAAAAGAAGAAATTGATAGGCTGATTGAAGCTGGATTCATCTATGAGATTAAAAAAGTTAATGCCACTATAATTAGAGATAGCTATCCGCTTCCAATCACGGAACACCTATTGGAGTGTGTTGCAGGCAAGGAAGTTTATAGCTTCCTTTATGGATTTTCAGGTTACAATCAAGTAGCCATTGCCCTAGAAGATCAACACAAAACAGCTTTTGCCACAGAGTGGGGAATCTTTGCATTTCGTGTGATGCCATTTGGGCTCACAAATGCACCTGCCACATTCCAAAGGCTCATGTGTCATGTTTTCAAAGAGTTCTTGTGGAAGAGCTTAGAAGTATATGTGGATGATTTATGTGCTCATTCCCAAGAAAGAAGATACCACATCCCTGAGCTCAGACAAATCTTCAACAAGTGTAGAGAATATCGAGTGTGTCTGAACCCAAAAAAGTGTGTGTTCATGGTGCGTCAAGGCAAAATCTTAGGTCATATTTTTTCTAAAAATGGAATCTCAACAGATGAAGATAAGGTACGAGCCATAGCGGAGCTGCCAAGGCCAAGGAATGTTAAAGAGGTACAAGCCTTTATGGGCCATTGTGGATACTACCGTAGGTTTATCCACATGTACACGATCATAGCTAGACCCCTTTATGCCTTGTTTTCTAATTTTGAGTGGAACGACGAATGCGAGAATTCTTTCAATGAACTAAAGAAACATTTGTGCATAGCACCAATACTGACCACTCCTGATTGGAATAAACCATTCCATGTCCATGTGGATGTATCCAATCACGCCATAGGATGTGTGCTAGCATAACCCACAGGTGAAGGAAACTTAGATTTGACCATAGCATATGCTAGTAGATAGCTCACCGCAGCTGAACGAAACTATACCACAACTGAACGAGAGGGCTTAGGCATGGTGTATGCTGTGAAGAAGTTTAGACACTATTTATTGGCCAACAAGTTCAAGTTTTCACTGATCATCAAGCTTTGTTATATTTGGTCAATAAACCTTGCAATACTGGATGCTTAGTAAGATGGTTCCTCTTACTAATGGAATATGACTTTGAAGTTGTTATCAAGAAAGTTAGAACCCACCTTCGCGCAGATCACCTTTCTTGAATCACTTCAGGAGAGTCACCGCAACGAGTGTCTGATGAATTACGTGATGCTTATCTGTTCAATTTAGAAGTTGTTCCTAAATGGGCAAATAAGTTGGTACCAGTCCTAACCTTCGGCCCTACAAATAAGAATGTGAAAACATCACAAGAAGAAATTGTAAAATCACAAAAATATCACATATTGGCAAGAAGCATGTACAAACAAAATACTGAGGGTGTATTAGCTTATTGTGTTGAGGACAATGAACATAGTAGTTGGTTGCAACAAGCTCATGAAGGATTGCTAGGAAATCATTATTCAAAACAACGCACATTACAAATATGAAACGTTTAGGAGTGTATTGGCCTAGCATGGACAAAGAAATACATGAGTGGATTAAGAATTGTCCAATGTGCAGAAAGAGACCACTAGTGGAGCATGCCACCCTTTATCAAGTGTCATTAATTCCTGATTGGAGTGCTCCATTGGTAGAGTTTATGAGATCGGGAACCTCACCCAAAGAGGCTAGTCTAGCAAGAAGACAAAGCATGGAGCAAGAGGCTCAGGACTATGCTTTAGTTGGAGACAACTTAGATCGAAGAGGCAAGGATGGTTATCTAAGATTGTGCGTTCACGAATCAGACTATTTGAAAGTCTTAGAAACTACACACAGCGGTGTTGCAAGTGGACACTTCAGTCGTGATCGAGTAATCAAGACCATTCTATTCTCAGGACTTTGGTGGCCCACTCTTCATATGGATGCTCATACCTATGTGAAGAAATGTTACACATGCCAACGTGCACAATATCCAGTTAGAAAAGATGAGATGCCTTTTAGGCCAATGATGGGAGGGCGTGCATTTTCAAAGTGGGGCATAGACTTCATAGGTCCTATTAACCCCTCAGCTAGAAACTCCCATGCAGAGTATATTATTTTAGCCACAGATTACCTTACAAAGTGGGTAGAAGTGAAAGCTACAACAAAGAATGATGCTCGGACTACGGCTAAGTTCTTATTCGAGAATGTGTTCACGAGATATGGGCTACCAATAGAGTTAGTGAGCGATAGAGGCACACACTTCTTGAATGAAATCATTGAAAATCTTCTCCAAGAATTCTTGGTGATACATAAGAAGTCTGCCCCTTATCACCCACAAGCTAATGGACAAGCCGAGAGCACCAATAAGATCCTCTATAACGTATTGACAAAACTGGTAAATAATAAACGCTCTGATTGGGACAAACAACTTCATCATGCTATTTGGGCTTATCGAGTTGCCTACAAAATGGTACTCAATGCCACCCCATTTCAGATGGTCTTCGGACAGAATGTTGTGCTACCTTTGGACTTCCTCATCCCATCCTTGAAAGTAGCACAAGAGCATGAGTGGAATGGACATGAATTGTCCTCTAGGATCTTCGATCTAGAACACTTAGGTGAGACGAGGCTACGCGCGGCAGCAAGCATCTATGCTCCAAAGAAAAGACAAAAGGCATACTTTGATGCACACATCAAAGATAAAGGATTGAAAGAGGGAGGCCTAGCGCTGGTTTATACGCTAAAGCAACATGCCCGTAAGTTGGAAAAAAGAGGATATGGACCCATGATCATTAATAGAATTTCCACTAGCGGTGCACTTCAGTTGGCCACTCTAGAAGGAGATATCTTGCCAAACTATATTAGTGGATGTAGAGTCAAGTTATACCAAGAACCTCTTATAGAGGATATGCTTATGAGACTCAACACTGCTAAGAAGCGAAAAGAAGAGGAGCTAAGGGTGAGGGAAGAAGCACATGCACAGGCCAGAGAGCGTATTAGATGAAATACGTTAAGGCGACTAGGCCTAGATGTCAACTCAAAAGCCCCAAAATATCACATGGATATGTGCCAAAAATCAGGCATAATTTCCTCTCAAGTCATTGACCGACGTCCCTTTGTGACCATAGAGATAGGACAAGGAAAGGGTGCAAGGACTGTGAAAGCATTGATTGACTCAGGTGCAGCAAGTACTGAAGTTAGACAATCCTACTGCCAAGACTTGCAGTTGAACATCAATCCCATAGAAGCTTATCTCATAGGATTGGGAGGTGTGGAAACCCCTTGTTTGGGTGAGGTGGAACTTCCCATCTACCTTCAAGATGTTCCAATGAAAGTCAAAGTGCTAGTGTGTCAAGATGAGAACCTTACAGAACCACTTGTCTTGGGTCAAGGTTGGACCTATGACCATGCAGTTAACTTAGACCTAAGAAGTCAAATTCTTCAAGTTTGGGTACATGAACAATGCATTACATTAGAATTAGAGAAATGCATGCTCACAGATCATGGCACCACACACTCTCTTAGTTCTTCTAAGACTAATCTTCTTGAACAAGATGTTGTATGTGCCAAAAGCTCTATGATCCAGAAGGACTCAATCAAAGAAGAACAGTCGCAAAGGCAAGCAAAATCTCCTTCTTTTTGGAAGAGTAAAGCATCCACAAGAGTTCAACCTCATAAGCAAGCGAAACAGTGCAAGACAACCCGTATATCAAACAGACAAAGAGCCTTCAAGGGTAAAGTAGTCTCAGGCATAAAGCAGATCTGGGTACGCAAAGGAGAGCAACCACCAACCTTGCCACGAAAATTCCCATCGAAGCAGGCCAACCATGCCAGAACAAGAACCAAGGAACAAGGAGAGGCTCACCTAGAAGGTCTCTGGAAAATGTGGGTGCCTAAGAAATTTGTGGCAGCTCAACATGGGCTATCACACATGTGGGTACCCAAGAAACTCTTACATGCACAATGCCCTATGCTCTCCTCCATGCAAAAGGTCCCAACAGAGAAGCCAAGGAGGGAAAAGGGTTAGAACCAAGCACAAAGACCGAAAGAAGATCAAATCACCTCTTCAACAATGGTAAGAAGACAATTATCAAGGATATGGGTTTGGAAGCCAAAAGCACCCAAGGCCCCCATAGAACCAAAGAGTCAAACACAAAGGATCAAAGCCTCAAGAAACCATCCAAACATGGAGCAGCCAAAGGAGATCACTAAACAATTGAAGACCATTCTCAAATGGATCCCTATGAGGAGGAAGGCTCAGTGGTCATCTCAAGATCGAATGGATACCTCCAAGAAAGCAGGCATTAACATCCGCAAATAACCTCGAAAGCCTTGACGAGCGACAACCATGTGCTCCTTGCACAACCCTGTCTTTTGCACCATTCAGGTCATGCATTTCCAAAGTATGCATTATTATAGGGCCACATTACATGGCCCTGCATAGACACATTTGAGAGTCCCATGCACAAGAGCACATTGACATATGTCAATTATTATTTCTGATACTAACATCTATCATCTTGTTTGGTGACATTGTTCCTTCAAAAAAAAAAGAGAGAGAGAGAGAGATAGAGAGTTTGTCCCCAGGTTTGGTTCATGGAACGTGAATGAGTCATGCTTAGTTGAAGGTGGAACCATTGATTACTTGGCAGTTATATGTTTTGATAGAAGTGTGTCTCGGCTAGCAGATGATATAATTGCTGCCTTATCTGGTAGATGTCAAGAACTTGGCATTGTTGGAGTTAGACGTCTGCGGAAGCACGCGAACAACACAAGGAAGAAGAAGCTTGGAGCAAAACACACAATACTGAATGCATTACTAGAGAATGTACAAAGATAAGTAGCCCATTAGGGCAATAGGTGTATGTACAAGCCGGGAGAAAAAAACCTCCTAAAGAGGGAAAAAAGTGCCCCGGCGGTCCGACTGTGTTCACACACATCACTACCTAAATATATCAACAAATCCCCCCTGGGAGTGATGCGATGAACAAGGAGCTGGCACTCATGTATAAGGAAGTTCCAAACTATGTGGAAATCAATCCACAAAAGGAAGTAAGCCCAAAGCTTTGCGGAAAGCTTCAAACTTCTCCCTAGGCAGAGCCTTCGTGAAAAGGTCTGCTATGTTCTCCTGCGTGGGCACATATGCCAAGCTGATCTCCCCAGCAGAGAACCTCTCCCTGACATAGTGATAATGCACCTCAATGTGCTTAGTGCGAGCATGGAACAGAGGGTTCCTCGCAACTGCCAATGCGCTTTGACTATCAGTGAAGATGGTGGTGGTAGAAGACTAGCCAACACCCAAATCAGCCATAAGGAATCTAAGCCACACACACTCAAGAGTCACTGTGAAAGCTGCCCTATACTAAGCCTCACAACTGGAAGTGGCCATAGTAGGCTACTTCTTGCTGAACCAAGATATACATGAGCTACCAAGCATGAATCAAAAACCACTGGTGGACACACGAGTGTCATAGCAACCAGCCCAATCTGAGTCAGAAAAAGCATGCAAATCTGGTGGTAGTGATACCCCCTTGGGATAAAACAACCCAAGTAGTCGAGTACCACTCAAGTAGCAAAAGATGTGCTTAACCGCCTTCCAATGTGTGACTCCTAGGCAATGCATAAACCTGCTCATCTATGAGACAGCAAACTGAATATCTGGCCGAGTAATGCATAAGTAAATCAAGCATCCAACAACTTGCTGATAGAGAACAACATCAAATGCATCTCCAGCATCATGAAGACTCAATCGTAAACCTGTCTGTAGCTCAGTGATGAGTAGCACCTCCTTTAATGTCAATCCGGGAAGACGTGAGGATGGTATGAAGACCTCGAGCAAGTGGATGCACAAGTGCGTGAGTGAGAAGCACACAAACATGCACACACATACACACACACGCGCACACACGGCAAGACAAAGAGTGAGAAGCAATGGAGTTCTTAGATTACTTTCAAAAAGCTCTTACAAGTTCATTTCAATTACAATCTAACCTCAAAAATGAGCTCTCTAGCTCTATTTATAGTTTTTGACTAGGTTTTGGCCCTGTCCAGACCTAGTGTCCGGCCTAGTTAAAATTTAGGTTCCAGGGCCAATTTGAGGGCTTAAACGGAGTCTAAAAAATACGAAAATTGATATGTAGGTACTTCTAAGGCTCCTCAAGCTCAAGGACTCCTTGGCTTGCACAAAATGGAGCTACAAAAATATGAAATGGTATTTACAATGATTGTTAGTGATAAGAATCACTGTTATAAAGATGTTGATTTGGAAAAATTTGAAGGGCCTATCTGCCAGATTTGCATCTACTGCTTTGTCTACTTAATCCTTCGCCTCACTCTGACTCTCTCCGCTGGCTTCCTTGTCTAGTCAGTCCTTGGGTGCCCATACTGCTCTCAACACCCCCCCCTCTCTCGCGTCTGTCGTCCCTGATAGACCCTTGTTGCTGGGAGTGTTGGATGTAATATTCCACAACCTGAGTGGCAAGCTGATGTTCTTGTATGCGTAGTCCTCTAGCCAAGTCTGTCATCATACGATCCCAATCAATTGGTCCTGGAATGTTCGGATGTGGCAGACGTAACTGATCTACATGGATCGCTTGTTCTATTGCGAATAGATGTAGCAAATGTGTGGGTCTGGGAATGAAAATTTCTGAATGATATTCCGAGAATCCCGTAGAGAACATTTCCTCAAATGTCTGCTTGAAGCATGCGGGTAAGTACTTTATTCGTGCATGCCAGGCAAAGAGTATAGTGACCGAGGGAGTCTGGCTCATGTCGTAGACTAAATCCTTGTTACCTTGGGAGAATCCAGGGGCAGAGATGTATGGAGCTTGTACCATCCGAAAGGTTTTGAAGACAATGGTCATGAGCTCGAATATTTTCATACACATTTTTGCTGCTATGTCGGGTACATTATTTAGACGTGTAGACCAGTGCCGAATTGTTGATACCATGTAGGCTACGGTTGGGGTCCCTCGAGGTGGAGCAAAATATGGATAGTTAACCCAAGCCGAGCATTCTTTATTGTTGCGTACCTTGATCGCAAATGCTTGCCATGATCTGCGACGTACCATTGGGCAATAACATGGATTATACTTGATATACAGTGGCATGGTTGCCCAGGTGCTCATCATCTCAGGGTAATCAGTTAGTAGACGTGCACGCCAATTAGGCTGGAAAATCGAGCCCGCACGCACATCTGTCGGTAAGTCCTCTGGCTCAAATTGAGTGGCAAATGTAGGCTCCTTCCCTGTATGTCTTTTAACTTCTGCATTATAATCATGTAGCAAGACAAAATAAGGCATGTATTGCGACTCTGATGTTGTGATTAACCGTTGGTGGGATAGGTTCTGAAAGTAAGAAGACCGAAGGACAATTTCTTCCAGATTTGTGAGAGATTGCATTTGCACGGCAACGCGATCATCATGTGTCTTACCCACTTTCTCGACCCTTTTTACCCAATCTGGAACTTGAATTTCTAAAGTGTCCTGTCCTTCCTCTATAGTCCGACCACCGGGTGTTGGCATTGGCTCGTACGGCTCTTCATAACTGTCATCGAGAGGGATTTCCACTACTGTTTCAGGTTCTGGTTCTTCAGTGGGTGAGGGTGGCCTTTCATATGGTGCGAGGCGTGCTCGGAGTTCTGCCACCTGTTTCCGGAGGGTCTCTACTTCTTCTGTAGAGTGTTGCAAGATTACCAGCTCCTGTTGAGCTGTGGGGGCACTGGCTATCTGTTTCTTTAGGTCTGCACATTCAGTCTCTAACTTTTCATATGACTCCAAGAAATTTGCATGCTCCTCAAGTAAGATGCGAATGTCTTCCGATGGGACTGCTCTATACTTGGTAGGGCTAATGGTTGCTCCTGCAGTTCCTTCCATAGCCGCTTCAAAGTTGTCTTGGTTTTGTTGTTGAAGCCTCTTGTTCTCTTCTAGTGTTGCTGCCATATGCTTCCTTAATAGCCCAAGGTTGCGTCTGAGTGTAGCATTAGATATCATTTGCGCTTGGAGCACTGTTTCTAGTTCCTTGACTGCTTGATCATCTACTGTCGATGTCTTTGATTCCAATTCGGAGTGAGCCTGCTGTAAGGTGGTATGCTCGGTTAGGAGCGTTTGGTAATCAGCTTCAAGAGTGGTGACTCTAGCTTGCAGACGCTGAGATTCTGCCTGGAGGGCCGTAGTGCGTTCTTCCAATTGATGGTATTCTTGTTGTAGTTGATGTGCACACTGAAGTAATGTGTTGATCGTGCTATTTACATTATGAGATGCAAGGGGAAAAGTTTGAAATGCAGGGGAGGTGGGATTGGGGAGGGAGGTAGTGAATGCTGTGTGTGCCAATGATGTGGTGAGTGGTGAGGTGGGGGGTAGTGGAGGTGGAGATGGTGGAATCATGGGGAGAGGTGCTATGGTGGGTGAAATGTCCATTGGGTCAGACAGAGTGGTGTGTACAGGGGCTACCATGTAGGTGGGTATGGTAGGTGAAGTGAGTGTGGTGTTCGTGTAAATTGATGTCGTTGCGAACAGCAGGGAAGTGTGCCTCTGAAACATTGGAGAGCGGATGAACTGCTCCACAAAGGACGGGTATTGGGGTGGTGAGGTTAGGTTGAAAGAGGAGTAGGGGCCAGATGGGAAGTGAGGGTCATGGAATGGAGGTATCCGTATTGGGGGATAGGCTGGGAAACACAGGGTGCCTTCTGTGGGTACAGGGTTTCCAACCACACTTGGGATTATGGGATGACCCATTATGGGTTCGGAGGATAGAAGGTTTGAAGTGTACAAGGGATTGGTGACGAAAGAGAAGAGGGTGTCTTGTGAGGTGGGTTCTCGAAAGGAAAATGATGTGACTGAGGTAAAGGTGATGACTGGCGTTTCTTCCATGGTGGGAGGTGGTGGTGGGGGTGGAGAAGGTGGTGATGGGGGATGCTGGGGTGAGATGGGTGATGTCTGAACGAAGGTTTCGGCAGAGAGGTCAATGGTGGTGGTGGGGTTAGCTGTGGCTTCAATGGTTACCTCTTGTTCTGTGACAGGCATCCTGATAGTCTTACCTGCTCGTTGTAATGTGTCGACTCTGCATTTGTCATACCTCACGGACTGGCGGACTGCAGTGTGGACAGCCTCCGGAACCCCTAAAGACTCTGACACTAATTTGAGGGTGTCAATGAAATGTTGATCCACCCCATCATCTGATAGCATTTCTTGCATCAAAGCTTGACCTGACACAAGAGAGAGTTGATGCCTTTCTTGCACTGCTTTGATTGTGTCGTATAACCTTTGTAGTTGAGCTGTATATGCAGGTGCACCTACAATTTCTGGCACTTCTTGTTGCTCATCATGATGCTCTTGATCATAATCCTCCTCATCTTCCTCCTGTTCTTCATCTTCATCATCCTCTTCATCCACTTCCACTGTGGTGACAGGTACTTGGGCGGTTGTTGCTTGCGTTTGCACCTTCTCCACTTGTTGTGCCTCTTCTGCCTCCAGCTCTACATCTTGTAATAATTGTTCGAAATCTTCATTCGTGAGTTCTTCCAAAGGTGCACCACTGGGAAATTCAAGATCGGTTGGGATGGGAGGGAATATCAAGGTAGAACCATCGGTGCTACGTCTTGGAAGTCGGAGTGTGAATGGTCGGACTCTTCAGGGTGGAGGGGTGACGTCTGGTGTTAGGGTGGCTCCACGTGGTTGAGCACATGGGACTTGGACAGTGCCTCTCATCTTCTTAGAAGGGGGTCCAGTGGATGTCCTGCCTCTAAACTGCTCTACACGATTCCACATTAGGGCCCGTTGAATAGGGATGTCATAAGCCAAACACCTATAAATTATTCTCGTCAGAGCACAACATCCATATAAAACCTGTTTCCGCGGCCATCGTTTGTGAGCTAGGTGTATCTGATCAATTATCCAGTGGGGTAAGTTGATGGTGAGGCTCTGTGTCTCTGCCAGATACAAACTAAACCAAATCTTTTTAGGCGGCATGGTGAATCTATCTTGGGCAGGAAAAGCAAAGTGTTGCATGCACATGCGCAGGTGTATTGCAACATTGGGCGTCATGGACACCATGTCCTTGAGTTTAGTGAGGCTTCGATTCTTCATGTAATCTGGCACTAGGGTTTCCTTCTCTGTAGGAATATGCATTCCGCGCATATCTAGGGCCTCTCTCACCAAGTTGTTGGATAACCTAAACCTCTTGAGCTCATTTCCTTTTGTTAGGGATGGGATCACAAATGAGCTTGCACCTTTTGGGTTCTTGTTTGGGGTCAAGGTGTTGATGAGATAGTAGCATCGCATGAAGTCAGGCTTTGGGAGCCGTGCACTGAAAATATGCATTCAATCCTGCCTTCTCCCATACCGAACGTAGACCTTCTGCATTTTGTAATTTCTCGAATTCTCTTGTAAAGAAATGGTATTTACCTTGCTTCCCATTGAAGTCCAACTCTGATTCCCATAGGTATGTTCCCTCTCCCAAGGGTCCTGCCACTTCACTAAACCAGTGGGAAGCTTTTCCTACGGGCATGGTATGGCCACTGGGAGGGTCCGCTATAGGTATGATTTTGATGGCCTGCAATTCTTCTGGTCTTTTGTTTGTTTCAGGCAAAACGGGTAAACTGTCTAAGTCCACCACTTGCTGGCTCGTTTCTGTTTGAGAGCTAGTTCCTGCCGCCTCAGCCATGTTGAAAACTTCGCAACTGGTTCTGTGAGAATACATGAATAAATGTTAACATTGCAATGGACACAAAAATGACACCGTGTCCCCGTTACAACATTAACATGAGGCTCGGGAGAGGTTAGGGGGTTAGTAAGTGCTCGGTGCTTGTGTGCGTAGTTAGGAATTGGGTAGACCTAAGAACTAAGCGGAATGATGTAGTGTGAGAGTGACGTAGTTAGTAGGTGGACATGGATTTACAACTGGGGTCCGGGGGTTTATTCCAAGTTTTAGGTTGCCAAATGCAATGGATAGGTTTTGATCTTGACTTTGTGGAGACTCTGGAGAGTGTGATAGGGGTATTTACTTGAAAAATGGGGCTTTTAGGGACCCATTTACAAGTGATTCTACTTGTGCTCATGGAAGAATACGTGTTCGTGTGTGATGTGTAAGAGTGGGCCTCAGATGTTCGAGTGAGTGAAACATGTTGTACAGGGTTTGGCCTTGGTGTAGCTATTTGAGCCCGCAAGCAAGCCTTAGGCACCCAGATTTGTCGTGATTGTGGGCTGGCCTTCATTGACTTCTTGGGTACCCAAATAGACTTTACTTTCACAGAAGAATGTATGAAGGACTTCTTATTAGTGTCGTGTTGTTGATTACTTATAAGAGGTTTTGGCCGTGGTGTTGGCCTGCTCGGCATAGGGTGTTCGCCTTTTCGCCTCCATACTTGTTTCATCGGCTGAAACAATCTGCTTTGCTCATTTTTTTGGCCTCCAGTATAGGTAGTGCTCTGCTTCTTCTATATTCGATCTGCCTTTGGTTGCTGCATCCCTCTGGCCTTTGGAAAAGAAGGGAGTACCGTCTTATCCTTGACTCCGTTGTTGAGACAATCCTCTTTCTACATCATACATTTTTGGACAAGAATAGCATTGTCAACTTCATGTGCACCCCTGGAAGGACCTGGAGTTCGTGCCTTACCTAGTTCCTTGAGTGCCTCATTTTCCAATTCAATTGTAATTCGACTATGATTTACCCATACCTGAAGAAGTCCACCTCTTAGGTTTAGGTTGACCGCATGATCATAGATCCAGTCCTGACCCAAGACAAGAGGCTCAGTGAGGTCCTCATCTTGACACACTAGTACTTTGATTGTCATTGCTTCGTCTTGAATGGAGATGGGAAGATCCACCTCGCCCATGCAAGGGGTTTCCACACCTCCCAATCCTATGAGATATGCTTCTATAGGATTGACAGCTAATTTCAACTCTTGACAGTAAGACAACTTGACTGCACTAGTGGATGCACCTGAGTCAATCAAAGCTCTTACAGTCCTTGCACCCTTTCCTTGTCCTATATCTAAGGTTATAAAAGGACGTCGATCAATTATCCTATGAGAGCTGATACCTGAAACTTCACACATAGCCACGTGATATCCTTGGTCTGCATATGCACCTAGCCTAGGTTGCTCTCTGCCTTGTCTTCTTAATTTCATTCTCCATATGCACTCTAAAGCTTCTGCTTGAGCTTCTTCTCGAATTCGTTTTTCTTCTTCTTTGCGTCTCTTAGCAATGTTGAGTCGACATAGCATCTCTTCTGTGAGAGGTTCCTGATATAACTTGACTCTGCATCCGCTAATGTAGCTCGGGAGAACATCACCCTCTAAAGTGGCTAGTTGTACTGCTCCACTTGTGGAGATCCTATTTATGATCATAGGTCCATAGCCTCTTTTCTCTAGTTTTCTCGCGTGTTGTTTCAAAGTGTAGACTAGTACTAGGTCGCCTGCCTTCAAACCTTTATCCTTAACGTGGGCATCAAAGTATGCCTTCTATCGTTTCTTAGCTGCATATATCCCTGCAGCCGCCCTCAGTCTTGTTTCTCCTAATCGTTCAAGGTCAAATAGTCTAGAGGAGAGTTCATGACCCGTCCATTCATGCTCTTGTGCTACTTTCAGTGTTGGTATTAAGAAGTCTAACGGTAGCACTGCATTTTGGTCAAACACCATCTGAAAGGGGGTGGCTTGGAGTACCGTTTTGTAGGCGACTCAGTATGCCCAAACAGCATGGTGTAGCTATTTGTCCCAATCAAAGCGTTTATTGTTCACTAATTTCGTCAACACATTGCACAGAATCTTGTTGGTGCTCTCAGCCTGGCCATTTGCTTGAGGGTGATAGGGGGCAGACTTCTTATGAACTACCAAGAACTCTTGGAGCAGATTTTCAATAACGTCATTCAAGAAGTGAGTGCCTCTATCACTAACTAGCTCTATAGGTAGCCCGTATCTAGTGAACACATTCTCAAATAAAAACTTAGCTGTTGTTTGAGCATCGTTCTTCGTTGTGGCTTTTACCTCTACCCACTTTGTTAGATAGTCTGTCGCAACAATGATATATTCAGCATGGGACCCCTTAGCTGGGGGATTAATAGGACCTACGAAGTCTATTCCCCACTTAGAGAATGCACGTCCACCCATCATAGGTTTTAGTGGCATCTCGTCTTTGCGTATAGGATACTGAGTTCGCTGACAGACATCACACCGTTTCACATAGGTATGTGCATCCATGTGAAGAAGCCCGCAAATAGTATTGCCTTGATCACCCGATCTGGTCCAAAGTGTCCTCCTGCTACACCTTGGTGAGCAGTTTCCAAGATCTTGAGATATTCTCTTTCATGGACACATAGTCTCAGGTAACCATCCTTACCACACTTGTAAAGATTATCCCCAATGAGTGAGTATTCTTGGGCTTCTTGTTCTAGACTTCTTTTCCGAGCCAGAGTCATGTCTGGAGGGAAGGCTTTCGTATTCAGGAAGGATACTAATGGCTCACTCCAATCTGGCACTATGGGTACTTGATAAAGAGTGGCATGTTCCACAGGTGGTTTAGTGCAGTAGATTGGGCATTCCTTGCACAGCTTTTGGACATCAGCTTCCATAGTCGGCCAATGCACTCCGAGTCTCCTTAGTGTTTGTAGGGTTCGTTGCTTTGAGTGGTGTTGCTTTAATGCACCTACATGTGCTAATTGCAACCATTTAGCATACTCATCCTCTTCCACACAACACGCCAAGATCCCTTGATTCGTGTGCTTGTACATACTTCCTGCCATGATGTGATACTTTTGGGCTTTTACTACCTCTCTATCCTACGTGTTTATTACTGGATGGTTAGGCCCGTATGTCAATACTGGTACCAATGGCTTAGCCCACTACGGTACAACTTCCAAATTAAACAAGTAAGCGTCAGGAAGGTCATCTGACACTCCTTGTGGGGCCTCTCCAGATGTGAGCCTAGAGAGATGATCTGCTCTCAAGTGAGTCTTCCCTTTCCTGACCACTACCTCAAAGTCGTATTCCATTAGTAAGAGAAACCATCGTACTAATCTACCTGTGTTGCAAGGTTTGTTTACCAGGTACAACAATGCCTGATGATCAGTAAAAAATTTAAACTTATTTGCAAGCAGATAATGTCTAAACTTTTTAACTGCATATACCATGCCTAATCCTTCTCGTTCGGTGGTTGTATAATTTCGTTCAGCTGCATTCAATTGTCTACTAGCATAGGCAATTGGAAGATCCATATTACCTTCACCAGTAGGTTGCGCGAGTACACACCCAATAGCATAATTGGATGCATCCACATGAACATGGAAAGGCTTATTCCAATCTGGAGTGGTCAAGATTGGTGCTGAACATAATCGCCGTTTAAGCTCATTGAAGGAATTTTCACACTCATCAGTCCACTCAAAGTTAGTCGAGAGTCCATACATGGGCTTTGCAATGACAGCGTACATATGAATGAACTGGCGGTAATAACCACAATGCCCCATGAAGGCTTGCACTTCCTTGAGGTTCTTTGGCCTAGGTAACTCGGCTATGGCTCTCACTTTCTCTTCATCGGTGGATATGCCATTCCTTGACACTATGTGTCCTAGAATCTTGCCTTGCCTGACCATAAAGACGCACTTTTCTGGGTTCAGGTAGACTTGATATTCTCTACATTTGTCAAAGATTTGTCTGAGTTCGGGAATATGGGTTTGCCTAATGTTGGAATGAGCACAAAGATCATCAACATAGACTTCTAAGTTCTTCCTCAGGAACTCTTTAAATACATGGCACATCAGCCTCTGGAAGGTAGCTGGTGCATTGGTAAGCCCAAATGGCATTACTCTAAAGGCAAATATGCCCCATTCAGTGGAAAATGCCGTCTTATGCTGATCTTCTAGAGCTATGGCTACTTGGTTGTAGCCAGAGAATCCATCCAGGAAGCTGTACACTTCCTTGCCTGCTACTCTTTCTAAGAGATGCTCTGTGATAGGAAGCGGATAGTTATCTCGAATTGTGGCTACATTAACCTTCTTCAAGTTAATGCATACACGCAGCTTTCCATTTTTCTTGGGCACCACTACGATGGGGGATACCCACTCAGTGTGCTCAATTTCATAGATGAATCCAGCTTCAACCAGTCTATCTATCTCCTCTTTGATCTTAGCAGCATAATTATCATTATATGTGTATGGCTTTTGCTTAGAAGGTTTGGCATCCGAGGTCATGGGGATAGTGTGTGAGCATATGTCAGGGTCCACTCCTTTCAAATCCTTGTAACTCCAAGCAAATACATCTCTGTATTCTCTTAGCAAGGCTATTAGCTCTTGTTCTTCCTCTTTTGTCAGGTCATGGCCTATGTACGTGCATCTCTCCTCTCCTTCTTCCAGAGCTACCACAATTTTCTTGGTGGTTTCTTTGTTATCATAGGCCTCCCCTGATTGCGCCTCTCGTTTAGGCATTCTGATCATGACTCTCCTGTCATCTATCTCATACTTCTTAAAATTTTCCGGGACCTCAAACAAAGATACTTCCTCTTCTGGTGTGACTTCTCTCTTCTTTCTTTTCTTTCCTTCTTCCTCGGGGTCACATGTGTGGCTAGCCTTACATCATTTGTAAGCTCTCTGTGCCTTTGGGGTTGAAATTCTACTTCATAGAAATATTCTTCATCTGATGCAAAAGGTGGATCCATAATGATTGACTCTAGATCGGAGTCGCTCGCATCTTCAAATGCATCACGGCTAGGTTCGCATTCTTCTAGAACTGCCTCTCCCATGATTGGCTCTATGGAGAAGACTGAAATGTCATAGCCATCTTCATCACAGTGAGGTGTCCATTGTTCTTCATTGATGGCTACATCCATTGTTGCTAGGATTTCTTCCCAGCCGTGGGGTTCAAATTCTTCGTCAGGAAAAACTACAGGTGCATAGGCTGGGTCTTGAATTGATCTATGTGTTTCTTTTGCACCTATCTCTCTGGCTTCTTCTCTCTTCTCTTCTTCTATTGCTACTTTGCACATCCATAAGTGGGTGTCTTCATGCATCCATGAGGATCCTGACCCTATGGAATGCACCGATTCTGTATCATCTTTGGCTCCATGGATGGGATTCCATTGGATAGGAGGGACATCTCTATGAGAGTAATCTTTGAGATTCACTTTGGTCGTAACACCTAAGTGTTGTAGGTACAAAGAATTGGTTCCCCAATCCTGTACCACTTGCAACTGTCGCATAAAGGGTCTTCCCAAAATCATCTCATAGGCATGATTTTTGCTAAAATCGCATATAGCAAATGTGTGCTCGAACTCAACACCACAGGTGATGAGAGTTATTCCTTCTAACAGCCCTAGGGGTCTCTCTATGTGACCATCGGCCATTTGCAATTTCATCCTTATGGGCCTGAGTGCTGGCTTGCCCCAACGCTTCCATAGGGAAGTGGTAGCAATTGCCACACCTACGCCTGAGTCTAGAATGGCCTTGGTGGTATATCCTTGATGGGTGATAGGAAGATATGTGTTTCCCTCTTCGCCCTCACTCATGTCTCCTATCTTGTCCAATGGTATTTCGGGCACTGTTCTCTAGGATCCTACCTGGGAATGAGGTTTTGCTATCTCTGGTACTTTTTTGGCTACATGTTTCCATAGCTCAGGCCTTACTTTGAGTAGCTCTTCTAAGGTGAGGTTGCATTGTACTTTAGTGTTTTTCACTACCTCTGTGTTCCTAGGTATGACTGAGTCCTTATTCCGTACCATGACTGTGGGTGCTCTCATACAAGTAGACTTAGCTTCCCATGGGCCTGTGAAGTGGAGTAATTCTTGTAGAGAGTTAGACTCAAAGTCTAATCTTTCCTGAGATTGGGTGCTCTCCTGCTCCTCATAAATGGATGGGATGTCTTGTGGGAATTGGTCATGTGCGTCATCCACAAGTTCAATGGGAGGAGGGACTTCACTTTCTTTAGCCCATTTGTCTTCTTGAACCTCTCGTAGGAATTCTGGTGTAAACCGATTCAGAGAAGAAGATGTATCTAGCTCCGTAGAGTTAGGCACATAGGCTTTAGGCACATAGGCTTCCTGGGCAGGAAGACTTGCTCCTTCACTTGCCTTGTCCTTATGTTGAGAGGCGGGTTCCTTTTCTGATTGTGCAATCAGCTTCTCTATTCTTTCTAGCAGTCCATCAAAGTGTAACTGTGTCTTTGCTGAACTAGAGATGTTAAATAGGCGACTGGCTTCAAACATGGTCTGAGCCAATTCCACCATCTTAGCACAAATTTTGGTTCGTTCTAGCTCTAGTTCTGCTCTAGGGTAACACTTTTCATGATCAGTTACATTTGGCCCTTCTTGGATTCTGGCCTGATAGGCTTTAAGCATCATATTAAGGTCCTCGGGAGTGGGATCTGCTAGGACTGATCCTACTCTAGGGGGTGGTGGAATTAGGTGAGGCGGGTTGGAAGGTGGCGGGTCGGATGGAGTTGGGAATGGTGGAGGTGGGGTGGTGTGAGAGGGAGTTTGAGATGTGAGTTCAGTTATCCTGGCCTTTGTTTCTCTGAGGCTTTCCTCGAGTTCACTCATCTCTTTTGCCCATTGCCTTTTCATTCTTTCACGACTATCTCTCCAAGCTCTAGTCCTCTTCTTTGTCATGCTCTCCGTTTCACTAACATCTGGGCTCTTTTCCTGGCCTACGCTTTGGTTCTGTTGCAATGCTTGAGCTCTAGTGACTACTTGTATGGGTGCAGTGGTAGTCACACTCCCTGTGGAGTCTACAACTAACCCAATAACGTTGATAGGAGTGATTTTTGGCATATTATTGGGGTTCTTTGGGCAATCTCGTAAGAGATGCTCCTTTCCACATTCTTAGCAAAAGCCCTGGATCGTCATTGACTGGGGTTGTGTAGGTGGAGGCACGGGACAATCACGAATGAGATTATCTCCCTGACATCTGTAGCATGGTCCTCTAGGGAATGGGGGTCTTACTTGTCTAGGTTGAGGTCTAGGGTTGGGGTTTGCATACATGACGTTTGTGTAATCTGACTCCCAACTACGTTCATTTGGCTCTTCACTATAGTAGGACTCCCCATGTCCAGGAGATTGCATGTAGTAAGCCTGGGGACTATCAACATGTGTAGAATCGAAGCTATGGTCACTGGGATCACTTTCTGAAAGCAATGGTGTTACGGGGACTATAGCTCTATTCAGGTTTTCTTCTGCAGCAGCATACTTTACCGGAATCACATTAGCTGGAGCAGGGGGTTGTTGTGCTAGCACAGGCTGAGGCCTTTGTTGGTTTTGGTAGGGTTGGTAGGTTTGTTGAGGCCTCGCATACTGCTGAGGTGGGTACTGGTTCTGGTATCTTCCTTGTTGAGGGTATGGTAGTGGGTACGTCTGCCTAACGGTTTGCTTATTGTAGGGGCAATCTTGCGCGGTGTGATTGGTGTACCTCCGTTCTATGGTGCAGTACTGGCTACTAGGATTTACTTGGGGTTGAGCCATAATGGGGCATACATTCGCCATGTGGTCGCCACCACAAGTATAGCATCTTTTCACAGGGGCAAACCTTGGGATCTGTTTGCTAGTGACACCTAATTTCTGAGCTACTTTCTCTGCAAGTTCCTCAATTGATGTGGATTGCGTGGAAGAGAGGCTAGAGGCACTATCTGAATCTTTGTATATCTTGGAAAGCTCTAACTCCTCCCCTAGGTTATCTTGATGTCAATGCACATGCGTACACACTCTTCTATGGTCCTAGGGTCCTTCAAGTACACATAAGATCTCAATTTGGTACTTAGCAATCCATCCAAGAATAAAGCCACTTGCTTAGCTGGTGTGGGTAGCTCCGAAACAGGGCATCTTTCTAAGTATTGCCTAAATCTTCTTCCTGCAAGTCTCACGGTTTCTTGAGGGGTTTGCTTGAAGCTGTGAATCAGTGAGGAGGTATTATGTCTTATGCCACTCTTAGAGAATTCAATAATGAAAGCCTCTAGGAGTTGGTCTATACTCCTGAATTGTCTCTCATTCAATGGTTGAAACCACGTAAGGTTTGTGTTCCTAAGGGTTAGACCAAAGGCATTGTACTGCGTGAATAGATCCTCCACTTGTTCAGCTCTCAAGACTTGCCTGAACTCAGCCACATGATCGTAGGGATCTCCAGTGCCATCAAAGTAGTTTTTCATGGACTTAACTAGTTGGGTCGGTCTCAAAGTCCTCGTGTGCTCTCTTGGTCTTGGTAGAGGGAATTCATCCGCATTTCTTCGGTCCCCTGGGGCTCTATGTCCCTCAAGTTCCACTCTATTTGTTTCCGTTCTCATTCTTCCTCTTCCCAAGGAGTTGGCAAAGCTTACCTCAGGTCTGTCTCTCTTTATGTCTCTCTGAACTCCATGAGCATGGGACGTTCCAGCTCCCGGGTGGCCAGAGGACACGTTAGATTTTGGTTGGGGGAAAATAAAATCACCCATCCTAGTATAAGCATGTCTATCATGTTCGGTAACCACAAAGATCCTTTCTGAAGCGTGATCTAAATAGGTCACTCTGCCTAGGCTATCTGGATCTTTAAACTCATAGATCATGATTGTTCCTACATCAATTGGCCAATCAGATTTATACCTCCAAAAGGCTTCGTCAGTCTCTCGGTTCAGAAGCAGATCTATGCTCTTGTTGTCCTGGGGAACCCACTCGAGATTGAGGATTCTAGTAAGAACAGATTTCCCTCGAGGGGTCCTGGGTTCCACTCCTACGTTCCCTTGTTCTAGGTCATCTATGTCCGTCTCAAGGATCACATTCCCGAATTCATCTGTCCTCTCTGGGTGACTAGTGACCACGTATATGGTTCCCTCTTTATCAAGGTATGCACCCTTTTCAAACTTGACAGCAGGGTGCTCTAGCCCAATAGATTGGTCTGGGTTTTTGATTTGGACCACGGATCTTCCTAGGCCGTCCTCATAGATGCTAGCACCTAATCGGTTGGTCCTAAGGTATTCCAGCTGCGTCTTGTACGGGCCTTCTACCCTGTGTAAGTATGGCACTCCTGAACTTCCCGTAGGTCGGTCCATGCCTTGAGACATCTCTGATTCACTAGTCTCAGAGCTAGGGTAGTATGAGTGGTGGCTCAACTGCTGGGCCCAAGACCTAGCAGTGTGGTTGACACTAGCCTCTGAAGACCTAAGACTTTGTCTATCTCTCCCTAGATGTCGCCCTGATCTAAGGTTCATAAGCCTAATTGAATAGCCCCAAATTTGCCCAGGTACAACCTCGTTGCTGAGTTCTTTTGTATCAATCACTTGATTCTTTTTTAGTCGATTATCGTGTTTATGCTCTAGTCGGAAATCACATCGTCAGGAATATTTGAGTCAATTTTCGCACTGTAAGTTGATCGTTCCACGTTAGATTCTTTCCTTTAAGGTTATCACATCACAAAGAGATTATGTTTAATCTTGACTTGAGTGCATAGGTAGTCTTCAACTTGATTGATTCCTATCGTTGCCCTGACTTACTCCTAGCGCTAGTCGTTCTTAGCCTAAGCTAGGAATTGACAAAGGGAGTTGAGGATTTTCCAACCTTGAGTTTCTTTCCTTGTGTTTTGCCCTAGTGTGCCCAGGACGTGTGTTCCCAAGCTTGCACTTACTCTTGCTTAGAATGCCCTCAAGTGCTCTTACTGGACCTGTAAAAGTCCCACGGTTAGCTCAAGACTTCGATTCAAATGACACAATAGACCACTTTCATGCATGTAACTCATAGACCAAATTATCCTTTGCCTTTATGGAAAACAATCCCAAGGATCCCTCAGTTTTCCTACCTCGGGGTATGGTCAACTTCAAAATACCCTATCTAATAATCTTGATATTAATTTTCACATAACCAGTGGAAGTTTTGGTTGTACTCCCCATGAGCTTTCCAACAAAACAAGAATCACAGCAAAGGGATTTCGTATGAGAAAGTTATGTCAGTTCAGGCTTCAGGGATTAAAACAGGGTTCAAACAGGCCAATAGGGCAACAAGTTTTCCTCGGGTTATTTGCCTATAGCCTCCTTATGTGCTCTAGAGTCCATGATCCATGTCCAAAATTAGCCAAAATCTTCCAATTAAAAAACCCCTAAAAAATTTGGCCGAAATTGGCTGTCAATCGCCATCGACTGGGCTGTCAATCGCGATGGACAGGTGTCAATCGCGATGGACTGGTGTCAATCGCGATGGACTGGTGTCAATCGCGATGGACTGGTGTCAATCGCGATGGACTGGTGTCAATCGGGGTCTGGCAATCGCGATGGACTGGCTGTCCGTCGCGATGGATAGTGTCAATCGCGATGGATGCTATCAATCGCGATGGACTGAAATTTTGCAATTTTTTCAAAAATTTTTGTGGATCTGTGCTGTGCAAGGTCTCTAGTCTACTGTGGTACACTTAATTTTACCAAAAGATGAAAATTTCTGTCAATCGCGATCGACAGAAGCTGGCGACTGCGAGACAGTTCTGCACATTTCCGTACCTTTGCAACGTGCTGGAGGGGATGTTGCTACTGGAACCTGCAAAAACTCAACAAACATGCAAAAACAGTGCACACAAGATCACTCTCTCGCTCTCTCTCACAAGTGGAATGAGGGAAATGAAAGGAGGAAGAAGATATGATCAAAAAACTGAAATTTTTTCGATGATGGAGATGGAGGTGGGAGATGGTGAGGATGATGATGGTGATGATGGTGGTGAGGTAAGGAAGAGAAAAACAAGAAGAGTAAAGAAATTACCTACGACGCCAACGTCTCAACTCTACGTCTTACCATCACACGCTCGTCCTCAAGGCTCGATCCCCGGCAACGGCACCAAAATTTGGTGTAGCTCAGTGATGAGTAGCACCTCCTTTAATGTCAATCCGGGAAGACGTGAGGATGGTATGAAGACCTCGAGCAAGTGGATGCACAAGTGCATGAGTGAGAAGCACACAAACATGCACACACATACACACACACGTGCACACACGGCAAGACAAAGAGTGAGAAGCAATGGAGTTCTTAGATTACTTTCAAAAAGCTCTTACAAGTTCATTTCAATTAAAATCTAACCTCAAAAATGAGCTCTCTAGCTCTATTTATAGTTTCTGACTAGGTTTTGGCCCTGTCCAGACCTAGTGTCCGGCCTAGTTAAAAATTAGGTTCCAGGGCCAATTTGAGGGCTTAAACGGAGTCTAAAAAATACGAAAATTGATATGTAGGTACTTATAAGGCTCCTCAAGCTCAAGGACTCCTTGGCTTGCACAAAATGGAGCTACAAAAATATGAAATGGTATTTACAATGATTGTTAGTGATAAGAATCACTGTTATAAAGATGTTGATTTGGAAAAATTTGAAGGGCCTATCTGCCAGATTTGCGTCGATTGCTTTGTCTACTTAATCCTTCACCTCGCTCTGACTCTCTCCGCTGGCTTCCTTGTCTAGTCAGTCCTTGGGTGCCCATACTGCTCTCAACACTGTCTCCATAGGAGTGGCAACAGGCTTACAATCTTCAAGGCCAAAACGCTGCAATAATGTGTCAATATATTTTGTTTGACACAAAGCCATTCCACCATCAATTTTCATAAATTGAATGCCCAAATAGTGATGCAAATGCCCCAAATCAGACATCTCAAATGAGGCATGCAAATCAGCCTTGAAATCAGAAATATGCTTCTCAATAGGACCAATGAGCAGCATGTCGTCAACATAGACAATAATGATCAGAAGCACATCATTAGCACGCTTAACATATAAGATGCTTTCAGTTGGACTGTTCTCAAAACCATGTGCAACCAGATAGGCACGTATCTTCTCATACCAAGCACGTGGTGCTTGCTTTAAACCATATAATGCCTTCTTTAACTTGCACACCTGGTTTTCATGCCCTTTTTTGCACAAAGCCACGGAGCTAGAAAACATACACTTCTTCATGTAAGTCACCATTCACAAATGCTGTTTTAATGTCCAAGTGATGTATATTCCAACCATGATGGGCTGCAAGTGCACAAGTGCTCCGAACAGTAGTCATACGGCATGTAGGTGCAAAGGTCTCATCAAAATCAATGCCTCTTTCTTGTGCATAACGCTTTGCAACAAGCCTAGCCTTATACGTGTCAACTGTACCATCAGGTTTACGCTTCAGCTTGTATACCCACTTAGTGCCAATGTCGTTCTTTCCAAGAGGCAAGTCACATAAAGACCATGTACCATTCTTCATTATGGCATCATATTCAGATTGCATAGCAGCCAACCAATTTTTTGAATTTTGTGCTTCATCAAAAGAAACAGGCTCATTCTCATCACAGAGACTAGACGCAGCCATAGCATAGCAATCTGATGCAAAGGAGACACTATGAGAGCCTGAACGAGTACGATATGACAAAGGTGGATCTAATTTGCTGTCACGCAAAGTCTGCACCAGCCATTTTGGCATAGTTTTTGTCTGCTCAATATCATCTCTCTAATCAACAAGTGCATCATGTAAATCTGCATCAAATGATCTACATCATCATATGAAACCTGCAAAGGCTGAGAAGTTGCCGCATTAGGACGAGCACTAGACTGTCCACCTGAAAAAATGGCATCAAAGTATCATATGATGGAGAATGTTAATCTCCAAAAGAACAAGCTATCCTTGATGTTAGACCACCTCTATATCAAGAATAACTTTAAACTCCAACCAATTTTGGAAGACAAGTGCCAAACTATCAAGAAATTAGCTAACTATGAAGAAAGTCATTTCTCTGAAAAGTCTATTGCACATTAATCACTCATTGATTAATCATTTGTGTAAAGTTTCTTATAAAACTTTGTAGAATGTGTTGCCTAGAGGTTGCGCACCTTGTCCAAGTTAAAACACTTCAAAAGCTTGAGTACATTATGAGAAATGATTCAAACAATCTACCTATGTCTAAAACTGTCTCCCTGTAGAGTCGACTTTGACACCTGCAACTTCTAAGACATGGTTCTTCAAAAGTAGAACACGTTTAAGCAAATGCTTTTAGCCATAGATGGCTTACCTTCCAACTTAAATTTTGACTCCTCATTTGTGTAAAACTTTACACTATGCACTGAGTACTATCCATTTCTTTGATCATCAAAACTGCACCTGTTTCAGAAGACACTCAACACTTTCTCACATATAGATGTTCCTATCCGAAATTCTCTCAGCCTGTTTGCAATTGAAATCTCAAACTTTATCCATAGATAGATTAACTATGGACTTAGATGTGTACAAAAGGATTTCTCATAAGATTAAACACAGAAGGAGAATTAGAGAAAAGATCGACGCGCAATTCTCTGAAAACTTTTTCTTATCTTAACTCTTCATACATCTGATGGATGATACATACAATGTTCATCATCTACTCATCTATATTTCATCTCTCCCTCTCTTACACCTTCTCTACGACTATGAGCATGTACTTATATATACATATGAGTACTGATTCGTCATTACTTCAAGTATATTGAAGTATATACAGAACTAATGTACATATAATTTAAAGAACTTTGCTATCTGAATCTTCTCTTTACTTCATGAAATTGATCTTCAATCTTTTCTTCATCTCTTCACTTATAGGCTTTATATAATCACCAATTGTTGATTGTACTGCTCCAACAGCTCCCCCTCAATCATCAATTGTGATTACCTGCATCTTTTTTAGTCCTACCATATCTTTAAATCTCTGCAACTTTGGTCCATCCAAACTTTTTGTCATCATATCTGCAAGTTGATCTTTTGTAGGAGTATGCATAACCTCTATTTCTTTATCAACAACCTTCTCTCTCAAAAAATGATACTAAATCTCAATGTGTTTAGTTCTAGCATGAAATACAGGATTTGCTGCCAAATATAAAGAACTCATATTGTCTCCACAAATGATAGGAGTACTCTGAGCAATATCAAAACTCTTCATAAGAGTCTTTAACCATATTACTTCCTTTGCAGCTTCTACCATGCCTTTGTATTCTGCTTCTGTAGATGATAGATCAATTGTATGTTGCTTCTTAGAGCACCATGAAATTAGCTTATCTCCCACATAACACAAATATCCATGTGCTGATCTTCTATCATCAGAATTACCTGCCCAATCTGCATCACTGTATATTTTAACTCTTGTATCTGAAGTAAATCCATAATACAAACCTTCTTTAAGTGTGCCCTTGATGTACCTAAGTACTCTTTGTCCTGCAATCCAATGTTCCTTTCTAGGACAATGCATGAATTGAGATAGAACTCCAACTGCATATGGTAAATCAGGCCTTGCTAATGTAGCATAAATCAAGCTACCCACCAAACTCTGATAGAGCTTCATATCTTTGAATTCCTCTCCTCCATATCTAGTCAATCTATTCACTTCCATTGGAGTTGATGCTATCCTGCAGTCTTCCATTTTAAATTTGGTTAGCAAATTTTTCAGATACCTTTCTTGAGTTACACATACTCCATGTTGAGTATATGAAATCTCCATTCCCAAAAAGAATGACAAATTTCCCAAATCACTGATTTTGAATTCTTTCTCCATCTGTTTCTTAATCATGTGTATGCCTTTATCATCTCTTCCTGTAAGTATTATGTCATCAACATAAATACAAACATAAATAAATCCATCCTCACTTGCTTTGACTAACAAGCTACTATCTGCCTTTGATGCTTGAAATCCAAGTTCCTTTAGGAACTTTACAAGCCTATAATTCCATGCCCTTGGGGCCTGCTTCAACCCATACAAAGCTCTCTTGAGCTTACACACATAATTTGGATACACTTGATCTTTGAAACCATCTGGTTGTTCCATGTAGACTTCATCTGAAGTTAAACCATTCAAAAATGCATTCTTCACATCTAATTGAGATAATTTGCAACCTTTGCAAGCAGCAATTGCTATGAGTGTCCTTATGGTTGTCATCTTTGCAACAGGACTATAAGTTTCATCATAGTCCACACCATATGTCTGTGCATAACCCTTCACAACAAGCCTGGCTTTGTATCTAGATATACTTCCATCTGCAAATCTTTTTGTTTTGTAAACCCACTTACATCCAATGATCTTCTGACTATTTGGTTTAGGAACCAAATCCCAAGTCTCATTTTCCATCAATGCATCATATTCCTCCTGCATAGCTTTTTCCCAATTCTTCTTCCCTTTGGCTTCATCATATGTAGATGGATCTTCATCTGCTTTTAACATGTAAGCATAATCTTTAGTAGTCAAGAATGAAGTATCATAGCTATAACTTGTAGGTTGCCATTTATGCCTAGATGACCTTCTGACTTCTCCACTTCTTGAAGTTTCTGGTTCATCACATTCTGGATCAAATCTTGGCATTTCTTCAACTTCAACCTGTACTTCATTATTCTCATCTTCATCAAATATTTGAATCTTTGATTTACCTTTCTTTTGATTAAGAACTTCTTCAACATCTGCATCCACATTAAGTTTACCTGTATACCAAGTGCCTTGCTCATCAAATGTAACATCCTTGGACACAAGGAATTGCTTTGTGGATGGACTCCACAACCTATAACCCATCTACTTGTCATCATAACCAATAAATACATACTTCTGTGCTTTAGGTTCCAATTTATGCCTCAATTGAGATGGCACATATGCATATGCCAAGCAACCAAATATTTTACAATGGTCCAAGGTAGGTCTCTTACCCCATCAAGCTTCATATGGTGTCATACCCTGCAAATCTTTACAAGGTAACCTATTGACCAAATATGTGGCTATGTTTATAGCCTCAGCCCACAAATAATTTGGATAATTTTTCTCCTTCATCATGGATCTAGCAAACTCAACAAGAGTTCTATTTCTTCTCTCTGCTACCCCATTTTGTTGAGGAGAGTACCTGCAAGTAACCTCTCTCTTTATACCTACATTCCACAAGTAATCACTAAACTCATTAGAGAAATATTCTCCCCCTCCATCTGACCTTAGTCTCTTCAACTTATGACTTGTGATCCTTTCTGCATATGCATGATAGTGTTTAAATGTATTAAACACTTCTGACTTATCTTTGATCACATAGATTGTGATCCACCTGGTAGCATCATCAACATATATGACATAATATCTTGAACCATTTATGCTGAAATCTTTTGAAGGACCCCACACATCTGTATGTACAATTTCAAGTCTTTCTGAATACATAAAACCATGCTTATTATATGATTGCTTATGAGCCTTACCTAACTGACATGCTTCACATCTGTATGTCATGTGTTGACCTGCAACATTAGGCAATCCAGCACTGAACCATTGTTTATCATTTCTTTGATACCTCTTCCATTAAAATGTCCAAGTCTTTTATGCCAAAGATCCAATTCAGACACTTTTTGCTCTCCATATGTAAACATAGCATGTCCAATATTACCTTGTATCTTTAATGTGAAGAGCCTTCCTTCCTTCTTTCCTGTAACAATTTGTTTATACCCTTGACTAGGGTCTTCAACATAAACTCCATCATTAGTGAACCTTACCTCATATCCTTTTTCCACAATTTGTCCTACACTAATCAAATTCTTTGGTATTGTAGGAACATACAGAACCTTACTCAAGAGAGTGCTTCCATCTTTGGCTTTGACTGAACCAATTGACTTTACTTTGTGCTTTGTATTATCACCTGTTTGAACTGTATGATTAATTGCATTATGATCTAGATCAGTCATCAAAGCAATGGTTCCACTCAGATGGTTGCTACATCCTGAATCAATATAAAATACTCTCATGTCTTCATGTGAGGCTTCACATGTTGCATTCATAATAAGAGTCGAATATTCTTTCTGATCTGATGCATAATTGTAGAAAGTGTTATTATAGGATTGATTTTGGAAGCTTCTTCCTCCACTTCTTCCAAAAGAATTCCTACCACCTCTACAATTATTATGCCAACAATCATGAGATAAATGATTGGTCTTACCACAGATCCAACAAGCTCTAACATTATCTTTGTTATTTCAGCCTCTTCCTCTACTTCTACCACTTCCTCTTCCTCTTAGGAAGTTTGCTTGACTTGGAGTACCTTCATCTTCAACTAATTGTTGCTTTCCTTTGCTAGCTTTCTTCTTGTCTTTAGAATACATTGCATGACCTGCGCTCTTATCAACATCTCCTTTGATATCATTCTCAAAAGTTAGCATATGTCCTAACAATTGATTCAAATCAGGAGTGAAATGATCTAATGAAAGTTTTGTAGATAAAATAAAAGGCTTCCACTTCTCATCTCCTCTAAGTCCTGTGAGAATTTGTCTTACCAACTTATCTTCTTCAATATCTTCATCAACTGCACCTAAAGAATCAGCAATTTCTTTCATCTTTGTCACATAATCAGATATTGATTGTGAAGCCTTCTTCTTGAAGGTAGTAAACTCTGCCCATAATGAGGCTTTCCTTGATTTGGTTGTATTCTGAAAATGCTCTTCCAAAGCATTCCAAATGTCACTTGCACTTTCAAGTCCTCTGATATGAGGAAGCAAATAATCATTTACTCTGGCTTTTCTTCCTCTCCTGTTATGTATCCCATCAGATCGTTGCTCATAAGATGAGCTTCCATTCTCATAGACCAAGCTGGATAGTTCTCTCTATCCAACTTTTCAATTTGGAGACTATCTCCCATCCTTGCTTCACCTATAGTCTCAAATCTTTAATCCTTATAAGAAATGAATGTACTTTGACTTCGAGTGTTGCTCCTTCTGATCCTTTTGATGACCTTTATGTGTCTTCCTTCAGTCTTCCTATCACACTTTATTCTTTTGAACCTTCAAGATGTGAAATTTGTATGTCTGCAACAATCGGAGTCTTCCTTTCCTCAATTTTGATACTTCCTGCTCTGATACCATTGATGGAGAATGTTAATCTCCAAAAGAACAAGCTATCCTTGATGTTAGACCACCTCTATATCAAGAATAACTTTAAACTCCAACCAATTTTGGAAGACAAGTGCCAAACTATCAAGAAATTAGCTAATTGAGAAGAAAGTCATTTCTCAGAAAAGTCTGATGCACATTAATCACTCATTGATTAATCATTTGTGTAAACTTTCTGATAAAACTTTGTAGAATGTGTTGCCTAGAGGTTGCGCACCTTCTCCAGGTTAAAACACTTCAAAAGCTTGAGTAGATTATGAGAAATGATTCAAACAATCTACCTATGTCTAAAACTGTCTCCCTGTAGAGTCGACTTTGACACCTGCAACTTCTAAGACATGGTTCTCCCAAATTAGAACCCGTTTAAGCAAATGCTTTTAGCCATAGATGGCTTACCTTCCAACTTAAATTTTGACTCCTTATTTGTGTAATACTTTACATAATGCACTGAGCACTGTCCATTTCTTTGATCATCAAAACTGCGCCTGTTTCAGAAGACACTCAACACTTTCTCACATATAGATGTTCCTATCCAAAATTCTCTCAGCCTATTTACAACTAAACTCTCAAACTTTATCCATAGATAGATTAACTATGGACTTAGATGTGTACAAAAGGATTTCTCATAAGATTAAACACAGAAGGAGAACTAGAGAAAAGATGGACGCGCAATTATCTGAAAACTTTTTCTTATCTTAACTCTTCATACATCTGATGGATGATACATACAATGTTCATCATCTACTCATCTATATTTCATCTCTCCCTCTCTTACACCTTCTCTACGACTATGAGCATGTACTTATATATACATATGAGTACTGATTCGTCATTACTTCAAGTATATTGAAGTATATACAGAACTAATGTACATATAATTTAAAGAACTTTGCTATCTGAATCTTCTCTTTACTTCATGAAATTGATCTTCAATCTTTTCTTCATCTCTTCACTTCTAGGCTTTTTATAATCACCAATTGTTGATTGTACTGCTCCAACATCATACATGTCTTTGGAGCTAACAGATGTCTCCTTAGTACATGAAAGTAATGGCTGAATAGCATCTTCCTTAAAGACAACATCACGGCTAACCAGAATGCGTTTAGTCTGTGGATGATACAGATGATAGCCTTTACTTTCAGAACTGTACCCAACAAAAATACATTTTACTGCCTTATCATCCAATTTTCTGCGATGTTTTTCAGGCACAAGTGTATGCTAAACAACCAAAAACACGCAGATGAGCAATAGATGGCTTGCAGTCATGCCAAGCCTCATGTGGAGTGATAGACTGCAGTGCTTTAGTGGGACACCTGTTCAGTACATATGCTGCATACATGATAGCCTCAAGCCAGAAACTATGTGGTAAAGCCTGACTTCTGACCATGCACCTCGCCATCTCCATGAGTGACCTGTTCTTTCGTTCAGCAACTCCATTCTGTTGAGGTGTATAAGGCACTATACACTGGTGTTTTATCCCACGTTCAGCCATAAATGCATTAAAATCAGAAGACATATATTCCCCCCCTCGATCAGAACGAAGGGTGCCCATTTTACATGCTGACAGATTTTCAGCCAAAACCAAAAACTATTTAAAGCACATGAACACTTCGGACTTTGCTTTGAGTGGATATACCCATGCATGCCTGGAAAAATCATCAATGAAATTCATGAAGTAAAGGTAATTTCCAAAAGAGGGTGTATGCATTGGACCACAAACATCACTATGACAAGCTGCAATTTCTGTGTAGCCCGAACTGAACCATCTTTTGGAAAGGAGGAACGTTGCATTTTGCCCAAAATATAGCCTTCACAAACATGTTTTCTAGGTGCCTCAAGTTTGGGCAAAGAGGACACCATTTCAGATTTCTACAAGCGTAGCAAAGAAGTCCAATGGTAGCACATCATTCTATCCGAAGACCATATGAAATGGCGTGGCATTGAGTACCATTTTGTGGGCAACTCGATATGCCCAAACAGCATGGTGAAGTTGTTTGTCCCAATCAGAGCATTTATTGTCTACGAGTTTTGTCAATACATAACATAGATCTTCTCTTTGCTCTCTGCTTATCTGTTAGCTTGTGGATGATAAGGGATAGACTTCTTATATATCACCAAGAATTCTTGGAGAAGGTTGTCAATCACTTCATTCAAGAAGTGCGCGCCTCTATCGCTTAGTAACTCTATTGGTAGTCCATATCTCATGAGCATGTTCTCAAATAAGAACTTAGTCGTCGTTTGAGCATCATTCTTTTTTGTGGCTTTGACTTCTACCCACTTTGTGAGTTAATCTGTGGCTACAATAATGTATTCGGCATGGGAGTTTCTAGCTAGTGGGTTAATAGGGCCTACAAAGTCGATACTCCACTTCCAAAATGCACGTCCTCCCATCATTGGTCTGAAAGGCATCTCATCTTTTCTGATTGGATGTTGGGCACATTGGCATGTGTCGCATTTCTTCACATAGGTATGTGAATCCATATGAAGAGTGGGCCACCAAATTTCTTAAAATAGGATAGTCTTAATTACTCGATCAGGGTGAAAGTGTCCACCTACAACACTACTATGGGTAGTTTCTAAGATTTTCAAATAGTGTGATTCATGATTGCACAATCTTAGGTAATCATCTTTGCCTCTTCAATATAGGTTTTCTCCAACTAAGGCATAGTCCTGAGCCTCTTGCTCCATGCTCCATTTTCTTGCTAGACTAGCCTCATTGGGTAGCATTCCCGATCTCATAAATTCTACCATGGAGTGCTCCAATCTAGAATTGACGACACATGATAAAGGGTAGCATGCTCCACTTGGGATTTTTCCTGGCACACTAGACAATGCTTAATCCACTCATGTATTTATCTATCCATACTAGGCCAATACACTCCGAAACATTTTAGATTCTACAATGTTCATTGTTTAGAATAGTGATTTCCTAGCATTCCTTCATGGCCTTGTTGCAACCAACTACTATGTTCATCATCCTCAACACAACAAGATAATACACCCTCGGTATCTTGTTTGTACATGCTTCCTACTAATATGTGACATTTTTGGGATTTTACAATTTCTTCTTTGTTTGTTTTCACATTCTTATTTGCTAGTCCAAAGGTTAGGATTGGTACCAACTTATTTTCCCATTTAGGAACACCTTCTAAATTTAACAGATAAGTGTCAAGTAATTCATCAAACACTCCTTGTGATGGCTCTCCTAAAGTGATGTGAGAAAGATGATCTGCCTTGAGGTGGGTCCTGCCTTTCCTGACAACAACTTCAAACTCATATTCCATTAGTAAGAGGAACCATCTTACTAAGCATCTTGTATTGCACGGTTTATTGACCAAGTATAATACATCTTGATGATCAGTGAAAAACTTGAACTTGTTGGCGAATAGGTAGTGTCTAAACTTCTTCACTACATATACCATGCCTAAGCCTTCTCTTTCGATTGTTGTATAGTTTTGCTCGGCTGCATTTAGTTGTCTACTAGCATATGCCATAGGCAAATCTAAATTTCCTTCACATGTGGGTTGTGCTAGCACATATCCTATTGCGCGATTGGATGCATCCACACGGACATGAAATGGTTTATTCCAATCAGGAGTGGTCAGTATTGGTGTTGTGCACAAATGTCTCTTCAGCTCATTGAAGGAATTTTCACATTCGTAGTTCCACTCAAAATTTGTCAATAGAGCATAAAGAGGTATAGCTATGATCACATACATAAGGATAAACCTACAGTAATATCCACAATGGCCCATAAAGGCTTGTACCTCTTTAACATTCCTCAGCCTTGGAAACTCTGCTATGCCCTTACTTTGTCCTTATCTGTTGATATTCCATTCTTAGAAACAATATGAGCTAAGATCTTACCTTGACATACCATGAACACACACTTTTTTGGGTTCAGACAAGCTCGATATTCTCTACACTTGTTGAAGATCTGTCTAAGCTCAGGAATGTGGTATCTTCTTTCGTGGGAATGAGCACATAAATCATCCACATATACTTCCAAGCTCTTTCACAAGAACTCTTTGAAGACATGATACGTGATCCTTTGGAATGTTGTAGGTGCATTCGTGAGCCCAAATGGCATCACACGAACTACAAAGATTCCCCACTCTATGGCAAAGGCCGTTTTGTGTTGATCTTCTGGGGCAATGGCTACTTGGTTGTTACCTAAAAATCCATCAAGAAAGCTATAAACTTCCTTGCCTACAACATGCTCCAATAAGTGTTCAGTGATTGGAAGCGGATAGCTATCTCTTATGGTAGCGACATTAGCTTTTTTAAGGTTAATACAAACACACAATTTTCCATTCTTGTTAGGCACCACTACAATACGGGACACCCATTCAGTATGCTCAATCTCATATATAAATCTAGCTTCAATCAGTCTATCAATTTCTTCTTTTATTTTTGTAGCATAAGTGTCATTATATGTGTAGGGCTTCTGTTTGGTGGGCTTGGCATAAGCTATCATGGGGATCGTATGAGAGCATATTTTCGGATCCACTCCCTTCAAGTCTCTATAGTTCCATGCAAACACATCCCTATATTCCCTCAATAAAGCTACCAGCTCTACTTCTTCCTCTGCACTTAGGTCTTCTCCTATGTATGTACATCGCTCTTCATTCTCTTCAATGGTCACTACAATTTTTTTTGTTTTTCTCTTTATAATCTTATGCTTCTTCTGTGATGGCCTCTCTTTTAAGCATTTGTACCAAAATTTTCCACTCTTCAACTTCATATTTCTTGAAATTCTCTGGTACTTCAAACAATGATTCCTCTTCTTCTTGTTTCACTATTTTTCTTTTCTTTTTCTTTTGACTGCCTTCACTTCCGTCCTTTGAATTTATAGCTTTAATGCTTGTGAGAGGTTCTTCTTCTTTTTGGGTAAATACTCCTATGTCTTCTAGATAGTGCTTCTCTAAATTAAAGCAACTATCCATCACAATGGACTCTAGATCATCATCATTCTCTTCTTCTTCTTCTATAACATCACTAGGGTTACATTCTTCTAACAAGGGCTGACACATAAACTCTAAGATATCATAACCCTCCTCATCACAATGAGGTGTCCACTATTCTTCATTGACTGCAATGTCCATGGGGGCTAAGATTTCTACCCAACCATGAGACTCAAATTCCTCATCTGGAAAGATCATTGGTGTGTAGCCTGGGTCCTTAACCGGTCTACCCCTTGAGAAGTTCCTTCTTCTCTTGATTTTAGGCATTTTTCCTCTTCCTCTACAACCTTGCACATCCACAAATGAGTATCTTCATGCATCCAGGATGGATCAGGTGAACTTTTAGAATGCACAGAGATATAATCTTCTTTTGCTTTGTGGATAGGATTCCACTGTAGGGGTGGTATATCTCTAAAGGTATAATCCTTTAGATTGACCTTGGTGGTGACCCCTAAGTGCTGTAAGTACAAGGAGTTGGTTCCCCAATCTTGTACTATTTGTAGTTGTCATAGGAAGGGTCTTCCTAGGATCATCTCATAGACATTATTTTTGCCAAAGTCACATATAGCAAAGGTGTGCTCAAACTCTACACCACAAGTGGTTAGACTTATCCCTTCTAGCAATCCTAGAGGTCTTTCAACATGGTCGTTAGCCATTCGAAGCTTCATTCTAGTTGGTCTTAATGCAGGTTTGCCCCATTGCTTCCACAAGGAGGTGGTAGCAATCGCAACACCAGCATAAGAATCTAAGACAGCTTTTGTTGTGTCACCTTGGTAGGTGATTGGAAGATAAGTATTACCTTCTTCACCTTCACTCATGTCTCCTATTTTGTCTAGATGTATCTCTGGGACTTTTTGCTTAGAGCCTGATTTTGGCATATTGGAATCAAGTTCTGGAACTTGATCCGCCACATGATTCCATAACTTAGGTTTTACTTTGGGCAGCTCTTCTAAGGTGAGATGACATTGAACCTTAGTGTTCTTCATGACATGAGTGTTTCTTGGAACCACTATCTGTTTCTTATCAATATTGTGGGAGCTCTAATCTGGACAGATTCAGATTCCCATGGGCTTATGAATTGTGGCAACTCCTGTAAAGAATTAGATTCAAAATCTAATCTTTCCTCTTCATGTTGCTCTGCTTGGTCTCCATAAATAGATGGAATGTCTTGAGAAAATTGATCATGAAGATCATCAATCTCAGGAATAGGAGGGGGATTACCGATCTCCTTGGCCAATTTCTCTTCTTGTATTTCCTGCAAGAATTCTTGAGAGTACTATTGAATTGAAAGAGGTGTTCCATCATCCACTGAATCAGGAACATAAGCTTTCATTGGCGGTGAGCTTTCTCTTTCAACAAGTGGTTGAGCTTGTGGTGGTAAAGAAACCTACGGTTTGTTTACCAACTGCTCTAATCTTTCTAATAAGCCTTGGAAATGCAAACCCGGTTTGATAGAATTTGTTTGATTGAAAATTTGACTGGTGTCAAACATAGCCTGAGCTAGCTCTACCATTTTTATGCACATTTTTATTCGTTCAATCTTTAAATCTACTCTAGGATAACTCTTGTCAAGGTTCGGAGTTGTTGGCCCTTCTTGAAGTCGTGCCTAGTAGTCCTTGAACATCATGTCGAAGCCATCTGGGGTTGGATCTGCAAGAACGGACCCTGGTTGTGGTTTATTTATAGTGACTGGTGGGGTGGGATGAGCTGGAGTGGATGGAGCTTTGGCATGCGAGGGGGTTTGAGATGCAATGTCTTCTATTTTAGTTTTTGCATCTTTCAGGCTTTCTTCTGGTTTGGATAGCTTTTTATTCCACTTAGGATTGGTTCTCTTCCTGGTGTCCTTCCATGTTCTTGTTTTCCTCTTAGTAGGCTCTCTTGATTCAGTGGCTCTGATTGCTCTGCTAGTTTGTCATGTTGTAAGTCTTGTGCCCTAGTAACTGCCTGTATAGGAGCCACATTACTGCTACTTGAACTTGAATCCACCACTAAGCCTACCACATTAATGGGTGTAACTTTGGGTGCACTAGAGGGGTTCTTGGGACACTCTCTTGAAAGATGTTCTATGCCACACTCAGGACAGAAGCCTTGTATTGTGATGTTTTGTCCTTGTCTCGAAGTCTGTGAGTGGGGGCATTCACAAATGAAAAGGTCACCTTGACATCTAAAACATGGTCCTCTAGGGGCTTGTGGTCTCACTTCTCTCGATTGGGGCCTGGGGTTAGGATTCATTCACATGATATTGGAGTAGTCTGGCTCCCAATTTCGTTCCATACATGGTGGCTCGTATTGATAGGAATAAGCCTTACTATGCTCTAGTGACTCTGTGTAATAAGCTTATGGAATATCTTCATGGGAGTAGTTTGAACTATGAGCATGAGAGTCATTTTCTAAGTCCAATGGGGTAAGTGGCACCAATGCTCTATTAGGGTTTTCCTCTGCCACCACATACTTAATTGGAATCACATTGGTAGGAGCTAGTGGTTGGTTTCCTAGGACTGGTTGTGGCCTATATGGTGCCGGATTTTGCAATTGTGGCCTATAATATGGCTATTGATATTGGTTCTGATACCTACCCTACTGGTAAGGTTGCTGATAATTTTTTCTGACAGCCTGCCTATTGTATGGACAATCTTGACCCATATGGTTTGTGTATTTTCTCTCAATGGTGCAATATGGAGCATTCGGTTCTCTCAGGTTCTAATTTTGCAATGGGCATACATTAGCCATGTGGTCTCCTCCACAAGTATAACATTGCTTCAATGAGGCGACCCTTGGTGTTTGTATATTTTGGACTCCTAGCTTTCTTGCAACCTGCTCAGCTATCTCATCTATCTCCGTGGAGGTTCTAGAGGTATGACTTGTAGAACTATCGAAACCCTTATACAGTTTGGACAATTCTAATTCCTCACCCAAGTTGTTTTCTATGTCAATGCACATCCACACACACTCTTCTATGGATCTAGGCTCTTTCAAGTACACATATGATCTTAACTTGGTGCTTAATAAGCCATCTAAAAACAAGGCCACTTGTTTGGCCGGTGTGGGTAACTCTAGGATAGGGCATCTTTCTAAGTACTGTCTAAATTATCTTCTTTCAAGTTGCATTGTTTCTTGGGGTTTCTGCTTGAAGCTGTGGATCAAGGATGATTTGTTATGCCTGATACCACTCTTGGAAAATTCTACAATGAATTCCTCTAGCTGTTGACTTATGTTTTGATAATTGCGACTATTTAGAGGTTGAAACCAAGCTAAGGTAGTACCCTTAAGAGTCAAATGCCTTGAGTTGTATGAACAAGTCCTCGACCTATTCAGCCCTTAACACTTGTTTGAACTTGGCCACATGATCATAAGGATCTCCTAACCCATCAAAATAGTTCTTCATTGCCTTGACCACTTGAGAGGGTCTAAGGGTTCTTGAGTGCTCTCGAGGTCTGGGCAAGGAGACATTATGTTCATCTCTTTGATGCCTATTTGCTCGATGTCTCTCTCTTTTAGGTCTTTCACCCTCATTTCCTGATCTATCTCTACCCACCGTGTGTGCAAAGCTTACCTCAGGTATCTCTCTGATTCTTTCCCTTTGGGTTTCATGAGCCTTGGATGATAGTGCTCCTTGGAGACCTTGGGAAACATTAGATCTTGGTGGTGGAAAAATCAATTCACCTTGCAAAGTGTAGGCATGCCTATCATGCTATGATACCAAGAACATTCTCTCCAATGTATTATCCAAGTAGACAACTTTGCTTGGTATTTCCGGATCTTTGAATTCATAGATGGTGACTATTGGGCTAGGTTGATCTATCTTGAATCTCCAAAACGCTTCCATTGTTTCTCTATTCAAGAACAGTTCTATGCTTTTGTTGTTATTTAGGGATCCAATATGAAGTGATCACTCTGGTCAAGGCTGACCTGCCTCTAGGAGTCTTGGGTTCTCATCCTACATCTCCTTGCTCTAGGTTTCCTATCTCATTCTTAGGAATGACATTTCCAAACTCATTTGCCCTGTCAAGTACGTTGGTAACCACATACACGGTTCCTTCCTTATCAATGTATGAACACTCTTTGAGCTTGACCACTGGGCGTTCAAGTCCAAAGGGTTGATCTGGTTTTTTGAGTTGGATCACTGATTGCCTCATGCCATCGTCATAGATGCGAGCACCTAATTGGCTGGTCCGAATATATTCCAATTGTGTTTTATAGGGACCTTCCGGTGTCTGCAAATAGCCAATGTTTGAGCTACTTGTGGGTCTCTCTTGTCACGAGGAAGGAGATAAGGAAGAGAGCTCACACACACACACTCTCACTCTCAAGGAGAAGCACACACACAAATTGAGGCAAGGAAGAATGATCTTCTTCTTCTTCTTCTATTACATAAAAGGAATGTACAAGAATGACCCAAAAACAAGAATATAACAAGTGCAATATATAAAGACCAGTACATAAGGAAAAACCTAATGTCTGCGAATGAGTGAGCTGTCAAGAAACAAATGTATCATCACTCTCGGTAGATAAATCTAATAAAGCTCAATGAAGTATCCCTAACATATACCGGCATGACCACTATACATGTCAGAGAAACGAACAACTTGTACGTGTCATCCTGGATCATCACATGTTGAGATTGATATCTCAACACTCCCCCTCAAGCTCAACGCCATATCCTGTAATCCAAGCATCTTCCAAAACTTCTTCAACTTCTCAGCTCCAAGTGCTTTGGTGAAAATATCAACAACCTGCTCATCTGCTCTCACATAAACAAGATCAATATCACCTGCTAATACCTTCTCTCTGATGAAGTGATAATGTACCTCGATATGCTTTGTTCTAGCATGGAAAATAGGGTTCCGTGCTAACTGTATGCTGCTAAGATTATCACGATAGATAGTGATAGGCTTTTGCACTTCCACACCTAAATCTACAAGTAACATCTCTAACCATGGTGCCTCACATGCTGCCGTTGCAGTACCTCTATACTCAACCTCTGTACTCGACAAAGCAACAATGGGTTGCTTCTTACTACTCCATGTAATAGCTACACCTCCAAGTGAGAAAAGAAAGCCACTAGTAGATCTTCTATCTGGAGTACTACGAGCCCAATCTGCATCGGTGTATCCATGAACCTGCAAATCTACACCAGCTTCATAAAACAATGCATAATCCAAAGTAGCACTCACATAACGTAGAGTGCGCCTCAGAGCATCCAAATGTGGCTTCCTGGGAACTTTCATAAACTGACTTTCAAGTCCAACAGTGTAGCTTAAATCAGGCCTTGTAATTGTAAGATATATAAGACTTCCCACAATTTTCCTGTACATAGTAGCATTTTCCAATGCTTCACCTGATGTAGTATCCAATTTCAAATTCTGATCTAAAGGCATAGAAATTGGCTTACAATCAGCCATACCATACTTTTGCAGCATATTCAAGGCATATTGCCTTAACAGGGTCTCTCTAGAATTACTTTAGAATAGGCGATACATGATACTGGGTCTGACGATATGATACTTGTGGTTGGCGGTACTTGGAATTCCATGATACGATACTTGATACCACCACAATACACGATACCATATTTTCAGGATACGATACCTTTCTTTTCCATGATACACGATACCACTATGGATGATACCACCTCAAGTGATACGATACTGCCAAGGGGATACCAACTTCCACGATACGATACTGCTATCCAAACGATATGATACTAGAAGTGGTCACTATACGATATTGACATGTCTCGTGATACGATACTGCTGGCAAGAGGATACAATACTAGGAGATCTAAGGCACCATATGATACCAAGTCACCTCGCGATACGATACCTCTAGTTGGACGATACCTCAATTCTCACGATACAATACCTTCTAGGTGATCAGGATACGATACCACCAGACTCATGATATGATACCCTTGAATTGACACGAGACAATACCACTTAAACATGATCGCAATACCTTGACCTGGTGATACATGATACCTTGATGATATCACGATATCTCAAGGAGGAGTTACATGATACTCGACAAGTATTACGATACACAAAAGTTCTAGTATCACGATACCAAAACTCAATCAGACATGATACTTGGCATTTTTTACACCCAAATTCAAAACTTTTTGTGGATATATGTACCTTATGCCCTTCTTGTCAGACTTATGTGCTTGTAGGTGCAAAAACTCTCACCTATTCCATGATATTGCACTTGCAATACCAGACGCAATTCCTCTCATGCCGTGTGACTCTCACTCAATTTTTGGGGTATTTTGAGCATATTTCAAGAGTATTCTTCAGCGTTTCAGCTCTACATCGCCTCTAGGCTTCTTGCTCGGAGCCTTAAGTGAAAACAAAGTGAATGTACATTCGAAAAATGAAAAAAATCAGAGAAGATGAAGATGGGAGAAGAAGGTGATGATGATGATGATGAAGGAGAAGAAAGAAGCAGAAACTGAACTAGAAAAGACTATTTTTTACCTTCCAACATCGCTACTCTATGTCTTACCATCACATGCTTGTCCACCAAGCTCTCTCCCCGACAACGACACCAAATTTGGTGTCACTTTGGCACAATGGTAAGTACCAACGTGAGGAGATTCACCTCATAAATGTCAATCTATGGAGACATGAGGACTGGTATGAAGACCGTGAGCAAGTGAGGGCACAAGTGTGTGAGTGAAAGCACACAAGCATGCACACACATACACACACATGTGCACAAGGTAAGAGCAAAGAGTGGAACAATGGAAGGACTTTGATTACAAAAGAATTCTCTTACAAGATCTCAAATCTCTAACAAGATAACCTCCAAAATGAGCTCTCTATCTCTTTTTATAGTTTTTCGAGTGGTTTTGGCCCTGTCCAGACCTAGTGTCCAGCCTAGTTAAAAATTAGGTTCCAAGGCTTATTTAAGGGCTCAAAGGGAGTCTAAAAATTATGAAAATTGGTAGGATGATACTTCTAATACTCCTCAAGCTTGAGGACTCCTCGGCTTGAACAAAATGGAGTTGCAAAAATTTGACATTCTCTTCTTGGAGCTCTCTTCATGCTCCATCTTCTTGTGTGTCCACTTCTTTGATGTGATCCCATGCTTTGTCCTTAACCTTGAGCTTCAACACTTCTCTCCTAACAAGAATAGTGGGTGCTCTCACTTGGATTGATCTCTCTTCCCAAGATCTTGTGAAGTGAGGTAACTATTGCAAAGATTTAGATTCAAAACTCGTGCACTCACTAGACCAATCCTCCACTTGATGTCCATAGATAGATGGGATGTCTGTAGGGAACTGTTCTCTTGAGTCATCAATCTCTGTCATTGATGGCTGTGTTTAATGTTCTTGCCTCCATCTTTCCTTTTTAATCTCTCTTAAGATGGCATGTGAATCCATGTAGCCCATTTGATGATCTTCTAAGTCTGACCTAGCCCTTTTGGATATATTTGTCTCTAAGTGGTCCTCTGGTCTAGTTTGGGTGCTAGAGCTAACTTTTGTTGTATTTGATATTAGTTTCTCTAACCTTTCCAGTAATCCTTGGAAATGTAGTGGTTTAGCCATAACTTTCTAATTGAGGTACTAGGATGCCTTAAACATTACTTGTGCCAATTCTACCATTTTCATGCATAGTTTGGTTCTTTCTATTTCCAAGTTGGCTTTAGGATAGTTCTTGCTAGATTCTCCTACCTGTGGTCCTTCTTGTATCCTAGCCTGGTAAGCCTTGAGCATCATGTCCACATTTTTTGGGGTGGGGTCTACTAGTATTGATCCTGCCTTTGGGGTTGCCACATTCGGTTCAACCTCTTGTGATGCCATTTCTAAAATCTTAGCTCTCATTTCCCTCAGGCTTTCCTCCAACTCGGTAATCTTTTTTCTCCATTTTCTCTTATGTCGCTCTCTTGAATCTTTCTTGGTTCTTGTCTTCTTTCCTATTGATTCTCCTATGTCGTTGGCTTCAGCTATTCTTCCGAGGGTCTCTGGTTGCATCTACCTTCGTGCTTGGGATCTAGTTACTACCTGGATGGGTATATACTAGGGTATGGAACCTTTTGTGTGTCGCCCTATTCCTATCACATTGATGGAAGGTCACTTGCGTGGGTGCATTAGCGGAGTTCTTAGGGCAATCTCTTATAAAGTGATTCTTTCCACATTCAAGACAAAATCCTTGAATATTGAAATATTGTGGCTACACATTAGTTGCGGCGTGTGGATAATCACGTATGAAATGGTCTCCGTGGCACTTGAAACATGGTACTTTAGGTCCTTGGGGTCTTGGTTGTCTAGCTTGTGGTCACGGGTTGGGATTGGTGTACACGAACCTGAATGTAATCAGGTTCCCAATTTGGCTCGTACACAGGACTCTCATAATATGGATCTAGGTTTTTTAGTGATTCCGTATAATATGCAGGTGGGCTATCTACATGGGTGGAGTCAAAACTGTTTGCATTAGGTTCAATTTTTGTGATCAAAGGAGTTGTAGATACTAATGCCCTGTTTGATTCTCTTCTGGAGTGGCATACTTCACAGAAACTACATTGGCAGGGGTGGAGGTTGTTGTCATAGAACAAGTTGGGGTCTAGGCTATGCTTGATATGGAATCTCATACTGAGGGGGGGCACGATGTCATTGCTATGGCTGGTACTACCCTTGGTATCTACTTGGCTCATATGATTGAGGATAACTTTGTCTAACCACTTGTTTATTATATGGACAATATTGAGTAGTGTGGTTAGTGTACCTATGCGCTATGGTATAGTATAGGCCATTGGATTTTCCTATGGGTTGCATTGTATTTGGACACATGTTTGCCATGTGATCACCTCCACAAGTGTTACACCTTCGAGGGGGGGCTAATTTGAGGCCACATTTACTAGAGACTCCAAGCCATTAGGCTACTTGTTCCACTAAGTCCTCTATAGAATTTGAACATTTGGATGAGGCCTCAGTTGTGCTATCAGAATCTTTATGCACCTCGGAGAGTTCTAGCTCTTCCCCTAAGTTATCCTCTATGTCTACACAAATGCGCAAACATTGATACAAGGTCCTTGGTTCCTTCAAGAATACATATGACCTAAGCTTACCACTCAACAAGCCGTCGATGAACAAAGTTATCAACTTAGCTTATGTGGGTACTTCCAATGGAGGGCATCGCTCTATGTAGCATCTCAATCTACATCCAACCATCCTTACTGTCCCTTGATGTGTTTGTTTGAATGTGTTTATTAATGATGATTGTGCCTGATTCCACTCTTGGAAAAATCCGTAATGAAGGCCTCCATCATATGGTGGATGTCTCTAAATTGGTGCTGGTGCAATGGTCAAAACCAATCCAACACATCACCCTTCAGAGTAAGTCCAAAAGCATTAAATTGTGTGAACATGTCTTCAACTTGTTCAACCTGTAACACCTGTTTGAATTCAGCTACATGCTGATAGGGATCTCCATATCTGTCAATGCAATTCTTCATAGCCTTCACTAGTTGAATGGGTCTCAAAGTCTATCACATAATCCTAGTAGGAGATGGTTGACCCATGCCTTAAGAGAGAGGATTAGGAAGTAATCCTCAACCATGGCTTTTGGGGCAAGTGGTTAACCCATCGCACTCCTAACCAGGAGGTTGCGAGTGCCATTCCCAACATTGGTATCAGAGCCTAGTTGGAAATTGGGCAAGACAGAGGTTCCCACCTCATTCGTGGGCACTTGCAAAAAGCGCTTATCCATGGTGAGTGTGAAACTATCCTTAGATGAAGGCGCATGGGCATTTGGGCACCCATAGACGGTGGGATAGGTCCAAAATTGGTCCATGTGTTGGAGTCTGAGGTTGATGGAAGCACTCGTGCATGGAAAGTGGGTCCAAGTATTAGATCGAAGGGTCCACAAGTGAGCATTGAGGACAATGCCCAATCTAGGGGGGCATGAATGTCACATAATCCTAGTAGGAGATGGTTGAACCATGCCTTAAGAGAGAGGATTAGGAAGTAATCCTCAACCATGGCTTTTGGGGCAAGTGGTTAGCCCATCACAATCCTAACTAGGAGGTTGTGAGTTCAATTCCCAACAAAGTCCTAGGGTGGTCTCTAGGCCTAGGTAGGGGGAAGTCATTCCTACCCCTTTGAGCTCTATGGTCCCAAGTTTGATCTCTTTCCGCTCTCCCACCTTCTATCGTGATTTTTTCTCTCCCTATGCAGTTGATGAAATTATTCTTTGGTCCGTCCTTGTTCTTCTCTTTGTGTCCTTGAGATGTGTTGGTACCCGAATTCTCCTTAGACACATGTGATATCATCATTGGAAAAACTAATTCTCCTCCCCATGTATATGCATAACAACTATGTTCTGTGACTTTATACACCCTTTCCAATGTGTCATCTAAGACTATTTTCCCTAGGACCTTTGGGTCCTTCAACTCATAAATCATTGTTGTTCCTCTAGTCGTAGGGTGCTTTGGCTTGTGTCTCCAAAATGCTTCATTGGTTTCTTTATTCCAAAAAAGCTCTATGCTCCTATTGTCCACTTAGGATTCAATACTCTCGTTAGTAGAGATTTGCATCTAGTCGTACTAGGTTCTTTGATCTGTTTCCCTTGTCCTTCCATTCCTAATTCTGCAGTTTTTATCACCTCACCAAATTTGCTCCTTCTTTGTCTATGTAAGCCTCATCTTCAAACTTCACCGTTGGATACTCCAATCCAATGGGTTGGTTACGATTATGCAATTGGATTATTGACCTACGAAGGCCATCTTCATATACTCGGGCACCCAATCTATTCGTGTGGATGTACTCCAACTGAGTCTTGTAGGGTCCCTCTGTCTTGCCTAGGTGGGCTACACTAAACAAAACCCCTAGTCTCTTTTGTTGAAAGACATGACTGATTCGCTCATGTTCGAACTAACCTCGTATGGATAATTGCCCAATTGCTAAGCCCACAATTGTGTTGTAGTTCTCACACTGGCCTTAGAAGATCGAACAATCCGCTTATCAGTTCTCCCTAGGTATTTCCCAAATCTAAGGTTCATTAATCCTTATTTCACCTCTTCACACTCACTCTTTCGATTAGGTCAATCACTTAGTTCTTTTGATATTCCATTTGAATTTTTTTTCTTTTCCAGATTTGTCGAGAGGAATTGTTTTGGTATGTTCAACTTTTTGTTTAGTGATGCGTAATCACGTTACAATGTTCTTTTAGTACTAGATCACGATACCCGCTTGTTCTCTCTCTCTCTCTCTCTGTCCCCTCAACCACCTCTTCTTATGCTAGAGCAAATCCTTACTACTATAGGAGTCCTAAGACACTCCGCTTATCACAAATTTTATTCACCCAAAGAAATCATCAAATTAGAATTGAGATTCCACTTACAACATTATCTTGGATCCTTGAAGAGGCTGTTCTCATTCATCAAAGAATCCTCTCTATTGGTCGCGTCTCACCTTGCTCTATGCCAAGCACACAATGAGTCACAATTAATGACCAAAAATATTCCAAAATTTTGGAAAATTTTGAGAAACCCTAATTTTAGCGTTCTGCCTAACAGTAATGATAGTCAAACACAATTGCGATGGTGTGTCACTGTCATGATGGTGTGAACACCCGTGATGATCAGCAAATGATGGTCAAAGTTCATGATGGTCAAGCCAGGACGATCAGTCAAAGTCGTGATAATCAAATTGCGATGGTCAGACTACGATGATGTGTCACAGTCACGATGGTCAAGCTGCGACGATCAAGGCACGATGATGATCACCATCGCGATGATCAAGTCACGATGGTCTCATCCGCAACAATGGCACCGAATTTGGTGTCACTCTAGTACAATGATGAGTACCAACGTGAGGAGTTCCACCTCATAATTTTGAATTCAGAGAGAGGGTAGGCTGATATGAAGATCAAGAGCAAGTGAAGTGTGCAAAGGAGATGGTGAGAAATGCAAATGCATACACACTCATACACTTAGACACACACACACAAGGAAAGAGGCAATGGAGATCAATGGAAGGCAAGAAAAGAACTCATATTCATCACTAATTAGTTACAATAGCTCTCTCAGCTCACAAGCTTCTCGTTTCAAAAGTGGGAAAAGTCCTCAAAATGAGCTCTCTAGCTCTATTTATAGTTTTTGCTTAGTTTTGACCGGTTTCACATTGTGATCAACATAGTTAAAAAATAGGTTCTAGATCTAATTTGAGGTACCTAACAGCTTCCAAAAATTATGAAAATTGGTATGAGCTACCTACTTAGACTCCTCAAGCTTGAGGACTCCTCGACTTGCACAAAATGGAGTCGTACGTGTGGTAATTGGAAGTATGTACATATATTACATTGTTTTAGTGACAAAAATCACTTTTTGGGTTATGAAATGACCTATGTGATTCCTCTTCATCTATGACAAGATCTTGTATTTGGTCCTGTGCCTTGAACATAGCCTCTTCTTCAATTACCTCTCCAATAGATGCTAACTGATCCACCAACTCCTTGACCTTGGTAACAAACTCTGTGATGGTTTGTTTAGGTGTCTTCTTAATTTGGTTGAACGCGTTCCAAAGATGATTCTTCCTTGCTTTGGTACTAGTAGAAAAGAAAGTCTCGAGAGCATCCCAAGTCTCTTGAGATGTTGTGCATCCTCTAATATGTGGTAATAGAAAGTCAGAGATAGAGTTTAGTATGTACGACCTTGCTTGAGGATCCCTTGCACACCAAAGTGTGAGCTTCTCTATCTCCCCTTGTGTAGGTCCTCCTTTAGATCATGGAATAGGCATAGCTTCATCACCTGCTATAATTCCATAAAGATTTCTACCTTGCAAATTGGCCTCCATTCTGATTTTCCAAGCCGCATAGTTGTGTCGATCAATGTTGGCATCTTGGAAGAAGCAAGTACGGGCATACACGCAGATCTAGCACTGAGGCAACCAATCAAATTTTTTCAATATTCAAATTATTTTAAAGTGATTCTCCTCACTAAAAACCATTGTAAATACCATTTCACCTTTTTGTGGCTGCATTTTGTGCAAGGCGAGGAGCCCTCAAGCTTGAGGAGCATTAGAAGTATTTGCCTACCAAGTTTCATAATTTTTAGAGCTCATTTGAGCATCCAAAATAGCCTAGGAACCTAATTTTTAACTAGGCGAGACACTAAGTTTGAACAAGGTGAAAGCTAGTCAAAAACTATAAAAAGAGCTAGAGAGCTCATTTTGGGGGCTAGCTTGTTATAGATTTGAACTTGTATGAGAACTCTTTTGCAATAGAAGTTACTCCATTGTGTCTCTCTTTGTTCTTGCCTTGTGTGCACGTGTGTGTATGTGTGTGCATGTTTGTGTGCTTCTCACTCACACACTTGTGCCATCACTTGTTCGAGGTCTTCATACCATCCTCATGTCTTCCCAGATTGACATTAAAGGAGGTGCTACTCATCACTGAGCTACACCAAATTTTGGCACCGTTGCCGGGGATTTGAGCTCTGAGGATGAGCATGTGATGGTAAGACGTAGAGAGGACGCGTTGGAAAGGTAAGTAGTACAAGTTATTTCATATTCTTCACTAATTTTTTCCCATCTTCATCTCCATTTCCATCTCCATCTCCGCTTCACACCATCTCCATCCTCCTTTCATATTCCCACTCCCATTTCATTCACCTCATTTGCATAGTGAGAGTTTGAGAGATGGCGAGAGTGCATTGTTGTGCTTGTGTGTTTTTTGCATGATTCTTGCATGTTTCAGCAGCATCACCATCCCCAACAAGCTCTGCATGTACGGAATTTGTCTGCACAAGCACCGCATAGTTGACCTTGAGCTATCATGACACACTAAAAAGTCGACCCTATCATGATTCTAAGTGCACCATGACACAACGCAGGCTAAGAGCTTCCAGGATCACTAGGTTGATCATTAGGATTTGCCATATTCCGGTCTATCGCAACACACCCATCTATCGCGACACACCCATCTATCGCGACACATCCATCTCTCAACACACCCATCTATCGCGACACATCGACCTATCGCGACACACCCAACTATTGCGACACATCCATCTATCGCGACACATCCATCTGAGCTATCGTGATACATCGATTTTACGCATAATTTTTTTGGGGTGTAATAATTGTAATTGTGGTAATTTTGGGCATGAATTTTTGACAAACTAGGACTACCTTAGAGTCTTATAAGGGGGCAAGACAACTAGAAAACCTTAGATAAATTCCTCAACCCCGAGAACCTGTTTTGACCCCAAAGTGCCTGAATGGTCCTAACTTCACCATACGAACTCCAATTGATGAGATTTTGGTCTCGTAGGAAAGCTCGTTGAGAATTCTAAGTGGATCTCGACTCATTTTTGTAAGAATCCTATGTGGAGTCTTAGAACATGTATTTTTAAGTTTTCCATTAGGTGGGAACTGGTGGTCATAGGAATTTTGGGGGCACAGTGAGCTGTTCCACAAGGGGGCTATACTCCTTATTGTGTGTCTATCAATTCATTGTGATCAAGGGCAATATTAACTTGTGAACCTTGCAGGAACATTGTGAGCAATCAAGGCCTCCAAAGCAAGCTAGCAAGGACAAAAACCAAGCTTGGGAGAAGGCTTCTTGGGCTTGTGAAGCAACTTGAGCAACGAGTGATCGGAGGTTGGAAGTTCTATCAACCCTCCTTTGTCAATTCCTATCTTAGGCTAAGTGCGACTTAGGTGTGGTGATTAATTAGAGCGACGCTAGGCACGAAGCAAGTCCAAGAGAACTAATCAACTAAGTACAAGCAATAAGAGGGTCTGAAGTGCAAAAACTCAAAGGAACAAAAGTAAACTTGAATCGATCAATTAGCAAGTGCGAAATTCACTTAAGTATTCTTGACGACATGATTTCAAACAAGGGCTTAACACAATAATCAACTAAAAAGAACAAAGTAATTGATACAAACTAACCTGCGACGAGATTGGACTAGGGGGTAGAGAAACCATGTCACGAGGAAGGAGATAAGGAAGAGAGCTCACACACACACTCTCACTCTCAAGGAGAAGCACACACACACAGATTGAGGCAAGCAAGAATGATCTTCTTCTTCTTCTTCTATTACATAAAAAGGAATGTACAAGAATGACCTAAAAAACAAGAATACAACAAGTGCAATATATAAAGATCTGTACATAAGGAAAAACCTAATGTTCACGAATGAGTGAGCTGGCAAGGAACAAATGTGCCATCACTCTTGGTAGATAAATCTAATAGAGCTCAATGAAGTATCCCTGACATATACCGACATGACCACTATACATGTAAGAGAAACGAAAAACTGGTACGTGTCATCCTAGATCATCACATGTTGAGCTTAATATCTCAATAAACCAGGCATATGAACCTTAGGTCAAGAAGACACATAGGTCGAGACAGACAAAGCCTCAGATCCTCTAAAGCTAGTGTCAATCCTACTGCTAGGTCTTAGACCCAGTAATTGAGTGATTACCCCTACACTCTAGACTCAGAAACTAGTGACTATGAGATGTCTTACAACATGGAGAGACCCGTGGGTAGCACAAGAGTGGCCTACCTAGAAAAATCTGAAGGTCCCTACAAGACTCAACTAGAATATATCCAGACCAGCCGCTTAGGTGCACTTATCTATGAGGATGGTCTGAGAAGATCCATTGTCCAAATTAAAAACCAGGATCAGTCCATTGGACTAGAACACCCTGTAGTCAAAACTGGTTCCTACATAGATAAAGAAGGAACAATGTATGTGGTCACCAGCCAACCTGAAAGGGCGAATGAATTTGTCAACATAATCTTTGAACCTGAAATAGGTGACATAGAGCAAGGGAACTTAGGGAAAGAGCCAGAAACCCCTCGAGGCAAGTCGGTTCTGACGAGAAGAATCACTCCAGAGTGGGTTCCGCAGGACAATAGGAGCATAGATTTACTCGTGAATTGAGAGACAAATGAGGCTTTTTGGAGGTATAAGCATAAGTAGCCTAAGGAAGTGGGAGCACTCACCATCTATGAATTCAAAGATCCGGACAGCCCAGGCAAAGTGACGTACTTAGATGAGGCTTTGGAGAGGATCTTTGTGGTCTTAGAGCGTGGGAGACATGCCTACACTTGGAAGGGTGAACTTGTTTTTCCTCAACCATGGTCCCATGTCTCTTATGGTCACTTAGGTGCTGGAACCTCTCAAGTTCATGGAACCCAGAGAGATAAGAGTAGAGATAGACCTGAGGTGCGCTTTGCTAACCCATCAGGACGAGAAAGAACAAGAACATGGGCGGATAGGATGGAAAATGAGAGACATAGGGACCCAAGAAACGAAAGAAATGTTGATGATTTTCCCTTGCCAAGGCCTAGAGAACACACTAGGACCTTGAGGCCAACCAAACTAGTGAAATTCATGAAGAAATGCTTCCATGGCACAGGAGACCCATACGATCATGTAGCAGAATTTAGGCAAGTCCTGAGAGCTTAGCAAGTTGATGGCCTATTCACACAGTACAATGCCTTTGTCCTGACTCTCAAAAACACAACCCTTACATGGTTTCAACGGCTTCACCAAGGTCAGTTCAGGAACATAGACCAACACCTAGAATCCTTCATCACAGAATTTTCTAAGAGTGGCATACGGCACAATACTTCCTCACTGATTCACAGCTTCAAGCAGACACCTCAAGAGACTATAAGACTCGCAGGAAGAAGGTTTAGGCAATACCTAGAGAGATGTCCGGTTCCAGAGCTACCCACCAACCAAACAAGTGGCCTTATTCTTAGATGGATTATTGAGTACCAAGTTGAGATCTTATGTGTACTTGAAGGACCCTAGGACCATAGAGGAGTGTATACACATGTGCACACACATTGAGGATAACCTAGGGGAGGAGTTAGAGCTTTCAAAAATCTATAGAGATTGAGATAGCTCTACTAGTCTCAATTCAAATCCATCCATATCTATTGAGGAACTTATCGAGAAAGTAGCTCAGAAATTAGGAGTCTCAAGAAATCAAATACCAAGGTTTGCCCCGGCAAAAAGATGCTACACTTGTGGAGGCGACCATATGGCGAATGTCTGTCCCATTATGGCTCAACCCCAAGTGAATCCTAGTAGCTAGTACTGCACCATAGAGCGAAGGTACACCAACCACACCGCACAAGACTGCCCTTATAACAAACAAACTGTCAGGAAAAATTATCCTCAGACATATCCACAACAGGGTAGATTCCAGACCCAATACCCATCACAGTAGTATGGTAGGCCCCAGCAACCCTACCAACCATCCTATCAAGGGCAGCAGAGACCTCAACCAGTTCTAGCGTAGCAACCTCCTGCTCCTACCAATGTGATTCCAGTGAAATATGCATCTGCAGAAGAAAATCTGAACAGAGCCATAGTCCTAGTAACACCATTGCTATCAGAAAGTGACCTAACTGATCATAGTTTTGACTCTACACATATTGATAGCCCACATGCTTACTACATGTAGTCACCCAAGCATAATGAGTCATACTATTATGAAGAACCCAATAAATCTATTTCGGAGCCAGATTATGCGAATGTCAGGTATGCAAACCCCAACTCTAGACCTCAGCCTAGGCAAATAAGTCCTCCATTTCCTAGAGGGCCATGCTTCCGATGTCAGGGAGATCACCTCATTCGTGATTCCCTCTACCGGCACCTACACAAACCCAATATGTGACAATTCAAGGCTTTTGCCCAGATTGTGGAAAGGAGCATTTGTTACGAGAGTGCCCCAAGAACCCCATCAACATGCCAAAAATCACTCCTATTAATGTTATTGGGTTAATAGTAGACTCTACAGGAAGCGTAACTTCCACAGCCCCAGTGCAAGTGGTCACTAGAGCTCAAGCTTTGCAGCAAACTCAAGGTGTAGGGCTAGAAAAGAGTTCTAAGGTTAGCGAGACAGAGAGTATAACCAAGAAAAGGACAAGAGCTTGGAGAGATAGCCGGGAGAGAATGAAAAGACAATGGTCATAGAAAATGAGCGAATTTGAGGAAAGCTTGAGAGAAACAAAAGCAGAGATAAGTGAACTCACATCTCAAACTCACTCTCACACCACCCCACCACCCCCATTTCCATCTCCCTCCAACCCATCACTTTCCATTCCCCAACCTTCTAATCCACCACACGTAACCCACCCACCACCCAGAGTAGGATCAGTCCTAGCTGATCCCACTCTCGAGGATCTAGAAATGATGCTTAAAGCATATCAGGACAGAATCCAAGAAGGGCCAAATGTGACAGATCATGAAAAATGTTACCCTAGAGCCGATCTAAAGATAGAGAGAACAAAACTTTGTGCTAAGATGGTAGAATTGGCGCAAGCCATGTTTGAAGCCAGTCGCTTGTTCAATTGCTCTAGCTCCACTAGAACACCATTGCATTTTGATGGTCTATTAGATAGATTGGAGAGGTTACTTGCAAAGGATCCACCTCTCAAGCTGAGGAGAGGGCAAGTGATAGAATAAGCATTCCTCCCCAAGAAGCTTATGTGCCTAACTCCACTGAACTAGACACCTCTTCTTCTATGAATTGGTATTCACCAGATTTCTTGCAAGAGATTCAAGAAGAGAAATGGGCAAAAGAAAGTGAGAATCCTCCACCCATTGAACTTATGGATGACCTACATGACCAGTTCCCACAAGACATTCCCTCCATCTATGGAGAACAGGAGGATGTCCCATCAAGTCAGCGGTTAGACTTCGAGTCTAATTCCTTGTAGGAGTTGCCTCATTTCACCAGCCCATGGGAAGCAAAATCTACTTGTATGAGAGCACCCATGGTCATGAAAATAAACGAACAATCATACCTAGAAACACGAAGGTAGTGAAGAATACTAAAGTGCAGTGCAATCTCACTTTAGAAGAGCTACTCAAGGTTAAGCCTTAATTATGGAAACATGTAGCCAAACAAGTGCCAGACATAGCAAAACCTCGCTCCCACGTAGGATCTCATAGAGCAGTGCCGGAAATACCTTTGGACAAGATAGGGGACATGAGCGAAGAAGAAGAAGGAAACACCTATCTCCCTATCACTCATCAAGGGTACACAACCAAGGCAATTTTGGACTCAGGTGCAAGAGTTGCAATTGCTACCACTTCCCTATGGAAGCATTGGGGAAAACCAGCACTCAAGCCAATGAGAATGAAATTGCAGATGGCCAATGGTCACATTGAGAGACCCTTAGGATTGTTAGAAGGAATGACTCTCACTACATGTGGTGTTGAGTTGGAGCATACTTTTGCTATATGTGACTTTAGCAAAAATCAAGCCTACTAGATGATTTAGGGAAGGCCATTTATGCGGCAGTTGCAAGTGGTACAAGATTGGGGAACCAATTCTTTGTATTTGCAACACTAAGGTGTTACAACCAAAGTCAACCTCAAGGATTACTCTGATAGAGATGTATCACCTATTCAATGGAATTCCATCCATAGAGCTAAGGATGACATGGAGGCAGTGCATTCCATAGGATCAGGATCCTCATGGATGCATGAAGACACACACTTATGGATGTGCAAAGTAGCAGTAGAGGAAGAGAAGAGAGAACACACTAGAGAGTTAGGTGCATAGAAAACGCATAGATCCATTCAAGACCCAGCCTATGCACCTGTAGTATTTCCTGATGAAGAATTTGAACCCCACGGTTGGGCAAAAATTTTAGCAACTATGGATGTAGCCATCAATGAAGAATAGTGGAAACCCCATTGTGATGAGGATGGCTATGACATTTCAGTTTTCACAATAGAGCCAATCATGTGTGATCCAATTATTGAAGAATGTGAACCTAGCACTGATGCATTCAAGGATGCAAGTGACTCTGACTACACTCTCTTCTTCTTTGTGGGGCTTGTTTCTTTTTAAATTCTCAAGTTCTTTCTTCATTTCTGTTACTGGGTCTTGATGATCCATAAAGTATGGTAGACTGGAAGACCTAGTTTCATATTGGAGTCTAATTTTCTCTAACATTCTTGCTGTGGTAATGAATTCTTCATTTGTTTCTATGGGGAGCAAAAAATCCTTGATCTTGCACTCTGTGGATATTGGAAGTGGTTTAGCAAACCACTTCTAGGAAAAAACTCATGGGGAAGGTCGGGTAATTTAGCCATACATGCTTTGGCTCTAATAACAAATTCAAGAAATGTCTCCCTAACACTTAGTCATAGGTTCTGTAGTTCTTCAATAATGGTTTCTGTTGTATTTCCTTTTTGGAAATGTGCTTTGAAGGCATCCTTCATTAAGTTCAAATGGTAAACTTTTTGCGTGCAAATTGACAACCATTTGTTTGCTAGACCCTCCAAGGTTGCTGGAAATAGGATTAAAAATGCATCTTCTCTTCCCATCAATCCCTTTAACATAGGACTTAAAACCTTATGACATGCTTGTGAGGGTCTTCATGTGCTAATCCTCTAAAAGAGGAAAATTTGATATTCAATCATGAAAGTAGAGTTTCTAGGTATACTTGATCTTCCATATTTCTTACTTTATGATGTGGATGAAAGAGGAGTAGGTGACCTACGAACAACTTTCCTTCTTGTTGTTTTGAAAGGAACTCCTAAGGTTTGCGACCAAGTTGCGGTCATGAACTCCACATCCTATTCCTTAGGCAAAGATGAACTCCAAGGAAAGGGAAAATTACCTCTTCAATATGAAACCTTGGCACTTCTTCTTCACTTTGTAAAATTAGTTCTCCTATGCTCAAGTTACCTTGTCCCACCGGGTGTGCCAAATTTTGTTGGGAGACTCTTTGGTTGAAAGGTTCTTGAGTGTTTGTAGGAGAAGAATGGAGAAGAAGAAGAGAGACAATTCCACCAAAACCTTCTATGTTTTGACTAACAATAAAGAATACAATAGCTTTGTCTATAATTAGACATAAGTGCTCTTTGTGCATAGCAATTAACCCAAAGAAGAACACACAAAAGTATAAAAAATACCACAATTGTTTATGCACTCAAGCTCTGTGCCGGTCCTCCATGTTGTCCAGTAGGTTTCCCTTGTGCACATCTTGCACCCAAGCTTCCAATAAGGTTCAAGTCTTGGACACCTCTATGGTTGACGTGCAACACCTCCTTGATGATACTTTGTCACACCTTAGTTGCTCTCTATGCACTCTCTTTGCATGATTTGTCACCTCCTTTGTAGACTTTGTGTCTCTGCGCATGGCACCATGTGAGTGTCTCGCTCTCTCTTTCTCCTAGTGTAGAGTATCTCCTTAGTCCAAGAATGATAATCCCCTTTTGTGGTGTGTGGATTCCTCTTACGTACGTCTCTTCAGCAACTTGTCTATTGTGGAGCTCAATTTGATGTTCCAAAAACCTCTTCATGTACAGACCAACGAATCCCTATTTTCTCCTATAATAACTTTAGGAAAAAGAATAAATGGAAGGCCACACATAAACTCGTGTACCATCTTCACTTCATATCTTTCCTATTTTTGACCTTTATTTGTCCAGAGGGCTCACCTAGACATTCCATAACACTTAAAAAGCCTTAAAACCCATTCAAAAGGATCATTTGGCAACGTACATTCACTTTTCTTGCAAAACCATTGTGAAAAAAATATTTGTGCACTACCTATGCACCCATGTTCTTGGACACTTGTGCACCACTTTGCACTTGCGCACCACCTGTGCATCATTTGCAAAGTCCTCACTTTGGCCAACTCAACAAACAAAATATAACTTGCATTTGTTTGTGTTTATAGATTCTATTCATAATTATGGAAACATTGTTGAGATATCAAGTTGAGCATGTGATGATGGAGGATGACACATACCACCTTTCATTTTTCTCACTTGTATAGTCATCATGCAAATGTATTTCAGTGGTATTTTTGGTCTCCTTTACCATATTTATCTATGGATATTGATGGTAGACTTTTGTTCTTGCCAACTCACTCATTAGCAGACATTAAGATTTTCTTTATGTACTACTCTTTATATAATGTGATGATAATATTATTGTATTAGGTTATTCTTGGATATTCTCTTTATGTAATAGAAGTAGAAGAATATTCTTCTTGCATCAATCACTATGTGCCCCTCTCTTCATGTGTGAGAGTGTTTGAGAGCTCTTTTCCTTATCTCCTTTCTCTTGACATCATATGTAGCATTTCCTCAATCACAAGCTATCCTCAATCATAAGTTTCTGATCACTCAAGAATAGTGGAAGAGATAGACAGACACATAGATAGACAGAACTTGCACAATATAAGAGAAAATCTGATGCAAAAGAGTAGCACTCTCAATTGCAAGACGATTCTCTAATTTTCAGCCTCTTTCTACTTGATGCCGCAAATCTCCTTAAAAACATAATTCATCATCCCCAAGGAAGTGCATGATCCAGCAAATATAAAAATCTCGACTCCCCCTGTGTTGCATGCAAAATGTTCACAAAATCATGCATTTAGCGTAGTCACGAACATATCCAAAGACGTCCATAAGTGTGCATGGCAATACATATTCTTCAAAACCATGGATTTGAATAAAATAGAGAAGCCTAATTTTTTTAAAGTAACTAAAAAAACGGTACTTTTCCTAGCTTTGTGACTCAAAAATGGTGAGGAATTAGCTTAAGCTTTTGAGACACAAAAATGTTCAATTCTTTGATCTACAAAATAGTGTTAGAGATGATCTAGGCCCAAATCCACCTCCAAGTATCACTTTCGAGCCCTACAAGTTTAGAAATTCTAGAGAGAGAATAAAATCAAGGCATTTTCTTATAGTGAACTAAATGTAGAGCTTTAAACAAGGTACTTAAAATGTGACTCACAAAAATTTCACAGAGACACTTTTATTCTGTTATGCATGCTCTACATTTCTCTCATACAACATTTCTCGTAATCATTTCATCTTCAAATTAAATTTTCAACCAAAAAAATGATGTGGATAAGGTTTAGAGATATAATATAGAAATTTTCATCCCTACATTTTGCCTACATGCATAAAATCGTCTAATTATTCATTCTAAGCATTATCCCCACAATGTAATTTGGAAAGTTCATAATGAATTAAGTCAGTATCAAAAGGCCTATTAAAATTCTTCGCCCCTTTTAAGAGCTCTATCATTGGTGTTGGAAAGTAGGATAATGTGCTAGAAAATAATCTAAGACCCAAGTCGAATCTTCAACAGGATATGTGTGGGATTGCCAAATTCTCTACTATAAATCTATTTCCAAGTAATGTTTCCCTCCTATCTAATACTATTTCAGGTCAAAGGTCAAAAGATGCATAATCTTTCAGCTAATAGTTGTCTTGCAAAACATGATCAACATTAGATACATATCTTTTAAGTAAGCTAACATGAAATATGGGATGCACATTTGAATATTTAGGTGACTACAACAAATAAGTAACAGATCCAATCGAAACTTTAAAAGGACCTCCATATTGTGGAGAAAGTTTATCCTTCCCTACCAACAAGTTAGATAGGGGTGGATTGACTTTAAGAAATACCATGTCATCTATTTGAAAATAAAGTGGCTTTCTCTTCAAATTGCAGAATTTCTTATGTCTTTTCTAAGCTTTTCTTATGTATTTCTTAATTTATTCAAGTTCTTTATCCATCTTGTCAAGCATTTCTGTAGATACTTCTACTTTATTTTGAAAACCCAAAAACAAAGGTGGAGTCAAGCAATTATAACCATACATCACCTCAAACAGAGTCATTTTTATAGATGCATGCCATGCACTTTTGTATGCAAACTTGATCAAGGGAAAATATTAAGTTTGATTATCCTATTTTTCATTCACATACATATGCAACATATCTTCAAGTACCCGATTATCCTCTCGGTTTCCCCATTAGTTTGTGGATGGAAAGTTGTACTCATATGAAGTTGATTCTCAATGGATTCAAATGTTGCTCTCCAAAAGTTTGATGTGAATCTAGAATCTCTATCAGAAATTATGTTCTAGGCATTCCATGCAGTCGAAAAATTTCTTTTACAAATAGTCTTGCAACATTCAAGGCAGTATGAGTCTTTTTCATAGGAAAGAAATGTGCCATCTTGGTAAGTCAATCAATTACCACAAATATGGTATCATGTTTGCGTTTTGGTTGTAGGTGATTTCATGATAAATTCCTTAGAGATAGACTCCCACTTCTCATTTGGAACATCCAAAGGTTGAAGCATTCTAGTCATTCTCTTAAACTTAGATTTCATCTATTGGCACTTTAAATATTCAGTAACATATTTTCTAATATCCAACTTCATACATGGCCAAATGTAAGAATATTTCCTTATAACATAGGTCCTTGAATAACTTGGATGTGCAAAAAAAGGTGCATCATGATAGTCTTGCAATATTTGAACTTTCAATGAAGATTCATAAGATATGCATAGTAGATTGTTAGAATACAAAGATCCATTCTACAAATGAAGTTTGTCTTGATACATCAAGCCCCTGTTTTCATGCAAAATATTCAAGATAGTTGCATAAAAAGAGTCGTGTTTTAGCTCTGCTTGAATTTGATTGATAAAATCCAAATTTATTATAGAAAGGATATGACATAAAGGCATCCAACTTAATGCATCAACGACCTTATTTTCCTTACCAGCCAAATACTTTATGGGGAAATCATACTTGCTTAATAATTCAATCCAACACTTTTGACTATTGTTAAGAAATGGTTTTGTTAAATGTATTTTAGAATCTAATGATCTCTTTTCAATTCAAACTTAACCCTAATAGTAGATATCTCCAATGCTTAAGTGAATGTACAACAACAAGCATTTCTAGATCATGAGTAGGATAATTAAGTTTAGGTTTTCGTAATTTCTTTGATTTGTATGCAACCACCCTACCATCCTATGAAATAAAATATTCTATTTGACTAGCACTTGCATCACATGCAACCACAAAAGTGTTGATATATTTAGGTTGTGATGTGTGTGAACACTCTAGGACCACTGGGGCATCTTTTTCCCTCTTTAGGAGGTCTTTCCCCCCGGCTTGTATATATGCCTACTACCCTAATGGGTTACTTATCTTTGTACATTCTAGTGGTAATACATTCAGTATTGTGTGTTGTGCTCAAAGCTTCATCTTCTTCCTTCTGTTATTCGTGTGCTTCTGCAAACCTCAAACTCCAACAATTGGTATCAAAGAAGGTTGCCGCTTCATCTAGGGAATCATCTCCACACCCCTCTGATCGCAGTCTCAAAATGGAACAAAATTTGGTGAGCATACTCAGGGTGATTAGAGATCAAAACACCTTCACTACGTGGTGCCAAAATCACGATCTGAGCTCGTTTCAGCCTCCGAATGCACTATCACAGTGCTTGTGTAGGATACAATCATGTTTCTGCATCAGGGTATTTTAGTCAGTAGCCATGGCTAAAAGAAGTGATGTATTTTGTATGTTGGCTATTGAGGATAATTTGGATGATACAAATTACCCATTGTGGGCTTATATGATGCTTCATGTATTGGTCGCAAAAGGACTGGGGAATATTGTGCACGGTATTGAAAAACATCCTATTACACTTGCAAATATAGGTACTGAAGCTGATGCAAACGGTGTTGAAGATGACAATATTCTTCATGTTCCTGTTCATGTTGTAGTTTCTACTGCACTTACTATAGAGAAAATTCATTGCGATGGTAGAGATTCTCAGGCACATGCACTGATAGCCTTGTCTATCAAACATGCCATTATTCCTCACATTCACTCTTGTAAAATAGCTAAGGATGCTTGGTATACACTAACCGCATTGTACCAGGCTAAGAATGTGGCTCGTGTTGCTTACCTCTAAAAACAGTTGGAGAGTGAGCATATGAATGAAGGTGATTCTATGGATAGTTTTCTAATAGAGATCAAAGATTTGAAGGAATCGTTAATTTTTGCCTATGAAGTCTTGCCTAGCAATTCACTTGTGCATAATGTTTTGAATGGTCTTCCTGATTCATAACAGAGTTTTGCTTATACTCTTTCTTTAATGATGAAAAGAAATCCAAATGACTTAACATTTGAGGAGTTAGTCTCAGTTTTGTTGTAGGAAGATCAGTCTAGGCAAAACATGTCCATTATGCATGTTGTAGATCAAGCATTCCTGGCTAATCATAAGGGCAAAGGTAAATGGAGCTCTTCTACTAGTAAGCAGAAATCTACAAATTCTGCACAATCGAAGAAGGAAGATAGAGAAGAGAAGAAAACAAAAAAGCAAAAATTGTTTTGCAAATACTATAAAGCAAATGATCATGTCACAAAGAGCTATCGAAAACTGGCTGCGAGAGAGGCAAAGAAAAAAGATGTTAGAATGGTTGTTGTAGAGGCCTCTACACCAAAAGTAGAGTTTGCTAATCTAGTGCAGAATGAAGAATGGGCACTTACTACTGTTTGTAGTTTAGACCCATCTTCTCCTTAATAATGTATGTCTGTAGTAGACTCAGATGTTTGGTACTTTGATAGGGGGGGCAACCAAACATATTACCTCACAGCATAGCTCCATTGAAAGAAAAGTTTGAAGTGTTTATGTGCTTCAAACGATTTCTGATTTTAGCTGAAAATCTGTTAGCATGTAAAAATGGGCACCCTCCATTCTTATCGAGGGAGGGAATATATGTCTTCTGACTTTATTGCATTTTTGGCTAAACATGGGATAAAACATCAATGTATAGTGCCATATATACCTCAACAAAATGGAGTTACTGAACGGAAGAATAGGTCACTCATGGAGATGGCGAGGTGTATGGTCAAGAGTCAGGCTTTTACCACATGTTTCTAGCTTGAGGCCATTATGTGTGCAGCATATGTACTTAATAGATGCCCCACTAAACTATTGCAATCTATCACTTGTTAAACGTTGTATTCTAATTGTCAGAAGTGCGTTTAAACGTTATTTGGGTTCTTGGGAGTGGAAGGGGTCTGTTAGAAAGAGGCCCTATACTTAGTTCCCAAACTAACCACTTACACACAGCAATATACTAATGTTGAGAGCTCTATCAAGATCCTGTTGTACTTAGACATTCCAGTTCACAGTTTAGCTCAGCCAACGTGTACCGAATACACTCAGATGTTATATTACATCTGCACATAAACTTACTGAAAACACCAGAGACAAGAGTAATCGTTCAACCTTTACCGAATAGGTACCACAATCCGATCAACGTCCGAAGACACAGAGAATTCAAGTGTTCAAATGCACCATTCTGAAGGTTCAGTACGCAACCCAAGAAATCCTACTGTAGCTTAACCCTTACCGTAGTATGACAGATCTCAATGCTGAAGACAACACGATCCCGCACAGTGTAGAAACACAACCACAGTCACACAGACTTCACCAAACAACTGACAGAACATTCCAAGAACGAGTAGTATCGCAATACGCGAACTTAATACAACAATCGCGATAAGGATTCGTAGACGATTCACTTCGGACAACAGACCGAATTATCTACTGGATGTAGATGATACTCACAACCTCAAGGGATACCAATAGACAACAGACAAGACGAGACACAGATACACATAGAATACTCAGAATTTAGACAAGATACTCTAAATTAACCAACTCGACACACAGTAATGCCACAGACAAATCACCAAGACAGACAGTCTGGTGATCTCTTGAACGTCACTGAGCATCTCTTTTCATTGCTTTATATAAAAGATTACAAAGTGTCTGTATAACAACCTTTCGCACGTGTGAAACAAGATTTCAGTTATACACTTCCAATCTGGAGGCTGATAACACTCTGGCACGCACGGTGGGCTCAAACCCACAGGTTTTACAAAACTACTGTTCATCTATAATGCCTTCTAAGTACATATTTCTGGCTAATCTAAAGGTGCGGGCAATCTTTTTCTTTAGAGTTTCTAACATTTGTTTGAGGGTGTCCGGTTCTATTAGTTGTGCATCTATTCTTACAGAACTTAAAGCTATGGCTTCGGTGAGCAAAATCTCTGCTTGCGTTTGCAGAAAAGCTTCTTGTAGGTAGAATTGGTTGGACAAATCCGCATCTCTGGATATCTTCATTTCTGCAACCTGCTTCTCCATACTGATTACTCTTTCTTTTTGATTGTCCAGTTGATTTTCCCGTCTCTCGATCTCTTGATTCTGGAACTGGATGGTTCTGGAGTATGCGTCCCTTTCTCTGCGTAGATCTGTTATTACCTTCTGTGTTTGAGCTTCTTTTGACAAATAACGTTTGAGCATATTATTTACATCAGCTAATTGATCCTTGTATCTTTGTAGTTCTTCCGCTGTCTTCATTGCCAGATCGTGTTGTTCTTCGCCTTTTTGTACCACTTCGTCGAGTTGCACTCTGGTTTCTTCTAATAAATTACCTAAGGCTACTCTGGCATCTTCTTTATCCTGTAGATCTAGCTTTAACTGATTGATTTTGGTCTATGCTTCTCTTAGTAACTTGTCCTTTTGGTTGAGATCTGCCAGTGCGGTATCTCTCTGATCGGCAATTGTCTATTGTTCTGCAAGCTGGGCGTGGAGATGGGTAATTTGGGAGTGCAGCTAATGGTTTTCTACTTTGACCGCATATATCTCTTCCTGTAGAGGCGTGATATCTGCTTCTAGGACATCCACCTTGTGTTGTAACTCATTTCGAATATTGTCTGTGACTTCTGTCATCTTGATTGGCAATTGCTATGATAACTGAATTAACAGTTGGCCCATGTTTGCAAGTTCAGAGATCGTAGGAATTGAAGGAAGTGGCAGCTGAGGTCGAGGTTGGGATGAGGACGCGGTGAGCAGCTGCTGGGAGTTCGGTGGAGAGTAGTTGGGGGATGAGGAAGAAGAGTCAGTGGGTTCATTGGGGTGGATGGGTTGGATAGGGATAATGGGGTCGAGTGGCGGCTCCGGTGGGGGAGTTGGAAGGACAGAGTGAGACTGCGTTACCTTATCTACGGTTTGTTGTGCAGTGTCGGCAGTATCAGCAATTGTGGATTCTACTGCTCAAAGCAGTTCGTCGAAAATATCCTTAACTACCTGTTCTTCATCTCTTTGTCTTTCCGTCTCCGATTGTCGCTGTGATGCCTCTTCTAACGAGCTTGTGTCGGCTTTAGTGTGATCCTCCTATTCTTGTTGCCCTTCTAAAGATGACTGCGCGGATGATTCGTGCTGCATAGATGTGGCGATGTCGTGGAAGGTTTCTTCGTCATGCTTTTCTTGTTCCTTGTCATCATCTTTGTTTCCTTCGGCTGATCCCTGGGCTTCACTTTCAGATGAACTGATCTTGATTCTCTTCCGGCGGAAGAGTTGATTTAGCTCCTCTTCATCTTCTTCATCATCCTCCCATAATTGTACAGACTCTTCATGTCGTAGGACCGGGCCTCTGGGTGGTGGTTGTGGTGCAAGGATGGCTGGAAACAGAAAGGATAGGATATGAGGGAGTCTCGATCTTGGCATTCCTCCCTTGTTTACCTGTTTGATGATTGCTACGCATTCTTTGTGAATGCGGTGGAAGAAATAGGATGCAAAATTCACTAGTTCTCGGGCGGCTAAGTCTATGGCGGAGTAGAAGGGATGAGATATTCCAGAAGTACGTTTCTGTAGAATCTGGATAGCTACTAAGAATTGAAGGGTGGATCTCTCAGGTTCCGGGCGACAAAGTATCGCGTATTCGTTTGATGAATACCTAGGAAATAATTGTGTCATTGTTGCTATGGGGAGGTTCGGGCCATTTTCCCGACCTTGCGAAGTGAGTCGAAATGACTCAGCGAAAGTTTGGAAGGTGATCAATGTACGGGATGGAAGGGAGGTGATCGGCCAACTCTACTTGGTGGCAGCTGTGTTGGCGATGGCGGAGATGATCTGGGCAAAGAAGGGGTGGGATTCCACTGAATGCCAAGGCAGTTCAGCGAAATTGGATAGCCCACGAATGCGCAAGAACTCTCCTTCGTCGATAGGGAGTCCATCACGGAAGGCGGCATAGTTAGCCAAAGCTTCCATGGCGCACACAGAGAAAGCAATCACAAGTACACAGAACACAGGGTACGCACAATGACACAAATCACAAAAACACAATAGCGATTTTCAGGGAAACAGAAAAGGTTAAGTAGATGCGTTGCAATGGAGAGCAATCAAGAATGACTAATCATCGCGCGATATTGAGATGATAATTCTTAACTTCGGTGTGCATGCATGAGTAGCTGGAAAGGGCAGGGCGGCTGTGGACATAATTAGGTATCAAAACGCGGATATTTACAGACTTATTTTATTAAGCACGCAAAAAATAAAAGAAAAGAGAATGCCAAAAGACGCGGCCAACCACGAAACGTTTCAGTGTGGATTAGATGCTTGTTGATACGGCACAACTTTGATCCATTTATCACCTTTAGAAGAGGAATTTCAATCGAAGTGGTCAACCGAAAAGTTGCTGGGCCCACTTGTTCAGCAATCTGGTAGGGACCAAACCATCGTAACTTGAATTTGCCAGCAGAGCGATTCGACTTTGCATTGTAAAAGAGTACAAGTTGTCCCACCGAAAAAATTGGAGTCTTTAGATATCGATCATGTGTTCAAGCTTGTCTTAGCTGTACTTCCTGAATAGTCAAAAAATTGTGCCATCGATGCTCGTCTAATTCTCTGAGTATATCCAACCAAAATGAGAGAGATTCTTCAGGTAGCAGTTTCTGAGTGATTGCTACTTGTAAACTTGGCACAACTATCTCCATCGGTGCTATGGCTTCCAATCCATAAGCTAGTTTGAAAGGGGTTAATCCTGTTGCTACCTTGTATGTAGTCCGGTATGCCCATAATACTGCAGGTAACAGTTGATCCCATCTTTCCGGTGCTTCCAAAATGAGTTTTCGAAGCATGTTCAACAAAGTCTTGTTTGTACTCTCAGCCAAACCATTTGCACGAGGATAATATGGTGAACTGAATTTATGTGTGACCTGAAATGAATGTGTGAGTACTTTCATTAAATTGTTGACAAAATGAGTGCCTTGATCTGTAACAAGTTCCAGCGGTAAGCCAAAACGTGGAAAGACATCTTTCAGTAGATACTTGGCTACCGCAACAGCTGTGGCAGACCATAAAGCCCAGGCTTCTGCCCATCTAGTAGCATAATCAGTACATGTCAAAATATAACGATTATTACTGAGGATTGCTGGTGGTGTAATAGGGCCAATGAAATCGAGACCCCACTTCTGAAAAGGTTCTAATGGCAAGATAGGTTGTAGAGGGAAAAGATGATGTTGCAAGGGCTGTCCAGATCTCTGACAACTATCACATTGCTTGACAAACTGTGATACATCCCTGTACATAGTAGGCCACCAAAGTCCACTTTGCAGAATTTTCCGGTGTGTTAAGTCTATAGCAAAATGGCCACCGCAAGGAATTGAGTGAGCCAAATTAATGACTGAGTTGACTTCATGTGGTGGAATACAACGAAGTAAAACTCCAGTGTGATCCATATAGTATAATTCCCCAGCAATCAACCAAAATCGGCGATTGAAAACTAAAATTTTTCTTCGTATTACAGGAGAAGTCTAAGAGGGAATGTATCCATCAGTGAGGAAGGTCAAGATCTGATCATAATATGTAGATGGCATAGGTGGGTCTGTAATTTCATCATTAGTCGGTTCAGAGACATAAATTTGCGGTGTTGTGTCATCTACACCGACCGGAGCTTCACCGGAATCTAAGCGAGAGAAAATCTGCTAAGGCATGTGAACTGCCTGGCCGATGAATAACTTTGTAGTCGAATTCTTGTAAAAGCAGAACCCATCGTGCTAATCGACCACCTAGATGCTGTTGCCGAACTAGATAGACAAGTGCAGCATGATCTACATGAAAAGTAAATTTACGGCCCAGCAAATAATGTCTGAATTTCTTGACAGAATATACTAGACCTAGACATTCTCTCTTTGTTACAGAGTAATTCTTTTCAGCAGGGGCTAATCTTCGACTTGCATAGTACACTAGTCTGAACCACTTATCGGTTTGTTGCATTAGAACGCTCCCTATTGCTATATCTGAAGCATCAACAAATACATGAAATGGGCGATCCCAGTCAGGAGGCTGTAAGATTGGAACCTGTGTTAGTAATCCATTTAGACGATCAAAAGCAATTTGGCAGTCCGGGGTCCAGTCAAACTGTTTAGGAGTCTTCGTGATTAAACGATTGAGTGGAATGGCTAAATGAGCGAGCCACCGTAAATGACGACCATGCCAGCGGACTTGACCCATAAATCTCATGACTTCTTTTGGTGTAGTAGGAAGAGGTGCTCCTAATACATCTGCAACCTTATCCGGGTCGACTTGTATGCCCTGTGCTAATACAATGTGGCCAAGTAGCTTTCCACATGAAGCCGCAAACACAGATTTATTTGGGTTCAAACAGAGTCTGTATTCTCTGCACTTTTCAAAGCAGCACCGTAAATGGATCAGGTGTGCTATCATCTTACCAAAAATTGAAAAATCATCAAGATAAACTTGCATAAAAGAGATGAGGTAAGGAGAAAATATTTCCTGCATACACCTTTGGAACGTACTGGGGGCATTTCTTAATCCAAACCACATAACAATACATGCGAAAACACCCCAGTTGGTAATGAAGGCGGTCTTCGGTATATCCTGTTCAGCCATTCTAACTTGATTATACCCACTGTACCCATCTAAGAATGAATACATTTCATGTCCTACTACTCTATCAAGCATCGTGTCAACAAAAGGTAGCAGAAATGGATCAGGCACCGTAGCTGCATTTAGTTTCCGGTAATCCACACATATTCGTAACTGCTTATTCTTTTTAGGGACAATAACAATTGGTGAGATCCATTCAGCATGCTCTACTAGTACAATAAATCCGACTTTGAGTAGCCTATCAAGTTCTGCCTTTACGTGTGATGCATAGTTTGGATTGATCCGGTAGCTAGGTTGCTTAAGTGGTTTTGCTTCCGGCTTCAGCATGAGCTTGTGTTGATAGATGTGTGGGTCCAAACCCTTCATATCTTTGTAATCCCATGCAAATACATCAAAAAACTCTTGAAGTAGTTGGATTAAATCTGCTTGAAATAACTCAGGTAAGCTTTCCTTTATCTTAACAGGATGTGGATTTTCTTCATCCCCTAAATTGTAGGTGGTCAGCTGATCTTCTGGAACATAGAATTGTCGAGGCTTCTCTGTATCCTCAACTGGCTTAAAAATTTGTTGTAGATCAGCGTCATCTATGGTAGCCTTATCTTCTTTCGTATCTTTTTCTCTTACAGACATCACCGTACAAACTGCAGGATTCCAATTATCTACAACAGATTGTAGATCAACAGTTCCTAGGGAGATCAAGTCAATGTTATTTTTCAGAAACTCTTCTTCTTCATCATCTGACAACCCATCTAGCATATGGACTGGTTCTGCGAAATACGGTCTAGCATGCAACTCGCAAGGTTGTATAGCATCTAGTTTTACAACGTATTTACGATTATTATCTTTGAAAGTGAGTTCCTGTGCAGACCAATCTTGTATCACCTTAGCGTGCTTCAGCCAAGGACGACCGAAAAGGAGATTATAATCAAGGGTGGATTCCGGTAATTCTAGTATGACAAAGGTCATTTTAAATGTTGTACCTTGTAAAGTTATTGGTACATTTCGCACAAGTCCTACGGGATGAACTCTTGATTGGTCGGCCATTTTGACAAAAAACTAAATAGGTTCGATTTCGGTCCACCCTAACTTTTTACACAATGCAGCAGTAGCAATGTTGATACCAGATCCTCCATCAATTAGTACCTGTGTGATTTTATGATTTTTATACCATACCGTAATTAAAGGAACCGAATGATCGATCGTAGAATCAGGTTTCGGTTGCACTGTTATTGTTGCTGGAATGCAAGAAGGCACAGGACTGAACTGTTGTTGGAATTGTTGTCGAACTCCCGATACTAGTGCAAGTAATTGGCCCAGAGGAAGAGTGATGGATGCTTTAGATAAAATTTCCCAGGCTTTTTGTGATTGAATTGTATTTTCCACAGATTCTGAAGATGATGCGCCTGCTGAAGATGATGTGCCTGCTGCTGAATTAGAATCGTGTTGTTGTGTTCCTTCCTCGGTTAACGGAGCCTGGGTCACCGGAATAGGATCTGGGAACACTGGAGGTTCTGTGGTGGTCCATTGACTAGCCTTATCATACATCCTTTGTTGTTCACGTATGCCTGGTTCAAATATTTCTGCTGCTGGTTGCAGTTGTTTACCAGATTGGGTCTGAATTACTGCAGCATGCATTTCTACTTGTGTGATTTGTACCATATTAGTCATTGGGTTTTGACGTTCTTTCTTCCTCTGATCATACTCAGCTGCATCCTTACAAAATCTTCTAATGTGACCAAATTCACCACAAAAATGACAGCGCGGTGGTGGCAAATTGGGATTTTCCGGTGCTGGTCCGGCCTGCCAGCGATTTGCATTGTAGTTATTATTTCTCTGTCCTCTGTAATTTCGATAACCTTGTTGCTGGTTGTTTCTCATTTGCGGAGGTACATAGTGATTGGCTGGCTGCCCTGGTTCTTGTATAATTGCATTTACAGTTGCTGGTCCCTATACTTTGGCATTATATGCGCAGTTTTTGGTGGTGTGTCCGGTAGTGTTGTAGATAGCACAAAACAACTGATTAATTGCACAAGTGGCACTAGTATGGCCTGAAGTTTTGCATGTGGTGCAGTACATCTGTCTGGTCGGGTCTTCTGCAACATTTTTATTTGCCTTTAACCATTCCCAGTCTTCTGTAAATCCTCCAACCTTGTTTTTAAGTTGCAAAGTCATTGCGATCACGGCATCTAGCATCATAGCTCCTACACAGCGTATGATCATAATCTGTTTAAGTTGCGGAGTCATTCCATTGATAAACCATTGAGTAATAATGTCATCCGGTAGGTTAGCACATAGTAGTTGTTGCTACTGCTATTGTTGTTGTTGCTATTGTTGTTGTTGTTGCCTGTTCATGGCTCTGATGGTTGTATTGTGACTATCTTCTGTATCCCAGGGCTGAATATCTTAACTATCAGAATCTGTATCGTCGGCCTGTGCACTTTCCGGTTCGATAATCTTGTTCATTATGTTTTGAATCTGGGTTTCGAACAAGCTACCTTCCTTCTTGATGTCAAATGTAGGGAAGCTTACTCCCAATAGCGGCGACTGGGCTGAAGATTCACCAAGAACTGGTAAACCGTCGCCGAAAAACTGTGATTTTGCAGCAATTGGTATCGGAGCAACACCGGAAGGTGTCGAATCTTCACCAAAACAAGGTGCTTTTTCTCCTTCACTAATTTCTTTGGCTAAGGTGTTTCTAGTCGTAAACAAATTTGAATCTTTACCCAATGTTGTTAAACTAACTTCAGGCTGCGTCCTGGTAGATTCTGGAGTTACTATATCTTCGACAGACTGTGCCGAAATCGTATCGGAATTTACCAGAGACGTAGCACGTTCCACCGGAATATGACCGAAATCACTACTAACGCTCTTTACTTTCTTGACAACTGGGTTAGACCTAGCTGTACTTCTACCTCCGAGAGTCATCCTTAGCAAATTAAGTACCCCAGGCTGGCGGTTCTTTGGATACGTTTCACCGGATCGAGTAACCGGCATGTATCATCTTTTGTACTAATCGCGTACTATTACTGTCCATTTACAATTTACAGTCACGTTTCCACAATTGGTTTGCAACAATCTGATCTGTTGCCATCTTCCCACAGACGGCGCTGTCGTAGAGGGGTGTGAAGGGAGGCTGACGTTCATCCAAAAGAATCACGCTAACCTAACCGTGTGACTGCACGCAAGGTGCTTCTAAGTATGTCTAGAGCCTTCGGTTGATTTTTCAGTTTAGGTGTGATAAAAACCTATATGTTTCTAATATATGGGAGTGCAAATTAAGAACTAATTATTTAGGCTAAGGACCATAAGGACGAGCGTTTCTATAATGTTCTATAGCTTCTAATTGATAAGACATAACTAAGTTCTCGTTTGTAATTTTATCTTTAACAAAATCAACTTCTTCGTTCTCAATTTGATTTGAGTTAGGTTTTCTAACTAATTAGGTGGGAATAAGTCTTTCTTGTCCTCCAAATTTGGCAAAACTATGGTAATTAAAGGTAAAATTCTAGAAAGAAGACGATCGTAATCTAACGTGTGTAAAGTTTCATTAACTACTTTATCTTTAATAATTTCAACTTTTATATTTTTGTTATTATTTGAACTATCAATTGAAGACGGAAGCAATGTTCCTATTATTAAGTTTTCTAATTCTTGATTCTTAATATCAGAATCGTTTGAAGATACTAGTTTAGAACTACTTGTAGATCCTATCTCTTTAGACATATGAAATAAAAAAGTAAAGATCTCAATTAATTTTCAGAGAAACAGTATGAAGAATTTCAAAATCAATCTTATTTAAGTCTATACAATAAGCCTATACAAAAGTTTATCATAAGTGCTAATACAATTCTCTTGATAGATAATTCTATACAACTTAATAAACAATCTTCAAATATTGTAATTTTGTGATCTTGAAAATTTCGTATGCTTGTGTTCTCGTAATCTCCTTTTGAAATCTCTTCAATGATCTGTAGAAGATCATTAGGAAAAAAAACATAAGTATACTTTTTAATAACTGTAAACACTCATTTATTTAGCATTCAATACATAACTTAAACCTATACTAACTCATGTATACATAGACTTCTAACTTCCTAACTTTCATGCATTTGAAGACACCTATGCAAACACACGTTTGTTTACACGCAAACATGCATCATATAACAATTCAATATCTATCATTCATACAAGCATATCAACATGCATACAATCTTATATCAATTATGCATTCACTAATTCGTATTTAACATGCATAATATATTTATATATTAACATGCATTAGTATATATATGCATTTACTAGCATGCATAAACATGCATACTAACATGCATTCATAAACATGCACTATCATCTAATATGTATACACTTATTCTCATGCATTTATACATACATTTTCATATGTACATTCAATACACATGGATATATGCATCATTTCACATGCATATATGTTTTAGTTCTCATGCATATCCTATCTTCGTATGCATATGCATATGAATTATCTCTAATATTCACATGTATTATCTTATACCTTCTATATGTACATGTACTACATGCTAACTCTATCTTAACATGCACATGCATACACATGCACTCTTACTCAAATAGACATACATAGCATATTCATCACTCATGCTTATCATTTCTAAACATGCATAAAATGCATCACACTTCATATGCACTCATGCATTCATAAACATAGATGCATGCTAAAACTCAGCATACACATGCATTCATGCACACACATGTATGCTCATGCACACATTTTCACATGCAGCCATGAATATGCATTCCTAATAATGCCATCATTCACATAGATAGTAAGTTAAAATTTGAATTATTAAATTAAATAATGTCTTAAACAAATTATATTAGCTAATTAATTAACTAAGAACTTATTATATATTAATCCATAAAATAATCCTCTTCATGCTCTCTCTCTCTCTCTTTCTCTCTCTCTGCCGATCTCTCTCTCTCTCTCTCTCTCTGTGCCGATCTCTCTTTCTCTCTCTCTCTCTCTCTCTCTCTCTCTCTCTCTCTCTCTCTCTCTCTCTCTCTCTCTCTCTCTCTCTCTTTCTCTCTCTACGCCGTCTCTGTAGCCGTCTCTGTCTGCCGCAGTGCAGATGGAGGAAGGAGGGGAAAATGACATCTCTCTCTCTCTCTCTCTCTCTCTCTCTCTCTCTCTCTCTCTCTCTCTCTCTCTCTCTCTCTCTCTCTCTCTCTCTCTCTCTCTCTCTCTCTCTCTCTCTCTCTCTCTCTCTCTCTCTCTGCAGCGCTGCGCGTCTGCAGCCGCCGTGGAGGGAAAGAGAGAGAATCCTCTCTCTCTCTCTCTCTCGATCTCTCTCTCTCTCTGCCGATCTCTCTCTCTCTCTCTCGTACAGACAACACAAGCATACAAAAACAGACATGGGCACCAAATAATCCCTCTACACAAGTGCGGCTATCATCCATCGTTGCGCAAGTGAATAAAGCCTACACACTACATAATTTCCTCTGAGGTTGTTGCTGCTCCCTTGGCATTGTGACACTCAAGCATTGCTTTTCTGCATCCCTCAAGGAACACACGCACACAAGCGCACACAAGATGAGGTCAGGTAGGAAATCCTCTCAAGAAGAACATGGTCGAAGCAATGAAGGCTGTGACGAGCTCGTTCTTTTGTATGTTGGTGCCCAAACGAAGACATCAAGTGATGCCCGATAGGGAGCTATACGACAGGAGGACTTCTCTCTCTCAGCAATGTCTGCAGCGCTGTACACATGCAAGGCTTCCGCAAGAAGGGGCAGATTCATCTCTCTCTCTCTCTCTCTCTCTCTCTCTCTCTTTCTCTCTCTCTCTCAGCGATACAATCCGTACCTGTAGAAGATCATTAGGAAAGAAGAAACACGTTCCTATTTACTTATATAGACAAACATATGAATCTACGTGCGCATGTACTTAATTAGATAACTAACACATACACCTACTTAACTAACACACATCACACACTATCACATGAATTAACTAATTTTAACTAACACATACATTCACTTAACTAAAACACATGACTTCACTTATACACACGTAAAAGTTTAGTTACTTATTCAAATAAGATATTTTCATAAAAAGCAATAAAATAACTATTACTTTAATATGTTATAATTAATAATTATTATAATTAGTCATTGATAATTATTTAATTAGTCATTTAGATATTTATCATAGCTATTTAATAGTTATTTTTAATAATTATTTAACAACTAATTAAACATCTGTTAATCACAAAGTGACAAAGGTTTATAACCACAACTTTACACATGGATTCCACAAAGATAAGGTAACATGTTTAAAGCAAGATAGGATGATTTTAATTATGAAATTATCATCAATGTCCATGCATACACATGACATTTACCTATACATATACACACATACGAGCATGATATATATCATAATACTTCCTTGTATTCAATTATAGACTTAAAATCCTTTTAGATAAGAAAACCTTTTGTTTAATCCAACTCCTCATGTTCTTTATTGCCTACAGGTACTAAGAGAAGAAGAAAAAATTTGTCAATTCAAACCAATACATTAAAAATTATGTGAGAGAGATATCATACAACCGACTCTAAAGCAAAATATTTTTATTTTTGCATATGACAATTCAAGTAAGGAAATCCTTCCGACATCTGCCCCCACAAAACCTGCACATCGCCCTCGATGGGCCAACCTGCAGTTAAATAGGAAAGCAGTATCAAATTCTTTTGAAAAATATTTCTAGAACTATTTTTAAACTTATATGAAATATGCTCCTAAAGGTAAGTACATCTTCTGATAGTTAAGAAAAATCTTTTAAAATTATGCAAACTTGAATCATAAATGTTTTCGTTCTATGCATGAAATTGAAAACAAGTTCTAGAAAGTCCCATAGAAATCAAGCAGACAGTTGTGGTACTTGCTCTTCTATTAATCCGTTCAAAAGTAATAAATATTTTCTATAAATGGTCTATCCCTCACTCCCTAGCTACTCGCCATAAGATGCATCTAACTAATTCCTCTATAGCATAAATCCGCCTCATAATGCCCGTATAGAATTTCAGAAGTGGTTTCAAGACCACAACTGAATCATGATAACTTTTTTCTTTTCTTTTCTTTTCTTTCTTTTTCTTTTTCTTTTTTGATTTTCTTTTTCTCATCTTGCAGTAGCCATTAATATACTGCTTGATGTTCTCATTTTTCTCTTTTCTTAATTTTTCTTCGCAACTTTTTTGTTTAAGGGGAAAGGCTTAACCCCTATTCAGAGCAGAGGTTCTAGAGGAATGCTAAAGTGGGAACTAGGATCTCATTAGCGACATGGGTTGGGAGTTAAGGTAGCCTACCCATATAAAATAAACTTACTTCTACTAGGAATCGCAAGTCAAGTGTTCCCTCTCCTATCCTTAAGAAAGCCATAGGGTCTCTAATTCTTATCTTCTCTTCATACACATCTCTTTTTCAGTTTTAAATTCATTGTTTCATAATTTTAAAAATCTTCCTTTCTTATCAGAAGGATGTACATATCTACACATGAAATGCATCAATAAAAATCATATTAGCAACTACAAAATAAGTAAAGTTTAGAACTCTTTCACCTGATCATTTTTATTCTTCTTCATCGTCGTCCTCCAAGAAGTCTTTGTCCAATTCAAATTTACTGCTTTCTCTTCTTCTAAAGAGCTTGATTCTTTTCCCTGCAATCAAATTCTTTAGCATAGACCCATCAAATTCCCGTAATTTATATGTACTTGTTTCATAAATTGAAACAACAACGTAAGGTCGGAACCAACGTTTAGATAGTTTTTGATGTGCATCGTATTGAGTATCAAATGTACTATCATATACAAGCACCCAGTCACCACTTTCTATTGGTTGCGGTCTTAGTCTATGTTTCTTATCAAAATATAATTTATTTTTCAATCTAGATGTTTTTAATTTTTTTATTGCTTCTTTAAGATTTTCATTTCCTTGTTTTAATTGCTTAATTCTAAATGCTAATAAGTCCTCTCTTGAAATGTTATCTTTCCAACCTAAATTCATCCAATTAATTATCTGAGTATGAATGGGAAATAATGGTTTCTGACAATACATGAGTTCAGCCAGCATAAAACCAGTTGTTCTCGTGTACGTCATGCGATCAGCACAAAGGGCAAATGGGAGATATTTTGGCCATTGACCAATATCTCCGTGGCAAGTTTTAGAAATAGCCTTCACTATGGAAGGATGTCCTCGTTCAATTTTACCATTTGCTTCTGGGTTATAGGCAGCCATAAGAGACAATCGAATCCCATGTTGTGCAAAGAATTCTCTCGCCTCTCTCGCATCTAACTCACCTCTATCCGCTACTACTTTTTCTATATATCCAAATCTGGATAATACTTCTTCTAAAAGGAATACGCATACATTATAAGTAGTATTGGAACGAAGCGCTCTACCTTCGACGTGATTTGTCAAATCCTCTCGCGCAAGAACGATATATCTCATACCATCACTGCTTTTAGGCATGGTCACAAGGTCAACTACCCACTTGTAATGAATACAAGGTGGATAGTTCGGGTGAAGGGGATCTCTATGCTTGACAAAGGAGTGTAACTGGCACGTACTACAAGTGCTCACAAATTCTTTAACAGTTACATACATCCTGGGACACCAGTAGCTTTCCCTAATCTTTTCATAGGTAGCTACAAAACCTTTATGACCTGCCCAAAGGCTTTCGTGCATCTCATGCATAACTTGCGCTTGAAAAACCTTCAAACCTAGTACTCTTTGAGGGTTTCGAACCTTTCCTCTAGCATGTCTCCAAAGATATCCATCTTTCAAGAAGAAGTTGAAAGACTTCTTCCTGATGATCCGGAATCGATTTGAAGACCAGCTTGGGGAAGGCTAAAATGAACTCAGATAGTTTCCTATATCTCGCCACTCTCCTTCATAATCGCACTCTCTAAATCTTTCATATGTATAGGTAGATGTTTTATAATTTATTAAATTAATATGATTATTTAATGCTTCAATATCATTGTCAAATTTTGCTCTTGAAAGCATATCAGCGACAGTGTTATGTTTACCGGCTATATGTACAAAAGCAGGATTAATGAATTTAATATAGGCTATCCATCGAAGCATGGCTATATCCGGAGATGAACAATTAGCTATTAAACCTATTAATGGAAGACAATCGGTCTCTACTATTACATTAGCTCCTATAAAGTACTCTTTATCTGTTTGTAAAGCTGTAACTAATCCCCATAATTCTCTCTTAATTTGCGGGTAATTCTTTTGAGTATCATGAAGAATCTTTTCTCCAAAGCGAACTGCGTACCTTTGCTCCTTCTCATCATCCTGTCCAATGACCCAGCCTATACCAATAGGACTAGTGTCAATGGTTAGGATTACATGCTTATTTCCTGTATAGTCAATACGTTTCAAAACAGGAGCATTGGTAAGCAATTGCTTTAGACGCCTCATGGTTCTAGAATGCTCATCATTCCAAAAGAATTTCTTTCTTTTTCTCAATAAATCATAAAGCGGATTCGCTACATGAGCAAAGTGAGGAATCCAGATGACATAGAAAACACATGCACCTAGGAATCTCCTTACTTCAATAACATTGCGACATCTCTCAGAAATCCTACTAATGGCATCAACTTTTGCTGGATAGGGTCTACGACCATAATGGCCACATAAATGTCCAACTATTAGCACTTCATTAACACCAAAAGTTGATTTCTCTAGGGAAAAAGTTAGTCCAACCTGTTCAAATCTTTCAAATATCTTTTCACAATCTGAAATATGGCTGGAAACAAACTTTCTACAACCGGATGAATCTAAGCTTTCATCCTTTTCTTTTTCCACACACCCTTTCATTGGAATGTCATCAATAAAAGGCATTGTCACTTTTAGGATAAATTCATGTAGGACCAGATTCATATTCATCATGTGTGCCACAGAATTCATTGCTCCTTGTGGTAAAGTACACATACGTACTAAACCCAAAGGAGTCTTCATCGTGGTCACATTTCGACTCTCAATTGCTAATTGAAACTGATCATACCCTGAATACAGGTCAGGTCTCCCATTGAATAGATGGAGTGACCAGCAAATGCCTCGACAAACTCATCTACAATGGGACCCGTTCCTACATTCCTAATAGTGACTTTATTCATAGGCTGCAAATCCTGAATAAAGCGTAGCTTCCACTCTTTTTCGGTACCGTGAACCACCTATTAGAGTATGGTGCTGAGGATGGTTCCAAGATTCTCATGGCGATCTTCTCCTTTAACAATCTCATTAGCTCAGGTAAATGAGCCTTTAGAACTGGAATCGGACGAAGATTCCAAGGAATATGCGGTACTGTGAAAATAATCATCGAAGCTACTAACTTTGGGTTTGCACATCCTATCTCATGTGGGAACAAAGAAAAATCTTTACCATGACGAACAATCATCTTAGTAAACTGCTCTTTTTCAATTTGAGAAAGAAATTCATCACCGAATTTAATAAACTTCTTACTCTCATCAGTAAATATGTGACCTATCTTAGATCGATCTCTAAGAATAGGATCATTTGATACTCGACGAAGTATGTCATGACTATCTTTGGGTAAGGGTTGAGCTACAGGCTTTATTTTCTTTTCTACAGTTTTGTATTTGGTTTCTATGCTAACTTCATGCTCTAAGAAGAATTCACTGATAATCTCATACTCTTGAATAGAATTAAGAATTACTAGATTTGATTTAAAATTTTCATGAGAAACACTTTCAAGCTCTTCTAATAAAGTAGAACTTTTTGATAATTCAATTATACTCTCAATTTTCTCGTCACTTAAAATTAATCCAGTTTGTCTGAAATATTTTTCAGTTTGTTTTCTAAATGTTTTTGGAAGGTTTTCATTAGTAATATAATGCAAACTAGTTGTAGGAGTACAAATTAAGTAATTTTCAAATTTATGTTCATTGATAGGCGAGACATCAAAACAACGTCCACTATTGTCTCGCTCAATAGTGGAGTCTAGCAGAAATTTCGATCATAGTACGCTCCATATTCTCTTACACTCAGTGGATCATCACATACATGACTGATCGAGTCAATAGGATTTCTTCTTAAGCTCTTTGTATTTCTAGTGTGGTTTGGGCAAACCGTCATAACTTGCAAAGAATCCATTCCTGATTTGGATCGAATTCTTGCATATGCTGATCCATCGTTCATTGCCTTTGTTTCCATCCTCATGTCATATATAAATGGCTGTCCAAGAATCACTTCATATGAACAATTATCTTGAACGAAGAAGTGAAACTCTTCTCGAACACCACCTATCATAATAGGCACATTCGCACATGCACCCAACAAAATTCCAGAGCCATTGTCAGCTGTTCTCATCCACCAACCGTGCTCTTTATCAATTGGCCATCTAAATTTGTCAAAGAACTTTTTTGAAATCACGTTTATCTCTGACCCTGAGTCAATGAGAGCCAAAGCTAAACAAGAATCCTTTTCATCACCGATTCTAATCTTTACTTCTGGTGTGCCTCTTGCCCAGAAGGTAGAATTGTATTTACTCTCACTCTTTAACATTTCTTCATCAGGTTGTATAGGTCCTAGAAAATTTGTATTTACACTTCCTGTTGTAAATTTTTCATCATCCTCATAATCACTTTCACTCAATGTAACTACATCATTCATAGCTAGGGTTTCTTCTGCCACGTCTTGCATGTCCTCGTCTTGTGGCAAAGGAAAGCCTCTTCTTCTAATAAGTCAAATAAAATTATCCTTGAACTCTGGTTTTGCTATGGAAAACACTTGCTCAAGTGACATCATTACTTGACTTTTTAGAAGAATGTCATTTAAAATCTCCCTAGCATCATTTTTCTTTTCGAGCTCAGAAATCATAATAGCACGTGGAGCTCTTCTACCCTTCTTCTTTCCTTTCTCTTCATTTTGCTTTTGATCCTCTTTATTTTCAGGTTTAGAGGTTTCCAATTTCTTTTGTTCTTCTTGCAATTGAACATTTTCATCGGTCGGCTTTTTGCCTTCCTTTATCATTTTTCTCTTCTCTTCTTGAGATAAATTTGATTCATCAAATTGAACTTTTTTATCAGTTTTCTTTTCATCTTCTCTTGTTTGCCTCCTAGTTACCCTCCTATCACCTTCTTCTACATCATCCTGTTGATCTTCTCGTCTTCGTTTTTCCTCAACATTAGCAATGTGAGAAAAGACAGAGGATTGTTCTACAGGAGATTTCCATGCAGTCTTGTACATTATTTCATCTCTAGCTCGTACCAGTGCCTCTATCGAATATGGATTTTGGTTAGGCGTTGAAGAAGGCCTATCCTCGACTGGCTCTAGTCTTGCAGCTGAAGTACTAGCAGTCACATCTGAGACTGTTAATTTTTCATAAAGCTTTTTCATTCCGCCTTTACCCCAATTGACAAACAAAGGAAGACGAGACCTAAAGTCACATAGTCTTCTATCTATTTCCACAACTAATTGATTCGCCTTAGCACTTTTTAACTCTTCACAAGCAAATGATGCGTGCTCCAGACTATCACACCAAACACAGCGCTTCATGCCAGTCCCTCTTTTCTCATTAGTTCTTTGAAAGGGTGGCTGTACAACAAACTGAGAAGCTTGCTGTGGTATCGGCTGAAAGACTGGTTGTGGTGGAGCATACTGAGGCATAACTTGTTGATTAGGTGGTGCTTGCCCTGCACCACTATTGCTAGCCCTTGGATCGTTAAAGCTCATGGAGTAAACTTGTTTATTTAAATTAGCAACCTCTTTTGAAAGAGATGCTTGCATGTTCATAACATTTTCCATTTGCTTACATAGAATATCTAGTTGAAATTCTATGGGAGCTTTAGTGGCAGTTGTATTATTAGCCGTAGCCATAGTAGCAGGCATTGGCATGTCAACTTGCCTTATAGCAGGAGTCTCTCTAGGGTGCGAAGCATTAGGTTTAGCATACAAAATCGTTTGCCTTTGCTTCATTTTAGCAACAGCCTCTATCTCTTTTTTTACTTTCTCCCAGTCATCAGTTAGCCCATACCTTTTTCCTGGCTCTTCTATTCGTCTTTCAATTTCAGCCCTATCTTCTGGATTAAGTATCTTAAGAAAATATATAATTACATCTGGATTAATAGCATTTCTCTCATCTTCAGGAAGTTGAGCCAGACGTCTCATAAACTCACCGTGAAGATGAGTTAAAGATTCATTGCTCTTAACAGTGTTTAACCACCGCAAAAAACCTTCTCGACTGTGCTGGCTAAAATCCTCGAGATAGAACATTTTATGAAGTTCCTTTCTAAATTCCTCCCAAGGTTTTTCAGCGTGTTCTTGTATAGATTCTAGAATTGAACTAGAAACTACACGTCCAAAGTATTTAACTAGCACATCTTCAGGTAATCCCTGGATTTGCACTTGCTCCTCAAATGCATCCAGGTATTCTGTAATGTTTAATCCGGTAAATTTTCCTTTCTCTTTTAGAATATCTTGGACTGTACGTGTCCCTTGCTTTTCTATCATCATGTTCCTAAACATCTCCTCCATCTTGCGTTCTTGATAACGTTTCGAATAGAGAAGAAGTTCCCTAATAGCCGGATCTAATTGCTCTCTAAATTGCCTAAATCTATCACTAGTTGATAAAGCCAGGGATGGCTTTACCCTAGTCCTAGGCTTTTACTAATTCTAATCTTCTTTTCTAAAATCTAAATTTTGACTTATCTCTTATATTTACTCTTTTTGAATTTAAGTTTTTTAGAGATTTTTAAAGTTTTTAAACTTTTTCAATTTTAAAGGGTTTTTTAATAAGGTAATTTTTATAAAATAGTTTTTCTTGATTTAAGTTTTTTATTTTACTATTAATTTCTTTAAAATTAATTTCTTTGAAGAAATAAAAGCATTAACTATAAGTCAAAAGAAACCTAAATTTAAACTATTTTTATGCTATAAGCTTTCTTTTTATGCAATGAAAATAAAACAAACAATCTTTCTTTTTCAAAACTTAAAATCTTTTCTTTATGCAAAAATAATGGCTTTTCCCAAAAATGCAGATATTTAAATGCTTTAAGTGAAAATTATATTTCCTAGATACAAAAGAAAAATTCAAATACTCTTTTAAATGCTAATATGAAAGTGCTTAGATCCTAGTGTAGATGAAAACAACTTTTCTTTTTAAGTGATGTGTGTAAACTAAAAATAAAGAACTTGAAATAAACACCTTACTTGATGATATTTTTGCTGAAGAGGTTCAAAAGTAAACGTTAAAACAATCTAAAACACAAAATTTATCTTGATTCTCTTGAACGTTGAGGGGGGGGGTTTGAAACGACCAAGCTCCACCAGTTGGAAATCCTTCTTCCACGGTTTTGTCACAGCTTCAATCTTCAATTTTTCTGCATACAAGAAGAAAATGAAATTAGAGATTTAAATCAAAACTAGAAATGTAACGTAAGTCCTAGGCACACTATCGTCACGCTTCACGTCGGGTTCACCAAAGCTGTCGTAGAGGGGTGTGAAGGGAGGCTGACGTTCATCCAAAAGAATCACGCTAACCTAACCGTGTGACTGCATGCACGGTGCTTCTAAGTATGTCTAGGGCCTTCGGTTGATTTTTCAGTTTAGGAGTGATAAAAACCTATATGTTTCTAATATATGGGAGTGCAAATTAACAACTAATTATTTAGGCTAAGGACCTTAAGGACGAGCGTTTCTATAATGTTCTATAGCTTCTAATTGATAAGACATAACTAAGTTCTCGTTTGTAATTTTATCTTTAACAAAATCAACTTTTTCAGAGAAACAGTATGAAGAATTTCAAAATCAATCTTATTTAAGCCTATACAATAAGCCTATACAAAAGTTTATCATAAGTGCTAATACAATTCTCTTAATAGATAATCCTATACAACTTAATAAACAATCTTCAAATATTGTAATTTTGTGATCCTAAAAATTTCGTATGCTTGTGTTCTCGTAATCTCCTTTTGAAATCTCTTCAATGATCTGTAGAAGATCATTAGGAAAAAAAACATAAGTATACTTTTTAATAAATGTAAACACTCATTAATTTAGCATTCAATACATAACTTAAACCTATACTAACTCATGTATACATAGACTTCTAACTTCCTAACTTTCATGCATTTGAAGACACCTATGCAAACACACATTTGTTTACATGCAAACATGCATCATATAACAATTCAATATCTATCATTCATACAAGCATATCAACATGCATACAATCTTATATCAATTATGCATTCACTAATTCGTATTTAACATGCATAATATATTTATATATTAACATGCATTAGTATATATATGCATTTACTAGCATGCATAAACATGCATACTAACATGCATTCATAAACATGCACTATCATCTAATATGTATACACTTATTCTCATGCATTTATACATACATTTTCATATGTACATTCAATACACATGGATATATGCATTATTTCACATGCATATATGTTTTAGTTCTCATGCATATCCTATCTTCATATGCATATTCATATGAATTATCTCTAATATGCACATGTATTATCTTATACCTTCTATATGTACATGTACTACATGCTAACTCTATCTTAACATGCACATGCATACACATGCACTCTTACTCAAATAGACATACATAGCATATTCATCACTCATGCTTATCATTTCTAAACATGCATAAAATGCATCACACTAAATATGCACTCATGCATTCATAAACATAGATGCATGCTAAAACTCAGCATACACATGCATTCATGCACACACATGTATGCTCATGCACACATTTTCACATGCAGCCATGAATATGCATTCCTAATAATGCCATCATTCACATAGATAATAAGTTAAAATTTGAATTATTAAATTAAATAATGTCTTAAACAAATTATATTAGCTAATTAATTAACTAAGAACTTATTATATATTAATCCATAAAATAATCCTCTTCATGCTCTCTCTCTCTCTCTTTCTCTCTCTCTGCCAATCTCTCTCCCTCTCTCTGCCAATCTCTCTCTCTCTCTCTGCCAATCTCTCTCTCTCTCTCTACGCCATCTCTGTAGCCGTCTCTATCTGCCGCAGCGCAGATGGAGGAAGGAGGGGAAAATGATAGCTCTCTCTCTCTCTTTCTCGATCTCTCTCTCTCTCTCTCCCTCTCTCTCTCTCTCTCTCTCTCTCTCTCTCTCTCTCTCTCTCTCTCTCTCTCTGCGGCACTGCGCGTTTGCAGCTGCCGTGGAGGGAAAGGGAGAGAATCCTCTTTCTCTCTCTCTCTCTCTCTCTCTCTGCCGATCTCTCTCTCTCTCTCTCTCGTACAGACAACACAAGCATATAAAAACAGACATGGGCACCAAATAATCCCTCTACACAAGTGTGGCTATCATCCATTGTTGCACAAGCGAATAAAGCCTACACACTACATAATTTCCTCTAAGGTTGTTGCTGCTCCCTTAGCATTGTGACACTCAAGCATTGCTTTTCTGCATCCCTCAAGGAACACACGCACACAAGCGCACAGAAGATGAGGTCAGGTAGGAAATCCTCTCAAGAAGAACATGGTCGAAGCAATGAAGGCTGTGACGAGCTCGTTCTTTTGTATGTTGGTGCCCAAACGAAGACATCAAGTGATGCCCGATAGGGAGCTATACGACAGGAGGACTTCTCTCTCTCAGCAATGTCTACAGCGTTGTACACATGCAAGGCTTCCGCAAGAAGGGGCAGATTCATCTCTCTCTCTCTCTCTCTTTCTCTCTCTCTCTCTCTCAGCGATATAATCCGTACCTGTAGAAGATCATTAGGAAAGAAGAAACATGTTCCTATTTACTTATATAGACAAACATATGAATCTACGTGTGCATGTACTTAATTAGATAACTAACACATACACCTACTTAACTAACACACATCACACACTATCACATGAATTAACTAATTTTAACTAACACATACATTCACTTAACTAAAACACATGACTTCACTTATACACACGTAAAAGTTTAGTTACTTATTCAAATAAGATATTTTCATAAAAAACAATAAAATAACTATTACTTTAATATGTTATAATTAATAATTATTATAATTAGTCATTGATAATTATTTAATTAGTCATTTAGATATTTATCATAGCTATTTAATAGTTTTTTTTAATAATTATTTAACAAACTACCGCAATACGCGAACTTAATACAACAATCGCAATAAGGCTTCGTAGACGATTCACTTCAGACAACAGACCGAATTATCTACTGGATGTAGATGATACTCACAACCTCAAGGGATACCAATAGACAATAGACAAGACGAGACACAGATACACACAGAATACTCAGAATTTAGACAAGATACTCTAAATTAACCAACTCGACACACAGTAACGCCACAGACAAATCACCCAGACAGACAGTCTGGTGATCTCTCGAACGTCACTGAGCATCTCTTTTCATTGCTTTATATAAAAGATTACAAAGTGTCTGCGTAACAACCTTTCACACGTGTGAAACAAGATTTCAATTATACACTTCCAATCCGGCGGCCGATAACACACTCCATATGAGGCTTCGCATGGTCGTAAGCCATCTGTTGCTCACTTGCATATTTTTGGTTGTCTGGCATATGCATTAGTGCCTGAACAACATCGAAAGAAATTGGATGATAAAGTAGTAAAATGTATTTTTGTTGGGTACAGTTTTGAAAGCAAAGTCTATCATCTATATCATCCACAAACTAAACACATTTTGGTTAGCGGTGATGTTGTTTTAGTGGAACATGATACTGAGTCTTTACTTTCATGTACGAAGGAGACATCTGTTAGCTCCAAAGACATGTATGATACTTTGCTGCCTCTTTTTATAGGTGGACAACCTAGTGCTAGTCTTAATGAGGCAACTTCTGAGCCTTTGCAGGTTTCATGAGATGATGCAGATCATTCCATTTTCAATGACATTTACATGATGCACTTGTTGATAAGAGAGAGTTGATATTGAGGAGGCAAAAACTATGTCAAAATGGGTGGTGCAGACTTTATGTGATAGCAAACTAGATGTGCCTCTATCATATGGAACTCGTTCAAGCTCTCATAGTGCCTCTTTTGCATCAGATTGCTATGCTATGGCTTTCTCTAATTTTTGTGATGAGAATGAGCCTGTTTCATTTGATGAAGCACAAAATTTTGAAAATTGGATGGTTGTTATGCAATCACAATATGATGCTATTATGAAAAATGGTACCTGGTCTTTATGTGACTTGCCTCCTAGCAAGAAGGCTATTAGCACTAAGTGGGTATACAAGGTAATGCATAAGCCTGATGGAACAGTTGACAAGTATAAGGCTAGGCTTATTGCAAAGGGTTATGCACAAGAAAGAGGCATTAATTTTGATGAAACCTTTGCTCCTACATGTTGAATGACTACTGTTTGTAGCATCCGTGCACTTGCCGCTCATCATGGTTTGAATGTACATCAGTTGGACATTGAAACTACATTTTTAAATGGTGACTTGCATGAAGAAGTGTATGTTTTTCAGCCTTGTGGCTTTATGCAAAAAGGGCATTAAAACCAAGTGTGCAGGTTGAAGAAGGATTATATGGTTTAAAGCAAGCACCATGTACTTGGTATGAAAAGATACTTGCCTATCTGATTGCACATGGTTTTGAGAACAGTCCAACTGAAAGCACCTTATATGTTAAGCATGCTAATGATGTGCTTCTGATCATTGTTGTGTATGTTGATGACATGCTGCTCAGTGGTTCTCATGACAAGCATATTGCTCATTTTAAGGCTGATTTTCATGCTCGATTTGAGATGTATGATTTGGGGCATTCACATCATTATTTGGGCATTTAGTTTATGCAAGGCTATGGTGGAATGGCTTTGTGTCAAACAATATATATTGACACATTATTGCAGCATCTTGGCCTTGAACACTGTAAACCTATTGCCACTTCTATGGAGATAGGTTTATGATTGAGTCTTCATGATGCTGGAGATAAATTTGATGTTGTTCTCTATCATAAGGCTATTGTATGCTTGATTTAATTATGCATTACGCGTCCAGATATTCAGTTTGCTATCTCACAGATGAGCAGGTTTATGCATTTCCCTGCTATCAAGCATTGGCAGGTGGTTACGCACATCTTTTGCTACTTGAGTGGTACTCGGCTACTTCAATTGTTTTCTGTATCAATGATTCAAATGGTTTTTTATAGGCGTCACTCCACACAAATCTTGCATTCTTTTTAGTTAAACTCTATGAAGGGATTAGCTATCTTTGAGAAATCGTTAATATGTGCTCTTTCATATTGCATTAATCCTAAAAAACTTCTAACATCCCTTACAATTTTAGGAGCAAGCCAATCAACTATTGTTTTCATTTGATCCTGTTCTATATGAATTCTCTCTTTAGAAATGACTCTTCCTAGATACACAAGCTTATCTTTGGCAAAGAAGAATTTAGCCTTATTTCCATACAATTTGTGTTCTCTAAGATTTTGCAAAGCTTTCTTGAGATGTAGCACATGCTCATCATCATCTTGAGAGTATATAAATATATCATCAAGAAATACTAAGATGAATTCATCTAGATAATCATGAAAAATACTATTCATCAATCACATGAATGTGATAGGAGTGTTTGTTAAAGCAGAGGGTAAACCCGTAAACTCATAGTGGCCATAACATGTTCAAAAAGTTGTCCTAGGTATATCTTCTTTTTTTATCCTAATTTGGTGATAAACAGATCTTAAGTCAATCTTAATCAATATAGTTGTTCCACCTAATTGACCTAATAAGTCATCTATGTGAGGGAGCGGGTAATTAGTTTTTATTTTTCTTTCATTCAACCTCCTATATTCAATACATAATCTATATGAGTCGTCTTTCTTCTTCTGAAATAAAACAAGTGCTCTCCAAGGTGAAACACTCGATCTTATCAAGCCTTTTTTCATAACATCATCTAATTGAATCTTAAGCTCCTTTAATTCATCTATGTTAAATCTATAGGGTACTCTAGAATATGGTTCGCTTCCGAGTATAGGTCGATGGCATGGTCAATCTCCCTAGGTGGAGGTATACCAGGCAAGTCTTCTAGAAATACATCTACATATTCTTTTGAATGATTTTCTACATAATTCGAAAGAGTTTCATCATTATCTTCCTCATGCACATTGCTCGCATACACTAAAAATGTTCTACATCCATCATTTATACATCAAATTATCTACATAGCAAAAATGAGAATAGGCTTAGGATTATGTGCATCACCTAGAATGTGGATAGATTCACCATCTAGCCTTAAAGTGATTGTTTTTTGTTTGCAATCAATCATTAATTTTGAACTAACCAATCCATGCTTATAATTGCATCACTCTGTTTAATTTCAATCACATGGAAACTCCTCAAAAAGCACCCATCAAAAAAAGCAAATGCAAGGTTTTCAATGTATCCCTTCGTATAGTGTAGTCATCCATTGGCCATCTCCACAGGTCTTGTTATCTACATATTTAGGGGTATCCCTAAATTCTATACCAATTTGAAAGATAGAAAACAATGCATACTACACGAATCAATCAAAAATCTGATTATACGTGTAGAAATCATACCCAAAATCATAACTATAGAAGCCCTTGGAAAAGAACTAGCCACCATGCAATGTAAAGTAGAGTTAGGGCACTTACCTCCATCATCTACCTTCTCAACTGTTGCAACTTGCTCAATGATGTTTATCACCTTTGTGCAGGTTGAAAGATTGCCTTGTTCAAACATTCATATGTCCGATGCCCTTGCTCCCTACAATGGAAACACAAATCGAGTATTTTGGCCCACTCAATAAAATCAGGGTCTTGCTACCAGTGGATGGGTTGATGCCTCCTTTGATTTTCCACCTTAGTAGGATACTTACCTTCATTATGGAAGATGAAATCTTCTTTGAATTGTTCATGTTTTTTATGGCAAACCTCTGTGGCCTATGTCCCATTGCAATGAATCTAGTTTTATTTGCCTTCTACAAATTGAACTTCTCCATCTTCTCAAAATTCTTAGCCATCGCAACAACATCCAAAAAATTAACCCATGTTGATATCTTCACTTGATAGCAAAGCTCCTCATGAAGCCCTTAAATAAACTTGATCTTCAAAGCATCACCACTTACCTCCAATGCATATTTATGAAGATGTAGGAATTTTTCTTTGTCCTCATGAATAAAAAAGCTATGCTTATCACTCTTGTGTTGTGAAAAATTGTAGAATTCCATCTTCTTCTCGAGCTGGTAGTATGAAGAATAGTAACATTTTTCTTCTTGCTCTCTAAATTCCTTCCATAGAACTAGAATAGAACGCGTCTACGTCTACATATAGGACTTCCATAATAACTTTGCAATACCATGTAGGTGTAAGATCCAAACTTTTGCTTTGGATTCCTCACTAAATTATCGAAGATCAAAGAAATCTTGTATCACTGCTGCATGACTGGGGTAGCATTTGACTTAAGCAAAATGCGATGATGATACATTTTTGGATCAAGACCTTTCATATCTGCATACATCCATGCAAAAACATCTTTGTATTGTTGCAAGAGAGCTATTAGCACCATCCGAAATTCTGGAGCAAGCTCTGAACGAATTGAGACTGGCTTTGGATCTTCCATAGTACCGAGATTGACAACTTCCAAAGAATCTTCATCTACCCAAATTTTCCCAATCTCCATGGGGTCTTTTATCACTGGGTCAACAATATCTTCTTCGTTTAGTTCCAAGAGTTTTGTACAGACTACAGCCCCATACTGTCCCAGCCTTGGCTAATCACTGAATTCACATCCACCACTTTGAAAGATAACAGATCTCTATTCGCTTCTAAAAATTGTTGCTCTTCGTCTTCCTTGAGGCCATCCAGCATATGCCGAGGCTCTGCCAATACTAGTTTATGCTCGGGGAGGCAATGTTCCTCGTCTTCTAATGGAACGGAAAACTTTGCATCTCCTCTCCTACATGTGATAGTCTTTTCATCCCAGTTTTGTCGGACTTTAGCATTTTGTAACCAAGGCTGCCCCAACAGCAAATTATAATCCAGATTTTGCCCCTTATGCTCTAGCATGACAAATGTAATATTGACTATTACCTGAGAAATGTGAATGGGGATGTCCTTAACCAAACCCACTAGCTGCATCCACGATTGATCTGCCATCTGGACAAAGAATGGAGCTGGGTCTATCCTGTTCTAGCCCATTTGCTTACATGTGGTAGTAGAGGTTATGTTAATGCTTGACCCACCATCAGCTAGAACCTTGGGAATGGCTTTATTTTTTTATCTCACTGTAATCATAGGAACTGCATAGTCTACTATTATGTTAGGGATATCTCTTACCTTCGAAATCAAAGGTTTCAGACTTAGAGATGGTGAGTATTTTTTTGTCGTTGTCATAATAATTGCTTCCAAAAAGCTTGGACAAGCTCCAGTAAATCCCCCAATGATAGTTTAATATGTGAATCCTACAAGAACGCATAATACTCACCATCCATTAATGTTTCAGAGTTCGTATTCCCTTGCTTCTATTCTATCCGGAACCTCTGGCTCCGAATCCTGCTAGTAGTCTCTTGATCAGTAGTCCCTGCCTGTAGCACTTCACATAGTGTTGTCCATTGGTGGCCCAAAATTCTCCTTTGTCTCCTAAATAGATTCACCAGCCTTCTTACCAAATTTGCTATGTTGCTCTTTCCTCGAAGGTTCCACTAGAACTAGTGAAGGCTCTACATAATGCAGTGGATACTCTGTAGCCCACTGAACTGCTTTCTTAAGTGTTTGCTTCTGCTCTACTGGTGCTCGTTAATTAGATTTCTTGCCACTCTGATACTCTTTCAGAGACTTGGTGACCACCACTACGGAAGGTTCTAAATACTCTAAGTCACCACATTGGCCATGGGTGCCTTAAGCTTAGCTTCCTGTTTCTGTTGGCCTCCTCGCATTCCCATCATCTATGGCCATATTGCAAACAGAACTGGCATGGGATTGGTCGATTTCCTAAAATACCTAGCACGGGTTGTCGAAACCTCCGACCTCTCTCGAATTCTTGCAAATTTTTCTTGAAACCTCACCGCTGCTCCAGAAATTGTTGTGGACCAGAATATTGTGATGGTCCTAAGAATCTCGCATCTTTACTATCCTGCCATTGTCCGGAGGAGGATTGTGGCTTATTCAGTGATTTAACTTGGTAAAGTTAGCTCTTTAAGTCTATTTTATATTCCAAAAGTTTCTTTGAATTTGGATTTCTCTATCATGAGATATATTAATTATAAGTCTCCTATATCTTTGCATATTTTAATTCTCTATTAGTACTCCATTAGAATAGTGATTTTCTTAGAGCTTATTCTCAGTGTGTAGTTGATCATTTGCCATGATTTAAAGCATGATAGAATCAGCATAATGTCTTTTATGATCCTACAAAGTTTCATTAGCATTGCTTTTCGGGATTTTCAGATATTACCATATCTTCACTCACAGCTCTAATGACTGTTGCAGCCCATGAATGTTGCGATGGAGTTGTGACTTGCTAGATTTCTCTGCATGTATTCCATCATTTTTTATGAAATCACTCGTTATTGTTAGCTTCCTAAGTTAATTGCTATTGTGATCAGAGAATTGTTCAAAACACTAAACATGTGTAAGAACAAAAATAGAAAGTTTTTTGTTCTTGGATCAAGATGAACTAGCTCTAACATAATGTACATATGTATACACATCTTTATCTTCTGGATATGTACTTCCTTCATGCTTCATGAATTGGTCTTTTCTTCAGTCCTTGACTTCAATTCTTCATCCAAAACTTCAATTGTTGATTGATCTGCACCAACAGCTCCCCCTCAATCATCAATTGAGGTTTTCTCTATCTTCTTTATGCCTGCCATGTCTTTGAATCTCTGTAGCTTTGGTCCATCCAAGCTTTTGGTTAGCATATCAGTTATCTGATCTTTTGTTGAAGTACGTATGACTTCAATCTCTTTATCCATCACCTTCTCTCTTAGAAAGTGATACTGAATCTCAATGCGTTTAGTCCTGGCATGAAACACAGGGTTAGCAGCTAAATACAAAGAACTCATGTTATCTCCATGAATAGTGGGTATACTCTGAATGATGTCAAAACTCTTCATCAGAGTCTTAAGCCATATCACTTCCTTTGCAGCTTCCACCATACCTTTATACTCAGCCTCTATGGGTGACAAAGCAACTGTGTGTTGCTTCTTTGAACACCAAGAAATTAACTTATCTCCCACATAACACAAGTATCCATAAGTTGATCTCTTATCATCAGGATTACTTGCCCAATCTGCATCACTATATATCTTAATGTTTGTATCTGATGTAAAACCATAATACAAACCCTCTTTGAGTGTACCCTTAATGTACCTCAACACTCTTTGTCCTGCAATCCAATGTTCTTTCCTAGGACAATGCATGAATTGAGACAATACTCCCACTGCATATGATAAGTCAGGCCTAGTTAGTGTAGCATAGATCAGACTACCAACCAAACTTTGATATAGCTTCATGTCCTTGAACTCTTCTCCTCCATATCTACTCAATTTGTGATTCACCTCCATTGGAGTAGGTGCTACCCTGCAATCATTCATCTTAAACTTGATCAACAAGTTCTTCAAATACCTTCCTTGAGTTACATACACTCCATGTTGTGTGTATGAGATCTTCATGCCCAAGAAATATGACAAGTCTCCCAAATCACTGATCTTGAATTCTTTCTCCATTTGCTTCTTTAGGCTTTGAATGCCTTTCTCATCTGTACCTGTAAGAATTATATCATTAACATATATGCACATGTAAATGAACCCATCATCACTTGCTTTAACAAGCAAGCTACTATCTGCTTTAGATACTTGGAATCCAAGTTCCTTCAAGAACTTCACAAGTCTATAATTCCAGGCCCTTGGGGCTTGCTTCAAACCATACAAAGCTCTCTTGAGCTTACATACATGATCTGGATACCTTCCATCTCTAAATCCTTGTGGTTGCTCCGTGAAAACATCATCTGAAATATAACCATTTAGAAAAGCATTCTTCACATCTAGTTGACATAACTTCCAACCTTTACATTCACCAATAGCTATGAGTGTCATGATGGTTGTTATCTTTGCTAGAGGACTATAGGTCTCATCATAATCTATACCATATGTCTGAGCAAAACCCTTCACAACAAGTCTAGCTTTATACCTAGACACACTTCCATCTGCAAACCTCTTTGTCTTGTAAACCCATTTACATCCAGTGATCTTCTGACTATTTGGTTTAGGAATGAAATCCCAAGTCTCATTCTCCATCAATGCATCATACTCTTTCTGCATAGCTTTCTCCCAATTTTCCTTACCTTTTGCCTCTTCATATGTAGAAGGGTCTTCATCTACCTCTACCATATAAGCATAATCTTTGGTAGCCAAAAAAGAAGTGTCATAGCTATACCTTGTAGGTTGTCATTTGTGCCTTGTTGACCTTCTGAGTTCTCCAGTTCTTGAAGTTTCTGGTTCATCACACTCTGGATCAAACCTTGGCACTTCTTCAACTTCAACCTGTACTTCATTGTTTTTCTCTTCATCAAATATCTGAACCTTTGATTTACCTTTCTTTTGATCCACAATTTCTTCATCACCTGCATAAATATTGATTGTACCTGCATACCAAGTACCTTGCTCATCAAATGTAACATCCTTAGATACAAGGAATTGTTTTGTGGATGGACTCCACAACCTATATCCGATCTGCTTATCATCATCTCCACTGAACACATATTTTTCAGCTTTAGGCTCCAATTTATGCCTCAATTGTGATGGCACATATGCATATGCCAAACATCCAAATACTTTGCAATGATCTAGAGTAGGTCTCTTACCCCACCATGCCTCATACGGTGTCATACCGTGCAAAGCTTTACATGGTAACCTATTGACCAAATAAGTAGTTGTGTTTACAGTCTCAACCCACAAATAATTAGGGCAATTTTTCTCCTTCATCATTGACCTTGCAAACTCAACAAGAGTTCTATTTCTTCTCTATGCTACCCCATTTTGTTGAGGAGAGTACCTGCAAGTAATCTCTCTCTTTAAACCTGCATTCCACAAATAATCACTGAACTCATTAGAGAAATACTCTCCCCCTCCATCTGACCTTAGTCTCTTCAACTTATGACCTGTAATTCTCTCTGCATACACATGATAATGTTTGAATGTATTGAATACCTCTGACTTATCTTTGATTACATAGATAGTGATCCATCTGGTAGCATCATCAACATAAATCACATAATACCTTGAGCCATTGATACTAAAATCCTTTGATGGTCCCCACGCATCTATGTGTACCAATTCAAGTTTCTCTGAGTACATAAACCCATTCTTGGAATAAGATTGCTTATGAGCCTTACCTAATTGACATGCCTCACATCTGTATGTCATACGTTGACCTGCAATATTACGCAATCCAAGCACTGAACCATTATTAATCATATCTTTGATACCTCTTTCATTGAAATGTCCAAGCCTCTTGTGCCAAAGATCTAACTCAGAGATCTTATGTCCTCCATAAGTGAACAAGGCATGACCAACATTACCTTGGATCTTCAGTGTGAATAATCTTCCTTCTTTCTTCCCAAAAACAATTTGTTTATACCCATTGCTAGGATCTTCCACAAACACTCCTTCATTAGTGAACCTAACTTCATAACCTTTTACAACAATTTGTCCTACACTTATCAGATTCTTAGGAATTGTAGGAACATACAAAACCTTACTCAGGAGAGTACTACCATCCTTGTCCTTCATTATGCTTTGTATTGTCACCTGTTTGAACTACATGATTAGTTACCTTATTTTCCAAGTCAGTCATCAATGCTATATTACCACTCAGGTGATTGCTACATCTTGAGTCAATGTAGAAGACTCTTTGGTCTTCACTTTGCCTTTCACAAGTTGCATTCATTATCAATGTTGAATCCTCCTTCTGATCTGAATCATAATTGTAGTAGGTATTGTTGTATTGTTCACTTTGGAATCCTCTACCTGCATTTCTTCCAAAGTAACCCCTACTAACTCTACCTCTGAAATTACCTCTTTGATTTCTGCCACCTCTTCCTCTTGAATTAAAATTCTGATTATATCCACCATTATTATGAGTATTATGCCAACAATCATTAGCTAAGTGATTTGTCTTACCACAAATCCAGCAAGCTTTGACTCCATCTTTATTAATCCTGGCTCTTCCTCTACCTTTGCCACCTCCTCTTCCTCTTAGGAAGTTAGATTGGTTAGTTGTACCTTCATCTTCATTTGCTTGTTGCTTCCCTTTGATATTCTTCTTCTTTATCCTTTGAATACATTGCATGACCTATACTCTTGTCACCTTCACCTTTGACATCCTGCTCAAAGGTTAACGTATGTCCTAGCAACTGATTTAAGTCAAGAGTAAAATGATCAAGTGATAATTCAGTAGACAAAATGAATGGCTTCCATTTGTCATCACCTCTCAAACCTGTGAGGATTTGCCTTAACAATTTATCCTCCTCAATGTCTTCATCAACTGCTCCTAATGCATCTGCAATGTCCTTCATCCTTGTTACATAATCTGAGATGGATTGAGAGGCCTTCTTCTTGAATGTAGTAAATTCTACCCACAAGGATGCCTTCCTTGACTTTGTGGTGTTTTGGAAATGCTCTTCCAAAGCATTCCATATATCACTTGCACTTTCAAGACCTCTAATGTGAGGTAGCAAGTAGTCATTGACTGCCATATAAATAATGCTCCTAGTTTGAGCATCTTTCTTCATCCAATTCTTCAATTCTTATAATTCCTCCCTAGTTGGAACACTAGGATCTCTGAACTGAGGCTTTTCTTCTTCACCTGTAATATAAGCTATCAAGTCTTTTCTCATAAGATGAGCTTCCATCCTCATTGACCATGCTGGATAGTTCTCTCTATCCAACTTCTCTATCTGAAGAGAATCTCCCATCCTTTCTTCACCTGTGTATTGAATTCTTCAAACTTTACGAGTAATAGATGTACCTTTACTTCAAATGATACTCCTTTTGTATTCCTTGATGTCGTTTGGCCTCCTTCTCAAGTTTTGCTCTCAAGTTTTCACCTTCTGAGTCTTTAATTGTTGAATTCATTATGTCTGCAGTAGTCGGGGTCCTCCTTTCTTCAATTTTGATACTTCCTGCTCTGATACCACTGATGGAGAGTGTTAATCTCCAAAAGAACAAGCTACTCTTGAATTTAGAACACCACTATATCAAGAGTAACTCCAAAACTTCATCAATTTAGAAGAACAATGACCAATTATAAAAATTTTGACCAAACTGTGAAGATGATAACTCTACAGAAAACTTCCTGCACATAACTCTCTCATTGACTTATCAAATGTGTAAAGTTTTATGAAACTTTGCACAAGGTGTTGCCTATAGTTTGCGCACCATCTCCAAGTTAAATCACTTCAAAAGATTCAGTATATCTTGAGAAATGAATTTAACAAGTCACTGTTGAAGCTCAAAGTCAAGGACAAAGCATGGAAGCACATCAAAAGGTGGACACACGAGGAAAGGGAGCAAGTAGGGAGCTCCAAGAAGTGTATGTCAAATTTTCAGAAGAATCCCCTACAAAAATAGTGATTTTCATCACTAAAAACCATTGTAAATACCATTATCTATTTTTAGTAACTCCATTTTGTTCAAGCCGAGGAGTCCTCAAGCTTGAGGAGTATTAGAAGTACCATCGTACCAATTTTCATAATTTTTAGACTTCGTTTGAGTCCTCAAATAAGCCCTGGAACCTAATTTTTAACTAGGCCGGACACTAGGTCTGGACAGGGCCAAAACTAGTCAAAAAACTATAAAAAGAGCTAGAGAGCTCATTTTTGGGGTTAGCTTGTTAGAGAATAGAACTTTTGTAAGAGAACTCTTTTGCAATCTAAGCTTTCCATTGTTCCTCTCCTTGATCTTACTTTGTGCGCGTGTGTGTGTATGTGTGTGCATGTTTGTGTGCTTTCACTCACGCACTTGTACCTTCACTTGCTCGTGGTCTTCATACCGGTCCTCACGTCTCCGCGGATTGACAAGTAAAGGAGGTGGTGCTTACGCTTGAGCTACACCAAATTTTGGCGCCGTTGCCGGGGAGAGTGCTTCGAGGACGAGCGTTGTGATGGTAAGATCGTAGATTTGCGACGTTGGAAGGTAAAAAAACTGTCATTTCAGTTCATTTTCTGTTTTTTCCTCTTCATCTTCATCATCATCATCATCTCCACCTTCTTCCATCTTCTTCTTCATAGAAATTTCTTGTTTTTTAGTGCATTTTCACCATTTTCATACCATTTTTCATGCGTTATTGTGTGGGAAGGAGTTAGGAGGTGCAAGGGAGAGCAAGCGCTGTGTTTTTTTCATGATTTTCTGCTCATACGGAGCTCGCCATAGCCGGCGCTCATAAATTTGAATTTCCCGCCAAAAAACGTGATTCTGTGATGAAAATCGCGATTCTGTGAAAATTCAAATTTTTTTGAAAAATCACGATTTTCAGTTTTCCCGCCTAAAAGTTGGTTGAAAAGAATCGCGATTCTGTGTTTTTTCTCAAAAAAACACGATTCTCTGCTCAAAATCGCGATTTTCAAAAAACACGATTCTCTGCTCAAAATCGCAATTCTCACCAATCACGATTTTCAACAAAAACACGATTTTGTGAAAAACACGACTTTCTGCTCAAAATCGCGATTCTCACAAATCACGATTTTCAGCAAAAAATACGATTTTGAGAAAAACACGATTCTCTATGACAAAATCGCGATTTTCATGCCAAAAACACGATTTTGTGAAAAAGGCGATTCTGTGAAAACACGAATTTTTGCTCAAAATCGCGATTTTCAAAAACACGATTTTGTGCTCAACATCGCGATTTTCATGTGAAAAATACGATTCTGAGAAAACACGATTTTCAGTCAAAAACACGATTTTGTGAATCACGGTTCTCTGAGTCAAAATCGCGATTCTCTAAAACACGATTTTGTGATCAACATCGCGATTTTCAGAAACACGATTTTGTGATCAAAATCGCGATTTTCAGAAACACGATTTTGTGATCAAAATCGCGATTTTCAGAAACACCATTTTGTGATCAACATCGCGATTTTCAAAAACACGATTTTGTGATCAACATCGCGATTTTCAAATCACGATTTTCTGCTCAAAATCGCGATTTTCAAAAACACGATTTTGTGATCAACATCGCGATTTTCAAATCACGATTTTCTGCTCAAAATCGCGATTTTCAAAAACACGATTTTGTGCTCAACATCGCGATTTTTTTGACTTCACAGCATCGCGATTTTCAGAAAGTTCACAAAATCGCGATTTTCTCCAAAGGTCCTGTTTGCCTGTTTTGACCCCCAGGAGCCTGATTTGACATAACTTTCTCATCCAAAGTCCATTTTTTGAGCTCTATAGCTTGTTGGAAAGCTCGTTTCAAATCCTACACGATCTCAACTGTTTTTTTCAAGAATAATGCGTTCATTTTGAGATAGGATAATTTGAAGTTGACCCTCAGGTGGGACTAGGGAACCAAGGGGGCTCTAAAGAATTTTGAACCATACCAAAGGGAAAATTTGGACTCTTGACTAAAGCTTATGAACCTGAGATCTGGTAGACACTTAGGCAAGGATAAACAAAGCATTAGATCTTCTGAGGCTAGTGTCAACCATACATCCAAGTCTTGGGCACAACAACTAAGTGGTCATCTTTTACTAAGATCAGACACAAGTGATTCAGAAATGTCTTTTAGTATGGGAAAACCTGCAGGTGGCTCAGGGAATGCCCATCTACAAACACCAGAAGGGCCCTATAAGACACAGTTGGAATATATTCGGACCAACCAATTAGGTGCTCGCATCTATGAGGATGGTCTGAGGCGATCAGTGGTCCAACTCAAAAATCCAGATCAATCCTTTGGACTTGAACACCCGGTGGTCAAGTTCGAAGAGGGTTCATACATTGATAAGGAAGGAACCATGTATGTGGTCACCAACCTACCAGATAGGACTGATGAGTTTGGAAATGTCATTCCTGAGAATGAAATAGGAGACCTAGAACAAGGAAATGTAGGACAAGGACCCCAGACTCCTAGAGGTAAGTCAGTTTTGACCCGAGTGATCACTCCAGACTGGATCCCTCAAGACAACAAAAGCATAGAACTATTTTTGAATAGAGAAACAGAGGAAGCCTTTTGGAGATTCAAGCCAGAACAACCTAGCCAATTGGGCATAGTCATCATCTACGAGTTCAAGGATCCAGAGATACCAGGCAAAGTTGTCTACCTAGATAACACGTCAGAGAAAATTTTCTTGGTAACAGAACATGATAGACATGCATATACTTGGAAGAATGAATTGATTTTCCCTCCACCAAGATTCAATGTTTCCCACGGCCTCCAAGGAGTAGGGTCATCCCAAGCTCAGGAAGCACAGAGAGAAAGAACTAGAGAGAGACTGGAGGTAAGTTTTGCACACACAGTGGGCAGGAATAGGTCAGGATTTGAAAATGAAAGACCTGAAAGAGAGAGATATCAAGCACATAGGCAACAAAGAAATGAACATGAATTTCCATTGCCTAGAACCCGAGAGCACCCAAGAACCCTCAGACCCACTCAAGTGATCAAGGCAATGAAGAATTACTTTGACGGGTCAGGAGATCCTTATGATCATGTGGCTGAGTTCAAACAAGTGTTAAGAGCTGAACAGGTTGAGGATTTGTTCACCCAGTATGAGGCATTTGGTCTGACTCTTAAGGGCACTGCCTTAGCTTGGTTTCAACCATTGAGTAGTCACAACTATCGCAATATAGGTCAACTGCTAGACGAATTCATTGTAGAATTTTCCAAGAATGGTATCAGGCATAACACATCATCCTTGATCCACAGCTTCAAGCAGACTCCCCAAGAAATAGTGCAACTAGCAGGTAGAAGATTCAGACAGTATCTAGAAAGATGCCCTGCTCTAGAGTTACCCACTCCGGCCAAACAAGTGGCTTTGTTCTTAGATGGCTTACTGAGCACCAAGTTAAGATCATATGTGTACTTGAAAGATCCTAGATCCATAGAAGAGTGTGTGCGGACGTGCATAGACATAGAAGATAACTTGGGTGAGGAGTTAGGATTGTCCAAACTCTACAAAGATTCGGATAGTTCTACTAGTCATACTTCAAAGATCTCCACAGAAATAGAAGAGATAGCTGAGCAAGTTGCCAAGAAGCTGGGAGTCCAAAATAAACAAACACAGAGAGTCACTCCAGTGAATCGGTGTTATACTTGTGGGGGCGACCACATGGCTAATGTATGCCCAATGCAAAACCAAAACATTAGAGAAAGGAATGCTCCATATTGCACTATTGAGAGAAAATACACAAACCACACGACTCAAGATTGTCCCTACAATAGGCAGGCTGTTAGACAGAATTATCAGCAATCTTACCCACAAGGTAGGTATCAGAACCAATACCAACAGCCATATTATAGACCACAACAGCAATATCAGGTACCATATAGGCCACAACCTGTCTTGGGAAACCAACCACCAACTCCAGCCAACGTGATTCCAGTCAAATATGCTGTGGGAGAAGAAAATCCAAATAGAGCATTGGTGCCACTAACCCCATTGATACCAGATAATGACTCTCATGCTCATTGTTCAGACTACTCCCATGAAGGTAGTCCACATGCTTATTACACAGAGTCACCTGAACATAGTGAGATTTACTCGTATCAATATGAGGCACCACCTATGGAGCAAAATTGGGAGCCAGAATACTCCAATGTCATGTACACACATCCTAACCCTAGGCCCCAGTTGAGACAAATGAGACCACAAGCCCCTAGGGGATCTTGTTTCAGATGTCATGGTGACCATTTCATTCGTGACTGTCCCCACCCACCATCTCCGAGTCAAGGACAGGCTATCACAATACAGGCTTTTTGTCCTGATTGTGGCAAAGACCATCTCCCCAGAGATTGTCCAAGAAACCCCTCCAGTGCACCCAAGATTACACCCATTAATGTGGTAGGCTTAGTGGCAGATTCAAGTTCAAGTAGTAGCAATGTGGCTCCTATACAAGCTGTCACTAGAGCACAAGCCTTAAAACAGGATAAACCAACAGAACAATCAGAGTCGAGTGAATCAGGAGAGCCTAGTAAGAGGAAAACAAGAACATGGAAGGATACCAGAGAGAAGGCCAATCGCAAGTGGAATAAAAAGTTATCGGAACTAGAAGAAAGCTTAAAAGAAGCGAAAACAAAAATAGAAGACATTGCATCTCAAAGTCCCTCGCATGCCGAAACTCCATCCACTCCACCTCATCCCACCCCACCACCCATTGTAAATAGACCACAACCAGGGTCTGTTCTTGCAGATCCAACCCCAGAAGGCTTGGACATGATGTTCAAGGCCTACCAGGCTCGACTTCAAGAAGGGCCTACAGCGGCAAACCTAGACAAGAGTTACCCTAGAGCGGACTTAGAGATTGAACGGATGAAAATGTGCATGAAAATGATAGAGCAAGCTCAAGCTATACTTGAGACTAGTCAAAAGTTCAATCAGACAAACTCTGTCAAAGGGGATTTGCATTTCCAGGGCTTACTAGAACGATTAGAGCAGTTGGTAAACAAACCACAAGTTTCTTTACCTCCTCAGGCTCAACCAGTTATTGAAAGAGGAAGCTCACCACCAATGGGAGCTTATGTTCCTAATTTCACGGATCCAGGAATACCTCCTTCAATTCAACAGTACTCTCAAGAATTCTTGCGGGAAATACAAGAAGAGAAATGGGCCAAGGAGAAGGGTAATTCCCCTCCTATTCCTGAGATTGATGATCTTCATGATCAATTTCCCCAAGACATTCCATCTATTTACGGAGATGAAGCAGAACAACAAGAAGACGAAAGGTTAGATTTTGAATCTAATACCTTAGAAGAACTGCCTCAATTTCCAGGCCCATGGGAATCTGAATCTCTCCAGATTAGAGCTCCCACAATACTAGTAAGAAATGAAGACTCAGTGGTTCCAAGGAACACGGATGTCGTGAAGAACACTAAGGTTCAGTGTCATCTCACTGTAGAAGAGCTGCTCAAAGCAAAACCTGAGCTTTGGAATCATGTGAAGGATCAGGTTCCAGAACTTGATTCCAACATGCCAAAAGCAGGCTCCAAGCAAAGGGTACCAGAGATACCTCTAGACAAAATAGGGGACATGTGTGAGGGTGAAGAAGGTAATACTTATCTTCCAATCACCTACCAAGGTTACACAACAAAAGCAATCATAGATTCAGGTGCTGGTGTTGCTATTGCGACCACCTCCTTGTGGAAGCAATGGGGCAAGCCCACATTAAAACCAACTAGAATGAAGCTTCAAATGGCTGATGGTCATTTTGAAAGACCTCTAGGATTGCTAGAAGGGATCACTCTAACCACTTGTGGTGTAGAGTTTGAGCACACATTTGCTATATGTGACTTTGAGAAAAATAATGTCTATGAGATGATCCTAGGAAGACCCTTCCTACGACAATTGCAAATAGTACAGGATTGGGGAACTAACTCCTTGTACTTACAGCACTTAGGGGTCACCACCAAGGTCAATTTGAAGGATTACACCTTCAGAGATGTACCACCCCTACAGTGGAATTCTATCCACAAAGCGAAAGAAGATTCCATCTCTGTGCATTCTGAAAGTTCACCTGATCCATCATGGCTGCATGAAGATACTCATTTGTGGATGTGCAAGGTCGCAAAGGAAGAGGAAAAACGTTTAAAGGCAAGAGAAGAAGGAACTTCGCTAGGAGATAGACCAGTTAGAGACCCAGCCTACACACCGATGATCTTTCCAGATGAGGAGTTTGAGCCTCATGGCTGGCCAGAAATCTTAGCCACCATGGACATTGCTGTCAATGAGGAACAGTGGACACCTCATTGTGATGAGGAAGGTTATGATATCTCAGTGTTCATGTGTCAACCCTTGCTAGAAGAATGTGACCCTAGTGATGTCATAGAAGAAGAAGAGAATGACGATGATCTGGAGTCTATTGTGATGGATAGTTGCTTTAACTCAGAGCAGCACTATCTAGAAGATATAGGAGTGTTCACCCAGAAAGAAGAAGAACCTCTCACAAGTATTAAAACAGTCAACTCAAAAGATGGAAGTGAGAGTAGTCAAAAGAAAAAGAAAAGAAAAGCAGTGAAACAAGAAAAGGAGGAATCATTGTTCGAAGTACCAGAAAACTTCAAGAAATATGAAGTTGACGACCGCAAAATTTTGGTACGAATGCCTAAGAGAGAGGCCATCATAGGAGAATCATATGATAATAAAGAAAAGACCAAGAAGATTGTAGTGACCATTGAAGAGAACGAAGAGAGATGCACATATATAGGAGATGACCTAAGTGCAAGAGAAGAAATGGAGCTCATAGCTCTATTAAGGGAATATAGGGATGTGTTTGCATGGCACTATAGAGACTTGAAAGGGGTAGATCCAAGAATTTGCTCTCATACTATCCCCATGAGTGCTGATGCTAAGCCCACCAAACAGAAGCCCTACACATATAATGATACCTATGCAGCCAAAATAAAAGAAGAAATTGATAGGTTGATTGAAGCTGGATTCATCTATGAGATTGAGCATACCGAATGGGTGTCCCCCATTGTTGTGGTACCCAAGAAGAACGGGAAGTTGCGAGTGTGTATTAACCTTAAAAAAGTTAATGCCGCTACGATTAGAGATAGTTATCCACTTCCAATCACAGAACACCTATTGGAGCGTGTTGCAGGCAAGGAAGTTTATAGCTTCCTTGATGGATTTTCAGGTTACAATCAAGTAGCCATTGCCCCAGAAGATCAACACAAAACAGCTTTTGCTACAGAGTGGGGAATCTTTGCATTTCGTGTGATGCCATTTGGGCTCACCAATGCACCTGCAACATTCCAAAGGCTCATGTGTCATGTCTTCAAAGAGTTCTTGCGAAAGAGCTTAGAAGTGTATGTGGATGATTTATGTGCTCATTCCCAAGAAAGAAGGGTTCACATCCCTGAGCTCAGACAAATCTTCAACAAGTGTAGAGAATATCGAGTGTGTCTAAACCCAGAAAAGTGTGTGTTTATGGTGCGTCAAGGTAAAATCTTAGGTCATATTGTTTCTAAGAATGGAATCTCAACAGATGAAGATAAGGTACGAGCCATAGCAGAGCTACCAAGGCCAAGGAATGTTAAAGAGGTACAAGCCTTTATGGGCCATTGTGGATATTACCGCAGGTTTATCCACATGTACGCGATCATAGCTAGACCCCTTTATGCCTTGTTGTCTAATTTTGAGTGGAACGATGAATGCGAGAATTCTTTCAATGAACTGAAGAAACGTTTGTGCACAGCACCAATACTGACCACTCCTGATTGCAATAAACCATTCCATGTCCATGTGGATGCATCCAATCATGCCATAGGATGTGTGCTTGCACAACCCACAAGTGAAGGAAACTTAGATTTGCCCATCGCATATGCTAGTAGACAGCTCACTGCAGCTGAACGGAACTATACCACAACTGAGCGAGAGGGCTTAGGCATGGTATATGCTGTGAAGAAGTTTAGACACTATTTATTGGCCAACAAGTTCAAGTTTTTCACTGATCATCAAGCTTTGTTATATTTGGTCAATAAACCTTGCAATACTGGACGCTTAGTACGATGGTTCCTCTTACTAATGGAATATGACTTTGAAGTTGTTGTCAGGAAAGGGAGAACCCACCTTCGGGCAGATCACCTTTCTCGCATCACTTCAGGAGAGTCACCGCAAGGAGTGTCTGACGAATTACCCGATGCTTATCTGTTCAATTTAGAAGTTGTTCCTAAATGGGCAAATAAGTTGGTACCAGTCCTAACCTTTGGCCCTGCAAATAAGAATGTGAAAACATCACAAGAAGAAATTGTAAAATCACAAAAATATCACATATTAGCAGGAAGCATGTACAAACAAGATATTGAGGGTGTATTAGCTTGTTGTGTGGAGGATGATGAACATAGTAGTTGGTTGCAACAAGCCCATGAAGGAATGCTAGGAAATCACTATTCTAAACAACGAACATTGCAGAATCTAAAGCGTTTAGGAGTGTATTGGCCTAGCATGGACAAAGAAATACATGAGTGGATTAAGAATTGTCCAAGGTGCAGAGAGAGACCCCCAGTGGAGCATGCGACCCTTTATCAAGTGTCATTAATTCCAGATTGGAGTGCTCCATTGGTAGAGTTTATGAGATCGGGAAGATTACCGAAAGAGGCTAGTCTAGCAAGAAGACGAAGCATGGAGCAAGAGGCTCAAGGCTATGCCCTAGTAGGAGACAACCTATACCGAAGAGGCAAAGATGGTTACTTAAGACTGTGCGTTCACGAATCAGATTATTTGAAAGTCTTAGAAACTGCACACAGCGGTGTTGCAGGTGGACATTTTGGTCCTAACCGAGTGATCAAGACCATTCTATTCTCAGGACTTTGGTGGCCCACTCTTCATATGGATGCACATACCTATGTGAAGAAATGTGACACATGCCAACGTGCACAATATCCAGTTAGAAAAGACGAGATGCCCTTGAGGCCAATGATGGGAGGATGTGCATTTTCGAAGTGGGGCATAGACTTCATAGGTCCTATTAACCCCCCAGCTAGAAACTCCCATGCAGAGTACATCATTGTAGCCACAGATTACCTTACAAAGTGGGTAGAAGTCAAAGCCACAACAAAGAATGATGCTCAGACTACGGCTAAGTTCTTATTCGAGAATGTGTTCACGAGATATGGACTACCAATAGAGTTGGTGAGCGATAGAGGCACACACTTCTTGAATGAAGTCATTGAAAATCTTCTCCAAGAATTCTTGGTGATACATAAGAAATCCGCCCCCTATCATCCACAAGCCAACGGACAAGCCGAGAGTACCAATAAGATCCTCTGTAACGTATTGACAAAATTGGTAAATAATAAACGCTCTGATTGGGACAAACAACTTCATCATGCTGTTTGGGCTTATCGAGTTGCCTACAAAACAATACTCAACGCCACCCCATTTCAGATGGTCTTTGGACAGAACGCTGTGCTACCATTAGATTTCTTAATCCCTGCCTTAAAAGTAGCACAAGAGTATGAGTGGAATGGGCATGAATTGTCCTCTAGGATCTTTGATCTCGAACGCTTGGGTGAAACAAGGCTACGAGCGGCAGCAGGCATCTACGCTGCAAAGAAGAGGCAAAAGGCATACTTTGATGCACACATCAAGGATAAGGGATTAAAAGAGGGAGATCTAGTGTTGGTATACACACTAAAACAACATGCCCGTAAGTTGGAAAAAAGAGGATATGGACCCATGATCATTAATAGAATTTCCACTAGTGGTGCAGTTCAGTTGGCCACTCTAGAAGGAGATATCTTGCCAAACTATATTAGTGGCTGCAGAGTCAAGCTATATCAAGAACCTCTTACTGAGGATATGCTAATGAGACTCAACACTACTAAGAAGCGAAAAGAAGAAGAGTTAAGAGTGAGAGAAGAAGCACAGGTAGAGGCCAGAGAGCATATTAGGCGAAATAAGTTAAGGCGATTAGGCCTGGATGTCAACTCAAAAGCCCCAAAATATCACATGGATATGTGTCAAAAGTCAGGCATTGCAACTTCTCAGGTCATTGACCGAAGACCCTTTGTGACCATAGAGATAGGACAAGGGAAGGATGCACGGACGGTGAAAGCATTGATTGACTCAGGTGCAGCAAGTTGTGCAGTTAGACTTTCCTACTGCCAAGACTTGCAGTTGAACATCAATCCCATAGAAGCTTATCTCATAGGATTGGGAGGTGTGGAAACCCCTTGTTTGGGCGAGGTGGAACTTCCCATCTACCTTCAAGATGTTCCAATGAAAGTCAAAGCGCTAGTATGTCAAGATGAGAACCTTACAGAACCACTTGTCTTGGGTCAAGATTGGATCTATGACCATGCAGTTAACTTAAACCTAAGAAGTCAAATTCTTCAAGTTTGGGTACATGAACAATGCATTACAATAGAATTAGAGAACTGCATGCTCCTAAATCATGGCACCACACACTCTCTTAGTTCTTCCAAGACTAATCATATGAAAGAAGATGTTGTATGTGTCAAAAGCTCTATGATGCAGAAGGAGTCAATCGTGGAAGACCAGGTTCGAAGGCGGGTGGATCTTTCTTCTTCTCCAAAGAATCAAGTAGCCACAATTGTGAGTCCACCACACAAGCAAACACAACCGTTCACGACAACTGCTACATCAAATAGAAAGACACCATTCGATAAAAAAGCAGTTCAGAGCATGAAGCAGATATGGGTACGCAAAGGAGAGCAACCACCCACCTTGCCCCCACAAATTCCATCCAGGCAAGCCAACCAAGTCAGAAGACGAAGAAAGCAACTCGGACAAGCTCAATCACAAGGTATCCAACAAGTTTGGGTGCCTAAGAAGTTAGCGGCAGCTCAACAAGGGCAATTGCAAATGTGGGTACCTAAGAAGCTCTTACATCCACAACAACCTATGTTCTCCCACATGCGAAAGGTCTCACCAAGAAGCCAAAAAGAGAAGAGGGTAAGAACCACGTACAGAGACCGAAAGAAGATCAAATCAGCTCTTCAAGAAAAGTAGGAAGACGTGCAAAAAGGATATGGGTTTGGAAGCCAAAAGTACAAGCGGCCGCCATCGAACCAAAGCGCCAACCACACTGGATACCACCGTTGAGAACACATCCAAAGAGGAAGACGCCTGAAGTGATCTCTACAGTGCCAAATACTGTTCTAAAATGGACTCCTATAAGGAGGATTACATCAGTTTGAGACTCAATGGATACCTCCACCAAGGTCGGCATCAACCTCTGCAAAGAACATCGAAAGCCTCGAACGAGCAACAACCATGTGCTCCTTGTACAACCCTGTCTTTTACACCATTCAGGTCATGCATTTCCAAAGTATGCATTAATATAGGGCCACATTACACGGCCGTGCATAGACACACTTGAGAATCCCATGCACAAGAGCACAGTGACATATGTCAAACATTTCTATTGATACTAACTTTTGTGTTCTTGTTTTGTGATATCCTGTTCCAAAAAAAAAAAAAAAAAAAAAGAAGGGAGAAAGGAAAGTGGGAGAGAGCTTGTTCCCAGGTTTGGCTTATGAAACATGAATGAGTCATGCTTAGTTGAAGGTGGAACTGTTGATTACTAGGCATTTATCAATTTGGATAGAAGTGTGTCTCGGCCAGCAGTGAGATTATTGCTGCCTTATCTGGTAGATGACAAGCATTTGGCATGAACATGGCATCTACAACTATGATTTTCTCTTACCATGGTAGGAATGAAGAGCTTGAAGGACCGCAACTTGAGTGATGCTTAACTACTTCAGGTACCAGAGCATCCAAGGAGATATCTGCACAAGGTAGTTCTGGAGGAAAAGACTCCTGCATATGGCGAGCTAAAGAGAATATGTGAAACTCAGCTTGGTGTAGTTACCCGATGTTGCTTGCCAAGGAATATAAAGCAATTCAATTCTCAGTATTTCCTGAACCAGTATGGAACAGTAGCACTGGTGAATGGTCTATGTCAATCAGTATGGTAATCTCTTAGAAACCGGCACGTGTCCAATATTCCTCTGAGTGTCAATATAGGGAAGTGAACGTGCATGAGCCCAAGCTCAGAAATGCACATTGTTAGTGACAAATGTTGCTTTGAAAAGAGGAGAGGGGATCCACCACTCAAAAGATCTCATCAGTGGACAATCCACATGGACATTCATCAACAAGGTTCCATCCCAAAGGCCGAGTGTACAACACGAAGAGACAAACATCCATCAACCTTCTCCATGGTAAGTATCTTTACTCTGGAAACACCATAACCTTGGTAGTTTAGGAAACCTCTTCGTCAGCATACCCTTGAGCACTTAGCTCAAAACCCGCAATTTTTGCACCATACTTCTTCCAATGCATTTTCCAAGTAAGCATGCGTAGGGCTACATTACAAGGCCGTGCACAAGGCACATACTTTTTTCAACCCAGGCACGAACACACTTACCCATAATTCATTATGGGTTATGAGTAGTTGGCATGACTGCTCTCAACATCATCTTTAAAAGAGCTAGCGGATATCATGGGAACAACATCCATATCTCGGAAGCAAATTGAAGCCAGTAGTTGCTCCAAATCACTCTTGACAACCTCTTTTGAGCAACTTGCAGTTTTGGAAGCTCACAACGACACATTCTTGCTGGAATCCAAGGAACTAGCTCATACAACGGATGGACACCACCTCTCAAAGCACTACACAGAACAGCCCTTCCAACAAGGGTATGTCAGGGACGACAGACTCGAGAGGGGGGGGAGTGTTGAAGCTCAAAGTCAAGGACAAAGCATGGAAGCACATCAAAAGGTGGACACACAAGGAAAGGGAGCAAGTAGGGAGCTCCAAGAAGTGTATGTCAAATTTTCAGAAGAATCCCCTACAAAAATAGTGATTTTCATCACTAAAAATCATTGTAAATACCATTATCTATTTTTAGTAACTCCATTTTGTTCAAGCCGAGGAGTCTTCAAGCTTGAGGAGTATTAGAAGTACCATCGTACCAATTTTCATAATTTTTAGACTTCGTTTGAGTCCTCAAATAAGCCCTGGAACCTAATTTTTAACTAGGCCGGACACTAGGTCTGGACAGGGCCAAAACTAGTCAAAAAACTATAAAAAGAGCTAGAGAGCTCATTTTTGGGGTTATCTTGTTAGAGAATAGAACTTTTGTAAGAGAACTCTTTTGCAATCTAAGCTTTCCATTGTTCCTCTCCTTGATCTTACTTTGTGCGCGTGTGTGTGTATGTGTGTGCATGTTTGTGTGCTTTCACTCACGCACTTGTACCTTCACTTGCTCGTGGTCTTCATACCGGTCCTCACGTCTCCGCGGATTGACAAGTAAAGGAGGTGGTGCTTACGCTTGAGCTACAGTCACCTATGTCTAAACTTGTTCTTCTGAGAAGTCGATTTAGACACCTATAACTTCTAACATTTGGTTCTCTCAATGCAAATGCTTTCAGCCACAAGTACCTTACCTTCCAACTTAAAGATTGAGTGCTTTCTTGCTCAAAACTTTACACTGTGGAAGGAGAACTAACGAAAACATTAACATCACATTTTGCACCTGTTTTAGGAACCAGTGAACACTTCTTCACATATGAATGTTCCTACTCATAATTCTCACAGCTTTTTTACAATTATGCTCTCAAACTTTAACCATAGACTCATTAACTATGGACTTAGACATCTACAAAAGGATTCTTGAAATGATCAAGCACAGAAGGAGAATGCACAGAAAGATCGGGCACAACATTTTTCATTTCTGAGAAATTCTTACATGTGAGTAATGAGAGAGATTCTACTCACTTCTAAAAGTCAAATGACATCTAATTCTTCTCAAATCTTGTTCTCACATAATTTCTCTACTTTTCCCCGACATTTTCTTTGTATATATAGGCAAATTTTTACAAGCTCATGACCATACAAAAGTATATGATGAACTGGCTCTAAAATAATGTACATATGTATACACATCTTTATCTTCTGGATATGTACTTCCTTCATGCTTCATGAATTGGTCTTTTCTTCAGTCCTTGACTTCAGCTCTTCATCCAAAACTTCAATTGTTGATTGCCCTGCACCAACAAAGGCTACAAAAGAGGGGCTTATGGCTACTCAAGAGGAAAGTTCAACAATTTCCATGGCAAACACAACAACTATAACAATTTAACCTATCAAGGAGGATATAAAGGGAGAAGAGATTACAACAATTACATAGATGACTCAAATCAAGAAGACTCTCCACTTCTCATGAATATGACAATGTCACATGGTAAATTTGATGAGCATGTTTTCTACATAGATTCAGGTTGCTCAAATCATATGGCAAGAAATGTGGCCCTCTTATCAAATTTAGAAGATCCAAGGAACAAGCATGAAGTGCATACAGGTGATGATACAAGGCATCTCGTGGAGAAGATAGGAAATGTAAAAGCATGTGATGGAAACATCAACCTACTTAGGAAGGTACTCTTTGTCCCCACCGTCACAAAGAACTTGATAATTGTAGGACAAATTGTGGAGAAAGGCCTACAAGTTAGGTTCACAAAAGGAGGAGCATTTGTTGAAGATCCAAGTCAAGGATTTAGGAGGATTGCAAAGGGTGAAAAGACAGGTAGATTATTCACATTTGAATTACAAGACACTAGCAACATTGCTCTCTTTAATTATGGTAGTCAGACACTCATAGAATTGGAAGTATGGCACAAAAGGTTAGCACATATTGGTGAAAGATCATTAAAGCAAGTTTGAAGGGACCAAAGTGTACTTGGACTCCCTAATCTATCAAAGCAACAAAGAGGAACCCTCAACATTAGAGGAAGCAAAGAAGAAATCAAAGTGGAGGCATGCAATGGAAGAAGAAATTAAAGCTCTTGAGGAAAATAACACTTGGTAATTAGTTCCTAGGTCTTCATCAATGAAAGTGATAGGTTCAAGATGGATATACAAATTGAAGAAGAACTCAGATGGCTCCATTAATAGGTGTAAGGTAAGGCTTCTAGCAAAAGGCTTTGCACAAACTCAGGAAATTGATTATGAGGAGACCTTCTCTCCTGTGGCAAAGATGCCTGCAATTATAGTCCTACTTAGTATTACTTCTTCCAAGAATTGGAAGATACTTCAATTGGATGTAAAAAATGCATTTTTTAATGGATGGATAACAAAAGAAGTATATATGGCACAACCACCTGGTTTTGAGAATCAAGTACATCCTGATTATGAGTGTAAGCTTAATAAAGCTCTATATGGACTCAAACAAGCCCCATGGGCTTGGAGTCATAGACTTGTTTCATTCTTGCAGGATAAAGGATTTCAACCTAGCAAGGTAGATCCATCACTCTTCATCAAGAAGAGTAATTCTACAAGTCATCTATTTGTGTGTGTGTGTGTGTGGATGATATTATACTTACAGGAAATGATGCAGATGGGATAAAGAAGATCAAGGAGCAGATGCAAGAAGAGTTCAAGATAAGTGACTTGGGTTCACTCACGTACTTCCTAGGATTGGAAGTAGTATACAGAGATCATGGTCTATTCCTTAATCAAAGGAAATACGTTAAAGGATTGTTAAAAAAGTTCAAGATGCAAGATTGCAGGTACTCCAATGGAGGTTAATCATAAATTGACCTCACATGAAGCTGAACTCATAGAAGACATCATAGGTTATCAAAGTCTTGTGGGTATTTTAACTATGCCACACTCACATGAAGGTGAACTCATAGAAGACATCATAGGTTATCAAAGTCTTGTGGGTAGTTTAACTATGCCACATTGACAAGAGTAGATATATGTTATAGTGTGAATGTGCTAAGTCAATTTATGCACACACCCAGAAAACGTCACATGGATGCTTCTAAGAGGATATTGAGATATCTCAAAGGGACCATGAATGAAGGATTATACTACCCTTATGTATCTGATTTAAGTCTAAAGTTGTTCTCTGATGCAGATTGGGCTAGTTCCAAGGAAGAGAGGAGAAGCACCTCAGGATATCTTTCCTTTGGAGGGTCAAAACTTGTCTCATGGTCATCTAAGAAGCAACCCACACTTGCTCTCTCTTCTACAAAAGCTGAATACAGAGGTCTTGCTATAGCTACTCAAGAAGCAATGTGGATGAAGACACTATGTACAAATCTTGGATAGGAGATTGGAACTCCAAGTATTTTTGGGGACAACATGAGTTCCATTCACCTGGCTGTCAATCCAATCTTTCATGCAAGGACTAAACATATTGAAGTACATTACCACTTTGTAAGAGAGAAGATTTTGAGTAAGGAAATTCAGTTATCATATGTGTCAACTCATCAACAATGTGCAGACATTTTAACCAAGGCATTAGATGGAACAAAACTCACTAAATTCAAAGGTATGATTGGTTTGCAGGTAATCTTGGAAGATTGAAGAGCTCAAGCTTACTTGAATTGAGGGGGGAGCTATTGGAACAAGTTCATGTCAAGTCTAAGTGTTGGCTTGAGTCATCAAATGTCATAGAAACTTGAAGCGAATGCTAAAGCCTTGAAGAGTTCACTTATGAACTCACCCTTGTAACTCATTGAGTATTTACTTGATGTAAAAGTGAAGGAATCAAAGTGGTTGGATCCACTTGATGAGAAAGGAAAGAAAAACCACAAACTCATGATTGCATTAGTTGAGAATCTATCACTAAGAATGGATTTAGGTGAGCAAGATTCAAATTCAAATCTTGGCTCCAATCATCACTATATATACACATGCTTTAGTTGTGGATTCTACACACTCATTAGCTGAGCTTCTTGCCATATCAAAGTGTGATCTCAAGGCACACATATGTACCAGTAAGTCCATTGTAATTTACATTCAGTATCCATTTGGTTTCATGATCATTTGTGACTGTAGCTTCATGCCTATGTGAGTATACTATTTACTGTCGTACTTCTTAGTCTTAGTCAGATTGTAGAGATGGTTTCTCTGAGCATGGTGCATCCTTTTTAGTGATTTAACTTGGTAAAGTTAGCTCTATAAGTCGACTCTATACTTCCAAAGTTTTTCTACGTTTGGATTTCTCAATCCTGAGATATATTCATTAGAAGTATCATATATCTCTGCATATTTTACTTCTCTAGTAGTACTTCATTAGCACAATGATTTTCTCAGAGCTTGTTCTCAGCGTAGTTGATCATTTGCCATGATTTAAAGCATGATAGAATCAACATACTGTCTATTATAATCCTACAAAGTTTCATTAGCATTGCTTTTTGGGACCATCAGATATTACCATATCTTTACTCACTAGTCTGATGACGATTGCAGCCCATGAATGTCGAGATGGAGCTATGACTTGCTAAACTCCTTTCTCTACATGTAGTCCATCATTTTTTATGAAATCACTCATGATTTTTAGCTTACTAAGTTAATTAGAGTTCCCAATAGGAATTCATTCTATTGTTGTTGTGCTCAAAGAAGTTTTCATAACACTAAACATGTGTAAGAATAAAAATAGCAAGTTTTTTGTTCTTGGACTAACGCTTACCTACTGCTTGCCTCTTTGATCGAGTTATGCTTGCATTAGTCTTTGAAAAAGAAGAGAGGCCTGCTTGCCTTTGAGCTTGTGCTTCCATGACTTAGTACTTTTGCTTTGTAGGGTTATTGACATACACAATATTTTCTTTGTTAAGATTAGTCTTGGAAGAACTGAGAGAATCTGTGACCTCTGGATTTGTGAGCATGCAATTGTCTAATTCTAATGTAATACATTGTTCATGTACCCAAACTCGAAGAAGTCGGCTTTTAAGGTTTAAGTTGACTGCATGGTCATAGATCTAGTCTTGACCCAAGATGAGTGGTTCCGTAAGCTCCTGATCTTCACACACTAGCATTTTGACTCTCATTGGAACATCTTGAAGATAGATGGGAAGCTCTACCTCACCCAAATAGGGGGTTTCCACACCTCCTAATCCTGTGAGATAGGCTTCAATTGAATTGATGTTCAATTGTAGATCTTGGTAGTATGAAAGTCTAACCGCACTAGTTGCTGCATGGAAGTCAATCACATTCATGTATTTCTTTGTCCATGCTAGGCCAATACACTCCTAAACGTTTTAGATTTTGCAATGTTTGTTGATTAGAATAGTGAATTCCGAGCAATCCTTCATCGACTTGTTGCAACCAACTACTATTTTCATCATCCTTGACACAACAAGCTAGTACACCCTCCGTATCTTGTTTATACATGCTTCCTGCCAATATTTGATAGTTTTGTGATCTTACAATTTCTTCTTTATTTGTTTTCACATTCTTATTTATGGTCCCAAAGCTTAGGACTAGTACCAACTTATTTTCCGATTTAGGAACAACTTCTAGATTGAACAGATAAGCTTTGGGCAATTCATCACACACTCCTTGAGGTGATTCTCCTGAAGTAATATGAGAAAGGTGATCCGCTTTGAGGTGGGTCCTACCTTTCCTAACAACAATGTCAAAGTCATATTCCATTAGTAAGAGGAAATCTTACTAAGCGTCTTGTATTGCAAGGTTTATTGACCAAATATAATAAAGCTTGATGATCAGTGAAGAACTTGAACTTGTTGGCCAATAGATAGTGTCTAAACTTCTTCACAACATATACCATGCCTAAGCGTTCTCTCTTAGTTGTTGTATATTTGTGTTCTACTATGTTTAGTTGTCTGCTCGCATATGCTATAGGCAAATATATATTGCCTTCACCTATGGGTTGTGCTAGCACACATCCTATTGCATGATTGGATGCATCTACATAGACATGGAATGGTTTATCCCAATCAAGAGCGGTCAATATTGGTGTTGTGCACAAACGTCTCTTTAGCTCATTGAAGGAATTTTTGGATTCGTCGTTCCACTCAAAATTTGTCAACAAGGCATAAAGAGGTTTGGCTATGATTGCATACATGTGGATAAACCTGCGGTAATATCCGCAATGGCCCATAACATTCCTCTTTAACATTCCTTGGCCTCTTTAACATTCCTTGGCCTATTTAACATTGCTCTTTAACATTGTACCTCTTTAACATTCCTTGGTCTCGACAACTCCCCTATGGCTTTTACTTTGTCCTCATATGTTGATATTCCATTCTTAGAAACAATATGACCTAAGATTTTACCTTGATGTACCATGAACACACACTTCTCTAGGTTCAGATAAACTCGATATTCTCTACACTTGTTGAAGATCTATCTGAGCTCAAGGATGTGACATCTTCTTTCTTGGGAATGAGCACATAAATCATCCACATATACTTCTAAGCTCTCTCGCAGGAACTCTTTGAAGACATGACACATGAGTCTTTGGAATGTTGTAGGTGCATTGGTGAGTCCAAATGGCATCACACAAAAAGCAAAGATTCCCCACTTTGTGGCAAAGGCTGTTTTGTGTTGATCTTCTAGGGAAATGGCTACTTGGTTGTAACCTAAAAATCCATCAAGGAAGCTATACACTTCCTTGCCTGCAACATGCTCCAATAAATGTTCAATGATTGGAAGCAGATAACTATCTCTTATCGTGACGGCATTAACTTTTTTAAGGTTAATACATACACACAACTTTCCATTCTTCTTGGGCACCACAACAATGGGGGACACCCATTTCGTATGCTCAATCTCGTAGATGAATCCAGCTTCAATCAATCTACCAAATTCTTCTTTTATTTTGGTTGCATAAGTGTCATTATATGTGTAGGGCTTCTATTTGGTGGGTTCTACATCAACTATCATGGGGATTGTAGGAGAGCATATTTTCTGATCTACACCCTTCAGGTCTTTATAGGTCCATGCAAACACGTCCCTATATTCCCTTAATAAGGTTACAAGCTCTATTTCCTCTTCGACACTTAGGTCTTCTCCTATGTACGTACATTGCTCTTCATGCTCTTAAATGGTTACAACAAATTTTTTGGTCTTTTCTTTGTTATCATATGCTTCTCCTATAATTGCCTCTCTCTTAGGAATTCGTACCAAAATTTTCTGGTCTTCAACTTCATATTTCTTGAAATTCTCTGCTACTTCAAACAATGATTCCTGCTCTTCTTGTTTCACTACTTTTCTTTTCTTCTTCTTTTGACCACCCTCACTTCCATCCTTTGAGTTTACAATTTTGATGCTTGTGAGATGTTCTTCTTATTTTTAGGTACATACTCCTACATCTTCTAGATAGTGCCCCTCTAAATTAAAGCAACTATCCATCACAATGGACTCTAGATCATCGTTGTCCTCCTCTTCTTCTATGAAATCTCTAGGGTCACATTTTTCTAGCAAGGGCTGACACATGAACACTGAAATAAGCCTCTGCATCACAGTGAGGTGTCCACTATTCCTCATTGATAGAAATGTCCATGGTGGCTAAGATTTCTACCCAATCATGAGGCTCAAATTCCTCATCTGAAAAGATAATCGGTGTGTAGGCTGGATCTCTAACCGGTCTACCTCCTTGGGAAGTTTCTTCTTCTCTTGCTTTTAGGCATTTTTCCTCTTCCTTTGCAACCTTGCACATCCACAAGTGAGTATCTTTATGCATCCATGATGGGTCAGGTGAACGTTCAGAATGCATAGAGATTGAATCTTCTTGCACCTTGTGGATAGGATTCCACTATAAGGGTGGTACATCTATGAAGGTGTAATGCTTCAAATCCACCTTGGTTGTGACCCCCAAGTGCTGCAAGTACAAGGAGTTGGTTCCCCAATCTTGTACAATTTGCAATTTTTGTAGGAAGGGTCTTCCTAGGATCATTTCATAGGCATTAGTTTTAGCAAAGTCACATATAGAAAAGGTGTGCTCAAACTCTACACCACCAGGCTATGCTTGAGACCAGTCGATCATTCAATCAGACAAATTCTGTCAAATGAGATTTCCATTTTCAGGGCTAAATAGAAAGATTAGAGTAGTTGGTAAACAACCCTCAAGTTTGTTTACCTCCGCAGGCTCAACCAGTTGTTGAAAGAGAAAGCCCACCACCAAGGGAAGCTTATGTTCCTAATTCCACAGATGCTGGAACACCTCTTTCAATTCAAGAGTACTCTCAAGAGTTCTTGTGGGAAATACAAGAAGAAAAATGGGCCAAGGAGAAGGGTAATCCCCCTCCTATTCCTAAGATTGATGATCTTCATGATCAATTTCCCCAAGACATTCCATCAATTTATGGAGATCAGGTGGAGCAACAAGAAGACAAAAGACTAGATTTTGAATCTAATTTTTTACAAGAGTTGCCACAATTCATTGGCCCATGGGAATCTGAATCTCTTCATATCAGAGCTCCCACAATACGAGTAAGAAATGAAGACTCAGTGGCTCCAAGGAACACTAATGTCGTGAAGAACACTAAGGTTCAGTGTTATCTCACCATAGAAGAATTGCTCAAAGTAAAACCAGAGTTATGGAAACATGTGGCGAATCAGGTTCCAGAACTTGATTCCAATATGCCAAAAGTAGGCTCTAAGCAGAAAGTACTAGAGATACCTCTTGCGACCACCTCTTTGTGGAAGCAATGGGGAAAACCCACGTTAAGACCAACTAGAATGAATCTTCAAATGGCTGATGGACATATTGAAAGACCTCTAGGATTGCTAGAAGGGATAACTCTAACCACTTGTGGTGTAGATTTTGAGCACACCTTGGCTATATGTGACTTTGAAAAGACTAATCTCTGTGATCCTTGGAAGACCCTTCCTACGGGAATTGCAAATAGTGCAAGATTGGGGAACCAACTCTTTGTACTTGCAGCACTCAGGGGTCACAACCAAGGTCAATTTGAAGGATTATACTTTCAAAGATGTACCACCCCTATAGTGGAACCCTATCCACAAAGCGCAAGAAGATTCAATCTCTATGCATTCTAAAAGTTCTTCTGATCCATCTTGGATGCACTAAGATACTCACTTGTGGATGTGCAAGGTTGCAAAGGAAGAGGAAAGATGTCTAGAAGGCGAGAGAAGAAGGAACTTTGCCAAGAGATAGACCAGTTAGAGACCCAACCTACACACCGATGATCTTTCCAGATGAGGAATTTGAGCCTCATGGTTGGGCAAAAATCTTAGCCACCATGGACATAGTTGTCAATGAGGAACAATGGACACCTCATTGTGTTCATGTGTGAGCCCTTGCTAGAAGAATGTGACCCAAGTGACTTCATAGAAGAAGAAGAGAACGATGACGATCTAGAGTCCATTGTCATGGACACCTACTTTAATTCAGACGAGCACTATCTAGAAGATGTAGGAGTATGTAACCAAAAAGAAGAACAACCTATCACAAGCATTAAAACTATAAATTCAAAGGAAGGAAGTGAAGGAGGTCAAAAGAAAAAGAAAAGAGAAGTGGTAATACGAGAAGAGGAGGAATCATTGTTTGAAGTACCAGAGAACTTCAAGAAATATGAAGTTGAAAACCAAAAAATTTTGGTACGAATGCCTAAGAGAGAGGCCATTATAGGAGAAGCCTCTGATAATAAAGAGAAAACCAAAAAAATTGTAGTAACAATTGAGGAGAAGGAAGAGATATATACATACATAGGAGATGACCTAAGTGAAGAAGAAGAAGTAGAGCTTGTAGCTTTACTAAGGGAATATAGGGATGTATTTGTGTGGCACTATAGAGACTTGAAGGGAGTAGATCCAAAAATTTGCTCTCATATGATTCCCCATGATTGTTGATGCCAAGCCCACCAAACAGAAGCCCTACACATATAATGACACTTATGAAGCTAAAATAAAAGAAGAAACTGATAGGTTGATTGAAGCTAGATTTATTTATGAGATTGAGCATACTGAATGGGTGTCCCCCATTGTAGTGGTGCCCAAGAAGAATGGGAAGTTGCGAGTGTGTATTAACCTTAAAAAAGCTAATGCCGCTACAATCATAGATAGTTATCCGCTTCCAATCACCGAAGATTTATTGGAGCGTGTTGCAGGCAAGGAAGTTTATAGCTTTCTTGATGGATTTTCATGTTACAACCAAGTAGCCATTGCCCTAGAAGATCAACACAAAATATCTTTTGCCATAGAGTGGGGAATCTTTGCATTTCGTGTGATGCCATTTGGGCTCACCAATACACCTGCAACATTTCAAAGGCTCATGTGTCATGTCTTCAAAGAGTTCTTGCAAAAGAGCTTAGAAGTATATGTGGACGACTTATGTGCTCATTCCCAAGAAAGAAGACTTCACATCCCTGAGCTTAGATAGATCTTCAATAAGTGTAGAGAATATCAAGTTTGTATGAACCCAAAAAAGTGTGTGTTCATGGTACGACAAGGTAAAATCTTAGGTCTTATTGTTTCTAAGAACGGAATATTAATAGATGAAGACAAAGTAAGAGCCATAGCAAAGTTGCCAAGGCCAAGGAATATTAAAGAGGTCCAAGCCTTTATGGGCCATTGTGGATATTACCGCCGGTTTATCCATATGTATGTGATCATAGCAAAGCTATGCCTTGTTGAAAAATTTTGAGTGGAACGATGAATGTGAGAATTCCTTCAATGAGCGGAAAAGATGCTTGTGCATAGCACCAATATTGACCACTCGTGATTGGAATAAAGCATTCCATGTCCATATCGATGCATCCAATCATGCAATAGGATGTGTGCTAACACAACCCAGAGGTGAAGGAAATCTAGATTTGCCTATAGCATATGCGAGTAGACAGTTGAACGCAACTGAAGGAAACTATACCACAATGGAGTGAGAAGGCTTAGGCATGGAATATGATGTGACGAAGTTTAGACACTATCTATTGGCCAACAAGTTCAAGTTTTTCACTGATCATCAAGCTCTATTATATTTGGTCAATAAACCTTGCAATACAGGATGCTTAGTAAGATGGTTCCTCTTACTAATGGAATACGACTTTGAAGTGGTTGTTGGGAAGGGTAGGACCCACCTTAGGGCGGATCACCTTTCCCGCATAACTTCAGGAGAGTCACCGCAAGGAGTGTCTGATGAATTACCTGACTCTAATCTGTTCAATTTAGAAGTTGTTCCTAAATGGGCAAATAACTTGGTACCTATCCTAACCTTTGGACCCACAAATAAGCATGCGAAAATGAACAAAGAGGAAATTGTACAATCACAAAACTATAAAATATTGGCATGAAGCATGTACAAACAAGATACAGAAGGTTTATTAGCTTGTTGTGTTGAGGACGATGAACATAGCAGTTGGTTGCAACAAGCCCATGAAGGATTCTTAGGTAATCACTATTCTAAACAATGAACATTGCAAAATCTAAAATGTTTAGGAGTGTATTGGCCTAGCATGGACAAAGGAATACATGAGTGGATTAAGAATTGTCTAGTGTGCTAAGAGAAACCACCAGTGGAGCATGCTGCCCTTTATCATGTGTCGTTAATTGCAGATTGGAGCACTCCATTAGTAGACTTTATGAAGTCGGGAATACTACCCAGTGAGGCTAGTCTAGCAAGGAAACAAAGCATGGAGCAAGAGGCTCAGGACTATGCATTAGTAGGAGACAATCTATATCAAAGAGGCAAGAATGGTTATTTAAGACTATGCATTCACGAATCGAACTATTTGAAAGTCTTAGAAACTACACACAGTGGCATTGCAAGGGGACACTTTGGGTCGGATTGAGTAATTAAGAACATTCTATTCTTAGGACCTTGGTGGCCCACTCTTCATATGGATGCACATACCTATGTGAAGAAATGTTTCATATGCCAAAGTGCACAATATCTGGTTAGAAAGGATGAGATGGCTTTGAAGCCAATGATGGGAGCACGTGCATTCTCAAAGTGGGGTATAGACTTTGTAGATCCTATTAACCCCCGAGCCAGAAACTCCCATGCAGAGTACATTATTGTAGCCATAGATTACCTTACAAAGTGGGTAGAAGTAAAAGCCACGACAAAGAATGATGCTCGAACGATGGCTAAATTCTTATTCGAGAATGCGTTCATGAGATATGGACTACCAATAGAGTTAATGAGCAATAGAGGCACACACTTCTTGAATGAAGTTATTGAAAGCCTTCTCGAAGAATTCTTGGTGATACATAAGAAGTTGGCCCCCTATCATCCACAAGCTAACAGACAAATGGAGACCACAAATAGGATTCTATGTAATGTATTGACAAAATTGGTAAATAATAAATGCTCTGATTGGGACAAACAACTTCATCATGTTGTTTGGGCTTACCGAGTTGCCTACAAAACGATACTCAATGCCACCCCATTTTAGATGGTCTTTGGACAGAATGTTGTGCTACCATTAGACTTTCTGATACCAAACTTAAAAGTAGCACAAGAGCACGAGTGGAATAGTGCAGTCAAACTCTCATACTGCCAAGATCTCCAATTGAACATCAAGACCATAGAAGCCTATCTAATAGGGTTGGGAGGTGTGGTAACCCCTTGTTTGGGCGAGGTGGAGTTTCCCATCTACCTTCAAGATGTCCCAATGAGAGTCAACATGCTAGTATGTCAAGATGAGGATCTTATGGAACCACTTGTCTTGGGTCAAGATTGGATCTATGACCATGCAGTCAACATAAATCTAAGAAATCAACTTCTTCAAGTTTGGGTACATGACCAATGCATTATAATAGAATTAGAGAACTGCATGCTTACCAATCCAGGTGTCACACATCCTCTTAGTTCTTCTACGACTAACCTTCTAAAAGAAGATTTTGTATGTGTCAAAAGCTCTATGATGTAGAAGGATTCACTCATGGAAGAACATGCTCAAAGGCGAGTGGATCTATCTTTTTGTTCAAATACTCATGCAGCCATAGTAGTTCCACCACAACGGCAAGCACAACAGTTCAAGAAAACTGCTATATCAAATAGAAAGACACCATTTGATAAGAAAGCAGTTCCGGGCATGAAGCAAGTCTGGGTACAGAAAGGAGGACAACCACCAGCCTTGCCCCCACAATTCCCATCCAAGCAAGCCAACCAGGCTAGAAGACGAATGCAAAACCTAGGACTAGCTCAACCACAAGGTATCCGACAAGTTTGGGTGCCTCAAGAATTAGCTACAGCTCAAGAAGGACAATTACAAATATGGGTACCCAAGAAGCGCTTACATAAACAACAACCTATGCTCTCCCACATGAGAAAAGTCTCAACAAAGAAGCCAAGGCAAGGCAAGGGTCGGAACCAAACACCAAGAGCAAAAGCATAATAACTCACCTCCTCAACAAGATTCAGAAGACCATCAACAATGGTATGGGTATGGAGGCCAAAAGCACTAGTAACCCCCGCAAAACCAAAAGCCAACCACGTGGGATACAAAATTTAAGAAACCATCCAGACATGAACAAGCCCAAGGTGATCTTGACGCAACCAAACATGGTTCTCAAATGGATCCCTATAAGGAGGAATGATCAATTGTCATCTTGAGATCCAATGGATACCTCCAAGAAAGATTCCATCAACATCCGCAAGTAACATCGAAAGCCTTGACGAGCGACAACCATAGCTCCTTGCACAACCCTATCTTTTGCACCATTCAGGTCATGCATTTCCAAAGTATGCATTAATATAGGACTACTTTTATTGATTCTAACATCTTTCTTCTTGTTTTGTGACATTTCTCTAAAATAAAAAAAAAAGGGAGGGCTTGTTCCCAGGTTTGATGCATGGAACATGAATGAGTCATGTGTAGTTGAAGGAGGTACCGTTGATGACTAGGCATTTATCAATTTTGATAGAAGTGTGTCTTGGCTAGTAGATGATATTATTGCTCCTTTATCTGGTAGATGTCAAGAACTTGGCAAGAACATGGCATCCACAACTATTGTTCCCCCTTACCTTGGTAGGAGGGAAGATCTTGAAGGCTCACCAATGGAGAGATGCTTAACTACTGTATGCACGAGAATCATCCAAGGAGATATCTACAAGCTAGGGGTAGTTCTGGTACCCTGCAAATCCTTGTATGTATATTGGGTAAGAAGACTCCTGCTTATGGTGAGCTAAAGAGGATAGGTGAAACTAAGCACTGGAATAGTTACCCAATGTTGTTTGTCAAGGAATATAAATAAATTCAATCCCCGGTAATTGGCAAATGTTGCTTTGATGAGAAGGGACAGGATCATGCACTCGAAGAATCTCATTTGCGCATCATGAAGATGGACATCCATGAACCATGGACGATATGCCATTGGTCAATCACTATGATGGGAGTACACCATAAAGAGCAGAATATCGATCGACCTTTCCTGGTAAGAGTCCTTTACTTGGGTATCACGACAACACTGGTAGGTTAGGAGACCTCTTCATCAGCATACCCTTGAGCATTTTGCTCAAGACCCACTTTCTTGCACCATACTTCTTTCAATGCATTCCCCAAGTATGCATACATAGGGCCACCTTACAAGGCCATGCACAAGGTACATACTTTCTTCAACCCATGCTACGTGTTACAAGTACTTGGCATGACTACTATGAATATCATCTTTGACAGATCCAGAGGACATTAAGGTTACCGCAACAATAACAATGAAGCAATCCACCACCGATAGCTGCTCCAAATCAACATGGACAACCTCTTTTGAGCACCTAGAAACTTTTAAAAGCTTACAAATATATCTTCATGCAAGAATCCAAGGACGAAGTACATACCAAGGGACTCCAACTTGCAAAGGCTTGCAGTGGCAAATGAAGAACTCGACAAGCGATCGTGCTACGTTTGGAAGATAGATGGCTCTTGTGCATACAGAATGGACACTACCTCTCAAAGCGCTACATGGAACAACCACTACAACAAGGGTCTGTTCGAGATGACAGACTCGAGAGGGGGGAGTGTTGACACTCAAGGTTGAGCACAAGCATGGAAGCGCATCAAAATAGTGTACACACAAGAGGATGGAGCATGAAGGGAGCTCCAAGAAGCACATGTCAAATTTTCAAAAGAAATCCCTATCAAAATAATGATTTTTATCACGAAAAACCATTGTAAATACCATTTTCCATTTTTTCAATTCCATTTTGTTCAAGCCAAGGAGTCCTCAAGCTTGAGGACTATTAGAGGTATCATCCTACCAATTTTCATAAGTTTTAGACTCCATTTGAGCCCTCAAATAAGCCCTAGAACCTAATTTTTAACTAGGCCTAACACCAGGTTTGGACAAGGCCAAGACTACTCAAAAAACTATAAAAAGGGCTATGTAGCTCAGTGATGAGTAGCACCTCCTTTAATGTCAATCCGGGAAGACAAGAGGATGGTATGAAGACCTCGAGCAAGTGAAGGCACAAATGTGTGAGTGAGAAGCACACTAACATGCACACACATACACACACACGTGCACACACAGCAAGAACAAAGAGAGTAAGACAATGGAAGTACTTCTATTGCAACAAAGTTCTCATACAAGCTCAAAACTACAAGAAGCTCCCCCAAAAATGAGCTCTCTAGCTCTATTTATAGTTTTTTACTAGCTTTGGCCCTTTCCAGACCTAGTGTCCGGCCTAGTTAAAAATTAGGTTCCATGGCTTATTTGAGGACTCAAACGAGATCTAAAAATTATGAAAATTGGCAGGCAACTACTTCTAAGGCTCCCCAAGCTCGAGGACTCCTCGGCTTGTACAAAATGGAGCTACAAAAAGGTGGAACGATATTTACAAGGGTTTTTAGTGATGAGAATCACTTTTAACATGGTGTAAGGTTTGGAAAAACTTAATGGGTTGCCTTAGTGCTAGATCTACATGTATGCTCGTACTTGCTTCATCTGCCAACACTCTCCCCCCCCTAGCATCTGTCGCCTCTGACAGACCTTTGCTCTGCGGTTTGGTCAATGTAGTTCTGGAGAATGTCGATTGCCAAGTCATGTTCTTTGATCCGTAGCCCTCTGATCAAGTCTCTCTGAAGGGCATCCCAATTGACTGCTCCGGGTATGTCCGGTTGTGGCGTTGTGTAGAGCTCTGAATGCATCATTTGTTCGCATGCGAAGAGTTGTAGCAAATGAGTGGGCCGTGGCGCGAACACCTCTGAGTGTGCCTCCCAGAACCCCATGTTGAACATATCATCAAAAGTTTGCTTGTAGCAGGCAGGGAGATATCTGATTCGTGCGTGCCATGCATAAGCAACTCGTATGCTCGGGGTTGTGCTCATATCATATAGTAGGTCATAATTACCATTAATGAACCCGGGAATCGGAGGCTGAATGTGACATACATTGCGGAAGGTTTTGAGCACTACCTGCATCATATCCAATATTTTGAGCATCATCTGGGCAGCTACGTCTGGCATGGGGTGGAGGCGTGGAATCCAATGTCTAATAGTAGCCATCATATATGCTACTGTAGGTGTGCCTGTTGGGGGTGCAATGGAGGGATAATTTAGCCATTGTTTACAATTTGCATTGTTCTGAACCTTGATGGCGAATGCTTTCCATGATCTCCTTCTTTGAACTGGCCCAAAACAAGGGTTATATTTCAAATGCATGGGAGCATGGTCCCATGTGCGTAGCATTTCCGGATAGGTTTCCAGTAATTTTTGCCTCCAGATGGGTTGGAATATGGCCCCCTTTGTGGCTGCCTCTGGGATATCCTCTTGTTCGAATTGAGTTGCGAAGGTGGGGTATTTGTTGGTGAGGCGTTTGATTTCAGCATTATAGTCAGCCAGCAGTACAAAATATGGTTTATACTGTAACTCTGAACTAGTTATCAGTCTTCTAGGGGCCAGATGTCTGAAGTATTCTGAGTGAAGTATGGTTTCTTCAATGGTCTTCATGGCCAACATCTGGTTGGAGATACGTTCTTCATGAGTCCGCCCCATTTCTTCTACCTGTTTCATCCATGTTGAAGGGGGCTCTTCATAAGTGTCCTGTCCCTCTTCAGTGATTCTGCCTCCTGGAAGAGGTTGTGGCTCATAATTATCCTCAAATGTTTCTTCCACCGGAATGACAATGGTCTCCTCTTCGTTTGGATGATCAGGTGGAGAGGGGGGTCGTTCATATTGTAACAGCTTAATCTTTAATTCAGCCACCTGCTATCGTAGCTCCAGTACTTCATTGGTTATTGATGATTTAGGCTCTGGTGAGGTTGCAGCATTGACCATCTCTTTAGCTATGGGTGGTTGTGGTGTATGCACTTTGGATCTTTGTAGGTCCTTTACCTGGTCTACTAACTGGTCGTGTGCCTCCAAGAGGGTAGCATATTCTTCTAACGCCTGCTGAATGTGTGCTGAGGGAATAGCCATGAATTTGGTGGGGTCTATAGGTGCTCCAGGGGTATTTTCCATGGCTGCTTCTAGATTCTCTTGGTTTTGTTGCTGTAGCCTTCTGTTTTCTTCTTGAGCCGCTGCTAAGTGGCGACAAAGTAGAGTCATGTTTCTTTGTAGTCTAGCACTGCGGCCCAACTGATCTCTGAGTTGTTCCTCCATAGCCTTACCTGTCTCCATATACTTGGCTTCCATCTCTGCATCGATTGTTGGAGGACAGTCACTTCGTGTTGTAATGTTGTATTACTTAGCTCCAAGGCATTGTCCCTATGAGTGAAGTGAAATGTGATGATGTTGGAACAACCATGGTGGTGGGTGCTCCTGTGGGTGGTGAAATTTCCATGGGCTCGGACGTGATAGTGTGTGGAGTGTGAATTGTGAACACGGGAATGGTAGGTGGTGTGTTAGTGGTGGCCGTGAATGTGGGGGAGTTGGGTTGGGGAAGGGACTTTTTATTATAATTCTCAACTTGTTGGAGTATATTTACAAGGTGTGTCCAGAATGAAGGTTGGGTGATTTGGGTTGATTCTGAGGGTGTTACAAGGGGTACCGTGGATAGGAGTTGAGAGGGAGGAAATGTATTGGTGGATGGAAATGGGTGTGTTAAGGTTTGGCTAGTGGCAAGTGGTTGTCCGAGGGCTAGGAGATATGAAGGGTGACCTAGTATAGTTTGATCGGTGGCAGGATGACCTATATGGGGTTTAGAAAATCGGGTTGAAGTGGTGGATGTAGGTAAAGGGAAGGATAGATGAGTAGTGGTGTGTATAACGGTTTCATCATGGGTGGATACTGGTTGTTTAGGAAGACTAGTGGGGAAGGGTTCTGAGGGCTGGATGGGAGGTGATGGTGGAGATTGTATCTGTGTATTTACATCTGGCTCCTCACTGGGAGTTGGGCTGGCCATGTGAACATCTTCTGAAGTTGTGGTAGGCAGTGCGGTAGAGACTTCCATTTGAATCATTTTTCCCCGTCGTGGTCTTGTATCGATCCTTCGTTGGTCATATGGAGGGGTATTACGATAGACCATGGTCCTCATGGCCTCCCCTATTCTGCATGTGTCTGCCAAGAGATTCAAAGATTCGACAAAATGCGGGTCAACATTCTCCCCTTGCAGCATCTGGTTCACGAGTGCTCTATTTGCCTCTTCTGATAACTTGTGTCTTTTCTGTACCTGCTTGATTGTCTTGTAGAGCCATTTGAGTTGTGCCGTGTAGGCAAGGGCTTCCTCTTCACTCTCCTCTGGTTCATTTCCCCGTGTTTCTTCCTGATTCTGTGTGCCTTGAGCATGAGGATGTTGTGTCTCATCTTCCCAATGTACCCTTCTTGCCTCACTCTATGGCTGTTCTCTTTGGGATGATGATCCGGGACCGGCATTGTCAGAAAAACACTCACTATCAGATAAGTGGGCAGTCTGCACGAAGTTTTCAAAGTCAAAAATTGGATCCTCTGCTAATGTGGCCATGGATGCAAACTCAGCATCGGTGGGTAGTGGAGGGGCAGATGGAGTGGGCTGTACCATACCCCCTGATTGTGTTCCTTGGAGATGGATAGTGAAAGGGGCTACTTGGGCCTCTTCTCTAGGGGAAGCTTCTGTTGTGGCCTCACAAGGGATCAGAACCTGTGAAAGTGATCCACACATTCTTTTCGCACGTTGAACCCCTGACTTTTGCCCCTTGAAGAATTCCAGTTGTGAGTATTTAAGGGCCCTTGCGATCGGCACATCATAGGCAAGGCATCTATAGATAATTCTTGTAATCGCACAACCGCCATGTAAGGTATGCTTCCTCACGCCTCGCTTGCCTGCTTCATATAACTGGTCCAGAATCCATATGGGCATTTTAATTGGCAAGCCTCCAGTCTCTGCTAGGTATAATCCATACCATATTTTCTTATGAGGTTGGGTGAAGCGGTCTTGAGCTGGAAATGCGAAGTGTTGAAGGCACATCCGCAGTGGTATGGCAATGTTGGGGGTGAGGGCACACATTTCTTTCAACTTCTTGATTTTGTTGTTCTTCATCCACTCTGGTATCAAGGGATCTCGATCGGAGGGTACATGGGTGCCATACATCTGAAGGGCTTCCCTGATTAAAGTAATATTCAATTCAAACTTCTTCATTTCTTCCTAGTTTGATAGAGAGGGCACCAGGAATGTGCCTGAATGATCTTTATCTCCTATCGGCTTCAGTGTGGCAATCAAGTAGTAGCACCTAAGAAAATCCGGTCTAGGCAAAGCTGCACCAAAGTAATCTTGCAATCCCGCTTTCTGCCAGATATCCTGAAGAGGAGCTACATTCTGTAATGTTTCAAATTCTCTTGAGAAGAATTGGAATGTCCACCATACTCCTCCGAATTCCAACTTGGATTCCCAGATATGATCTGCGTCTCCCAAGTCTCTTGCATCTCATTGAACCAATGAGAATGCCCCTTTACTCTTTCTGTTAGGCCACTTGGTGGATGCGGAATGGGAATTCTTCTCACATTCAAAAACTCTTCAGGCCTAGCTGTCAGTGGAGCCTCCACAGGCATGGTATTCCAATTTCTTTGAGTGCTAGTGCCTGCCTGAGAGCTCCTGCGTGCTGCTGCTGCCATGGGGAGTGGGTGCTTATCTGCTAGAAGAAGAAAGGCACATTAGTGTTGCATAGGAAACAGGGTGTAATGGTGTTCCCTTCACAATACTAACATGACAATCCCGAAGGTTAGTGGTTAGAGGTGAAGTGTTTGTGATAGATGTGAGTGGTGATTAGAGGTCAGTGGCATCCTAGATGCATACTTTGGTTATGCAATGGACTCAGAATGCACCTATGTCAGAGTGGACGGATTTACAAAATTGGGTCAGGGGGTTTGATACACGGTTTAAGTCTCCAAACTTTGATAGAGGATTCGTAGCTCTTAGAGCTAAAGACAGGTAAAGATTTATGAACTAGAGTGTGATGGATTTGGAACCTTTTGGGTACCCATTTCCAGACATTCCTCAGTTTGACTGAGTGTGGGTCAGGGTGGTATTTAGGTAGAGCTCCTGCGTTGTTTGTCGAGAGGACTTGTGAGTGTTGAATTATGCCAGTGACTAGAGGTGGAGCTATTTGGGCTCGTAAACAGGCCTTGGGCACCCATATGTGTCTGGCAGTCGGGCTAGCCTTCATTGACCGCTTAGGGACCCAAATAGACGTGGTGTGCCTGGGAGGTTGCCTAGGGTACACCTTCAATTTTGTCCTTGATGGTGTGGCTTGTTTTTTGGCTCCTCGAGAACCTGCTACTAGAGTTGTGGGTTTTCCATCCTTGCGTATCTAGATCTGCTTCGCGTCACGAGGTACTCCGTGTTGCATTGGTTGGAGCTCCTGCCTCTTGATCAGCGGCCTCCTTCATGTCGAGTGATGTTTGGTCTGCCTATTTAGAATCTTCTTTGGATCAGCTGGGAACTCCTTATTGGCTCCTATACCTTCGGTAAGATGGACACTCCTCTGCACCATAGAACTCTAGACAAGAACAGCATTGTTATCTTCATGTGGATTCCTAGAGAGACCAGGAGTTGGTGCCTTTCCTATTGGTTTGAGTGCTTGATTTTCTAACTCAATTGTAAGATAGCTTTGGCCTACCCATGCCTGAAGAAGTCCACTTCTTAGGTTGAGGTTGATTGCGTGATCATAGATCCAGTCTTGGCCCAAGACAAGAGGTTCGGTAAGATCCTCGTCTTCACACACTAGCACTTTTGCTGGCATGAGGACCTCTTGAATGTAGAGGGGAAGTTCCACCTCTCCCATGCAAGGGGTTTCAACATCTCCTAATCCTATCAGATATGCTTCTAGGGTTTTACCTCCAATTGCAACTGCTGGCAATAAGAAAGCCGAACTGCACTAGTGGTTGCTCCTGAATCAATTAAAGCTCTTACGGTCCTTGTACTGTCTCCTTGTCCAACTTCTAGGGTCACAAAAGGTCGTCGATCCACTATCTTATGGGTCCTCTTACCAGAAGCCTCACACATGGCAATGTGATAACCATGAACTCTACCTTGCCTTCGCAGTTTCATTCGTCGAATGCGTTCTAAAGCTTCGGCCTGTGCTTCTTCACGAATTCGCTTTTCCTCTTCCTTACGTTTCTTTTGAAGTATTAAGTCGATTGAGCATTTCTTCAGTTAAGGGTTCTTGATATAGCTTGACTCTACATCCGCTTATGTAACTTGGTAGTACCTCACCCTCTAGAGTGGCTAGTTGTACTGCTCCACTTGTGGAGATCCTATTGATAATCATTGGTCCATAGCCTCTTTTCTCTAATTTTCATGCATGTTGCTTCAATGTGGTAGACTAGGACTAGGTCTCCTGCTTTCAAACCTTTATCCTTCACATGGGTATCAAAATACGCCTTTTGCCTCTTCTTGGCTGCATAGATTCCTGCTGCAGCTCTCAATCGTGTCTCACCTAGACGTTCAAGATCCAAGATTCTAGAGGATAGTTCATGGCCTGCCAGTCATGCTCTTGTGCTACTTTCAATGTAGGTATCAAAAAGTCCAAGGGTAGCACCGCATTCTGACCGAACACCATCTGAAAGGGTGTGGCTTGGAGTACCGTTTTATAGGTACCTCGGTATGCCCAAACAGTGTGGTGTACCTGTTTGTCCCAATCAGAGCGTTTGTTATTCACCAGTTTAGTCAGCACATTGCATAAGATCTTATTTGTGCTCTCAGCCTGGCCATTAGCTTGTGGATGATAGGGAGCAGACTTCTTATGTATCACCAAGAATTCTTGGAGAAGGTTTTCTATGACTTCATTCAAGAAGTGTGTGCCTCTATCACTCACCAACTCTATTGGCAATCCGTACCTCGTGAACACATTTTCAAATAAGAATTTTGCTGTTGTTTGAGCATCATTTTTTGTAGTGGCTTTCACTTCTACCCACTTGGTTAGATAGTCTGTGGCTAGGATGATATACTCAGCATGTGAACCCTTAGTTGGGGGATTAATAGGACCCACAAAGTCTATTCCCCACTTAGAGAATGCACGTCCACCCATCATAGGCTTCAATGGCATCTCATCCTTGCGTATGGATACTAGGTCCGCTGACAAACCTCACACCTCTTCACATAGGTATGTGCATCCATGTGAAGGGTGGGCCACCAAAATCCTGCAAATAGAATTGCCTTGATCACCCTATCTAGACCGAAGTGTCCTCCTGCTATACCTTGGTGAGCAGTCTCTAATATCTTGAGGTATTCGCTCTCATGAACACACAGTCTTAGGTAACCATCTTTACCCCGTTTGTATAAATTATCACCAATGATGGTGTAATCCAAGGCTTCTTGTTCCAAACTTCTTTGTCTGGCCAAAGTCATATCTTGAGGGAATGTTTTCGTCCTCAAGAAGGCTTCTAATGGTTCACTCCAATCTGGCACTATGGACACTTGATAAAGAGTGGCATGTTCTACAGGTGGTTTAGTGCAGCAGATTGGGCATTCCTTGCACAACTGTTGGACATCAGCTTCCATAGTCGGCCAATGCACTCCAAGTCTCTTTAGTGTCTGTAGGGTTCGTTGCTTTGAGTAGTGTTGCTCTAATGCACCTACATGTGCTAATTGTAACCATTTCGTGTACTCATCCTCTTCCACACAACAAGCCAAGATCCCTTGATCTGTGTGCTTGTACATACTTCTTGCCATTATGTGATACTTTTGGGCTTTTACTACCTCTCTATCCTGTGTGGCTATTATTGGGTGGTTAGGCCCGTATGTCAGTACTAGCACTAATGGCTTAGCCCACTGAGGTACAACTTCCAAGTTAAACAAGTAAGCATCAGGTAAGTCATCTGACACTCCTTGTGGGGCTTCTCCAGATGTGAGCCTAGAGAGATGGTCTGCCCTCAAATGAGTCCTGCCTTTCCTCACTACTACCTCAAAATCATATTCCATTAGTAAGAGAAACCATCTTACTAATCTGACTGTATTACATGGCTTGTTTACCAGGTACAGTAGAGCTTGGTGATCAGTAAAAAATTTGAACTTATTTGCAAGCAAATAGTGTCTAAACATTTTAACCGCATATACCATGCCTAATCCTTCTCGTTCGGTGGTGGTATAGTTCCGTTCAGCTGCATTTAACTGTCTACTAGCATAGGCAATTGGAAGGTCCATATTACCTTCGCCCGTAGGTTGTGGGAGTACACACCCAATAGCATAATTGGATGCATCTACATGAACATGAAAAGGCTTATTCCAATCTGGTGTGGTCAAGATTGGTGCTGAACATAATCGCCGTTTAAGCTCATTGAAGGAATTCTCACACTCATCAGTCCACTCAAAGTTAGTCAGAAGTCTGTACATGGGCTTTGCAATGACAGCATACATGTGAATGAACCGGCGGTAGTAACCACAATGCCCCATGAAAGCCTGTACTTCCTTGAAGTTCTTTGGCCTAGGTAGTTCTGCGATGGCTCTCACTTTCTCTTCGTCAGTGGATATGTCGTTCTTAGACACTATGTGTCCTAGAATTTTGCCTTGCCTGACCATGAAAACACACTTTTCTGGGTTCAAGCTTTCTTCAAGCTAATGCACATGCATAGTTTTCCATTCTTTTTGGGCGCTACCACAATGGGGGATACCCATTCAATATGCTCAATTTTACAGAAAAATCTAACTTCTATCAAGCGTGTTGAAAGTGTGACCTATGAAATCTTTAGGTGGATAAAGGGGTCAAAAGACCTTAATATGGACAAATGTTATGACTTAGATCACTTAGGGTGCTCTCAAGGTTGGGCAACGTTCAACAAGGCAATCCTAAGGTGGTGGAAAAGTCGGAAGAGGCATTCGAAAGCTATAAAAGGAGGTGAAGAGTCATCAATTCTATGGAACTCTTGTAGGTCATTGAAGACCAAGAGACATATACTCAAAGAGTCTCAAGGAGAGAGTCATCCAAGGCTCAATGAGCTAAAACAAAACACTCAGCTAGGAAAAATGCAAAGGAGGGTGTTACATGCACAGAGGAGGAGCAAAGAGGAGCTATCAAGCTCACACTCCTCTAGTCTCGTGTAGAGTTATTGAGTAACCTAAACACATCTATTAGGTGTTCTATAGGTTGTTGGAAAGATTATGAACCATACTAAGTGTGTCTAAAAGCTTAGGTGATTTAGATCAATGTAAGGCAGGTGAATGAGAGTTTTGCTACAAGGTAGCAGAAAAGGTGCATGAAGGGACCTAGGTATTGGGTTCATTTCACTTCTAGTCTACAAATCTGAGGGATTAAATTCCATCAGGTTGTATCAAAGCATGAAACATCCTTTGAAGACTCTAGGAGAAGTACACAAAGCTTGAACATCAAGGCTAAGAGGTACATTTTAGTGTAACCCTAATTTCGGATTCATTATGGTAGATCTAGGTAAAAAATTGGAGTTGCTTGACAAAGACAACTATCAGCCATGGAGGTCTAGATTCATGAACTACCTCATGAGCAAAGGCTTATGTCCTATTGTTTGTGGAGATCAAGATAAGCCTGATGTGTATCTTGTATCCCAAAGATCCAAAGGTCATCAATCAAGAATTGAAGATGTTGAAGAATTCGGAGGAAAGGAATAGGAAAGCTATCTTCTACATATCAGAGGTAATCTCTAACACTATGATTTGTCATATATTGCATTTTTATCATGCTAGAGATGTTTCGAAGGCCTTTGAGATGATATGAGCTAGAGAGCTCATTTTTTAGGTTAGCTTGTAGAGATAGTGTTAGCTAGTGTTGGTTCGTGTGAGCTTATAGAAAACTTGAGCTTGTAATAGTGTTATTGAGCAATAGAGTCTACTTTCAACCTTCCATTGTGTCTTGCTTGTCTCTTTCATGTGTATGTGTATGTGTGTGTGCATCTCCATGCTTCTTACCTTCACTTTCACTACATTTTGTGTTCACGATCGTCACATCACTCCTATCTCTTCCGTAGATTGATTAAGGAGATGGAGCTTGTTAACGTGGTGCTTACCATTGTGCTAGAGCAACACCAAATTTGGCACCGTTGCCGGGGATCGAGTTTTAGGACAAATGTGTGATGGTAAGAGTATAGCAAGAATTGGTGTTGAAGGGTAAAAATTTCAGTTTTGTTGTTGTTTTTGAGGAGTTTTTTTTGTTTTTCATCTCCTCCTTCACCACCACATCATCTTCTTCCACTCCAAACAGTTGGTTTGCATAACACCTTTTAGGGTGATCTTTTGAATCTGTTAAAAGAATTTAAAAATGTGTTTGTATGGGACTACCAGGATATGAAAGGCCTAGACCCCAAAATTTATGAGCGCTAAGTTGTATTGAAACTGGATGCTCATCTGATAAAGCAAAAAAGTTACTAGATGAATCCCAATTATGCTCAGTAGGTTAAGGAGGAGATAGATAGATTACTTTGTGTTGGATTTATGGTCCCGATAGAGCACGTTGTGTGGATGTCATCTATTGTTATTATACCCAAAAAGAATAAGAAGCTTCGCATATGCATATATTATAGATAATTAAATGTAGCCACTATCCCTGATCCATTTCTATTACCATTCTTAGGTAACATGTTGGATGATGTAGCTGGCAGAGAAATGTATTCTTTCTTAAACAGATATAGTGGCTACAATCAAGTCAGGATGGCCAAGGCCGATATACCCAAGATGGGGTTATCATTACTAATTGGGGGCTTTATACATGTATGGTGATGTGGTTTGGTCTGTGCAATGGACCAAGTGCCTTTCAATGATGTATGCAAGAAATCTTCTCTCTATACTTGAGGAGTTTTATTCATGTTTACCTCAACAAATTTTCTTTGTTCAGTGATACTCATGCTTATTTACAGCACCTCTGTTGTTGTATTCATAAATGTCAGGACTACCCTCTTTGTTTGAATCCCCATAAGTCTATCTTTGTGGTTGTCTGTGGTAAAATACTAGGGCACATCATTTCTAAACAAGCAATAGAGGTAGATCCTGATAAAGTATAGGTTATCCTAAATGCACCACCTTCCAAAACTCCCAAGGAAGTTATGCACTTTTTGGGTCAAATTTGTTGGCATGGCCATCATCTCTGCTAGTTGGCTCACCTGACTATTCCTGTCACTAGACTGACCACCATATCTTCTCATCAGTTTTGCTAGACTGAAGAATGCCATATTAGTTTTGAGCACCTCAAAACTCTTCTTATGCAGGCTCCAATCCTGCAAGCATTGAATTGGCAATTGCCTTTTCATGTTTTTTTTTATGCTCCAAGCTATTGCTACAAGCTCCTCTAGTAGGGATGCTCAACTATTAGATGCAGAGCATGTACAAAAACTCCTCAAATCCTTACAAAAAAAAAGATTAAAAGAATTTTTGAAGAGGCCCCTACTTTGTACATACAAGGCATTATCGATGATAACTTTTTTGCATAAGGGTTCGAGTCCATTGTGTGTGCTGGTGTAAGGCCACCGATTACATATTATTTGTAAATTTTCATAATTTTTGGTGAAGCTCCGTATTGGCCCAAGCATGGTAACTTACTTATTAATTAATACAAAGAAAGGTTGTACTCATATAGCACCAAGGTGTGTGGGAAGTCTGTAAGACCATGTGCAGTCAATTTCAATCTAATTGTGATGTTCTACTCAGTACTGTATTGATTCTTGTTAGTTGAATCATTTAACATTGTGTGGTGATTAATTAAGTCTTCTTGAGAAACACTATTAAAAGTTAGTGCGGTGAAGTATTGTTGTTCACCGTAAATAGTAATTCAATTATTGATCTTGCATACAATTGCCTGTAAGTGAATTGGGTGGAAGGATTATATGATGGGATAATAAAGTGTGATAGTGCATGTTTATGAAATAACTCATTAGTAGTGGAGAGTATTGTAATATGGTGACCTATGAAAATTAGTACTGGTTAGATGTTCAAAGAAATGTGTTGAAGAAGAGATATCGGTGGTAGTGTGATTCGGTAGTTAGCTTAATGGATTACCTTAGAAATATAGAGTGGGAAAATACCAAAGGACTCTATTCATAGAATCCTACCATCCCAAGAACCTTGCTAGTTGACCCTGTTTATTGTAGTCTTATTGGACATAGTCGGATTAGGAATAGAGGTTAACAGATGGGATTGACATACATGACATTAGTATAGTCTGGATCCTAGCTAGGTTCCATTGATGGGTTCTCATATTGGTATGTTTCCATATGCTCTAGCGCCACGTTGTAGTATACTATTGGGCTATCTACATGGGTAGAATCAAATCTATGGGAGTTAGGGTCATTTTCTATGATTAATGGGGATGAGGGTACTAATGCTCTACTAAGATTCTCTTCTAATGTAGCATATTTGATAGATATTACATTGGCAGGGGGTGGTGGTAGTTGGCCTAGGATGGTTGGGGTCTAGGTTATCTCTAGCAAGGTGCCTAATACTTCTGTTGGGGCCTATAACAATTATTCTGAGTGTTGTATTAGTCTGGATATCTATTGGGTTTTTTATATGCCTGGGGATAGGTTTTTCTAACCACTTAGTTGTTGTACGAACAATCTTGTTGCAATGTGGTTAGTGTACTGCCTTTCTATTATGCAATAATGACTACTAGGGTTACCTTGGGGTTGTGTCATGTTTGGATAGGCATTTGCCATATGGTCACCACCATAGGTGTAACAACATTTGACTAAAGTTATCCTAGGTATTTATTTACTTGAGACTTCTAGCTTCTTGGCTACCTTCTCAGCTAGGGCTTCTATGGAGCTAGAATGTTTTGAGGATGAATGAGTAGAACTATCTGTGTCCTTGTAGACCTTGGAGAGTTCCAGCTCATCCTCTAAGTTTTCTTCAATGTCTACACAGATTCTCACACATTGCTCTAGTGTTCTAGGCTCTTTCACGTATATGTAGGACCATAGTTTAGAGATAAATAGCCCATCCAAAAACAAAGATACTTGTTCAGCTTGAGTGGGTAACTCTAGCATAGGGCATCTCTTGATGTATTGTCTAAATCTATATCCTCCTAGTCTGAGTGTATCTTGAGGGGTTTGTTTGAAACTATGAATCAATGAAGAGGTGTTGTACTTGATTCCACTTTTAGAGAACTCAGTGATGAATGATTCTAATAAGTGATGAATGTCTCTAAATTTCCTTTGTTGTAAAGGTTAGCACTAGGTTAATGTAGTGTTTTCAATGTGAGTCCAAATGCATTATACTAGGTGAACGTCATCCACTTGTTTGGCTCATAGCACTTGCTTGAATTTAGAAACATTGTCATAGGGATCTCCTCTCCCATCAAAATAATTTTTCATGGGTTTCACTAATTGGGTGGGTCTCAATATTCTTGGGTGCTCTCAGGGTTTGGGTAGAGGAAAGTCATCTCTACCACCTTGTGGACTCGACTCTTTCTGTCTCTCCATCCTGTCTGTTTTTACTGTTGATTGGTCCCTTCCTACAATGTGAGCAAAGCTCACTTCAAGACTCTCCTTGCCTTTTTCTCTTTGGGAGCCATGAGACATGGATTTTCCTGCCCCTTGGTGTCCAAAGGCAACATTAGCTCGAGGTGGGGAAAAATCTAATTGACCCCTCCATGTATAGGCATGTCTCCCATGTTCAAACACTACAAACACTCATTCTAAAAGCATTGTCTAAATATATCACATTTGGAGGTATCTCAAGGTCCTTGAACTCATAGATTGTGACTCTTCCTATTTTGCTTGGTTTCTCAAACCTATATCTCCAAAGTGCCTCATTAGTATCACCATTTAGAAATAACTCAATACTTTTGTTATCTTGAGGGATCCATTCTAGGTTGAGCATATGGTTCAATACTAATTTCCCTCTTTGTGTTCTAGGTTCACCATCTATCTGCTCTTGTTCTAAGTTGCTTCTTTTCTCTTTGGGAATTACTATTATGAATGCATTGATAAGGTGGGGTTGGTGAGATAGTATGTACATTATTCCCTCCTTATGGATATATGAGTATCTCCCAAATTTAACCATTGTTCTAATCCCATGAGTTGATCTGGGTCTTTCAATTGAAATGGCCAATCTCCTTAAACCATCCTCATATATACAAGCACCTAATTGGTTGGTTTGAATGTACTCTAACTAGGTTTTGTAAGGTCCTTCAGGTCTTTCTACGTAGGCTAGGCCTGAACCACCCTCTAGTCTCTCCATGTTGTAAGACATCTCTGAATCACTTGTTTTTTAGCTTCATTAGTAAGGGTAGCCACTCAGTTCTTGAGCCCAAGATTCTGTTGTGATTCTAACACTCACTTGAGATGACCTAACACTATGTCGATTGGCCTTTTCTATGTGCTTCCTTGATCTGAGGTTCACGAATTTGTTTCCCTTAGGCACTTGATGTGATTAGTTACCATACAAATTCTTTGTTCTCAATTACTTGGTTTGTTTTTACTATCTTTAATCTCTTGTCTTGTCCATTTTTTTTAAAGTCAGGTATTGTCTTTTTTGTCGTGCATTTAAGTTATCACACTGTTGAAATTAAATTCTTTTCCTCTTCAGGGTTTGTCCCCACACTATCTTAATTTGCACTTGAACTTGAGTAATTACAGGATTCTTGCACTTGTGTCATTCCTAATGTGACCCTACTTAATCAATGATACTAATCATGCTTAGCTTGAACTAGCAATTGGCTGAGGGGTTTGAGAGTTCTTCCAACCTCAAGTCCAATGCCTGGTTGATTACTCTTATGCCCATGAAGACGTGCTTCCCAAGCCTTGCTTTGCACCATGTCTCACCTTGCTCTGGATGCCCTTAATTGACATGTGGGGTGCTATAGTCTTCATCTGAAGCAGTTTCTTACAAAGAAAACTCAATAACACATGCAAATACACACACACACACTTGCTCTCTCTCTCTCTCTCTCTATCTCTCTCTCTCTCAATCTCTCTCGCAAATGAAGGAAATGATGAGAAAAAGGTGGATATGGTGAATTTTTGTGATTTTTCATGATGAAAGTAGATGATACGGGGATGAAAGTGGAGTGTATGGGAGGTGAAAGAAGATGGAAATAGCATAAAAACAACTACAAAACTTAAATTAATTACCTTCCAATGCCGATTCTCCCAATACTCTTACCATCACACATTCATCTTGGAGCCCGTCCCCAAAATTAGCGCCAAATTTGTTTTTTTAGACAAGGGTAGGCACCACATCAAGAAGGTACACCTCCTTAATTGTCAATCCATGGAAGAGGTAGGATGATGTGAAGATCCTAAAAGAGTGATGTGCGTGAAGGTGGAGGTGAGAAGCACACAAGTGCACACACACATACACACACACAATAGAGACAACATGAGATGCAATGGAAGGTGAGAATCACTCTTGTACTACTCAAGATAGCTCATAAAAAACTCAATCACACTAGCTAGCCTAAAAAATGAGCTCTCAAGCTCTTTTTATAGTTTTTTGACTAGTTTTGGCCGATTTCCAACCTAGTGTCCAACTTAGTTAAAAAAAAGGTTCTAAGGATCATTTGGAGATCCGAATGAAGTCTAAAAATTACAAAATTTGGTATGAGCATTCTACCTTTGATCTTCAAGCTCAAGGATTCCTTGGCTTGCAAAATGGGGAAACTCCTTACAAGATTGGATTTTCTATATTACATAGGATACATGAGTGATTAAAATCACTATTAATGGTTTAACCATATGATAATGAAAACATCTTTGTTTGTAAAATAATGGGTCTGGTCCCTCATACTTTGTGCATTTCTCTTTCACATGCTTCCTTAGTGTTGGTGTCTATAGCTACTACTGGTTGCACTGCCAACAAATGCTCTATTGTTTGAACTGTGTGTCCATTCACCATTTCTTCCATATTAGTCATCAAGGCAATGTTGCCACTTAGGTGATTGCTACACCCTTAGCCAAATTAAAACACTATTTAATCTTTATTGTTGCTTCATGTGTAGCATTCATGATTAGAGTTGAATTCTCCTTTTGATCTCATGCATACTTGTAGTAGGTGTTGTTCTAGGATTGATTTTGGAAGTTTCTTGCACCTCCTCTGCCATATGTATTCCTACCACCTTTATCTCTGAAATTACCGCTTTGGTTTCTTCCTCCTCTACCTCTTTGATTGTAGTTCTGATTGTAATTGCCATTGTTTTGATTGTTGTGCCAACATTCATTTTCCAAGTGATTTGTTTTACCACAAATCCAACAAACTCTACCATTGTCTTTATTCTTTCCACCTCTTCCTCTACCTTTGCTATTTCCTTTACCTTTAGTAAAGTTAGCTTGATTCAAGGTGCCTTCTTCTTCATTTGATTGTCGCTTGCCCTTAGCATTCTTCTTCTTATCCTTTGAATACATAACTTGAACTGCACTTTTCTCATTCTCTATCATGTTCAAATGTTAGCATGTGTCCTAACAATTGATTTAGTTATGGAGTGAACTGATCTAATGATAATTCAGTGAACAATATGAAGAGCTTCCACCTTTCATCTCCTCTTAGTCCAGTTAGAATCTCTCTTACCAATTTATATTCTTCAATGTCTTCAAGAGCACCTAAGAAACATTAGGGGAAAAAATGAACCCTGCATGGGCCTTTTAGATAAAAGGAGTGATTAGGGATGGACCAATGAGAAGAGGGTGGTGGCCACAGTCTAGATTCTTTTTCAACTACACTAGGAATAGGCTTCCCTTGGTTTCTGATAGTCAAAGTTTCTAAAACCACCATGAATTAATGTGTTTTGTGGGAAGATTGGATTTCGATTTCAAAACTTTGAATCATGACCATTGGAAAACGATCCAAGGGATGGTGTTATATTGCAAAAGTCAAGTCTTCCTTAAAGCTAGGCCATTAGATCAACTGTAGATTGTGGGGTTCTTATTGAAATGACATAAAAAAATGCACAAAAGCTTCTCCACCATTGGATTTTGTCTATCCATCCAAGGGCTCAAGATCCATGTAAAAAGAGAAAAGAGATGCGCTTGAAATGTGGAGAGCCGTTAGATTAGATGACCCATTTGATGGATGTCAATGACTGCACCTCGTGGATCAGTGCCTATCTTTGTGTTCCATTAGATCTTCGAAGTTGAAAGGTGTAGATTGACTACAAATTCATCATCTCTCTATACTATGCTACCCGAATTTCGTTCTCTCTCTTTTGTGCTACTTGGGAAAGTAGCATGCATTCAATGTGGTCTTCCTATTTGTTTGAATCGTAGCCATTCAATGGGAAAAATCCGATGGGTTGAATCTAGTTCAACTGAGCATCTAGTTGAGGTTTATTTTTCTTGTATATTTTAATAGAGAAAACCACCCTGGTATTGTCTATCCCCTTAATCATGTAGACTCTTAATTTTAATCCCTAAAAGTTATGGATCCTTACAAGGCCCATGCACGGCTCCCTTTTTCCCCTAATGATCTGCAATATCTTTCATCTTTGTTACATAATCAAAAATTGATTGTGAAGCTTTCTCTTTGAAGGTTATAAATTCTACCCATAGTGAGGTCTTCCTTGACTTGGTTGTATTTTGGAAATGTTTCTCCAAAACCTTCAATATATTGTTGCACTCTCGAGCCTCTAATATTGGCAAGAGATAATCATTGATAGCCTTATAGATAATACTCCTTGCTTGAGCATGTTCCTTCATCCAATTCTTTAAATCTTCAAGTTCTCCCCTAGTTGGAAGAATAGAATCTTTAAAATCTGGCTTTTCTTCTTCTCCTATGATGTATCCCATCAAATCTTTGCCCATAAGATGAGCTTCGATTCTTAGACACCATGCTGCATAGTTTTCTCTATCAAGCTTCTCTATCTAGATGCTTTCTGCCATCCTTCTATTACCTGTGTTTAAGAAATAAGTCTTCAATAGTTAGAAACTATACCTTTCAAGTTAATTCTTTGCTTCTTCTGATCCTTTCAAATTTCCTTTGTATGCTCCTAAAGTGTTTTTGCAAAATTTTAGCCTTCCAATCCTTTCTTTAACTCCAATTTGAAAATATGTAGTAGTTGTGACTTTCTTCTTCAATCTTTTGACTTGATCTTCTTCTTTAGCTCTAATACCACTAGGGGAGACCTTCAAATACCCAATGTAAAATCGACCTTGACTTAAGAACACCTCTATGTCAAGTATAGACAAGACTATACATCAATTACCTCAAATCTTTCCAAGTTTAAGACTGAAGTATACTTCATTCTTCAATTTTTGAACTTCTGTTCTTCTTCAATAGTTTGCCTCAAGATTCAACTTCATTACTTGCAATTTCATAAACTCCAAATTATATAAGAATGTTTTTATGATCCTTGCAAAACCTTGAGGTACAATAAAACTTTGATTACACTAATTAAAATTTTGTTTGATCACTAAGATCAAAAGTATGTCTGAAACTGTTGTTCAAAAATGATGACTTTGACATAGGTGACTTCAACTTCTGATTTCTCTCAAACTATAACCCATTTTGTAAAATTCTTTTGGACATATCTTCCTTATATCTCAAATACGATTTCTGGTGCTTAAACACAAAAACTTTACATGCATCACTACGATATGAGCAAAACATTAATCAATGAGATGCACCATTTTTAAGTCTCGATTTCAAAGAGTTGACATGTAAACGTTCCTATGAACCATACACAGTGTATGAAAGGAATTAGACTATGAGACTTTAACCACATCTTGGTTTTCTATTGAATTAGATCTACGTACAAGGATTTTTCATCCATATGATCATCCTGAGAGAAGTGCTAATTAGAATGAGCTCTAATCCTACATATTTCACTCGACACTCCTATCTCATTTATGATAATGAAATCTCTTAACTTCTAAAGTCATAATTGTCTTATATAGCCATGAATTTGTAAGTGGATCAAGACCAATATATTGCTATTCACTTGTTTTATTAATAGGCTAACTATAATACACTAAATAGGATCCTCTAAATTGAATATATGATGTCTCATTCTTTCCATCCATTTCTTCCTTCATTCTTCTTGCTCTTTATCTACACCAAGCGTCTCTTTATCTTTGTCCATATGCTTTGCTTGACTCCATTAATCTTCATAAACACCAATTTGTGATTGTTCTGCACCAACAACCATCCCCAATACATTTCATTTCTGGCTATGTTAACTTTCATTTAGTCTATATCAAATTTCTTTCATTGTTTCTTCATTTTTCCTTCCAATAGATAGATGACATATACACTGAAACCATACATACTGGTTTATCTGAAGGCCAGTTTCAGCTTGACATATGCATTAAAAAACTTTCTTCTATTCTTCTTTCTCTCTCATTCTTTAAGAAATTATACTCAAATCAAGCAATCACAATAGTAGGAAAATTTCAGGCAACGTAATTCAAAAACATTATGCAGATATGTGCATGAATAAAACACACAATCTAGAGCATTACAACTTATAATAAGTTTGACAAGCAGAAAATGTTCTCTACTCCCAATCCTCAATAGAAGGTTTTAAAATCTTCTCACACCATTAGCCTATTAATAATATAATATAGATCGTGATTATCAAAAATTTTAGAGTTGATTGAAATTTTACAAGTCCACACCACAAAACCAATTACCCAAATATTATGATGCAACTTTTGACCCTCTTGTTTTCTACCAAAAACTAGATTTGTAACTTTTGAACCAATCTTTCTCACTTTCCCTCTTTTCTTTTAGCCTCTTCATACACACACTCATGCACACATATCTATCTATCTCTCACACGTACACAAACACATACACATCACATTCATGTGTACACTCACATAGACACATACACCTAGAGAAACTCTCTCTTTCCCATAAAATATACACCAAGTCAAGAATCTCTCTCTCTCTCTCTCTCTCTCTCTCTCCCTTCCTCTCTCCCTCTCCCTCTCCCCCTCTCATCTCTCTCTCTCTATGCACACATGCATAATCACACAATATAATATAGTAACACATAACATAATAGACAATAAAAGAATGGAATCCTATGAATGAAATGTAATAAATGTGAAGAGATGGATTTGTAATTTGAGAAGATGAAGTGGTGTTGCAAAATCTTTGCACCACACTAGCCCAATAAACTCCAAGGATATGTAGTGGGCCCTTTTAGCTTGCCAAAAGATGTATTAGACACCCTATGTACCTTGGAAGACCAATCTCAAAAAGATGGATCAAAAGAGATAAGTTGAAGTAGATTCAAGAACAAAAGACTTTCTATTTTAGTTCATACACCTCCTCAATGTTTTGAGCAATTGTCTGGCCACAGCAGTAGTTAACTTAATTCCTTTTGGGGAACTATCATTAATTTAGTAAGCTAACAATCATGAGTGATCTGATAAAAAATGATGGACCACATAAAGAGAAAGAAGTCTCGCAAGTTATAGCACCATCCCGATTTTCACAGGTTGTAGTAGTACTCAGACCCATGAGCAGAGAAATGATAACGTCTGGAGATTCCAAGATCCAATGTTTATGAAATTTTGAAAGCCTATACTAGATAGTATGCTGATTCTATCAAGATTTGAAAAATTGAAAATGAGGAAGTATACGCTGAGAACCAGCTCTAAGAAAAACATTGATGGGATGGAGTGTTGACAAAGAAGTAGAGAAGGAAGAGATACGGTTGACTTTAAATGAACATAGCTCACGATTGAAAAACTCAATTTAAATGAAAATTTGTGAGTATATAGTAGACTTAAGGAGTAACCTTTACCAGCTTAAATAATTGAAAATGATATGACTGAGAAAACTGAGAGATATGGCAATGAACAATACACTTCACAAAAGCATGAAAATATGAACTCAAATGATCATGAAAATGAAAGTATATTGATTGTAAGATACAATAGACTTACTAATACATATGTGTGCCTTGAACCCACACTTTAATATGCATAAAGCTAAGCTCATGGAGGTCTAAAAAAACACGACTATAGTGCCATGTATTTATAGTGATGGTTGGAGCCTAATTTTGAATTTGAATCTTCCTATAATCACTCTCCAAACTTGATTTGATTCTCCAACTACCTTCAATCATGAATTCGTGGCTTCTTTTTCCTTTTTTCATCAATTAGACTCAACCAATTAGATTACTTTACTTTTACATCAAGTAAGTACTCAAAAAATTACAAGAGGTAGTTCACAAGTGAACTTTACAAAGAGTTTACATTTCCTTTAAATTTCTAAGCCTTTTGATGACTCAAGCCATGAATTGGACTTGCCATGAATGTGTTCCAACAGCTCCCCCTCAAGTCAAGTGATCTCTAGGTGGTCAATCTTCCAAGATCACCTACAAACCAATCATAGCCCTGAATTTGCAAAGCTTTGTACCATCCAATGCTTTGGTTAGAATATCTGCACATTGTTGATGAGTGGACACATAAGTTAACTGAATTTCCTTGGTCACAATATTCTCTCTTACATAGTGATAATTTACTTCAATATGTTTAGTCCTTGCATGAAAAATTGGATTGGCAGCCAAGTGAATAGAGCTCATATTGTCACCAAAGATACTTGGAGTTCCAATCTCCAAACCAAGATCTATGAAATAGTGTCTTCATCCACATTGCTTCTCAAGTAGCTATAGATAGAAGAGAGAGAAAATGTGGCTTGCTTCTTGGATGACCATGAAACAAGTTTTGAACCTGCAAAGGTAAGATATCCTGAGGTGCTCCTATCTTCCTTGAAACCATCCCAATCTACATCTGAGAACAATTTCAAACTTAAATCACATACATAAGGCTAATATAACCCTTCATTCATGGTCCCTTTGAGATATATGAGTATCCTCGTGGCAACCTCCATGTGAGGTTTCCTTGGTGTGTGCATAAATCAACTTAGCACACTTACACTATAACATATATCAAGCCTTGTCAATGTGGCATAGTTCAAACTACCCACAAGGCTTTGATAACCTATCACATCTTCTATGAGTTTACCTTCATGTGAGCTTAATTTATGATTAACCTCCATTGGAGTACCTGCAATCCTTCAATCTTGCATCTTGAATTTTTCCAACATGTCTTTAATGTACTTTCTTTGAGTGAGAAACAAAACATGATCTTTGTAGACAACTTCCAATCCTAGGAAGTAGGTAAGTGAACCCAAATCACTTATCTTGAATTCTTCTCTGATCTGTTTATTGATTCTCTTCATGCCAATCATTTTTTGTAAGTATAATATCATCTACATACACACACAAATAGATGACATTAATAAGCTTTATAAAGTTTACACACATAATTAGGATATATTTGATTCTCAAAACTAGGTGGTTGTGCCATATATAGCTCTTCTGTTATCCATCCATTAAGAAAGGAATTTTTTACATCCAATTGAAGTATCTTCCAATTCTTGGAAGATCCAATACTAAGCAAAACCCTAATTGTAGGCATCTTTGCCAGAGGAGAGAAGGTCTCCTCATAATCAATCCCCTGAGTTTTTCCAAAGCCTTTTGCCACAAGCCTTGCCTTATACCTGCTAATGGAGCCATCTGAGTTCTTCTTCAATTTATAAATGCACCTTGAGCCTATCACTTTCATTGATAAAGTCTTGGGAACCAACTCCCAAGTGTTATTCTCCTCAAGAGCTTCAATTTCTTCTTCCATTGCATGCCTCCATTATGATTTCTTCTTTGCTTCCTCAAATGTTGAAGGTTCCTCTTGATTTATGTCCTGTGCTAGATAGATTGAATGTTTACTGACTAGAGAAGTATCAAACCCATACCTTTTTGGTTTTCTTTTCTCCCTCATGGACCTTCTTAGGCCATGATGTGATGATTCTGGCTCTTTTCCAAGCTCTTGCATTTTTTCTTTACCTTTAGACTTCCACATTTTGAGTTTTTCATAATGATTTGCTTCACCATCTTTTGAGGTATCATGCTCTTCAACTTTAGAAGAATTATCCTTAACAAGTTTTGGAAAATCTTCTTCAAGATCATAAGGTATGTTGAACTTTCTACATGAATCTTCATACCAAGAACTATTCTCATCAAATACTACATCTCTACTCACCAAGAATCCTTTGGTTGTTGGGTTGTATAATATGTAGCCCTTTTGATTGTTGTCATATCCAATGAATATACACCTTTTTGCATTGGGATCCATCTTGCCTCTAACCTGTGAAGGAACATGAGCATAAGCAACACATCCAGAAATCTTACAATGATCCAAGCTTGGTCTTCTTCCATTCCAAGCCTCATATGGTGTCATGCCATCAAGTGATTTTGAAGGTAACCTATTAATAAAAAAAGTGGTTGTGGATACATCCTCAGCCCATAAGTAATTAGGTAAGTGCTTCTCATTTAGCATAGACCTTGCAGCTTTAACAATTGTCCTATTCTTTCTGTCACTCCATTTTGCTCCGGAGTGTATATTGTAGCGATCTCTCTTTTGATTCCTCTTTCTTGAAGAAAGGAGTCAAATTCATGGGAGAAGTACTCTTCCCCTCCATATGACCTTAGCCTTTTTAATGTCTTACCTGTTTGATTCTCCACAAGATCCAAATATCTTTTGAAGCATGAAAAGAATTCATCTTTGTGTTTCATAAAATATAATATAGTCCATAATACCTTGATCTAGATATTTTAGCATCCTTGCTAGGTCCCAATACATCTGTATGAACCAAATCCAAGAGATCTCCATGCATATATCCTTTATGCATGAATGCTAACCTGTGAGACTTTGTGAATGAGACATAACACCTTGATCAGATATTGAAGCATCCTTGCTAGGTCCCCATACATCTGTATGAACCAAATCCAACAGATCTCCATGCATATATCCTTTCTTCATGAACGGTAACCTCTTAGACTTTCCAAATTGACATGCACTACACTTATAAATCATGTGTTTTTTTGACAAGTTAAGGAGTCCAAGTACACTTTGGTCCCTGCAAATTTTCTTTAATGATCTTTCACTAATATGTGCTAACCTTTTGTGCCATACTTCTAGTTCTATGAGTGTCTGACTACCATAGTTAAAGAGAGCAATGTTTCTAGTGTCTTGTAACTCAAATGTGAACAATCTACTAGTGTTTTCACCCTTTGCAATTGTCCTAAATCCTTGGCTTGGATCCTCAACAAATGCTCCTCCTCTTGTGAAACTGACTTGCAACCCTTTCTCTATTATCTTCCCAAAACTTATCAAATTCTTTGTAATGGTAGGGACATAGAGTACCTTACTGAGTAAGTTGATGTTTCCATCACGTGCTTTGACATTTCCTATTTTCTTCACAAGGTGTCTTGTATCATCTCCTTTTTGTACCTCATGCTTGTTCCTTGAATCTTCTAAATCTGATGGGAGGGCCACATTCCCAGCCACATGAGCGGAACAACCTAAATCTATGTAGAAAACATGCTCATCAGATTTACCTTGTGGCATGTCCATATTCATGATTAACAATGAGGCCTCTTGATTTGAGTCTTCTATGTAGTTATTGAAGTCTCTTCTTCCCCTATTGCCTTCTTGATAGTTTGAATGGTTGTAATTGTTGTGGTTTCCATGGTAATTATTGAACCTTCCTCTTGAGTAGGCATAACTTCCTCTATTGTAGCCTCTGCCTCTTTGACTTCTTGGAATTCCTAAAGAAATTTTTAGTTGTATGATTAGTTAATCCACAAATAGAGCATGAGTTAGAGTCTAGGGATCTCCCCCTGCCTTGTCTTCCTCCTCTACCTCTACCTCTACCATGTCTTCCTCTACCTGCATAGTTATCTTGATGTGTACCTACTTCATCATCCACTTTGTTTCCTCCTCCTTTGTTTTCTTTGGACTTGCCTTTATCAATATACAAGGCAAAAGATTGATTACCTTTGGAGCTTTCTCCATTCTTCATAAGCTTGGCCTCTTGAGTAAGTAGTTGTCCTATGAGTGTATTGAAATATGGTACATGCATGTCCATGTATAGATCCATAGCTGTGGTGAATGCTTCCTACTTGTCATCTGCCTTCAAACCATTGATGACCTATATTACAATTTGTTCTTCATCTATCACCTCACTAATGCTTCCGAACTGACCTGCTATGTCCTTGAGCTTTTTGACAAAATCAGTCACATTTTGTTTGGGAGCTTTCTTGAGAGTTGTGAAGTCCAGCCATAGTTGATGCTTCGTAGCCTTTGTACTTGAAGAGAAGAAGGCTTCAAGTGCATTCCACACTTCGTGAGATGTTTTACAACTTCTATTGTGAGGCAACAAAAAATCTGAGATAGAGTTGATGAGATAAGACCTTGCAAGTGCATCCTTGGAGCACCATGTGCTCAATATTTCTTGCTCTTCTTGTGTTGGTTGACCTTTGTTCCTGAAACTTGGCATAAGTTCATCTCTAGCATAACCATATAAATTCCTGCCTTGAAGATAAAATTCCATCCTTAATGACCAGGATGAGTAGTTACCTCTATCCAATTTGTCAATTGATGAAGGAAATCCATCAGCCATGTTGTCCAACCTTGCTCTGATACCACTCTAAAGAGATGGATTTGAACTTGGAGAAGATGAATTGGTGCTGCAAAATCTTTGCACTACACCATCCAAACATGTGCTCTCAGCCTGGCCATTAGCTTGGGGGTGATAGGGGCCAGATTTCTTATGTACTACCAAGAATTCTTGGAGCAGATTTTCAATAACTTCATTCAAGAAGTGAGTCCCTCTATCACTGACTAGCTCTATGGGTAGCCCGTATCGAGTGAACACATTCTCAAATAAGAATTTAGCGGTCGTTTGGGCATCATTCTTCGATGTGGCTTTCACTTCTACCCACTTGGTTAGATAATCCGTGGCCACAATGATATACTCAACATATGAACCCTTAGCTGGGGGATTAATAGGACCAACAAAGTCTATTCCCCACTTAGAAAATGCACATCCACCCATCATAGGTTTCAATGGCATCTCATCCTTGCGTATAGGATACTGAGTTCTCTAACAAACATCACACCGTTTCACATAGCTATGTGCATCCATGTGAAGGGTCGGCCACCAGAAGCTTGCAAATAGTATTGCCTTGATCACCCGATCTGGTCGAAAGTGTCCTCCTGCTACACTTTGGTGAGCAGTTTCTTAGATCTTGAGATATTCACACTCATGGACACATAGTCTCAGGTAACCATCTTTACCACGCTTGTATAGATTGTCACCAATGATCGAGTAGTCTAGGGCTTCTTGTTCTAGACTTCTTTGTCTCGTCAGGGTCATATTTGGAGGGAATGTTTTCGTCCTCAAGAAGGCTACTAATGGTTCACTCCAATCTGGCACTATGGACACTTGATAAAGAGTGGCATGTTCCACAGGTGGTTTAGTGCAACAGATTGGGCATTCTTTACACATCTTATGTACATCAGATTCCATAGTAGGCCAATGCACTCCGAGTCTCCTTAGTGTCTGTAGGGTTCGTTGTTTTGAGTAGTGTTGCTCTAATGCACCTACGTGTGCCAACTGCAACCATTTAGCGTACTCATCCTCTTCCACAAAACAAGCTAGGATGCCTAGATCGGTATGCTTGTACATACTCCCTGCCATGATGTGGTACTTTTGAGCCTTTACTACCTCTCTATCTTGAGTGTTTATGATTGGGTGATTAGGCCCGTATGTCAATACTGGCACTAATGGCTTAGCCCACTGAGGTACAACTTCCAAATTAAACAAGTAAGCGTCAGGAAGGTCATCTGATACTCCTTGTGGGGCTTCTCCCGATGTGAGCCTAGAGAGATGATATGCTCTCAAATGAGTGTTGCCTTTTCACACCACTATCTCAAAGTCATATTCCATTAGTAAACCAATCTACCTGTGTTGCATGGCTTGTTCACCAAGTAAAGTAGAGCTTGATGATCAGTAAAAAATTTACACTTATTTGCAAGCAAATAATGTCTAAACTTTTTAACCGCATACACCATGCCCAATCCCTCTCGTTCGGTAGTGGTATAGTTTCACTCAGCTGCCTTCAACTGTCTACTCGCATAGGCAATTGGAAGATCCATATTACCTTCACTAGTAGGTTGTGCAAGCACACATCCAATGGCATAATTGGATGCATCCACATGCACATGGAAGGGCTTATTCCAATCTGGTGTAGTCAAGATTGGTGCTGAGCATAATCGCCGTTTGAGCTCATTGAAAGAGTTCTCACATTCCTCAGTCCACTCAAAGTTTGTCAGAAGTCCGTACAGAGGCTTTGCAATGATGGCATACATGTGAATGAAACGTGGGTAATAACCACAATGCCCCATGAAATCTTGCACTTCCTTGACATTCTTTGGCCTAGGTAGTTCTGCAATAGCCCTCACCTTCTCTTCGTCAGTGGAGATGCCGTTCTTTGACACTATGTGTCCTAAAATCCTGCCTTGCCTAACCATGAAAATGAACTTTTCTGGGTTCAGGCAAACTTGATATTCTCTACATTTGTCCAAGATTTGCCTGGGTTCAGGTATATGTGTTTTTCTAATGTTGGAATGAGCACAGAGATCATCAACATAGACTTCCAAATTCTTTCTCAGGAACTCTTTAAACGCATGGCACATCAATCTCTAGAAGGTTGCGGGAGCATTGGTAAGCCCGAATGGCATTACCCTAAAAGCGAATATGCCCCACTCTGTGGCAAAAGTAGTCTTATGCTGATCTTCTGGTGCAATGGCTACTTGATTGTAGCCAGAGAACCCATCTAGGAAGCTGTACACTTCCTTGCCGGCTACCCTTTCTAATAAATGCTCTGTGATAGGAAGCGGATAACTATCCCTGATAGTGGCTGCGTTAACCTTCTTCAAGTTAATGCATACACGTACTTTACCATTCTTTTTGGGCACCACTACAATGGGGGACACCCATTCAGTGTGCTCAATTTCATAGATAAATCCAGCTTCAACCAAGCGGTCTATCTCTTCTTTGATCTTGGCAGCATAGTTGTCATTGTATGTGTATGGCTTTTGTTTTGAAGGTCTGGCCTCTATGGTCATGGGAATCGTATGGGCGCATATGTCAGGGTCTACACCTTTCAAGTCTTTGTAGCTCCAAGCGAATACATCTCTGTACTCTCTTAGCAAAGCTATCAGCTCATGCTCCTCTTCCTCAGTGAGGTCATGTGCTATGTAAGTGCACCTCTCTTCTCCTTCTTCTATGGCTACCACTACCTTTTTGGTAGTTTCTTTGTTATCATAGGCCTCTCCTGCTTGTGCATCGCGTTTTGGCATTCTTACCATGACTCTCCTATCTTCTATTGCATACTTCTTGAAATTTTCAGGGACCTCAAACAAGGATTCTTCCTCCTCTGGTGTGGCTTCTCTCTTCTTCCTTTTCTTTCCTTCACTCTTAGTGGTCACTCGTGTGGTTAATCTCACATCTTTAGTGAGCTCTTCATGTCTCTAAGGGTAAACCTCTACTTCATAGAAATATTCTTCGTCTGATGCAAAGGGTGGATCCATGATGATTGACTCAAGATCGGAGTCACTTGCATCTTCAAATGCATCAGGGCTAGGTTTGCATTCTTCTAAAACTTCTCCCATGATTGGCTCTATGGAGAAGACAGAAATGTCATAGCCATCCTCATCATAGTGGGGTGTCCATTGCTCTTCATTGATGGCTACATCCATAAGTTGCTAAAATTTCTACCCAGCCGTGAGGTTCAAATTCTTCGTTCGAAAATACTACAGGTGCATAGGCTGGGTCTTGAACTGATCTATGTGTTTCCTTCACACCTACCTCTCTGGCTTTTTCTTTTTTCTCCTCTTCCACTACCACTTTACACATCCATAAGTGAGTGTCTTCATGCATCCATGAGGATCTTGGTCCTATGGAATGTACCGATTCCGTATCATCTTTGGCTCTATGGATGGGGTTCCATTGGATAGGAGTGACATCTCTATGAGAGTAATCCTTGAGATTGACTTTGGTTGTAACACCTAAGTGTTGCAAATACAAGGAATTGGTTCCCCAATCCTGTACCACTTGCAACTGCCGCATAAATGGTCTCCCCAAAATCATCTCATAGGCTTGATTTTTGCTAAAGTCACAGATAGCAAATGTGTGCTCAAACTCTACACCACAAGTAGTGAGAGTTATCCCCTCTAGTAGTCCTAAGGGTCTTTCTATGTGACCGTCAGCCATCTGCAATTTCATTCTTGTTGGCCTGAGTGCTGGTTTGCCCCAACGTTTCCATAAGGAAGTGGTAGCAATTGCAACTCCTGCACCTGAGTCCAAAATGGCCTTGGTTGTGTAGCCCTGATGAGTGATGGGGAGATAGGTGTTTCCTTCTTCTCCCTCGCTCATGTCTCCTATCTTGTCTAAGGGTATTTCTGGCACTGTTCTTTGAGATCCTACCTCGGAATGTGGTTTTGCTACTTCGGGCACTTGATTGGCTACATGTTTCCGCACTTCTGGTCTAACCTTAAGCAGCTCTTCCAAAGTGAGATTGCACTGCACTTTGGTGTTCTTCACTACCTTCGTGTTCCTAGGTATGACTGAATCTTCGTTTCTTACCATGACGGTCGGTGCTCTCATACAAGTAGACTTAGCTTCCCATGGACCTGTGAAATGGGGTAGCTCTTGTAAGGAATTGGACTCGAAGTCGAATCTCTCTTGAGATTGGACGCTCTCCTGCTCTACATAAATGGACGGAAGGTCTTGTGGGAATTGATCGTGTGTGTCATCCACAAGTTCAATGGGAGGAGGAACTTCACTCTCTTTAGCCCATTTCTCTTCTTGAATCTCTCGCAAGAATTCGGGTGTGTATCGATTCATAGAAGAAGGGGTGTCTAGTTCAGTGGAGTTAGGCACATAAGCTTCCTTGGGAGGAATGCTTATTCTATCACTTGCCTTCTCCTTAGCCTGGGAGTTGGCTCCTTTTCCAGACTTTGCAATTAACATCTCCAATCTGTCTAACAGACCATCAAAATGCAATGGTGTTCTAGTGGGGCTAGAGCAAGTGAAAAGGCGACTGGTCTCAAACATGGCTTGAGCCAATTCCACCATCTTGGCACACAACTTAGTTTGTTCGAGCTCTAGATCAGCTCTTAGGTAACATTTCTCATGATTTGTTACATTGGGCCCTTCTTGGATTCTGGCCTGATATGCTTTAAGCATCATGTCTAGATCTTCAGGAGTGGGATCGGCTAAGACTGATCCTACTTGGGGTGGTGGTTGGGTTAAGTGTGGTGGATTGGCGGGTAGAGGAATGAAGGGTGAAGGGGATGGTAGTGGCGGGGATGTGTGAGAGTGCGTTTGAGATGTGATTTCTATGATTTTGGCTTTGGTTTCTCGTAGACTTTCCTCAAGTTCGCTCATCTTTCTTGCCCATTGCCTTTCCATACGTTCACGGCTATCTCTCCAAGCTCTTGTCCTCTTCTTATTCTGGCTCTCAGTCTCGCTAACCTCTGCATTCTTTTCTTGGCCTAAGTCTTGGTTTTGCTTAAGTGCCTGGGCTCTCGTGATGACTTGTACTGGGGCTGTGGAAGTCACACTTCCTGTGGAGTCTACCACTAAGCCAATAACATTGATAGGAGCAATTTTTGGTATATTGGTGGGGTTCTTGGGACACTCTTGTAACAAATGCTCCTTTCCACAATCGGGACAAAAGCCTTGAATTGTCACAGATTGGGTTTGTGTCGGTGCAGGTAGAGGGCAATCACGAATGAGATGATCTCCCTGACAACGATAGCATGGCCCTCTAGGAAATGGAGGTCTCATCGGCCTAGGTTGGGATCTCGAGTTGGGGTTGGCATACATGACGTTTGCGTATTCTGGATCCCCACTAGAATCATTCGGTTCTTCATAATAATATGAATCAATATGCTCCGGTGATTGCATGTAGTAGGCCTGGGGGCTCTCAACATGGGTGGAGTCAAAACTATGATCACTTGGATCACTTTCTGAAAGCGAGGATGTCATTGACACTAAAGCTCTATTTAGATTTTCTTCTGCCGCTGCATACTTTACTGGAACCACATTGGTGGGGGCAGGAGGTTGTTGCGCTAGGACTGGTTGCGGTCTTTGTTGCCCTTGATAGGGTGGTTGATAGATTTGTTGGGGCCTAGCATACTGTTGTTGTGGGTACTGATTAGGGTACTTTCCTTGTTGTGGATATGGCTGAGAATAATTTTGTCTAACAGCTTGTTTGTTATATGGGAAGTCTTGTGCTGTATGATTGGTGTACCTCCTTTCTATGGTGCAGTACTGGTTGTTAGGGTTCACTTGGGGTTGAGCCATGATGGGGCACACATTAGCCATATGGTCTCCTCCACAGGTATAGCATCGTTTTCCTGGGGCAAATCTAGGAATTTGCTTGCTAGAGACACCTAATTTCAGAGCTACCTTTTCTGCTAGATCCTCAATTGATGTGGATTGTGAGGAAATGAGGCTACTAGAACTATCTGAATCTTTATAGATTTTTGAGAGCTCTAATTCCTCCCCTAGATTATCTTCAATGTCTATGCACATGCGTACACATTCTTCTATGGATCTAGGGTCCTTCAAGTACACATATGATCTCAATTTGGTGCTTAACAATCCATCTAAAAATAAGGCCACTTGCTTGGCTGGAGTGGGTAACTCTGGGGCCGGGCATCTCTCTCGATATTGCCTAAATCTTCTGCCTGCGAGCCTCACTGTCTCTTGAGATGTTTGTTTGAAGTTGTATATCAGGGAGGATGTGTTATGTCTTATGCCACTTTTAGAGAATTCGATAATGAATGCCTCTAGAAGTTGATCTATGCTCCTAAACTGTCTCTCGTGTAGTGGTTGAAATCATGTCAGGGCGGTGTTCCTAAGGGTTAGACCAAAGGCATTGTACTGCGTGAACAGATCTTCAACTTGTTCAGCTCTCAAGACTTGCCTAAACTCAGCTACATGATCGTAGGGGTCTCCCGTGCCATCGAAGTAGTTTTTCATGGACTTAACTAGCTGGGTTGGTCTCAGGGTCCTCGTGTGCTCTCTCGGTCTTGGCAAAGGGAAATCATCGGCATTTCTTTGGTTCCCTAGGCTCTATGTCTCTCAGGTTCCACTCCATTTGTTTCTATTCTCGTTCTTTCCCTTCCCCAAGAGTTGGCAAAGCTTACCTCAGGTCTCTCTCTACTCCTTTCTCTTTGAGTCCCATGAGCTTGAGATGTTCCAGATCCTTGGTGACCATAAGACACATTGGATCGAGGTTGGGGAAAAACAAATTCTCCCTTCCAAGTGTATGCGTGTCTTCCATGCTCAGAGACCACAAATATTCTCTCAGAAGCATCATCTAAGTAGGTCACCTTGCCTGGGCTATCAGGATCTTTGAATTCATAGATGGCAAGAGCTCCCACTTCATTAGACTTTTCAAGCTTGTACCTCCAAAAAGCCTCATCCGTTTCTTGGTTCCAGAGCAATTCTATGCTCCTATTATCCTGGGGAACTAACTCTAGAGTGATTATCCTTGTTAGGACTGATTTGCCTTGAGGGGTTTTCGGCTCCTTTCCTAAGTTCCCTTGCTCTATGTCACCTAATTCAGGTTCAGAGATTATGTTGCCAAACTCAGGCTCTTGTGGAGAACCAAACAGGTAAATCACTAAAAAGGCTAAGGTCAGATGGAGGGGGAGAATACTTCTCCCATGAGTTTGATTCTTTTCTTCAAGAAAGAGGAATCAAAAGAGAGGTAACTACAAGGTACACTCCGGAGCAAAATGGAGTGGCAGAAAGGAGGAATAGGACAATTGTTGAAGCTGCAAGGTCTATGTTAAATGAAAAGCATTTACCTAATTACTTATGGGCTGAGGCTGTATCTACAGCCACTTACTTGATTAATAGGTTGCCTTCAAAATCCCTTGATGGGATGACTCCATATGAGGCTTGGAATGGAAGAGACCAAGCTTAGATCATTGTAAAATTTTTGGATGTATTGCTTTTGCTCATGTTCCTTCACAGGTTAGAGGCAAGATGGATCCAAAAGCAGAAAGGTGTGTATTTATTGGATATGACAACAATCAAAAGGGCTACAGGTTATACAACCCTACCAACAAAGGATTCTTGGTAAGCAGAGATGTAGTTTTTGATGAGAACAATTCATGGTATGAAGATTCATGCAGGAAGATCAATTTACCATATGATCTTGAAGAAGATTTTCCAAATCTTGGTAGAGAACAATCAAAGATTGAAGAACAAGACACCTCGGAGGATGATGAAGAATCTCACATGGAAAAGCTCAAAGCATGGAAGTCTAAAGGTAAAGCGAAATTGCAGGAACTTGGACATGAGGCAGAATCATCACATCATGGCCTAAGAAGATCTATGAGGGAAAAGAAAAAACCAGAAAGGTATGGGTTTGACACCTCATTAGTAACTAAACATTCTATCTACATAGCACAAGACATAAACCAAGAGGAGCCATCATCCTTTGAAGAGGCCAAAGCAAAATCAGAATGGAAGCATGCAATGAAGGAAGAGATTGAAGCACTTGAGGAAAACAACACTTGGGATTTGGTGCCCAAGACTTCATCCATGAAGGTAATAGGCTCAAGATGGGTCTATAAACTCAAAAAGAATTCTGATGGTTCAATTAACAGGTATAAGGCAAGGCTTGTAGCAAAAGGCTTTGCACAAACTCAGGGAATTGATTATGAGGAGACCTTCTCTCCTGTGGCAAAGATGCCTACTATTAGGGTTTTGCTTAGTATTGCCTCTTCCAAAAATTGGAAGATACTTCAACTAGATGTAAAGAATGCATTTTTGAATGGTTGGATAACAGAAGAGGTATATATGGCACAACCACCTGGTTTTGTAAATCAAGTTTATCCTGATTATGTGTGTAAACTTAACAAAGCATTGTATGGTCTCAAGCAAGCTCCAAGAGCTTGGAATTTCAGGCTTGTTTCATTCTTGCAGGACAAAGGCTTTCAATCAAGCAAGGCAGATCCTTCACTCTTTATTAAAAAGAGTAACTCTAAGGTCATCTACTTATGTGTATATGTAGATGATATTATATTGACAGGAAATGATGCAGATGGTATGAAGAAGATCAAAGATCAGATGAGAGAAGAGTTCAAGATAAGTGATTTGGGTTCACTTACCTACTTCCTAGGTTTGGAAGTTGTCTACAAAGATCATGGTTTGTTTCTCACTCAAAGGAAGTACATTAAGGACATGTTGGCAAAATTCAAGATGCAAGATTGTAAGATTGCAGGTACTCCAATGGAGGTCAATCACAAATTGAGCTCACATCAAAAATCCAAACCAAAGTTATGGCCAGTTTTTTATAGACATCGACAAGAAACAACTTATGCATCTGCTCCTTGGGTACTTACAACAAAAGAGATAAAGACTATCAACAATAGAATTCAATTGATTAAGACTCCTACAAGATATGGAGCATCGTTTCAAAACATGTTTACTATGGATGATAAGAGCTTATCTGGGTTAAAGACCCATGACTAGCATAACTTTTTGAAACATATTTTACATTTGGTTATCGATGGATGTACAACGAAAGGAGTACGAGATATGATCTATCGTCTTTGTTGATATATTTAGGTAGTGATGTGTGTGAACACTCTAGGACCGCCGGGGCACTTTTTTCCCTCTTTAGGAGGTTTTTTTCCCCCGGCTTGTATATACGCCTATTGCCCTAATGGGCTACTTATCTTTGTACATTCTCTAGTAATACATTCAGTATTGTGTGTTTGTGCTCCAAGCTTCTTCTTCTTCCTTGTGATGTTCGCGTGCTTCCGCAGACGTCTATCTCCAACAATTGGTATCAGAGCAGGTCGTCGCTTCTTCTAGGGTGCCGTCGACACTCCTCCGTTTGCAGTCTTAAATTCGCACGAAATTTGGTGAGCATACTTAGGGTGTTTCCGAGATAAAAACTGCTTCGCTCTGTGGTGCGAAAATCGCGATCTGAGCTCGTTTCGGCCTCCGAACGCACTATTGCAATGCTTGTGCAGGCTATTTTGTCCTTTTGTACCAAAGGTATATACCAGTTTCTGTTCGCCAGTTTAAGCGTCTCGAAGTCTGCTACAGGTCTAGTAGAAATCGTCTGGGCAGTTCCGTTCAACTTTTTGAGATACAGTCAATTTTCTGCATCAAGGTATTTTAGTCACCGACCATGGCTGAAAGTAGTGATGTATTCCGTATGTTGGCTGTTGAGGATAAGTTGGATGGTACCAACTACCCATTATGGGCTTATATGATGCGACATGTACTGGTTGCAAAAGGATTGTGGAACATTGTGCAGGGTGTTGAAAGACGTCCTGTTACACCTGTAACGACAGGTACTGCAAATACAGGTGTTGGAGCAGATGAAGATGGTGTCGAAGATGATATTCCGCAGATTCCTATTCGCGCTGCTGTTTCTGTTGCACCTACTGCAGAGCAGATTCGTTGGGATAGCAGAGATGCCCAGGCACATGCATTGATAGCTTTGTCTGTCAAAAGTGCCATTATTCCTCACATTCTCTCTTGCAGAACAACAAAGGATGCTTGGGATACACTTACCACTTTGTACCAGGCTAGGAATGAGGCTTGTGTTGCTTACCTCCGAAAATAGTTGGAGAGTGAGCACATGAATGAAGGTGATTCTATGGACAGTTTTCTTACAAAGATCAAAGACCTAAAGGAACAATTGATTTCTGCTGATGAGGTTATACCAGATAGCTCACTTGTGCAGACCGTTCTGAATGGTCTTCCTGATTCATATCAGAGTTTTGCCTCTACTCTTCGGTTGATGATGAAAGGCAATCCAAATGCCTTGTCATTTGAGGAATTAGTCTCTGTTCTGTTGCAGGAAGATCAGTCCAGGCAGAACAGGTCCATTATGCGTGTTGTAGATCAAGCTTTCATGGCTAGTCAGAAGGGCAAAGGAAAATGGAGCTCTTCTACTAGTAAGCAGAAATCTGCAAATGTTGCACAATCGAAGAACCAGGATAAAGATGAGAAGAAATCAGAAAAGCAGAAATTGTTCTGCAAGTACTGTAACGGAAATGATCATATTATAAAGAACCAGGATAAAGAATGGTTGTTGTAGAGGCCTCTACACCAAAAATAGAGTCTGCAAATCTTGTGCAGGAAGAAGAATGGGCGTTTACTACTGTCTACAGTTTTGACCCATCTTCTCATGATCAGTGCATGTCTGTAGTAGACTCAGATGTTTGGTACTTTAACAGTGGGGCGACCAAACATATTACCTTGCAGCGTAGTTTCTTCTCTTCACTTGAGCCTGCCCCTACAGGGAATACTGTCACATGCGCCAATAACTCCTCTTATCCTGTTATGGGAGTTGGTAAGATCATTCTAACTACTGTTGATGGTAGTTCTTTCACTTTGTCAGATGCTTTATTTGTGCCAGGGATCAAAAAGAACCTGTTATCAGTTTTTGCATTAGTCAAGATTGGCTTGGTTGTGAAATTCGTTGATGATAGGTGTACAGTCCATGATCTCTCAAATAGCGATGTGATTATTGCTTCTGGCATTTTATGTCGTGGGCTGTATAAGCTCATAGACTATGAAAGATCTGTGAATGATTCGGCATGTGCAGTTCATGATTCTCAGGCTATGTCAGATGCAAAGCTTTGACATGCACGCTTTGGTCATCTGAATTTTGCTAGTTTGTTACGCCTACAGAAATCTGAAATGGTGTCCTCTTTGCCCAAACTTGAGGCACCTGGAAAACATGTTTGTGAAGGCTGTATTTTGGGCAAAATGTAGCGTTCTTCCTTTCCAAAAGATGGTTCAGTTCGGGCTACACAGAAATTGCAGCTTGTACATAGTGATGTCTATGGTCCTATGCAGAAACCCTCTTTTGGAAATTACCTTTGCTTCGTGACTTTCATTGATGATTTTTCCAGGCATGCATGGGTATATCCACTCAAAGCAAAGTCCGAAGTGTTCATGTGCTTCAAACAGTTTTTGGTTTTGGCTGAAAATCGGTCAGCATGTAAAATGGGCACCCTCCGTTCTGATCGAGGGGGGAATATATGTCTTCAGATTTTAATGCATTTCTGGCTGAACGTGGGATAAAACACCAGTGTACAGTGCCGTATACACCTCAGCAGAATGGAGTTGTGGAACGAAAGAACAGGTCACTCATGGAGATGGCGAGGTGCATGGTCAAAAGTCAGGCTTTACCACATAGTTTCTGGCTTGAGGCTGTCATGTGTGCAGCATATGTACTGAACAGGTGTCCCACTAAAGCGTTGTAGTCTATCACTCCATATGAGGCTTGGCATGACTGCAAGCCATCAGTTTCTCATCTACGTGTTTTTGGTTGTTTGGCATATGCATTAGTACCTGAACAACATCGCAGAAAATTGGATGATAAGGCAGTAAAATGTATTTTTGTTGGGTACAGTTCTGAAAGTAAAGGCTATCGTCTGTATCATCCACAGACTAAACGCATTCTGGTTAGCCGTGATGTTGTCTTTGTAGAAGATGCTATTCAGCCATTGCTTTCATGTACTAAGGAGACATCTGTTAGCTCCAAAGACATGTATGATACTTTGATGCCTCTTTTTACAAGTGGACACGCTAGTGCTGGTCCTAATGAGGCAACTTCTCAGCCTTTGCAAGTTTCATATGATGATGCAGATCATTCCATTTCTGATGCAGATTTACATGATGCACTTGTTGATGAGAGAGCTGATATTGAGCAGGCAAAAACTATGCCAAAATGGCTGGTGCAGACTTTGCGTGACAGCAAATTAGATGCACCTTTTTCATATCGTACTCGTTCAGGCTCTCATAGTGCCTCCTTTGCATCAGATTGCTATGCTATGGCTGCATCTAGTCTCTGTGATGAGAATGAGCCTGTTTCTTTTGATGAAGCACAAAATTCAGAAAATTGGATGGCTGCTATGCAATCTGAATATGATGCTATAGTGAAGAATGGTACATGGTCTTTATGTGACTTGCCTCCTTGCAAGAAGGCCATTGGCACTAAGTGGGTATACAAGCTGAAGCAGAAACGTGATGGTACACTTGACAGGTATAAGGCTAGGCTTGTTGCAAAGGGTTATGCACAGGAAAGAGGCATTGATTTTGATGAGACCTTTGCACCTACATGCCGTATGACTACTGTTCGGAGCATTTGTGCACTTGCAGCCCATCATGGTTGGAATGTACATCAATTGGACATTAAAATAGCATTTCTGAATGGTGACTTGCATGAAGAAGTGTATGTTTTTCAGCCCCGTGGCTTTGTGCACAAAGGGCATGAAAACCAGGTTTGCAGGTTAAAGAAGGCATTATATGGTTTAAAGCAAGCACCACGTGCTTGGTATGAGAAGATACATGCCTATCTGATTGCACATGGTTTTGAGAACAGTCCAACTGAAAGCACCTTATATGTTAAACATGTTAATGATGTGCTTCTGATCATTGTTGTCTATGTTGATGAAATGCTTCTCACTAGTCCTATTGAGACACATATTGCTGATTTTAAGGCTGATTTGCATGCCTCATTTGAGATGTCTGATTTGGGGCATTTGTATCGTTATTTGGGCATTCAGTTTATGCAAGTTGATGGTGGAATGTCTTTGTGTCAAACGAAATATATTGACACATTATTGCAGCATTTTGGCCTTGAAGACTGTAAGCCTATTGCCACTCCTATGGAGACAGGTTTACGATTGAGTCTTCATGATGCTGGGGATGCATTTGATGCTGTACTCTATCAGCAGGCTGTTGGATGCTTGATTTACTTATGCATTACTCGGCCAGATATTCAGTTTGCTGTCTCACAGATGAGCAGGTTTATGCATTGCCCAGGACTCACGCATTGGAAAGTGGTTAAGCGCATCTTTCGCTACTTGAGTGGTACTCGGCTACTTGGGTTGTTTTATCCCAAGGGGGGATCACTACCGCCAGATTTGCATGCTTTTTCTGACTCAGATTGGGCTGGTTGCTATGACACTCGTGTGTCCACCATTGGTTTTTGCTTCATGCTTGGTAGCTCATGTATATCTTGGTTGAGCAAGAAGCAGCCTACTGTGGCCACTTCTAGTTGTGAGGCTGAGTATAGGGCAGCTTTCACAGCGACTGTTGAGTGTGTGTGGCTCAGACACCTTATGGCTGATTTGGGTGTTGGCCAGTCTTCTGCCACCACCATCTTCACTGACAGTCAGAGCGCATTGGCAGTTGTGAGGAACCTTGTGTTCCATGCTCGCACTAAGCACATTGAGGTGCATTATCACTATGTCAAGGAGAGGTTCTCTGCTGGGGAGATCAGCTTGGCATATGTGCCCACGCAAGAGAACATTGCAGACCTTTTCACGAAGGCTCTGCCAAGGGAGAAGTTTGAAGCTTTCCGCAAAGATTTCGGCTTACTTCCTTTTGTGGAGTGATTTCCACATAGCTTGGCACTTCCTTATACATGAGTGCCAGCTCCTTGTTCACCGCATCACTCCCAGGGGGGATTTGTTGATATATTTAGGTAGTGATGTGTGTGAACACTCTAGCACCGCCGGGGCACTTTTTTCCCTCTTTAGGAGGTTTTTTTCCCCCGGCTTGTATATATGCCTATTGCCCTAATGGGCTACTTATCTTTGTACATTCTCTAGTAATACATTCAGTATTGTGTGTTTGTGCTCCAAGCTTCTTCTTCTTCCTTGTGCTCTTCGCATGCTTCCGCAGACGTCTATCTCCAATAGTCTTGGATCACTTATAAAGTAATTATGATACTTTTATATTTAATATGTATGAATATTGGATATCTTTTATTTTTTAATTAACTTCTTTATAATTGTTTTTATGATATGTATAGGTGGATTACATCCAAAGAGATCGATAAAAATTCGATCCCACAAAAAAAAACATGAATGCAAAGAGCTACTATGTTTGATGGAAAAAGAACTTCCTACTTCATTTTTTGATATTCAGGTTCATTTATTAGTCCATCTTGTAGATGAGATAGAGATTGCAGGTGTTGTCAACACTCGATGGATGTTTTGGGTCGAGCGATTTATGGGAATACTAAAAGGTTATGTGCGACAAAGAGCGAAACCAGAAGGATCCATGGCAAAGGGTTGGATGCTTGAAGAGTGCATGTATTACGTTAGTGAGTACCTTGAAAGAGTTCATGAAGAAGCTCCACGTGCATGGACCAACGAGTCTTCTTCAAAAATAACAGATGAGGTATTATCAGGTAAGGGGGTTCCATTCTTATTTACATTTCAAGAAAAAAATGATGTTTCTACTTTTGTAGCATATAATAGCGAAGCATGCAAGCATTCCTTAGCGAGTAGGAGGAACTTCAAAGTCTCCGAAGTAAAAGGCAAAAAAACAAAAGATCTAGACGTAATCTCGATAATAATGAGATTACATATATACCTTCTTTCACGGATTGGCTATATAGTCGTTTGCAACGCGCCAACGCAAATAATGAAGAAATCTCAGATGAGCAAAGAGAGTTAATGATAGGTTGTGAACGAAAGGTAATTTTATTAAAATAATATTTTATTTTTTTCGTATATGTATGTTAGTTTCTATTTACTAATTGAATTTATTTTGTAGGCTCGAATGCTTACTAATATGTGGGCTTTTGGACAGCATATTAGAATCAAAGCCATTGATTCTTTACGTAAAACAGAGGATTCTAGTATTGTTGCTTCTTTCAAGCAACTATCACGTGCTAGCTCAGAAGACACGAACCTTATAGATAGCAAACTTGGTTACGTAGGAACTATTGTTGGTATCTACGAAATTTCATTTCGTACATTCAAACAGGTAGAAAAAAGTTTATATATTTTTTTTAGAGTTAGTTATTTTTTTAAGCACCTAATAATGGGTTTTTGTTGTTATATATTTTGATAAGTTATTTTGAAGGTTGACTGGTTTCGAGCGGAGTATAAAGGTAGTAATTCTACATTAAGAAAGGAATTATTTGGGTTTTGGGCAATTGATTCTTCCAAGGTAATGCGATCTACTAAAGAACCATATATTCTTCCTAGGCATATTGAACAAGCATTTTTTTATAAAAACCCAGATGCTCATCCTTGGTGGCAAGTCATTCATGTGCAACCTAGAGGTAGGTCATTGTTTGAACAATTTATTGTTAGAGAGATCGAAGAAAGTCCTCTTGATGATTCAACATCAGATACTGATACATCAACATCTGAAATAGAAATTAGAATCATTATACGTGATAATGATACTAATCTTTTTTATGAAGAGGATAATTCTCTTCATGCTAATTCTACTGATGAGGAAGAGGAATTACCAAAAATAGATATTAATCCATCAATAGATGATGTGATTCATGAGAGCATAGATTTAACAATAGAAGAAATAAATGAAATCAATAAGGATAATGAATATGAGACTATATTGATGTCTTACCAAAATGATGGCAATAATGAAAACATATGAGCAGATTAGATAGTAAATTGTACTCTAGTTATCGATCAATAACTTGAAGCTTTTGAATGGATATCAGATAATAGGTTTTTTTTATTAACTTGAATAACGATGAATCCTATTATAGAGATGAAATCATGTTCTTCTAAGTTAGAACATGAAGCTTGGGGGTATGCCTAATTATTTTATATATAGCTTTAACTTCGAGGAGCAAATTTTTATCATGTATGTATGCATATGTGTGTGTATTCATGTGTATTATATGTATACATATGTTAGTATGCATATATATGTATTTCATGTATATGTATGTGTTTGCATGTGTGTGATATATGTATACATGTGTTAAATATGCATATGTGTATATATGCATATGCATTTATGTAAAATATTCATGTATTCATGTAATATATGCAAGTGTTTATAATTGTGTACATGTATATATGTATATGTGTCTATGTGTAAATATGTACATGTAAATATGTATGCATGTATATATATGTTTATGTGTGCATGTAGGCATGTATATGTGATTTGTACATGTATATATGTATATATGTCTATGTGTAAATGTGTACATGTAAATATGTTAGTATGTATATATATATATTTTTGTGTGCATTTAGGCATGTATGTGTGATGCATAATATATCTACTCCATTTTATATTTATGTATCCTATCTACATGATGTGTATATATCTTTACATATATTATGATCCTCGTTGATTCGAGTAGCTACGTATAGAGGCATAAGGTTGGGAGGAGAGACATCTCTCTAGTAGGACGTCGGAGGTGTACATATACTTCAAACATATGGCTAAAAAGTTGAATTAGAGTTTTTAAATTAGGGATTTCAAAACCCTAATATCAAAATTAGTGTTTTAAATTTAGGATTTTTGAAATAGGATTTATTTATTTATTTATGCGTATGCATGTGTTGTGTATGTATGTGTATCTATATGTGCATATGCATGTGTTTTGTGTGTATATATGCATGTGTGTGTATGCGTGTATTTATACCTCTAGTCTCTCTCTCTCTCTCATATACATACATACATGCATAAACACACATACTCATATCCACACATATATATACATAAAAGCAGTGCATACCGTGCATTTTCGCGACGATGAGGCATAAGTGTCCGTATCTCTTTTAAACACCACTTAAAGGACCATCCTATCCCAAACTCTGTCTCAAGTGAACTAAGCACATATATTTTATCCCTCTCATCATGCTCACTACAAAAATAAAAAACATAATGTAAATAAAACATAAGATATATATTTCAATTTATATGTAAAACTTTTACTTACTTCCACGGTAAGTGGATAAAGCACAGGTAAGAGTCGCATAGTGCCCGCATTCTTCTCTTGAACTCCAATACATTCCCTATGTACACAATGTTCCCCTCTGGCTCTATGTCGCACTCTAGTCCTAAGGTGCCTATGCATGTCCTCATAGGCAACTCTGCTCTGCTATCACGTGATGGGGGTGGTATAGGTGTCCTAAAAATAGATAGATAGAAATAAATAAAAATATGTGTTATAATATCATTAAAAAAGTTTATGAAAACAAAACATACCTATGAGCAACTAGCTCTCTTCCTGCATGTGGAGCTGCAGAAGAGCCCTCGTCTGATTGGTGGGTAAGCATCTTGATCCTATAATCCAGCTCCTCATCAGACATCTCTGAGTAATCACGCATTATGGCCCCTAGAGTATCAAACGGAACTCTTGCTCTCATAAGACTTTTTATGAGAGTGAGTTTCGCCTTTCTCTCTCTATTGGGATCCATAATACCTAACATATAAAACAAAATGGTTAGAAATCAATATATATATATATATATATATATATATATATATATATATATATATATATATATATATATATATATATATATATATATATATATATATATATATATGTGTGTGTGTGTGTGTGTGTGTACATATGTAAGTGTGTATGCATTTAGTATGTGTATGTATGCATGTGTGTGTGTATGTATGTGCGTGTATATGTGTGTATGTGTGTATGCATGTGTATGTGTGTGTATGAATCATTATGTGTATATGTGTCTATGTGTGTATGTGTGTGTATATGTGTGTGTGTTTGTATGTGTATATGTGTGTGTGTGTGTGTGTGTATGCATGTATGCATGTATGTATGTATGTATGCATATGCATATGCATTATGTATGTATATATATGCATGTATGTGTATGTGTGAGTATGTCTCTCTATGTGTGTGTATGCATATATGTGTGTATGTATGCATATATGTGTGTATGTGTGTATGTGTGTGTGTATATGTGTTTGTATGTGTGTATGCATGTGTATGTGTGTGTATGCATCATTATGTGTGTAAGTGTCTATGTGTGTTTGTGTGTGTATATGTGTGCGTGTGTGTGTGTCTATGTGTATGTGTGTGTGTCTATGAGTGTGTATGTGTTTATGTGTATGTATGTATCTATGTGTGTGTATGTGTCTATGTGTGGATGTGTATGCATGTATGTATGCATATGTGTGTGTATGCATGTGTATGTGTGTGTATGCATCATTATGTGTGTATGTGTCTATGTGTGTATGTGTGTGTATATGTATGTGTGTATCTATGTGTATGTGTGTGTGTCTATGAGTGTTGATGTGTTTATGTGTAAGTATGTATCTATGTGTATGTATGTGTCTATGTGTATGCATGTATGTATGCATATGTGTGTATATGCATATGTATGTGTGTGTATGCATCATTATGTGTGTCTATGTATGCATGTGTATGTGTGTATGCATCCTTACGTGTGTATTGTCTATGTGTGTATGTGTGTGTGTATATGTGTGTGTGTCTATGTGTATGTGTGTGTGTCTATGAGTGTGTATGTGTTTATGTGTATGCATCTATGTGTGTGTATGTGTATGCATGTATGTATGCATATGTATGTATGTGTATGCATCATTATGTGTGTATGTGTCTATGTGTGTATGTGTGTGTATGCATTATGTACGTGTATGTAAGCATGTGCATTATGTATGCATATAAGTATGTATGTATGCATATGCATATGCATATGCATTATGTATGTGTATGTAAGCATGTGCATTATGTATGCATGTAAGTATGTATGTATGCATATGCAATATGTATGCATGTATGTGTATGTGTGTGTATGTCTCTCTATGTGTGTGTATGCATATAAGTGTGTGAATGTGTGTGTACATGTGTCTGTATGTGTGTATGCATGTGTATGTGTGTGTATGCATCATTATGTGTGTATGTGTGTGTATATTTGTGTGTATGTGTGTGTGTCTATGTGTATGTGTGTGTATCTATGAGTATGTATGTGTTTGTGTGTGTGTATGTGTCTATGTGTGTATGTGTCTGTGTGTGTGTATGTATCTATGCATGTGCATTATGTATGCATGTAAGTATGTATGTACATTGTATGCATATGCATATGCATTATGTATGCATGTATGTGTTTATGTGTGTATGTCTCTCTATGTGTGTGTGTATGCATATATGTGTGTGTATGTGTGTATGTGTGTGTATATGTGTCTGTATGTGTGTATGCATGTGTATGTGTGTGTATGCATGTGTATATGTGTATGTGTGCATGTGTGTGTGTATATGTGTGTCTATGTGTGTGTGTCTATGTGTATGTGTGTGTATCTATGAGTGTGTATGTGTGTATGTGTCTATGTGTGTGTATGTGTTTATGTGTGTATGTGTATGCATGTATGTATGCATGTGTATGTGTGTGTATGCATCGTTATGTGTGTATGTGTCTATGTGTGTATGTGTTTGTGTATATGTGTGTGTATGTGTGTGTGTCTATGTGTATGTGTCGCTACGCGTCTATGAGTGTGTATGTGTTTATGTGTGTGTATGTGTCTATGTGTGTGTATGTGCATATGCATTATGTATGCATGTATGTGTATGTGTGTGTATGTCTCTCTATGTGTGTGTCTGTGTGTATTTGTGTGTATGTGTGTGTGTGTCTATGTGTATGTGTGTGTGTCTATGTGTGTATATGTGTGTGTGTACATATGTATGTGTATGTAAGTGTGTGTGTGTGCACATACCTGCTTGCTGTTAGTTTGTGCGGCCCTCTCTCTCTCGCGTGCTCTCTCTCTCTCACTCTCTCGCTCTCTCGGTCTCTTCTTGCTCGCGTCCAAGTCCCGGCACAAATGTGCCGGGAGAAATCAATTTTTTTTTTTTTACATTCCAGAACATCGCATATGCAACGCTCTGCAGTTTGCCAACATCGCTCACACCGTCGCTAGGCAGCGATGAAATTAGCGACGCTCTTTAATTAGCGTCTCATAAGAAACGCTAGCATCACTTATGCGACGAGGGTTAGGAAAAAAAAATTCAAAATTCTGACCGTCGCTTATGCGACGACTTCGTCGCATAAACGATGCTTCCCGTTTTTTTTCCAATTCGGGGGCGTCGCTACGACCCCCTTTTTCTTGTAGTGCTTTGACTATACCCACAGCTTGTGAGATACTCAACCAATCTTTGGTTCCAAGCATGTGGTGCTTGCTTTAGCCCATACAAAGATTTCTTCATTCTGCAAACCAAATCTGGATACTTTTTATCTTCAAATCCAATCAATTGATTCATGTATACCTCTTCTTGAAGTTAACCATCGAGAAAATCTTTTCTTATGTTAGATAGGTATAATGGCCATGTCCTTGCTACACTCACTGCCATCAAGGTTCTAATTGTTCCTGACTTTGCAATCCGCTGAAAGTCTCTTCATAGTCAATGCCATGAGTCTTCTTGAATCCTTTTGCTACTAGTCTAACTTTATGCCTAGCTACAGAACCATCCGCATTTCTCTTTATTTTAAACACCCATTTATTTGGAACAATCTTCATACCTTCAGCCTTTGGAATTAGCTTCCATGTGTGATTGTCCTTGAGAGCTTTTATTTCTTGCATAGCTTGCAACCATTCTTTTTGTGTACATACTTCTTCATATGCATCCAGCTCTTTGTCTTTGACCACTTATGTCATATATGCAATATGCTTTGCAATAAAATGTCATAGCTCAGACTTTCAATTCGATACCTTGCTCTTGATGACCTCCTTTCATTTCCTTTTGAATATTGCTTCTTAAACCGGTTCAGCTTTACCTTTGGTGTAATCACCTCTTGATATTCTTTTTCACTTGCATTTGAATCACTATTTTGGGCAGCACTTTCAGCTTCAATTCTTTTATAACCTAAAGTTGGTGATATGAAATGACTATTTAGTCTCCCTTTCCATGTTGAGCCTTCTCTGTGTTATGTAGAAGCTTCTGAACCCGACATTTGAGTGCTTGTTTACTGAAATTCTTCTTGGGCAGCACCTCCATCATCTTCATAATCTTCTTCAAGAATCTTCTCTTTCTCTTTGTCTCCAAAGTACGACCTTAGCTCATCAAATACCACCTCCTGAGATTCTAGCTCCTTTGTCACCGAATTCTAGCACCTCTATCCTTGTTGCTTTGATCAATATCCAATGAAAATACATTTTTCTGACTTTGGCCCCATCTTCATCCTTAGTTCTTGAGGAATGTGATCATAACACACACATCCAAAAACTTTGAGATGTGTAAGGTCACGTTTCTTACCATAATAAACCTCCTCGCGAGTTAAATTATGCACTCCAACTGTTGTGCACTTGTTCATCAAATAAACAACTGTACTCGCTGCTTCAACCCAATAGTTCAATGGAACCTTCATCTCGTTGAGCATGCATCTTGCAACTTCTATGAAATGTCTATTTTTCCTTTCATCAATTCCATTTTGTTGAGGCATGTATCTACATCTAAATTGTTGTTTGATGCCATTTTCATAAAGAAAATCTAAAAATTCTTTGGAGAAATATTCTCCTCCTCCATCACACCTCAAGGTTTTTATGTACCATACTATTTCCTTTTCTACATGTGCTTTAAATCTCTTGAACATACAAAACACATCTGATTTTTTTTTTTAATGCAAAACATCCATACTTTTCTTGAATGAGAATCAATAAAAGAGACAAAATATCTATTACCATCCATCGATGGTTGTTGTGATGTCCCCATACATCCGTGTGTATCAAGTCGAGGACATTCCTTGCCACATAGTTGCTCTTCTTGAATGGTTGTCAAGTTTGCTATCCTAGTTGACATGCTTCACAAAACTCATGTAGTCCAGCATCGTTGAACCTTGGAAGACCTCTTACCTTTTCATGGTTGCTCATGTCCTTGAGCTTGGGAATGTTGACATGTCCAAACCTTTTGTGCCATAGATCGATTTCAGCGATCCTCTTGTTTCCAAACTGAATATACATCACCTTTCCATGTGGTTGTTTAATGTCCAAAGTGAACATCCTACCTTCTTACCTTTTTTGAGAAACAACCTTGAATCCTTCTTTTGGATTCTTTATAAAGAAACCTTTTTCATTGAAGATAATGTGATATCTTTTCTCTACCATTTGTCCTACTGAAATCAAATTTTTTTCAATCGTAGGAACATGAAGAACATCAGTCAATACCCTCTTGTCTCTAAGCTTGATTTCTCCAACATGCTCAATTGTGTGTTGAGTCTCATCACCGGTCTCTACACATCCTTTTCCACTTGGAGCTTGTAGATTTGTGAATAAATCTCTCGTCACATCATATGATTGTTGCAACCTGAATCTATAAGCCATTTTTTATCATCACTTCTCAAGCTGTTGTACTCATGCTTCATGGCAAGCATAGTTTGTTTATCTCCTTCACTTGATGTACTCGCATAGTTATTTTGGCTCCTTTGGCTTCCTCCACTTGGCCTTCCATTCTTTTGCCAACAATCATTTGCATAATGTCCTACTTCACCACAATGATAACATGTCATACCTTTATGATGATTGTATGAACCTTGACCTCTTCGTCAATTTCTTCCTCAACCTCTTCCATGTGTGTTGTCATTTGAGTTGTCCTTATTTTCCTCCGAGTTGTGTTGGCTGGAATTTGTGTAGCTTCTTCCTCTTCCTCTTGAGCCTCCTCTTGAGTTCCTTCCTCTACCTCAACCTGCATATAACATTTAGCTATGGTTGTCCTTACCTTTGTTGCCTTCTCCTTGTTGAGCCGCAAGATTTGGTATAATCTCGTCGAATGTTGGTAGAGGGTCTCTATAAAGAATATTTGTGATGAGGGGCTTCCACTTCTTTTCACTCCTCAAGCCATTGAGGGATGTTTGCAAGATGTCTTCCTCTTCTATCTTGCATCCAACTGATGCTAGCTGATCTCGAAGCTCCTTGATCTTCAACGCATACTCACTAATGCTTTGGTATGAGATTTTCTTCATGTTGTTGAGCTCGTTCTTGAGTAACATCTTCTGAGACCTTGTTGAGGTAGCATACACCTTCTCCAATGCTTTCCAGACTTCCTTGGCTATCTTTAGGCTTTGCACATGACCAATCATAGTGTGAGAAATAACTTGTGAAATGAGTAACATCACCCTTCGATTTCTCTCTTCCCAATCTACAAATTGCCTCCTTTGTGCTAGAGTGATGTTGGGATCTTGAAGGTCTACTGGTTGTGGATCATCTCTTGTAACTAAACTCCATGAACCTTTGCCTTTAAGGTAATTTTTCATTCTATACCTCCAAGATTGAAAATTATGTTTATCGAACTTCTCAACTTGTTGTCTTAAATCAGCCATTGAAGACTTCCAAGTTTGAAGTTTACATCAGTTATGTTCTGGTGCTCTATCTTGACTTTACAAAGCTCCCGCTTGATTTGTAGCTTCTCATTTGCTTTGCTTCAAATCCAATGCTTTGCCTCTTCAAGCTCTAATGCTCCATTGTTAAGCTCTAGTACCAACTACTGGAGAATTCCTCTCCTATGTGCAACAAAATGTGTAGAAGACCTTCTCAAGATCAAGACTTTTACCTACAGCTGAACCTTAGAATGAAAACTAGTATCAACTTAAGAAGACAATGAACTTGAGACTTTGGTCACTCAAACTAGACACTAATAAATTTCAAATGAACTATCAAACACTCAATTTGGAGTATTTTTGGTTTGGAAAATCTTTGCCTCAAAACAAGCTGCATGTCCACTCAGTTAGGCTCAAAACAAGACTTCACTAAAAACTGAATAACTCCTAGAGCATGAAGAATTTGAAAAAACTCTCTCTTGTTATGTTCTCTCAAACTAGTGTATGCTCTATGAAAAGGAGGCAAACATAAATGTGAGTCTAGATCAAAGCTGATAAATTGAATAGATATTAGATCATGTTGATGTTGTTAGATATACTCAATCATGCACCCTTGAGTGACTACAAATGATCCATGGCGCTCTAAGTTGTAAGGCCCACATTATGAGAAGAAGCCACTGTAAGAGCCGAGACATTTGTGGAACTCGAAATTCCAAGGGTGATGAGTTTTGTGTGTGAGCATTGATGGTAATAGATGTTCTTTGTGATCCTAACCATTATGTTAGGTAGCACATAAACTTCCAAGCAATTGGGTTGCCATTCAAGGCAAAAATAAAGGCCTTATGGTGCCATATAGTTTCCCAATAGAACTTGAATGGGGGAGTGCAGAGGAGGGATCACCCCCTTCTGCATCTATATTGCATGTGCCATTATCCATGCATGCATATATGATGGAAACTTTTAACTGAGTATATATGCATGTGTGTGTTATATTATATATATATATATATATATATATATATATATATATATATATATATATATATATATATATATATATATATATATATATATATATATATATATATATATATATATATATATATATATATATATATATATATTATATATGTGTATTTATGCATGTGTGTGTGTCATATTATATATATGTATTATAAATATTATATGTATGCATCATATAGTATGAAAGACAATTTTTTAGATAAGACCAAACCTGTTTTCTAAGAATGTGTTCAAAGTGTTTTTTGGAATGCACGTTCCCTACGAAACATGCCGTATGTTCCAAATGCATTTGGAATGTATTCCAAACCTACCTTGAAAGAATCAGATACCATATGTGAGTCAAATCCAAAAGATTTGAAAAGCAAAAAGAAAGAAGTAAAACTCTATACAACTAATTCAAACCTCTAAGACATGTAAACTTGCTATGAGTTAAATTCTAGATGACTCAAGAATTAAACTTTTCAAAGATCAATTTCAACAAGATATTGAAGCATCTTATCTATCTTTAAGAGAAAGAAACTCGATTCTCTAAAAGATTCATAGAGTAAATCTAAACATCATCCAACCACGAGATACTAATGTGGTATCCAACATCAGTGTGTCGACCCACTAAGATTCTACTGATGAGTTTTTTACTCAAATAATGCTTCACTTGACACTAAGTCCATGCCATCTTCAATCTTTATGGATGCTTACTAGGAATACAATTCTTGTGCATTACTTAGAGTCAAAAGATTGAATTTACTAAGTCACACTAAGAACTTGGTGCTTGACTTAGTCAATCTATTCCTTAGTTGAAAGGATCTTTTCAATGTCAAAGTCCTACTTCTTCAAAAATTTATCAAATATTTTTTATCAACATCACTTAGTCTTGAAGTGTTTCATAATTCAAATAAGAACAAGTATTTGTATTATTTGAAAAAGAAGATCTTCAAAGTCTCTTACTTTGTATCTTTCATATTTCTTAATCTTAGAGTATCTTGAGATCATCGTTTTATCCTTCTTGAATTTAAAATTCTCCTTTGAAGTTTGATTTCCCTTGAGGATCTCATTTACAGACTAAAAGATAATTATCATCCACGGTATGATGTCCCATACCATCTTTCCTACATCAATCTGAGTATAAAATGTGGTGTCCCATCCCACCCTATTTTATATTCACATTGACGTGTGAGGATACTTATCTTGAAGGCTAAACATATCTTTATAGAGTACCTTTTCACTTCAATTCTTTAAAAGAGTTTTGAGTTTTTAGGCATTATTTCTAACTTCATATACTAGGTTTCGTTTCCTTGGCATGATCCTTTCATGATCACATGCTTTTACCTCAGAACCTTGAAAACCTTTGGATTTAAAAAAATCTATCCTTCTTTTCTAGGGGTTTCAAAAGAAAACCATTTAGAATTCTAAGTTCTTGAATTTATCTAATTCAAGTCCTATTGGTTCTACTTAACCAATTTGTAGTGACAAGAGCTTTTCACTTCTTGTCTTTATATTCCTTTCTTACTAAAGCTTTAAGTAGCTACCCTAGGGACTTTATATGAATCTCTCTACTGCTTACGTCTAAGCATCCGCTCATGCTTTTGGATTTCACCTTTAAGAAATCCCTTTAAGGATAGGTAAACTTTATGTTGTATCTTCCACAAAATTAATTACCATTGGCACGGTTGCAAGCTACATACTTGGAATATTTCACTCTATTCAAACTTGGAATAACTTACTCTTTTCACACTTTTCCATTGGATAAAGGGAGCTTGAGTAAAACTTTTCCGAAAGGAATTTGATTGCCAATATAGGAAAACATCAGAGTAGTTCCAATCGCAATTTCTTGGACAAACCTTGCCAAGCTTGATCAAGTCTTGTTAACTTTGTGATAAAAATAAAGACTTAGTCTTTATCTTTAAGATCTCTTGAACAAGCAAAAGATTCTTTGCTTAACGATGGAATTTTAGAGATCTTTCCCCAATTCAATTCCAAGCATGTACTAATGAGTTTTAGATTCTAAATCTAAGAATCTTTGTACACCTCCAGGTGATATCAACCGTTTGACTTTAAGTACCACTTCTGGTGGTTTGGGACTTTTGGGGAACTACTTGCTGTCTAACAAGTTTGAAGAATTTCATTCTCACTACTAGGGAGAATGTTATTCTTCAAAGACTTGAGATTCATTCTAGGGAGTCAAATAACCTGAGCAAATGATTCATCTTGGAATATTTTGCGATGCTTGAAGGATATTTGAAAGAAATTCTTAGACTTTCAAACAATATCCAGAAGCTTTACTGATCCAGATTTGTTCATTTTCTGAGTATCAAACAAGAATATAAATATTCACCTTTAGGATATGATCTCCCATTCCACTATGAAAGTTTGAATTGAACTTTTATTTATGTGATATTGGTTCTTGTTCTTGATTTTGAAACAAATATTATTATTATTGGTCAATCTTTAGATGTTACTAGAGTACTCTAAACATATTTTGACAATCCATAATGATTGTATTGTTTAAAGTACAAACATCTTTTGATGATTGATCCAATATACAATAATGCTACTATGAACACATAGTTTTGAACTTTAAAGCTTGTTTAGGAAAACTGCATGGATTGGAGATCCATTTCTTAGAACTTTGTATTCCTAAATGAAAATTTCACAACTCGATTCATGTCTTTAGAAACTTATCTCATTTCCTAAAGAATGCTTGCTTAAGTTTCCTCTTGAAGCTTTAATCCGCTCAAATGAAACCAAAAATTAACTCTCTAACCCTTCTAAAAGAAAGAGTTCTATCAAGTTTCCATGTTTTCTTAGCAAGTTGCATCATTACCACAGATGCAATCATGGAACCTAACATCCACCTATTGAACGTCAAAGTGCAATTGATGCTAAGGTTCAATCTTTGATTTCCATCACTGCTTATGATGGAATCAATTAAGAACTTAAAAAAATGCATAGTTTTTCTTCGCACTTTGCATCCATACTAAGGATGCAACTTATGGAATAACACTTAATCTTTTGAACTTTCAAAGTTCAATTAGTATAAGTTCCGTTTAGCTTTATTTGATTTTGATCACGTCTTGGGATAAAATCAAATAAGAGTGTTCATTAGGAAGTGTTCAAGCAACTTAAGGAAACTTTTTTAAAGTTATCCTCCTACTTAGATGAATGAATTGCTTGTCTTTTAGGATTCTCTAAGTATTTCCTAGACTTAGAGTCATCGTGAAAGTTTGCAAGTAGTCCTATTTTC
>CM035411.1:138448020-138643020 GCA_020310875.1 Ceratopteris richardii
TATTGCATCAGATGGGATCTCCACGTACACCTTGGGGTGCACATGATCATGATGAATCGAAGATATATCATATCCGTAATGGAGCTCCAGTTATGGATGCGGCGGGGAACTCAATGCGACAACGTATACGACAACGTATACGACAACTTTGCTTTATCGAATTCGGTCATTCAGTAATGCTAAAATGGGCCGAAGAGGAGAGAGACTCTAAAAATCATATCACACAATGCATATATGAAGAGTACTGGCCAGCACCTGGCAATCCTGTTGTGAGTTCCGATTGGATACAACATACAACACGTGAGGTCATGTCGCATAGACGATCGGAGGCTCGCGATGCTTTCAAAGCAGGCTTACCGAAGCCTGTATGGCTAGACGCCGAAGAATGGGAATCGATTCAGGATGAACATCAACATACTCCTGATCGGTATCGTCAACAAAGAGATGCGGCGGCCACACGGTTAGATACGGTTGGAACGTCGCATTTAGGTAGCGGCGGATACGACAGTATGCGCTACCAATTTGTAAGTATGATGTTAATTATTGAAGTTGTTTGTGTTAAGTATATTATGTATATTCATCTAACATTTTGCATATTTACTATAGGAGTTGGCAGTGGGTTGTCCTCCAACGCAAACTGAAGAATCGTATGGATATCGACATGGACTGACTGCAGTGTTACAAGACTTAGAGGGACGCAGTGCAATCGTCTCATGGGAGAATATTCTTGATTAGGTAAAGTTATATCTTGGTTTCGTGTTTCTAGTTGTTGTTTATAAATTTCATGTTAATTGGTCTTATTTTATACATATGTTTTGTTGCAGGATTGTAGGTGTAAATATTTTGATCAATGCCACAATTTTGTATCACACTCGCATACGACAATGATGAACCATAATTTTGTATTCGATTCCTATATGGAAGTGTTTTGCCACATTGCCACAATTTTGTATTACACTCCTATGTGGCAATGATGTACCATAATTTTGTATTCGATTCCTATATGTAAGTGCTTTGCCACACTTTTGTACATTTTTCATGTATGGAATATACGACTTTCTGTACATGAATCACTGTTCATTTTTGTTCATATAAGTTTATGTTTTGGTTGCCATTAGAGTACATAACACATGTACTTAGTTGGGCAGAGTGTATTGTCTTTTGCTAAACAACATCATGCTTTAGCAAAAGACAACACACTCTGTCCAAAAAAAATTGTGCAGGTATGGTCATCGGTATACGCGTCGGTAGGTCCAGTATGGTCATCGGTATATGTGCCAGTAACAGACGTCGGTATTTGCACCGGAATTACCGATGCTTATACCGATGCTTATACCGATGCTTATACCGACCTTTATACCGACGCCCATACCGGCGCCCTGGTTCCGACGCCTACACCGACTGCAACACCGACGTCGCGAAGAATTCACGCCCATTCATTTGCCTCGATAGCAACCTCGGTATACCCTCGATATGTTGTAGTGTTCTTTGTAGGCGCTGCCTTAAGTTAAGTGAATAAACTGCACTGTGAGGTAATATGTTTGGTTTCCCCACTATCAAAGTACCAAACATCTGAATCTACTATAGACATACATTGTTCATGTGAGGAGGGTTAAAAACTGCAAACAGTAGTAAATGCCCATTCTTCATTCTTCAGAAGATTAGCAAACTTTGTTTTGGGTGTAGAGGCATCTGCAACCACCATTCCAGGATCTTTCTTTTTTGCCTCTTTAGCAACCAGTTTCGGACAACCGTTTATGACATGATCATTTGCTTTATAGTATTTGCAAAACAATTTTGGTTTCTTTTTTTTTTGTTGTCTCTATCATCCTTCTTTGATTGTGTAGAATTAATAGATTTCTACTTACTAGTAGAAGAGCTCCATTAATTTTGCCCTTCTGACTAGCCACGAAATCTTGATCTACAACATGCATAATGGACATGTTCTACCTAGACTGATCTTCTTGCAATAGAACAAAGATCAATTCCTCAAATGTTAAGGCATTTGGATTTCCTTTCATCATCAAATGAAGAGTAGAAGCAAAACTCTTATATGAATCAGGAAGACCATTCAGAATAGTCTACATATGTGAATTGTTTAGCAAGACTTCATCAATAGAAATTAATTGTTCCTTCAAATCTTTGATCTTTTTCAGAAAATTATCCATGGAATCACCTTCATTCATGTGCTCACTCCCTCTTGGGTTCTGTTAAACCTATAGCAGACTTTGAGATGTTTATATTGATGAACCGAAACTTTTATATATCGTTGGCACAAAAAGATGAAAAATTGCCTATAGAAGCATTGTGATAGTGCATTCGGAGGCCAAAACGAACTCAGATCGCGATTTTGACACCACAAAGTGAAGCTATTTTGATCTCCTAATCACTCGACCAAATTTTGTGCAATTTTGAGACTCTAATCGGAGGGGTGTTGATAATGCCCTAGATGAAGCTGTGACTTGCTCTGATACCAATTGTTGGAGTTCAAGGTCTGTCGAAGCACACGAATAGCACAAGGAAGAAGAAGAAGCTTGGAGAACAACACACAATATTGAATGTATTACAACTAGAATGTACAAAGATACGTGACCTGTTAGGGTTATAGGTGTATATGCAAGCCGGGAGAAAAAAACCTCCTATAGAGGGAAACAATTACCTCTTGAATGCGGATTATACAAATATTTTTTGTGCATTAGTAGCTATATAAAAGGAAGATGCAATGTTGAGTGAACAAAGTTAGCAATAGGAAGGATTCTTCGTTTAGAGATACATATTGAGATATAAATGAATACTATGCACTTGTAAAAAAATAGACAAGACCAACAAATGACATATGCACAAAGTAAGAATATGCAGAAGCCTACCTCTCCATTGCAATAATAATTGAATGCTGATTTTGGAAGAAATATTATCTTCAATTTCTTTGAGGGAAGATGGTTGATGCACCACGTGCAACAATCTGAATATTCTAAAAAGGACGTACAATGCTAGCATTCTTGAATAAAAAAATATTGAAATGATTGAATATGAATATCTTCAACTCCAGGAACCATTCAGATGCACCAAGGAAAATTTTGATATATGATGGTCTATCTCGAACTCATTCATTTAAATTCTAAAATCAATTGCATATTTCATGAGACTTGATATATTTGTGTTTTTCTAATATGAATGATTCGACCTATATAATGTTTTGTTAAATATGTTGAATATATATATATATATATATATATATATATATATATATATATATATATATATATATATATATATATATATATATATATATATGTGTGTGTGTGTGTGTGTGTGTGTGTGTGTGTGTTTGGTACAGGTCATTATTTCTTAGAAGTGGTTTGCTTTTTAGTGAGGTTTTCATACAAAGATCGATCACATCAAAGGATATCCAATGTCGAGATTGGATTGTTTAGCACATTGGTTTTGCGAGAGGATGGGAGTTGGAGCATCCAAGTTTTCACAAGGAATATGTGGATTACCATAAAGCCCGAAATTAGATGATCTCACAAAGTTCCAAGGAATCACCTCAACAAAGAAAGAATCACTAGGAGAGATGCATCATTGACATTAAAGATATCATAGAGGGGAACATAATCAAAATCCACCATGGCTAAAATGATGGGGAGGTTTCAGATACCCATACGTAGCTTAGGAAAATGGTAGTATAGCAGAATGTATCACCTTGTTTTCTTTGTTTTCTCATACGTATTGTCACTACTATCTCTCGAATATCACATTTATCATTGCCTTATTCTTCCTTCCCCTTATTTCCTTTTCTTCTACATCTTCTAGACGAGAAATCATTTAGAAATATTGCGGAAGTTTATTATCAGCCAATTTGTAAGGAATTTTACGTGTTTGAGTGCATCAATGAGCTCAAAGTGTAAAAAAACCCCAAAAATGACACTTGGATCACGTGAGTAAAATATCCAAAGCCCTTGTTTCACACTTTCCCCAATTTCTACACATTGCACATTTCACAAATTTGCAATTCAATAATTTTTCAACTTTGAGATTTTGCATTTTTTAATTTGGTCATGTTGCAATTTTGGAATTTGACAATTCGGTAGGTTTAGAAATCAAATTTTGTAAGTTCTCAATTTGAGAACTTAAAAATTTGTCATTCCAATAATTTTTCTAATTTTTACATTTTCATAATATAGAAATTTTGACATTTTGACATTTTCACTATTTGGCACTTTGATAATTTCAGAATTTGGCAATTTGGTGACATTTTCGTGTTATTCCAAAGTAGTAAAAATATGGAATTTTAGTGTAATGAACTATAGCAGAATTGAACTCATAACCTCTTGGTTAGGAATTTGATGGGCTAACCACTTGCCCCAAAAGCCATGGTTGAGGTTCTCTCTTAGGGTGTAGTTCAACCGTCTCCTATCTTTCAAGGGTGTGGTTCAACCATCTCCTACCTATCACTTTATTACATTCGTCCCCCCTTACTTGATGATTGTCGTCAATTATGTACTCATGTATCCCTCTAGCCTCGGTTATCAATTCTTGAACTACCTTGGTACCCTTGAACTGATGCCCTCAACTTCGCATAGTTTCTTGAACCTTGTTCACAGGCTTGGTGTCTTGGACCTTGTTCTCAACCTTAGTATCTTGAACCTTGTTCTTACCCATGTTCAGTATCTTGAACACTCAATCAATTGTCACCCAAGGTTTTCGAAGGACTTCATACTTCCAAGCTTCCTCATTAGATTTCAAAAGTTTGTTTTTTTTTCGAGAGCTTTCTAATGGTACCTTACATGCCTCAATCCGACCTACGAAATGAGAGATGCACCCCAATCTCTCTTGAATAGAGGTCTCAAAGTGCAGCCTTCCTACTTCCTACCCTTCCACATGATAGAGTGCCCAAGCACCTTTTTCAGAGGCCATTGGGTCAATCCACCTTTCCCAAGCCTATTTCCTAGGTTCTGATACCAATGTAATGAACCATATGAGATTTGAACTCACAAGCTCTTAGTTAGGAAGGTGATGGACTAAGCACTTGCCCCAAAAGCCATGGTTGATGATTACTTCCTAATCCTCCTTCTTAGGGTGTAGTTCAACCATCTCTGATCTTTCAAGGGTTTGGTTCAACCATCCCCTACCTATCACTTTATTACATTTTATATCTAACTCAAATGGATTTCAATTCAGATAAATGAGCAATTGCATAGTGAGTTTGCCTAAAATCTACACCATTTGGAAGCTACACAATTCATACAAAAATAATCAAGTCAACTTGGACAAAGAGGGAGGATTTAATCTTTCTACCCTCCAAGATTGTATAGAGTCAAGAAGTAGAGGTATGAAAACAAAATCCATCCCATGCACACATTATAATTAGATGTTCATTTTCATAGGACAATCATAAAGGATCATATACGAGGTATCACATATACATAGGCTAATGTGAAGATATATATTTGTGCACAGTAGTGAAGACCTCATGTGAAGATATATTTGTGCAGAGAATTGAAGATCAAGACTACTTGGAGTGCTAGTTAAATTCATAAACAAGTGAAGGATTGGAGTTGCTAGACTTGAGCAATGGATGCTCTAGTGGCGTGTGGTGGCTGAACCCTTCAATTGAACTCGTGAAGCTTGTATTGCAGAGTGGGAGAATTCTTTCTTATCTTCTCTTCGATGAATTTATTTCTTCTCTCATCATATCTATTTCAATTTTTTACTACCTCTTCTCTTATGCCTTTAATGTAGTGCTTCATGTTCCCTCATCTCTCCTTCTAGATGTCCTTATGTAAATTAAGCTTATTTAGTCTTGTGATCTCCTATTGAGAATACAATTGAGCTTCCATTGCAATATTTTTAGTTCCATCATTTTAATTTATTTTTCTAACAAAATAGATCCATTAAACCAGCTTAAAAAAAAGTTAGGAAATTCGAAGCTACATAAAGCAAATCAATTAGAGACGACTACTAAACACAATCCTCTAGGAAAGCTACAAAGAAAGAAAGATATTAAGAAAAAGAAGGAGATGAACAAGTCTAGCTCTACATAATGGGCATTGTGCAACAACGTTTATACAGAGTTGTTTGTTAGTTCTTAAGCAAGAGTGGCCATTAGGCAAAATAGTTTTATCTATTCCAATTAGTCTCTACATACACCCTCGCACCTCAATGGATGAATCCATCGAGAGGAATGTATCAAGCTTCTTATTTTGGAAAATAAGGAGAACCTATAAATTTTCTTTATATAGGCTTCTCAACAAGCAATTGAATCCCAAGTTCAACTAGAGCGATAAGCTCAAGACAATGTTATCATTGTGGGGAGTCTGGACACATGCATACAAGGTTTTTGCTTCTAGGAGGATCATACCCATGTAGGATCTCTAATGAAAAAGGGGATCATTACACTAGGGATTGTTCAAGAAACTAATGCATTGCACCAGTCAATATGATCACTATTGCAGCTCAAGAAGAAAAGCTACCAAAAACCTTGATTGTGCAAACAAGATCCCATGTTAAATAGAAATCAATGATGCAATAGGAGGAGATTAGATCCAAGCAAGAGGACAAGGGGAATAAACCTGATGAAACTTCTAAAGGGATTTTTGTGGATCTCACTATCAACAAGGAGAAACTTATGCCTCCAACAATTGATGTGGATTACATGTTCAAGAGTACTTACCAAGAATGGAGTGAAGTAGCATACTATGAGCAACAAGAGACTAGTGTGGAAAGCTTTGGAGTTAACTTTCCATAGGGAGTAGGAGTAGATTACAAGATCTTAAAATTTTCTCTCATCATCAAAGACAAGACGATCAATGGGACAAAGCATGAAGGAGGTTTTGACATCAACTAGTTACTTGATTCAACAAGTACAATAGTGTGGTTAGCATCACAAATGTTTCCACATCCTCGACCACTTGTGCATATCAGAGTAGAGTGTGCAAACCATAGGCATACTGAAGTAGGTAAAGATAACAATTCAATAATGTGTAATTTGTTGCCTTTTTAGTCATTGCTCTTCTAGTTGAAGGTGCTTTTACCTTGTTGCTTAGGAGGTCATGGATAAGGCAAGCTAAAGCACTAAAAGACTAGGGCAATGATAAAATGTGGGTCATATCAAATTCCCATCGAAAAGTGCAATTGTTCGTAGGGAAGGGATATCAACCGTGTGCACATGGAATCCAATTTGGTGATCAATGGTCAAAAGGAAGAGCAAATGCTCGAGGTTCTTATTGATGAAGATGTTTTGTTGGAGTGGATGATTAATGACAAGATTTCTTTGTTGTTGGAAAACTTGAGGTTAATGATTATTCTAAAGATCATCATGGCAGTAAGTAGTGCTTATTAGATCAATATCGGCTAGACCAAATAGTGCAAGAGAACTCAAGTGAAGAGGTATAGGATAAAGACACACCATCAAATGAAAACTCTACTCCTAACTATACATGTACAAGCAATGAAGAGGGAGAAGAAGGGATCCGAAGTAAAAGTGCAAGTGATCAAAGTTCTTTTCATGTCTATCTCCTCTTGCCTCATCTTTTTCTACATACTAGCCTTCACTCTAATTGCTTGTATGTTCTTCTCTAATCATGTTTAATTTACCTCTACATTAACTTGACTCTAAATGCAAATGACACTCATGTTTGCTTAGTACCTTTACTACCATTTGAGTTAAATTCATTTGTCGATAACCATCCCTCAATTGGTAATCATCCATGTCACTATCATCATGCTAATCTACACCAATAGCTCTCTTGTTATGTTATCTCAAACTATTTTATGTTCTATGAAAAGGAGGCAAATATAAATGTGAGTCTAGATCAAGGCTGATAAATTTATTGGATATTCAATCATGTTGATGCTATTAGATATACTCAATACTCCACCCTTAAGTGACCACAAATGATCCATGGTTCTCTAAGTTTTAAGGCCCCCATTATGAGGAGAAGCCACTGTAAGAGCCCAGACATTTGTGTAACCATAACATCCAAGGGACATGAGGTTTATATGTGAGCATTGATGGTAATAGATGTTCTTTGTGATCCTAGCCATTATGCTAGGTAGGGAAAAAACTTCCAAGAAATCGGGTTGCCATTCAAGACAAAATTAAAAGCCTTGTGGTGCCATGTGGTTTCCCCATAGAACCTTAATGGGGGGATCATAGAGGAGGGCTTTCCCCTTTCTATGGGTTTTGGGGGACTTCTCATTGTGGAGAATTGTTGGATTTTATATTTTTCTGACTATTTTGTATCCCTCGACTACAATTATCTATAACGACTCCCTTTGTAAAAGCTATATAAGCATGGCCCATGTGTAGCTTTACATAGCATTACACACTAGTAAAACCTTCATTTAGAGTTTTTCTAGATGACCATCTAAGCTCCAAATTGGGAATGCATTGGTTGACAACACCATCTTTGTAAATGCATTACTCTTCGAAATTTGATAATTTGAGTTCTCTATCTTTTACGCTACATCTATCTTTGTCTACATTTTTCTCTCAACTTTGTCCACTAGTGTATCCCATAGTACTATTGTTTTCATATAAAGACATATTTCTTTGTACGTCCATGAGAAAGTGAAGAAAAACCTCTTAAAATCAGCAAATGGCTTTGGTTTCCTCAACCGAAAATAGTATAAGAATTTGTCTCTCTCTCTCTCTCATGTCCAAGAGTCTACAATGATGGCTCTAATACCAAATGTGAGATGTGAATCTCCAAAACGTGAAGATGGCATGTGTGCTACTCTCCTCTCATCCTATTTATCCTCTTGCTCCTAGATTATAAAGCTTCTAGAGTGCATTAATGTAACATGTGTTGGTAAATTTAGCAAGCCGAAGTGCATTGCTAAAGCCTAAGGACTACACATACTACTTTTCCTTTCACTTGAAGTCATACATGTGAACCTATGCTAGTCAAAATTATTGTATTTATCTTGGATAAAAGTAAAGGGAGAAAAGGAGAAGGAATCTCGTAAAGATAGGAAGCCAAATCCACGACTCATGTGGTAGGAAGAATCAATTTAAATCACCCCTAAAGTGTAAATCATTTTTAGGTGAGGGAAAATTCAAATTCAAACTCTTCACATGTGTATAAATACACATACTTTTATTCATGTGATAAAAGAGCTATTTTGAAAGACATTGAGCTATATCACTGAGCATACGTTGAGCTCACTTCATGTATGAGTAGTCTAAAACACTTCCTTTGCATCAGATGTTCATTAGCATATACTTTTTGGATACATTTCTATCTAATGTTCACTATTGCATCTTCATCATTACAATGATTTTGTGGAATCCATTTCTCTACGTGTAATCACTCATTTGTTGTACTTTAACTTGCAATAATGTGATTGAGGTTTCTACTACGTGCATATCAACTTGCATCAAGTTTTGTTTAGTGTATCTCGAGATATGAAGCATAGAAGGTGATTGTGTCTACACACCTTCTAGATCCTTAAAGTTGTGTAGACCCCCTGACTTGTTAGATTGATTTCTTAGTGTATGATATAGATAAATTGATGAAATCAATTGTACACTCCAATTATATGTGTGCAAAATCTGTCTGATTAATTTGTACTAGGTTGTGAGATTTGAGCACAATACTAAGACCTTCTAGTCCCGAAATAGAAGGCTTTTCACATGTCTAGCATATGCAAGTTATCTATTTTGAACAAACATTTGGGAATGATGTTCCAAAGGGCTTAGTGGTTCTAACTGCATCATTGTGAAGCTAAAAGATTTTATTATGCATTCGTTAAGTTAACTTGGTAGGTGTAGAGCAGGTTTTGTGGAGCACCAACTCATCTCTAGAACCTAGCTCTCCATCTCCTCCAAACATATGGCCATCAAGCACATTCAGTTTGCTCATTAAACGTGGAACCTTAGGATAAACCCCAATTTACGAACCTTAGTAAACATTTTCTCTTGTTCCAACACACTTTAATGGATGATCTCTAATAAAAAATAGCACAAAAAAATATTTCAATGGATATAGTTGAGAAAGAAGCAAACAAAGAGCGATGCAAACTAGCCATGTGGAGCATTGCACACTAGTAATCCCTTCATCTAGAGTCTGTCTGGATTGTCATCTAAGCTCCACATTCAAAGTGCATGGGTCAAGAGCACCATCTTTGTAGCTCCATTAGTCTTGGAAATTGAAGAATTTGAGTTCTCTATCTCTCAGTCTATGTCTCTCTTTGTCTGGCATTTTCTCTCAATTCTATCTACTAGTGTATTCTGTTATGCTAGCATTTTTTACATGGTATGAGAGCTCAAGATGCTATGAGTGGTGAAGACATGAAAAGGAAGATGTTGCAGATGCTTCAAGAACAAAAGAGAGAATATTTGAAGTTCTACATCATCATCAATGATTGGGAATTAAGGTGGTTCATCAACAAGAGTATGTGGAGCACAAGCAAGAGTAGCAATGATCTCGATCATCCTAACATTGCAAACAATGACATCAGCCTTCATAGAAGGTAAGCTTGATGGTTTAAATTACAAAATATGGGAGTTTAAAATCACTTCTATCCTTGATTCATATGATCTTCTAGAGAGTGTTCTTGGGACTCATTGTGAACCCCAAGAAACACTTGATCCAAATAATCCTAGTAGAATTATTCCTCTTGATGCTGATATTCTACATCTTGGAAACATAGAAACAAAGATGCACTTTGTGATTTAGTTAAAATTACTATGGATAGTGTTCTGATTCTCATTCAACATACTACCAAGGCTTGTGAAGCATCAAACATATTGAGAAACCAATATAAAACTTATATTTGACATGGACTCAAAACTTGGAAAATTAGCTACTAGTAGAAAGGTTTACTTATGGGGAGAGTGGGAGGTTTTTATGACTCACATAAAGAATCTATGAGATCAAATGAAAAGAGCAGGTATATAAAAGTCAAGCAAAGGAGCTAGCTTGGTGGTGTCTTGGAAGTTTTCCACCAAATTTTGATGGTTTGGTAGCTTCCTTTAATACTCAAATAAGACCTCAACCTCTAACATTTGAAGAAATCAGTGCCTTCCTCATGGAGGAGGCAGTCGGCTCAAGTCAAGGAGTGGTGGCAACAAAGGAGATGTTGCATTCATAGCAAAGCCGACTCTTCAAAAGATGGAGACAAAAAGAAGAACAAAAAACCAAATGTTGTAAAAATGAGGAAGAGTCTTCCTCATAGGTAGTTGTAACTTATATATTTTTATAAGAATTTTTAGAGCTCTTGAGATTGTGGATTCTTAGAGTAGAAACTTTAGAGGGCCTATTTTATAAGTCATTATGACTAATTTTGTAGGAGATCTTGTAATTTTGGATTAATGAGAACTTGACAGCTCTTCCTTCTTACAATTCTCAACATTAAGCTTTAATGGTGATTTCAATTGGATTATGTTAGTGTTTTTCATGGATTTATCTTTCTAATCAGTAGATCTTTAAGTGTTTCATGCTTCTACGATTGTAATCCTACCTTCAAATTTCCATTAATCAAGAAAAGTATGGTTTCTTCATGACTATGCAAATCCATCAGAATTTTGATTCTCTTATCACAAGGGTACAATTACTGAAAGTGGAGTTTCACTTCACTATTGTGTTTATTATGAAAAATAGCACACTTTAGGCACAAGAAACACTAGAAAAGCTTAGTTTAACTAAATCTACATGAAAAAGAAGTATGATCAATAACGTTTGTGAAATCTATGATTTTACTAATCTTTTGATGATAAATCTTGGATTCCATTAGTAAAGAAGGGGTTAGGCTGTGCATCAAACTCCCACAAGGGGTTAGGTTGTGCATCGAACTCCCACAAGGTCCTATGCACATGTCAAATGAGACGAGCTAGCCCTCACACATCCAACAAATGCTCATATTGATGGTTTGATACACACATTAAATTATCAAATCGAGATAATGAATTGGGTAAGGGTCAAGTAATGCATGCACAAGTGGGTATCCACCTCACATGCCATCTTCTACATGCTAGTGTGTGTTGCAATACTTGATGCAGTAGCACACACAAAACAAGCAATATCTCCTAGCCCTAATACTTCAATATAATCAATAATGCATTTTGAAACTATTGATGAGACACATCTTTGATGGTGGTATTTTCAGCTCGTGCAGGCTGCTCTACTCCAAGGTACACTAAGAAACTAAGTCTCATGAATCACCTACCTATACCTAAAGATCTCTACACTTCACACACATGATACTAATGAAAAAAGGTGGGGACGAGATAGACAACACATCTAAGCATATGCACATAAACAAGAATAGAGAAACTTGAAAGTTCAGAATTTGGTTCTCTATTATGGAAAAAAGTCTTTACAAATGTGTCACAAAGTGACTTATGTACAAGTGCCCATAGTTTGGTCCTTTCACACAAGAGATCAGATCTTTCTCTAAAAATCACCAAATTCCTACTATTGTATATTGATTATGTTACAATCTTCAAGGATTATCCATCTAGAAGAATGATCTAGTGCATTTACAAGGCTTTTTGGAGTTTCATGATGGGATATATGAAAAGAAAAATCGCTATTTTTGTGAAATATTTGTGGGCCTTCTCTTCTTCACTTCACTTCTTTCTTTCTCTTGTCTTCGGTCCTCTGCAACACTCTCCACCTCCTCATCTCTATCATCACTTGACATGCTTCATTCAGGTTTCCTCGACACACAACAAGTTTTTGGCGATGGCCCAATTGTCTTTTAGGGAAGAACCTTCATCTCCCATGTTTGGTCTTCTGAAATCTTGCATTTTAACTTCTAATCTCCACTCACTAGGGCTTGTTGTATTATTATTTCCCTTGCACACAACTAGTTTTTGAGGGAGGACCCAAGAAGTCTTTGAAAAGGGATTTTTTTCATGATTTCCCCTTTCCAACTTTTGGTCTTCTAGTGGTGCTTCAAAAGACCCCATTTATACTTCTTGATTTTGCTCGATAAGAGATGCATACCTTTTTTGCCTCAATGAGTGAATACTTGCTTTGTCGCTCTGCATTCTCTTTCTTTGTCTTCTTGGATTCTTGATCTATCACTTTGACCTTTGACTTCCATGTTGCATTCTAAGACATCAATGTATGTGCTTTTAACATTGCTTCTGCTAATTCTTTCTTTGATTTTTCTAGTTGATTCTGGGACTTCATGAGTTTCTCGAATAGCTCCTCACTCAATGCTTCAAATTGATTCTTCTTGATATGTGCTTGTTCATACTCCTTGTAAGCTTCCATTCCTCTTGTTGAGTGTCCATGGCACTTTTGATCATATGATTGACCATAGGTTTCAAATGTGCTACATCCACATTTAACCATGTCTTTGGGATCACTATGGGTTCACCTATTTCTACTTGTTTTCGTTGGGCAATGTGTAATGTATCATTGAATGGTTGCCTTATTTGAAGATTAACATTTGTTTCATCCTTAGTCAGCTCTAGAATTACCTTTGAATTTCTTCCCATTGTATGAACATCCAAATTGGAGGGTTCGGCCATAACTCTAATTAGTACCTTCATGCTCACTTGCATTTGGGACTCCTCTTTAACTTAATTCCTTTATTTATTTGTGTCTAAAGACACATCTTCTTTAATCTATAACTTGGTAGTGGGATTTATGCAAATGATGAAATCCATGCAAGGATCTTCATCTTGTTGATCTTTGTGTTGACTCACAGTTTCTTGATCATGGACCATCTGATTTAATTCATCCCACTTAACATCATCATGCATATCTATATTCAAATCAATGTTCCATACTGACTATTGTCATTCATCCTGAGATTCAGAATAAGAACTTGAGGTATCTAATCCCAAATCTTAATAATAAGAAATCCTTGAATGGCTCTTGCCTACCCTTTTCTTGCCTTTAGCTTCACTTAATTATCGATAATGATGGCCTTGGACATTTGAATTTACTTGTCATTTAGTAAACACATGACTTGCTTGTCAATCTTCTTTCAATTCTTCCTGTGTGATTGGCAGTGGTTGAGCCAAGATATATTTAGGCAAAGTATGATTTCTCTTACTAGATGGTGTAGCTACCATTTCATCATATTTTCTTGTTCTCTTTGACCCTCTCATTCTAAGCATGGAACTTGTACCTGCTTCATCTACTGAGTTGACTAGCTTTTTCTTCCTTGGAGCTGATGCAGATTTGACATAGTAGGCCATTTTTACTCTATTAAGGTATTAGCTACAACTGATCATGAATTTTTAAGGCATGAAAGATCAAGATCATCAAAGTTGTGCTTCCATTCCAAACATTCTTTGCCTCATTGCTTCTTAGCTTTGAATAATATCTGTTGAAGATAAAGAGTTAAATTGATATCGTTTCCTACTTGTTTCATAGCATGTGATAATGGTTAGACCATGATCTTCTGTGGGGCTATGTATCTATTGATGTTAGGGAAGAAAAAATGTTGCTGCATGAGACACACTTCCTCTTTGATGTCTATGTGTTGATATCCAAAAATGTTCTCTTTTTTGCATCACGGTTTTCATCCTTCAAATCCTCTAATCCATCCTTAATGCATCCAAAAACATCTTTGATACGTTTGTGAGTAAACCTAATTGTTCTAAGCCTTCCCTATAAATTTGTGACTTGAGCTTCTAGTATGGATGATTTTTCATATTTGATGCAATGTATTCATGACTTGTGTGAATCTCTTGAAATTTGGTTTGTAAATAGGATACTTAAGATATGCATCTATTTCAAATTTTTTCCATGTCTCAATAGTTCTATGCATGTTGTGAATGATGTAGAAAACCTGAGTCATCACAAAGAATTGATCATCTCTATCCATTATTTATATAATAATCAAGAATGTGTTCACTCGCTGGTTCGTCATCTCAAAATTTATGTCCTCTTGTTTTATCAGCACATTTTAAAGGGAACTCCTCCACTTGAGGAATCTCTTTGGTATCTTCATACCCCATCTACACTTAACTAGTAAGTCCTCATTAACATGAGAGAGTGTGAAAACCTTAAGGTTTTCATAGTGCTCATGCATGAACTACCCTTCTTTCAAGTGATTCCCCTCTTGCATTAATTTTATTATCTCCTTGTTATCCCTAATACTTGATTTTTTTTTAACTTTTGACTTTTTATGAGAAAAATAAAGTGGATTAGTAATAGCTGAAGCAAAAAATCAGTTATGGTTTGTGAGAGTCCTAAAATACTAGAGTACAATTAAAGATCTATTTCTCTTCTAGAGGAAATGTGGACCACTAAACAATCTTGAGGAATCCATGTGCCAAATGTGAGACCTTGTTGAGTGGCCCTATTGTGCATACTCTGGATGCATTTAGCTCAGCATATGTGCAAGATTGACACCACTTCTCAAACTATTGTTTTGATTGATTTGCCTTTGGTCTCCAAAGTTGAAGTGTCTTGGTAGCTCAATGTTGATCTACATGGGATTGAACTTTCTTTTGCTTTGTTGTTGGTTCCTTTTTCTTGCTCCTCCATATGTGGTTGCTCCAATTATTTGGCTTCATTTGCTTTTATATATTTGGTAGCCCTTGATTTTCATAAGTCTATCAAATAGTCTTCAGTTGAAGAATAATTTCTTAGTTGACCACCCGTATAGTTTCTCTTGTTGCATATAGAGTTTTCTTTGAAGTACAAGCTTGTTGATTATAGATTTGGGCTTTGATGAGCTTCTTTGGTACCCAAAATTTAATATTCCTTGAGTTGATTGGCCTTTAATTTTTGACTCTGGTTGACGTCTTCCATCTTGGGCTTCGTGGTTGTAGCCATTTATGAGTTGATTGATCAATTTGGTCTTTGCAGATCCATATTTTCTTGATGCCTTTGTTTTTAGCTTCCCATTATTCTTGATGTTTTGTTATTTGTCAATGCTCTTCTATCCTCTGTGGAAATGGTATCTTAACTATGGCTCTCTTGAACATTTTCTTGGGAAGGAGGGGTATGTTTTTCAATTATCTTAGAACAACGGTTGTAATTGATAGATTAGAGACGCTTAGGAATGAATCTTTTAGGATGAGACTCCCCCTTTGGATCTTTGTTTTCTACAATCAAATTTGACACCTTCAATTTTTGCATTTTGGCTGTAATTAGATGCTTTTCATCTAGGAGAATAAAGACTTCTCTATGCCCTACTTTGATAGCTATATATCCTTGTGCTAGCTTCAAAGTAACATCAAAGTAATCTTGTCCTAGGTTCAAAGTAATCTTGTCCTAGGATAAACTCTTCCAATAAATCAGAGTTAGGACATAATAAGAGCTTATGTTGCATTATCCTGTTCCTCTCCTTGGCACTTAATATGATTACCTCCAATTCCAATCATGTATGCTTCTATGGGAGTGATCCGTACCTTTACTTTTCAACTAAGGAGGCATGAACATTGCTTAAAGCTGCCCATGTGTCCATCAAGGGTCCACTCAATGATATTCCTCATTTCCAATTTCCATGTTTAGCTATGGTTGTCTTGGTATATTTCCTAGTTTTTTGATGTTTGTTGCACAAAAATTTGCTATAGGAATGGGTTCTTCAACATTTAATTACCTTTCATCACATTCTTTGATCCATTATTTTTTTTCATGATTCTCTCCAAGGCTTCTTGCCTAGCTTCTTCCCGGATTCTCTCTTCTTCTTTCTTATAGTTTTCAACTCGTACCAATCTTGTTACCATTTGTTTTGTGATTGGATCCATAAATTTTTTTTCAGCTGAGCATCCACTGATGTAATGGGTAATATATCTCCATACAATGTGGCTAAGTTAATAGCTCCATGAAAGGAAATATGATTGATGATTAAAGGACCATATCCTCATTGTTGGAGTTTCTTTGCATGTTGCTTCAAGGTGTATACTAGTACTAAGTCTTCAACTCTAAGAGCTTTGTCGTTTATGTGAGCATAATAATAAGATTTTCTCTTCTCTTGGCATGCCTGCTAGTGGTTATAGCCTAGTTTCATGCAACTTGTCAATCTGATCCAATTTTTAGGATAGTTCATGTCTTGTCCATTCATACTTCTCAGCTACTTGAAGAGTAGAAACTAAGAAATCAATTAGTAGTATTGCATTTTGTCCATAGAATAGGTTAAATGGCAGAGTTCCAATAACTTTCTTGTAAGCTACCTAGAAAGCCAAAATTTCATGGTGCAATTGCTTGTCCCAATCTGATCTACCATTGTTGACTATTTTCATCAGAACTCTGCATAATACCTTATTTGAACTTTTAGCTTGTCCATTGGCTTGTGGGTGATAAGGTGCCAATTTTTTATGAATCACCAAGAATTTTTCCATGAGTAAATCAATGAAATGTAGTGTGTACCTATATCACTAACTATCTTGATAGGTAGTCAAAACCTAGAGAAAATATGTTTAAGTAAGAATTTTGCAATGCCTCACATGAAACCTTCTACATGCAGGCATGTGACATGATACGTGGTGCAGTGGCAGATACAAATGAAGTGATATCTCCTTGATTGAAAACTTGAGTATGGTCAATATTGGATTCATTTCAAAGCTCTCAACAAGACCCATCCAATGATTATATTTTCAGCTTTATTGGACTACTCTGCTCTAAGTTATGCCCAAAAAAGATGTGTCAAGAATCACATATCTATGCCTAACAAATCCCTATGCTTCACACACATAGATGATACAATTGAAAAGGGGTGGGGAAGGGGCAAAAAACATCTCCAAGCATACCTTTCATGCCTCAAACACTCATACAAGCGTGCAAAGAAGAAGATACGCAAGCAACAAGAGATGAACTCGAATTTTAGAAACTGGTTCTATGTTATGGCAAAAAGTTTTTACAAATGTCTCACAAAGTGAACTATATACAAGTGCCCTAAGGTTGGTCCTTTCACACAAAAGATCGGCTCATTTTCTAAAAATCACTAAATTCTTGCTATTGTACATGGACAATGTTACAATCTATAGGGAGTATGCAACTAGAGGGCTCCTATACTACATTTACAAATCTTTTCAGAGTTTCATGATGGGATATAAAAAAAGAAAAATGGCTATTTCTCTGAGAATTTTGTGGGCCTGGTCTTTTTCTCGTCTTTGCTTCACTTCTTTCTTTGCTTCTCTTGAGTCCTCTGCAACATAGGGTCTTAGCATGCTCCCTATATTGACAATTTAAGTGTTTGAGGTTGTTGATCCTTTATGCTATTGTGATTGGAGAGGACAAATCCAAAGTATGAAAAACATTTTTTGCTGTTGTTGTCAAGGATAAATGAAGCCGAGCTTTGGACCTTGCTAGATCTTCCAAGTTGATGGTAACAAATGCTTTTTCAAAATAGTTTTTAAACACCAAGTTTTGCAAAGATGAAAATGTGAGTGTGTTTTAATCTTGGAAAGAGATTTCTTCATTCATGTTTTTGAAAAGGTAATGTAAGATTTGTGTGTTGTTCTCTAATTCCATATAAGATTGCAATACTTCATCATAAGCTTTTAACTTCATTTTCTAGAAAACCCTAGATATTTTTTCTTTGTTTATTTGGAAAAAAACAAAGTGGTTGAATCTCTCATGAAGAATTTTGAACATCCATTGGATAATCCTTTTCTGATATTAGGAAAGGAAAAGGAGTGGAAAATATTAAAGAGAAAATTTGTATAGAAATAATCTTGAACAAAAAAATTAATTTCTTGAGTTGGATTTGTTTTCATCTGTAGGAAAAATAGGGATGAAGAGAACAATTGTACCTCAGATCAAGATTACCCATCAGCAAAGCTGATAAAAAAATACAAAAAGAAAGGGTAAACACAAAAACATAATTTTTTTAGAATTTTTTTAGAGACAATCATGATTCTTTGTGGAGGGTAAGCTTACCAAAATAATTGAAAATTCAAAAATACATAGAGCCGATGAAAGGTAACAAGGGGAATCAAAGCTCAAGTAAGAGGTAAACAAAAATTTTCATATAGAAAGTTAAAAATTGTGATTATGATCAAGCAATATAAAATGGCTTAGTGTGAGAGAGAGAGAGATAGAATTGTGATTATGAATGCTCATATTTGAATGATTGGTAATTTTTGGTTTGGAAAAATGGAAGAAAGATGAAATTTATAGAACCATGATTTCCTGGAAATATCATTTCAATGGGAAAAGTTCTTAATATGCATGATATTTTGCATTTCATGTTATTTTAATAGGAAGACGCATATGATAAGTACAAAAATATCACTAAAAGAGACACAAAAATGTTTGACCAAAAAGACACACAAAACCTTGATTTTACGAGAAAAATAAAAAAAACATGATTGTTTAATGACAATCACAGAAAAACACCATTGTGAGCAATCACCATTATGATAGAGAATCGTAATTTTGAGGGTTTTTGGAATTTCACAACTCTGACCTAAGAATCATGGAAAAACCCAATTCTATCCAAAATACTTTAAAAATTCATGATTTTCTCCTCATAGGGAAACACCATTTTTTGCACAAAATCATGATTTTTTAAAGAAAATGTGAGTCTCACTAGGAATCCCCTTTTGAAGAAAATCATGGTTTAAGTGGTGTTAAAATTGCGATTCTCAGTCGGAAGTCATGCTTAGTTGGAAATCACAATTTTTAGTTAAAAACACAATTTTTAGCACAAATTCAAAAATCGAATAAAAGGATGATTTACAAATTTTTTTGGAAATTTGGAATAACCTAAAAAATAATAAAATAAAAAAAAAACCAAAAATGGAGAAAATACATTATGAAGTGGGAAATTTAGAATTGCAATTCTTATTGAAAATCACAATTTTGTGGAAAGAATCGTGATTTTTCAAGTGGGGTCAAGATTTTAAATTTTCCAATTGGGAAGTGAAGAGATATAAATGTTCTCTAAATTCAAATATTTTTGAGAGAAAAAGTCTAGAGATAGAAAAAGGAAAAATGAACCATAGTACCCAAGAGGAAAGAAGAAATTAGGGTTCACTTGGAAAAATCCTAAATTGATGAGAGTGAGGTTAGGACTTACCACTAGACATAATCAAAGACCAAGAAGACATCTAGCACAGCAAGACCAAGGTAGGGAGGATCAAAACACACATTTGTTATAATTAGACATGAGGAAACATAATGAGGAATCAAGAACTTCTGACCAATGAGATTATAGAAATATCCTCAAGTTCGTGTAAAGATACATGGCTCCTTGCTTGGGCCCCATACATCTGTATGGAATAGCTCCAATAGGTCTCCATAAATGTATCCCTTCTTTATAAATGGTTGTCTATGAGACTTGCGGAATTGACAAGCACTGCTCTATAAATCATGTGTTGCTTGGAGATATTTGGTAAGCCAAGAACACCCTGATCCCTACTGATTTGCTTTAGAGCCCTTTCACCTACATGCACTAAGCTCTTGTGCCATATTTCCAAATAAGATAATGTTTGACTACCATAGTTGAACAAAGCAATGTTCCTAGTATCTTGGAGCTCAAATGTAAATAGTCTACTTGACTTTTCTCCTCTTGCTATCCTCATGAATCCCTTATGTGGGTCCTCAACAAATGCTCCATTCTCTGGTTATTTGAGGCACATACAATAACTTGCTCAATAGGTTCATATTACCATCCGAAGTCTTTAAATATCGTATCTTTTCCATTGGATGCCTTGTGTCATCTTCTTTTTGGACTTCATGTCTATTCTTTGGATCCTCCAAGTCTCATGGTAGAGCGACATTCTCTTCTACATCATTTGAGCAACTAGAGTCTATATAGAATACATGTTCATCTGCTTTACCTTGCTTCCTAGTAATATTCATCAGAAGTAATGAGTCCTCTTGAGGTTGATTATCTACATAGTTGTTGCAGTGTCTTCTTCCTCTATATCCTCCTTGATAATTATTCTTGTTATATGATTTGGTTTTGTAACCATTGTTATTGTTGAATCTTCCTCTTGAGCTTCCATAGCCACCTCTATTGTAGCCTCTTCCTCTTTGGTTTCTAGGGTTCTTGAAACAATTCTCAGTAATGTGGTTTGTTAAGCCACATGTGGAACATGGAGAAGAGCTTTGAGATCTCCCCTTGCCTTTTCTTCCTCCTCTACCTCTTCCTCGTGATCCTCTACCTCTACCTGCAAAGTTTGCTTCAGAGGTGCTACCTTCATCATTAGACTTTTTACTCTTGCTTTTACCATCCTTACTTTTGTTCTTATCTATATATGGTGCAGAGGATTGATTACCTTTTGAGTTTTCTCCATTCTTTATAAGCTTTGCCTCATGTGTGAACAATTGTCTCGTAGGGTGTTGAAATCAGGAACCTGCATATCCATGTAGAGGTCCATGGTTCTGGTGAAAGCTTTCCATTTGTTATCTGCCTTTATTCCATTGATCACTTGCCTCATTATCTGCTCTTCATTAATGAATTCTCGAATGCTCCCAAGTTGATCTGCTATGTCCTTCATTTTGGTAACAAAATCAGTCACACTTTGTTTGGGCATCTTCTTGAGTGTAGCGAACTCCATCTAGAGTTTATTCTTCGTAGCCTTGGTACTTGATGATAAGAATCCTTCAAGAGCATTCTAAGTCTCTTGTGAAGTCTTGCAATTCTTGATGTGTGGAAGTAAAAGTGAGAGATTGAGTTAAGAATGTATGACTTGGCTAGAGCATCCTTTGAGCACCAATTGGTTAACCTCTCTTGTTCTTCTTGAGTTGGTTGTCCTTTGCTTCTGAGTATTGGCATCATCTCATCTCCATAAATGTAACCGTAGAGGTTTCTCCCTTGAAGATATGCTTCCATTTTGACTGAACAAGTTGAGTAATTACCTCGATCCAATTTTTCTATGGATGAAGGAAATCCATCTCCAATGCTGATTTGTTATTGCTCTAATACCACTATGAGGAGATGGTTGAGTCTGCTCTAGAGATGAGCTGGTGTTGCTCAAAACCTACTCTATACCTACCAATTTAGCTCTAGGGATGCTTAGTGGACTCCTTTGGCTTTACAATAGTGCATTTGTACCCACTAGGTACTTTGGAATATCACTTCCATAAGTTTGCATTAAAACAAATGATTTGGATGTACTAGAGCTATGAAGAAACCTTCTATTTTGGGAATAGAAGTGTTCAGTGTTTTGTTGAGAACTCACAACTTCGTATGAATTGACCAAAGAGCTTTTGCACACCTCTAATTCACGTGCATAGCTGACTAATACAAGTTATTTTCATGAATTTAGAGGCACCATACATATAGAAATAAGTTTAGTAACCCAACGGGGTCATCCGGATATTTTTGGAGCAAGATGATACGTAGAAACACTCAACTTTATCAATTCATATCTCAAGATTGATTAAGTCAAACTTAATGAAACTTGATAGCTATATATTAGACACTTCACTCTAACTTAGTGTAGCAAATGATCATGTAAGCATAGAGAAAGCGCTTCTGCAATATCATTGAAATAATGAAGAAATCACAGGGAACACTAAACTGAGATGATCTATAAGAATTGTTGATATATTTAGGTAGTGATGTGTATGAACACACTAGGACCATTAGGGCACTTTTTTCCCTCTTTAGGAGGTCTTTTTCCCCCAGCTTGTATATACGGCTATAGCCCTAATGGGTTACTTATCTTTGTACATTCTAGTGTTAATACATTGAATATTGAGTGTTGTGCTCCAAGATTCTTCTTCTTCCTTGTGTTGTTTGCATGCTCCTGTATACGTCTAACTCCAACAATTGGTATTAGAGCAGGTCTTTGCTTCATCTAGGGTGTTTTCAACACCCCTCTGGTCACAGTCTCAGAATCACACAAAATTTGGTGAGCATACTCAAAGTGATTACGAGATCAAAACATCTTCTCTTTGTGGTGCCAAAATCACAATTTGAGCTCGTTTTTGCCTCTGAATGCACTATTGTAGCGCTTGTGCAGGCTATTTCTTCTTTTTATGCCAAAAATATATACAGATTTTGGCTTGCCACTATAAGCTTCTCAAAGTCTGCTACAGGTTTACCAGAACTCGTTAGGTTAGTTTTGTTCAACTTTTTTAGATATAGTCATTTTTTTGCATCAGGGTTTTGAGTCAGGGGCCATGGCAGAAAGGAATGATGTATTCCGTATGTTGGATGTTGAGGATACGTTGGACGGTACCAACTACACAGTGTGGGCTTATATGATGCGACATGTATTGGTTGCAAAAGGACTTTGGAACATTGTGCAGGGTGTTGAAAAACGTCCTATTATGCCTGCAAATATAGGTATTGAAGCTGATGCAAATGGCATTGAAGATGCTAATATTCTTTAGATTCCTATTCATGCTACAGTTTCTGCTACACATATTGTAGAGCGAATTCCTTGGGATGGCAGAGATGCTAAGGCATATGAAAATGTGCCATTATTCCTCACATTCGCTCTTGCAGAACAGCTAAGGATGCTTGGGATACACTTACCACATTGTACGAGGCTAGGAATGAGGCTCATGTTGCTTACCTCTGAAAATAGTTGGAGAGTGAGCATATGAATGACGGTGATTCTATGGAAAATTTTCTAACAAAGATCAAAGACTTGAAGGAACAATTGATTTCGAATGATGAAGTTATACCAGATAGCTCACTTGTGTAGACCATTCTGAATGGTCTTCCTGATTCATATCAGAGTTTTGCTTCTACTCTTTGTTTGATGATGAAAGGCAATTCAAATGCCTTGTCATTTGAGGATTTAGTCTCTATTATATTATAGGAAGATCAATCTAGGGAAAACAGGTTCATTATGCATGTTCCAGTTCAAGATTTCCTAGCTAGTTAGAAGGGCAAAGGAAAATGGACTCATCTACTAGTAAGCAGAAATCTGCAAATGCTGCACATTCAAAGAAGGAAGACAAAGATGAGAAGAAATTAGAAAAGTAGAAATTCTTTTTCTAAGTATTGAAAGGAAACGATCATGTCATAAAGAACTGTCCAAAAGTGCCTACAAAAGAGGCAAAGAAAAAAGAGGCTAGAATGGTTGTTGCAGAGGCCTCTACACCAAAAATAGAGTTTGCAAATCTTGTACAAAATGAAGGATGGGAATTTACTACTGTTTGCAATTTTGACCCATCTTCTTATGAGCATTGTATGTCTGTAGTAGACTCAGATGTTTCGTATTTTGATAATGGGGCAACCAAACATATTACCTCGTAGTGCAGTTTCTGTTGGAAGAGATGGATGGATACCTCAAGGAAGTGAGGTGGTACTGCTGAAACCTGCTTTCTACCTACCCTAAATCACTTCAAGGTTATGAAGTAGCCCCTTTAGCTTTTAAATGACACTAAAAGAGTACCTATGTACTTTGGAGTTGATGTTTCAAACAATTGAATCAAAACAGACTACTTTGTGAATAGCTAGTGTCACAAATCTTGCTATTTTAGTCCACACACCTGCTGGTTCTTTTGCTCAGTGCTCACAACACAATAACAATTGATGCAATTCCTTTTGAGGGAATAAAACTAGCTTAGATAGCTAATGATTACAAGTGGAATCATAAAAATTGATAAACTATGCTCTGAGAAATCAATTTAGCAATCCAAGGCTTACCCCCGACTTTTTAGCATCTGAACAGTAGATGAATAGTGATCAATTCAATGGTGATTTCTCCCAAATGGATGAAGCAAATAATTTGAAACTTTGATAGCATAAATTAGATTTCAAGATGCTTCCAACAAGCTATAGATCATGCAAAATGGTTGAGAGTTTGCTGAGATATGACCAGACAAAGTTCACTATTTTGAGTAGTCATAACAAAGAAGTAGACATAGATGATCAATGAAGTATATGTATTATAGCACATGATTATACAAGATCATTGGCATTTTAATGATGCCCAATGATGGAGATCTAAGTGAGCTATGATGTAAGTCACTTATCTTCTACAAATGATCAAGCAATAAGCTCAAAAAGAGTCACCATAGCTGCAACACTTTACAATGTCTCTTTATAAGAAGTTTTGTCTCCAAGTTTGAATTTGAATTCAAACTTGCCTCCACCTAAAAGTGATTCCTCCAACTTAGGAATTATTCCATCAATTCAAGGTTAAATTCTTTTACAATGGTGAATGATCAAAAGGTTACAAGCTAGGATTCACATGATCCATCAAATGTTTCCACATATATTCTTCCATGGTAAGCCAAATGTGAAGGTTTGTACATTTGCACCAATAGCTCCCCCTCAAGCCAAACATCTTGGCTTGCTTTGCTTCTTCAATCTTCATGAATGTTTTGTAATCGAGTCATGGTTTTGAACCTACAAAGCTTAATCCCATCAAGTGCTTTGGTTAATGAACCTCCACATTGCATATTTGTAGATATATATGCTAATTGAATTTCTTTGCTCAAGAGTTTCTCTCTAACATAGTGATAGTGCACTTCTATATGCTTGGTTCTTGCATGGTAAATGGGATTGGCTGCAATATGCAAAGAACTAGTGTTATCACCAAAGATCATAGGTGAACGAGTGTGAAGTTCCAAATCTAAGTAGAGCAATCTAATCCAAATAGATTCTTGTGTAGCATTTGCTAATCCCCTGTATTCAGCCTCTATTGAAGATAGAGCAACAGTTGGTTGCTTCTTTGAAGACCATGAAATGAGCTTGTTGCCTACAAAAGATAAATATCCAGAAGTACTTCTTCTGTCATCCTTACAACCTGCCCAATTTGCATCTGAGTACAACTTTATATCCAAATCTCATGTGTATGGGAAGTAAAGACCTTGATTTTGAGTACCTTTGAGATACTTCACAATTTTTTTAGCAACTTCCAAAGGATCTATTCTAGGTTTATGCATGAATTGACTCAGAACTCTTACTCCATAGCATATGTCAATCCTTGTTAATATTGCATAGTTTAGACTTCCAACTATGCTTTGATAACCTGGAATGTCTTCACGAAAATTGCGTTCATGAGCACTCAATTTATGATTTGTTGGGAAAGATGGATGGACACTTCAAGTGATGAGTAGGTACTACCAAATCCTGCTTAGTACCAGCCCTTTGTAACTTCAGAGTTGATATGTGGATCCTCTTAGCTTTCCAATGACACCATAAGAGTGCCAATGTACTTTGGAAATGATGTATGAAAAGGTTGAATCAAAAGAGACTACTTCAAAATAGAAGACTCCAAGAAAAACTTCTATTTTGGATCATACACCTGCAGCTTGTAATGCTCAGTACAACTAGTAAAGTAGGAATTGGAAAAATTCCTTTTAGAGCTATCTAATTAGCTTAGTAAGCTATTGATTCCAAGTTAAATCACTTAAAATGATCCTCTATACATAAAGAAATCAATTTAGCAAATTAATCATTACCCCTCATTTTTAAGGACCTCTGTAGAGTTTGACTAGTGAGTACTTTGAGGCACTTTTCTCAAAATTGGCTGAATGGAGTTGCTTCAAAATTTATCAGCACATAGATAACTTTGAGCGGATTCCAAAAAGCTATAGATCTTTGAATTTGGTGAGGAATTAACTGAGATATGAGCAGCACAAGTTGACAGTGAAGAATGACTATAACAGAGATATCATAGACGAACAATGTAGATATATGTATTAATGAACAATGTTGTACAATGTCATAGGCTTGATAATCATAGCCTTACGATGGTGGATAGTGTAGGCTACAATGTAGGCCTTACACACATACAAAATGGCAATGAACAAACTCGGGGAGAAGGACTTCTAACCGCGACTTTTTTCAAGTCATCTTATATAAGTACTACAATTAGATTTGAATTTGAATTCAAATTTTGGCTCTCTCTAAAAGTGATCCTTCATCTTAGGAGATATTCTTTCAATTTGGTAGTTACTTTGCTAACTTACAAGTCCACGACCTTTGGGTAGGTGATTACAAATATTCTTTAGTCAAAAGAAATGACTTTTACAAAGGTAAGTGGATAAATTTCCACTAGCAATGGTTCTCATGGAACTTCATGTCTATATGAACCTCAAGCCAAATGTGTGAGATTGGAATTTGCACCAACAACTCCCCCTCAAGCCAAACATTTGGGCTTGGTCCTCACCTTTAATCTTCATGAATGTCCTGCAATCCAATCATTGATTTGAACCTGTAAAGTTTTGTACCATCTAATGCTTTAGTCAACAAATCTACACATCGCATATTAGTTGATACATATGACAACTGAATATCCTTGCTCAATAGCTTCTCTCTCACATAATGATAGTGGAACTCTATGTGCTTGGTCCTAGCATGATAAATAGGATTAGCTACAAGGTGTAATGAGCTTGTATTATCTCCAAAAATCCTTGGAGATGTAGTGTATAATCCCAATTCTATATACATCAATCTGATCCATATTGCCTCTTGAGTAGCATTGGCCAATCCTCTATATTCTGCCTCTGTAGAAGATAAAGCAACAATAGGTTGCTTCTTTGAAGACCATGATATTTGCTTATCACCTGCAAATGATAAATATCATGAGGTACTCCTATCATCTTTGCATCCTGCCCAATCTGCATCTGAATAAATCTTTATATCCAAGTCTGCTGTATAAAGGAAATACAAGCCATGATGTTGGGTACCCTTAAGATACTTCAAGATCCTTTTGGAAGCCTCCAAGTGAGGTGCCCTAGGGTTATGCATAAACTGACTTAGCACACTTACTCCATTAGCAATGTCAATCCTTGTCAAGGTAGCATAGTTCAAGCTTCCCACTATGCTTTGATAACCTGCAATGTTCTCAAGTAGATCACCTTCATGAGCACATAGTTTTAGGTTTACCTCCATTGGAGTAGTTGCAGCTTTGGCATCCTGCAAATGAAACTTCTTCAACATATCTTGTATGTACTTTCTCTGAGTAATATAACTTCCAGATTTAGTATAGACTAACTCAAGTCCAAGAAAGTATTTTAGTGATCCAAGGTCACTAATTTTGAACTCCTTCATCATCTAGTTCTTGATATGTTTGATGCCATTAGCATCATTACATATAAGTATGATATCATCAACATATATACTTAGGTATATTACCTCTGAATTACTTCTCTTGATGAACAAGGAAGTATGTGCTTTACTCATGACAAAACCTTGATCATGTAGGTATGTGGTTAACCTATGGTTCCATGCCCTAGGTGCATGCTTGAATTCATAAAGAGCTTTATTCAATTTACATACATATGTTACCTTGTTTGGGTCCTCATAGCCAGGAGGTTGAGACATGTACACCTCCTCTGAAATCCATCCATTCAAAAATGCATTTTTTACATCCAATTGATATATGTTCCAATTCTTGGATGCAGCCACACTTACCAATACCCTGATGGTTGGCATTTTGGCCACAAGTGAGAAAGTTTCTTCGTAATCAGTGCCTTGGGTCTATGCAAAGCCCTTGGCCACAAGTCTGGCTTTGTACCTGCTTATTGACCCATCAGAATTCCTTTTGATCTTATAATTCCATCTAGAACCAATTACCTTCATAGACTCCTTCTTTGGTACTAGTTCCCAAGTGTCACTTTCTTTGAGTGCTTCAATCTCCTCATCCATAGCTTCTTTCCATTCTGCCTTGGTCTTTGCCTCTTCATATGTTGTTGGTTCTTCAATTGATAAATCCTTAGCAAGATAAACAAAGTGCTTAGTAACTAGGGAAGTGTCATAACCATATCTGATTGGCTTCTTGCTCTCCCTTTTGATCTTGTGATTGCTTGGTTGGATGATTCAGGTATATCCTCCAACTTCTTCATCTTCAGTTTGCCTTTGGACTTCCATGCCTTGAACTCTTCAAGGTTGATGATGTCTTCATCATCTGAATTGGTGTCTTCATTCTGAGTAGGCTCTTCTTTAGTAAGGCTTGGAATTCCTCTTCCAAGTCCTAAGGTAATTTTACCTTCTTGCATTCACTATCAAACTAAGAATCCTTTTCATCAAATACAACATCTCTACTAACCATGAATCCTTTGTTTGAGGGGTTGTAGAACCTGTATCCTTTCTGATTTAGATCATACCCTATGAAGATACACTTCTCTGCCTTAGGGTCTAGCTTACCTCTTATCTGAGAAGGGATATGCACATATGCTACACATCCAAAGATCCTGCAATGATCAAGTGAAGGTCTTCTACCATGCAATGCTTCATATGGGGTCATCCCATCAAGAGATTTGGATGGCAACCTGTTTACAAGATAAGTGGCAGTATATACACTCTCTACCCACAAATAGTTAGGTAATTTCTTTTCATTTAACATTGACCTAGCTGTTTCAACAATCAACCTATTTCTTCTTTCTGCTACCCCATTCTGCTCAGAGTATACATTGTGGTAATTTCTCTCTTGATTCCTTTGTCCTACAAGAGTGCATCAAAATTGAGAAGTACTCACCTCCTCCATCTGACCTTAGCCTTTTTAGATTTCTCCCTATTTGATTCTCAACAAGTGCAAGATACTTTTTAAAACAACTGAATACTTCATCTTTGAGCTTCATAAAGTACAATACAGTCCACCTGCTATAGTTATCAATAAAAGATACATAATACCTTGATCCAGAAATTGAGGGATCCTTGCTTGGTCCCCATACATCTGTATGAACAAGCTCTAGGTATTCCTCATGCATGTAGCCTTTCCTTGAGAAGAGTAACCTTTGAGACTTTCCAAACTGACAAGCACCACATTTATAAATCATGTGTTGCTTGGATACATTAGGTATGCTAAGCACACATTGATCTCTGCATATTTTTTTCAAGGTTCTTTCACCTACATGCCCTAACCTTTTATACCAAATTTTAAGTTCCGTTAAAGTTTGATCTTGATAATTGTAAAGTGCAATGTTCCTTGTATCTTCAAGTTCAAAAGTGAATAGTCTACCTCTCTTTTGTCCTTTGGCCATTCTCTTGAACCCATGCTTAGGATCCTCCACAAACTCTCCATATTGGTTGAATCTAACCTGCAAACCTTTTTCCACAATCTGTCCAACACTCATCAAATTCTTGGTAATAGTTGGTACATATAGAACCCTACTCAACAGATTTTTGTTTCCATCAGAGGTATTAACATTTCCAACTTTAATTACTGAGTGCTTGGTGTCATCACCTGTTTGTACTTGATGCTTACCCTTTGGTTCCTCAAGGTCAGAGAGAAGAGCTACATTGCCTGGCACATGGTTTGAGCATCCTGGGTCAATGTAGAAGAGATGGTCATCATTTATACCTGGTTTTGAAGTCATGTTCATAATCAGAAGAGATTCTTCTTGCTCCTCTGTGTAGTTGTTGTAATCTTTTCTGTATTTGTATCCTCCTTGGTAGTTGCTATTGTAATTGTTGTTGTATCCTTGGTGATGATTAAATATGCTCTTGATTGTGTATATCCATCTCTTTGTTAACCTCTACCTCTTTGATTCTTGAAGTTCCTGAAACACTCATCTGTAGTATGATTTGATAAACCATAAATATTGCATGGTGAGGAATAATAAGGTCTCCCCCTACCTTGCTTACCTCATATGCCCCTTCCTCTTGATGATCTACCTCTCCCTACATAGTTGGCTTGGGAGGTAGTTCCTTCATCTTCTACCTTCTTGTTCTTGCCTTTCTCTTTAGACTTATTCTTATCAGTGTATAGGGCATAAGAGCTATTAACTCTTGATGAATATCCATTCTTGTTGAGCTTGGCTTCATGGGTGAATAGTTGCCCCATGAGTGTGGTAAGGTCTGGAGGCTGCATGTCCATGTACAAGTCCATTGTAGTTGTGAAGCTCTCCCATTTGTCACCAGCTTTAATCCCATTGATCACTTGCCTTACAATCTGCTCTTCTTAAATTTCTTCTCCTATGCTTGCCAACTGATCTGCTACATCCTTAAATTTGGTCACATACTCTGAGATAGCTTGCTTAAGTTGCTTTCTTTGAGTTGTGAGTTCAATTCACAATTGATTCTTCCTGGTGTTTGTGTTGGAAGAGAAGTAAGAGGACAATGTTTCCCAAGTCTCTTGGGATGTCTTGCAGTTCCTAATATGTGGAAGAAGAAAATTAGAGATTGAGTTAAGTAATTAAGACCTTGCTAATGCATCCTTGGCACCCCATGTGTTGAGTCTTTCATGTTCTTCCCTTGTAGGTTGTCCTTTGCTTCTGAATATGGGCATCTCCTCATCTCGTGATCATCTCGTGAGATGTATCCATATAGGCTCCTTCCTTGTAAGTATGTCTTCATTCTTAGAGACCATGCCTCATAGTTGTTCGTGTCCAATTTATCAATGAAAGAAGGAAAACCATCTCTCATTTTACCTTAGCCAAGCTCTGATACCACTGTTGGGAAAGATGGATGGACACTCCAAGTGATGAGTGGGTACTACCAAATCTTGCTTAGTATGAGCCCTTTGTGACTTCAGGGTTGATATGTGGACCCTCTTATCTTTCCAATGACACCATAAGAGTGCCTATGTACTTTGGAAATGATGTATGAAAAGGTTGACTCAAAATAGACTACTTCAAAATAGAAGACTCCAAGAAAACCTTGTATTTTGGATCATACACCTGCTGCTTGTAATGCTCAGTAAAAATAGTGCAGTAGGAATTGGAAAACTTCCTTTTAGATGTATCTAATTAGCTTAGTGAGCTAATGATTCCAAGTTAAATCACTTGAAATGATCCGATATACATAGAGAAATCAATTTAGCAAATAATCATTACCCTCGATTTTTTAGGACCTCTGCAAAGTTTGACCAATGAGTGCTTTGATGCCATTTTCTCCCAATTGGCTGAATGGATTTGCTTCAAACTTTGTCAGCACGTACACAACTTTGAGCTGATTCCAAGAAGCTATAGATGTTTGCATTTGGTGAAGAATTGACTAAGATATGAGCAGCACAAGTTGACAGTGAAGAATGACTATAACAGAGTAGATGTTTGTATTAATGAACAATGTTGTACAATTTCATAGGCTTGATAATCATAGCCTTATGATTGTGGATAGTGTAGGCTACAATGTAGGCCTTACACACATACAAAATGGCAATGAACAAACTCGGGGAGAAGGACTTCCAACCGTAACTTTTTTTAAGTCATCTTACATAAGTGTTACAATCACATTTGAATTTGAGTTCAAATTTTGGCTCTCTCTAAAAGTGATCCTTTATCTTAAGAGACATTCTTTCAATTTGGTAGTTACTTTGCTAACTAACAAGTCCACGACCTTTGGGTAGGTGATTACAAATACTCTCTAGTAAAAAAAAATGACTTTTACAAAGGTAAGTGGATAAATTTCCACTAGCAATGGTTCTCATGGAACTTCATGTCTATATGAACCTCAAGCCAAATGTGTGAGCTTGGAATTTGCACCAACATGATTTACCTCCATGGGGGTGTTAGTTACCTTTGCATTCTCCAAGTGGAACTTCTTTAACATGTCCTGCACATATTTCCTTTGAGTGATGTAAATTCTAGAGTTAGTGTATACTAACTCAAGTCCAGAAAAATATTTCAAAAACCCTAGGTCACTGATGTTGAACTCTTGCATCATCTGGTTTTGGATTTGTTTGATGCCATTAACATCACTACCTGTAAGAATGATTTCATCAACATATACACATAAATATATCATTTTTTAATTACTCCTCTTGACAAACAGAGAAGAATGTGCCTTGCTCATTATGAATCCTTGGTCTTGAAGATAGGTTGTTAACCTATGGTTCCATGCCCTAGGTGCTTGCTTCAAACCATAAAGAGTTTTCTTCAATTTGCATACATGAGTTAACTTGCTTGGATCTTCATAACCAAGAGGTTGATCCATGTAAACCTCCTCTGATATCTAGGCATGGAGAAAATCATTTTTTACATCTAATTGGTACATGTTCCAATTTCTAGATGCAGCCACACTTACCAATACTCTGATGGTTGGCATCTTAGCCACTATTGAAAAGCTTTCCTCATAATCTACTCCTTGAGTTTGTGCAAAACCCTTAGCCACAAGCCCAACTTTATACCTAGTTATGGATCCATCTGAGTTCCTTTTGATTTTGTAAATCCATCTAGAACCAATTACCTTCATTGATGCCTTCTTGGGTACTAGCTCCCAAGTGTCATTCTCTTGGAGTGCTTCTATTTCTTCATCCATAGAATCCTTCCATTCTTCTTTGGTACTTGCTTCTTCATATGAAGAAGGTTCTTCAAGTGATGAATCCTTAGCAAGATAAATAGAATGCTTAGTGACTAATGAAGTATCATACCCATATCTAATTGGCTTCTTACTAGACTCTCTTTGTGATCTCCTTATGGCTTGGTTGGACGATTTTTGTATGTTCTCCAACCTTTTCATCTTGACCTTTCATTTTGATTTCCATGCTTTAAACTCTTCCAAGTTGATGGTGTCCTCATCATCTGATTTGATGTCTGAGCTTGGCTCCTCCTTGGTGAGGCTTGGAAATTTGTCTTCCAATTCATATGGTAATTTGACTTTCCTGCATTCACTTTCAAACCAAGAACCATTCTCATCAAACACAACATCTCTATTGACCATAAATCCTTTATTGGATGGAATAAAAAACCTGTATACTTTTTATTTATATCATACCCTATGAAGATGCATTTCTGTGCCTTAGTGTCTAACTTACCTCTGATTTGAGATGGAACATGCACATAAGCAACACAACCAAATATTCTGCAATGTTCAAGTGATGGTCTCCTACCATGGCATGCCTCATAAGGGGTCATCCGATCAAGGGATTTAGAGGGTAACATGTTAATAAGATAAGTAGCAGTAGAAACACTTTCTGCCCACAAGTAATTAAGTAACCTTTTTCCATTAAGCATTGATCTAGCTGCTTCCACAATCAATCTGTTCCTCCTCTGTGCTACTCCATTTTGCTTAGGATTATATCTGGTAGTAATCTCCCTTTTGATACCTCTATCCTGCAAAAATGCATCAAACTCGTTGGAGAAGTACTCACCTCCTCCATCTGACCTTATCCTCTTTAAGCTTTTTCCTATTTGATTTTCCACAAGTGCAAGATGCTTCTTGAAGAAACTGAACACTTCATCCTTATGTTTCATGAAATACAAGATATTCCACCTATTGAAATCATCAATGAATGACACATAGTACCTTGAGCCTAAAATTGAAGGGTCCTTGCTTGGTCCCCACACATCTGTGTGGACAAGTTCCAAATAACCCTCATGCATATAGACTTTCTTTGTAAAGGGTAACATGTGTGATTTACCAAAGTGACATGCACCACATTTAAAGATCATATGCTACTTGGATACATTAGGTATCCCAAGCACACATTGATCTCTACATATTTGCTTCAATGTTCTCTCACCAATGTGCCCTAATCGTTTGTGCCATATCTCTAGGTCAGACAAAGTTTGATCCTTAGAATTATAAATTGCAATGTTTCTAGTGTCCTCAAGCTCAAATGTAAACAATCTACCTGTTTTTTCTCCCTTTGCAATCCTTCTGAATCCATGTTGGGGTTCCTCCACAAAAGCTCCAAATTTATTGAACCTAACATGCAAACCCTTTTCCACTATCTGTCCAAAACTCATCAAATTATTTGTGATAGTAGGCACATAAAGAACTCTGCTCAACACATTTCTATTCCCATCAAAAGTTTTTACATTTCCTACTTTGACAACTGAATGCTTGGTATCATCACCTGTCTGTACTTGGTGCTTACCTTTGGGTTCTTCAAGATCAGAAAGGAGAGCTACATTGCTTGCCACATGGCTTGGACAACCTGAGTTAATGAAGAAGAGGTGCTCATCATTCATAACTTGTTTTGAAGTCATGTTCATAATGAGAAGAGAGTCCTCTTGATCCTCTGTATAATTCTTGAAGTATTTTCTTGATTTGTATCCTCCTTGATAATTGGTATTGTAATTGTTGTTGTAGCCATGGTTGTATCCTTGATTATGGTTGAATCATCCTCTTGATTGTGAGTAGCCACCTCTTTGAAATCCTCTTCCTCTCTAGTTCTTGATGTTCCTATAGCACTCATCTATTGTGTGATTAGATAGTCCACATATGTTGCATGGGGAAGAGTTGAAAGGTCTCCCCCTACCTTGCTTACCTTCTCTGCCCATTCCTCTTGAGTTCCTACCTCTTCCTGCATAGTTAGCTTGAGAAGTAGTACCTTCATCTTCAACTCTCTTGCTCTTTTCTTTTTTTCTTTAGACTTTCCTTTATCTGTATAGAGGGCACAAGAATTGTTAGCTCTTGATGATTCTCCATTTTTGTTGAGCTTGGCTTCATGGGTAAAGAGTTGTCCCATGAGAGTGGTAAGATCTGGGATTTGCATGTCCATGTAAAGGTCCATAGCAGTTGTGAAAGCTTCCCACTTATCATCTGCCTTGATGCCATTGATTATCTGTCTCACTATTTGCTCCTCTTCAATATCCTCTCCTATGCTTGCAAATTGATCAGCCACATCCTTTACCTTGGTCACATACTCTGAAACATTCTGCTTATTTTGCTTCCTTTGTGTAGTAAACTCAATCCACAATTGATTTTTCCTAGCTCTTGTATTGGAAGAAAAACATGAAGATAGAGTATTGCAAGTCTCTTGGGAAGTTTTGGAATGCCTAATGTGAGGAAGAAGGAAGTTAGAAATAGAGTTAAGTAGATATGACTTGGCTAAAGCATCTTTGGCACACCATGAGTTGAGTCTTTCTAGCTCTTCTCTTGTAGGTTGACCTTTGCTTCTGAATATGGGCATCTCTTCATCTCTTGATATGTATCCATAGAGACGCCTTCCTTGTAGATACGTCTTCATCCTCAAGGACCATGCTGGATACTTATTCTTGTCCAATTTATCAATGAAAGAAGGGAAAACATCTCCCATTCTACCTTAACTTGCTTTGATACCAGCGTTGGAAGAGATGCATGGATACCTCAAGGAAGTGAGATGGTACTACTAAAACCTACTTTGTAATTTCCCTAAATCACTTTAGAATTATGTAGTAGGCCCTTTTATCTTGAAAATGACACCAAAGGAGTACCTATGTACTTTGGAGTTGATGCTTGAAACAATTGAATCAAAACAGACTACTTTGTGAATAGGTAAAGTCACAAAACTTGCTATTTTATTCCACACACCTGCTGGTTCTTTTGCTCAGTGCTCACAGTATAGTAACAAATGATGAAATTCCTTTTGAGGTTATCAATTTAGCTTAGATAGATAATGATTACAAGTGAAATCATCAAAAAAGATAAACTATGCTCTGAGAAATCAATTTAGCAATCCAAGGCTTAGCCCCGACTTTTTAGGGACTAAACAGTAGATGACCAGTGAGCAGTTTGATGGTGCTTCCTCCCAAATGAATGAAAAAAATACTTTGAGACTTTCATAGCATAAATTAGACTATAGTTTGGTTCCAACAAGCTATAGATCATGCAAAATGGTTGAGAACTCGCTGAGATATGACCAGACAAAGTTCACTATTCAGAGTAGTCATAGCAAAGAAGTAGACATAGATGATCAATGAAGTATATGTATTATAGCACATGCTTATACAAGTTCATTGGCATTGTATGGATGCCCAATGATGGAGATCTAAGTGAGCTATGATGTAAATCACTTAGCCTCTACAAATGATCAAGCAATAAGCTCAAAAAGAGTCACCATAGCCGCGACATTTTACAATGTCTCTTTATAAGAAGTTTTTCCTCCAATTTTGAATTTGAATTCAAACTTGGCTCCACCTAAAAGTGATTCCTCCAACTTAGGAATGATTCCATCAACCAAGATTCATAGCTCGTACTTCTCCTAACTCCACGAGATATATGGATTTACAAGATTCTCTCAACGTTAAAACCTTTTACAATGGTGAATGATCAAAAGGTTACAAGCTAGGATTCACATGATCCATCAAATGTTTCCACATATAGTCTTCCATGCTAAGCCAAATGTGAAGGCTTGTATATTTGCACCAACAGTTTCTTCACTTCACTTGAGACTTCCCCTACAAGGAATACTATCACATGTGGTAACAACTCCTCTTATCCTGTCATGGGAGTTGGAAAGAGGTACACAATAGTTGAAATAGACTCTACCCATAGATAATGTGGCAAGCTCTTCTCTTCAAGCATTGTTTTGGATGATCCAACCAATGTCTTGTTTCTTCTCTCTGCAATTCCATTTAGTTGCAGAGAGTACCTAGTAGTCACTTACCTTTTGATACCTTATCCTACAAGAGTGCATCAAACTCTTTGGAGAAGTATTCACCCCCTCCATCAGATCTCAGCTTCTTGAGTGATCTACCTGTATGATTCTCCACATGTGTTAGATACTTTTTGAAGCAATCAAACAATTCATTCTTACTCTTGATAAAGTATAGAATAGTCCATCTACTATGGTCATCAATAAATGAGACATAATACCTTGATCCTTCCAATGAAGCTTCTTGACTTGGTCCCCATACATATGTATGTACTAAGTCCAATAAGTTGTTGTGGATGTAGCCTTTGTGGTTGAATGATTGTCTTTGTGCCTTCCCAATCTAACATGCATCACATATGTTGATCATTTGTTGCTTTGATATGGTTGGTAGTTTTAAAACACTTTGATCCTTGCACATAGCGTTCAAGGTTCTTTCATTCACATGAGCAAGTCTCTTATGCCACACTTCAAGATCACTTAGGGTTTGAGACCAAAACGTGAATAGATATATGTTCCTAGTTTCTCCTACTTCAAAATTAACAAGCCTACCATGCTTCTCACCTATGGCTATCTTCTTGAAGCCTTGACATGGATCTTCCACAAAAGCTCCATGTTGGGTGAACCTAACTTGCAAGACTTTTTCAACTATTTGGCCTACACTTATTAGGTTTTTAGTGATAGTGGGTATATAAAGAACCTTACTCAGAATGTTTGTCTTGCCATTGGAATCTTTGACATTACCAATCTTCTCCACATTGTGCTTAGTATCATCACATGTTTGTACTTCATGTCTATGCTTTGAACTTTCCAAGTTAGATAGAAGAGCAATGTTGTCTGCAATACGATTTGAACATCTTGAATCTATGTAGAACAAATGATCATCTTCTTTACCTTCTTTTTGGCTTAGATTCATTAGAAGCAATGATTATTCATGTGGGTGATCTTTGGAATAATTGTTGGAGTCCCTTCTATTATGATTGTTGTTGTTATTATTGAAGTTTTCTCCACCTCTGCCTCTATCGCTGCCATCTCCACCTCTTCCACTTCCTCTCTGGGTCTTCCCATTGAACCAGCAATTTTGAGTGGTGTGGTTGGTCTTCGCTGGATTGGGAAGTCTCCTCTTCATCTTCTTCCTTCTTCATGCCTTTAAGCTTCTTGTCCTTCTTATCTGCATATAGAGCACTAATTGAAGTACCATGATAGGAGTTACCTTCCTTTATGCTATTCTTGGCCTCTTGATTGAAGAGTTGTCCAAGAAAGATGTTGAATTTTGGAGTTTGCACATCCATAATGAGATCATAAGCCATGGTGAAGGATTTCCATTGTTTATCACTTCGAATCCCATTGAGAATTTTCCTCATCACTCAGCTCTCCAATGGATGCTAAGTGATCCGCAACCTCCTTGAACATGGTAACAAAATCTGTGATGGTTTGTTTAGGTGTCTTCTTCATTTGGTTGAACTCATTCCAAAGATGATTCTTTCTTGGTTTGGTACTACCTAGGGCATCCCAGGTCTCTTGAGATGTCTTGCATCCTCTAATATGTGATAATAGAAAGTCAGATATAGAGTTTAGTAAGTACAACCTTGCTTGAGCATCCCTTGTGCAGCAAAATATGAGCTTATGTGTCTCCTCTTGTGTAGGTCGTCCTTTGGATCTTAGAATAGGCATAGCTTCATCACCTACTACAATTCCATAAAGATTTCTACCTTGCAAATAGGCCTCCATTCTGATTTGCCAAGTTGCATAGTTGTGTCGATCAAGCTTCTTAATCATTGAAGGAAGGCCATCACCCATCTTGATCTAGCTCTAATACCATTGAAAGAACTTGGAGAAGCTTGTAGGAGGTAGAAAAGTGAGTTGCAAAGCGACGAAGTTTAGTCTAGCCAACTCGCACAAGACCAGCCCTTGAGCTTATGGAGACTCAAATAGATCTTACAAGCATGCAATAAGACTGTGCAATAAAATGCACTACGTACTTTGGAGCATCAAGGAGCAAGAGGTGACACAAAACAAATAGGTTTGCACATTGACTAGCTCAAAAAACTTACTATCTTTGGATGAGACAATCAAATTCAAATGCTCATAGCAGCCAACATGATTACAATTGGAAAAACTCCTTTTGGAGGAGTGATACACATAGGGTTGAGCATATAGAATGGACAAGAGTACAAGAAATAAGAAAAATATGCTTTTGGAATGAACCAAACACTCAAGAGTGGTACCTCCTATTTTGCAAGAATGTGTAGAGATAAACCTCGAGACATCAAAACTAAGATTTCTCCTAGTATACTAAACCAACCCATGTACTTCCTTACAATTCTTTGGCCTAGATAGGTCCGCAATCACATTAAGTTTCTTTTCATCCATAGAGATCTCATTCTTTGACACAATGTGTCCTAGAATTTTGCCTTGCCTAACCACAAAAATGCACTTTTCTAGGTTTAGATAGACCTGATATTCTTGACATTTATTAAAGACTTGTTTCAATTCAGGGATGTGTATTTGCCTAATTTTTGAATGAGCACACAAATGATCAATATAGGCTTCCAAGTTCTTCCATAAGAACTCCTTAAAGACATGACACATCAGCTATTGAAAAGTAGTAGGTGCATTTGTTAGCCCAAATGGCATCACAAGAAATGCAAATATGCCCCATTCAATAGCAATCCTCATAAACTTCATGGATCAAGATAATTTGATTAGTCGAGAAACAAAACACTCTCCGTCAAAGCATCAGCTAAAAAACTCTTTCGAACATAGTGCTCCTTCCACACAAAAAGGCATTGATTATAAGTGATGAAACTTTTGAAGTTGAGAGAGATGGCAGTGAGAAGGATTCTCTTTCCATGAAGAACCAATCAAAAGCGATCTACTGATGACATCTCTTAACAAATCTACCTCCAATTAATGTTCTCTATTGCATTGCAATAGACTTTCCAACTAATGTCACTCAACAATAATTTTACCAGCATTGTTATCAAAATGAATGGACACGATTAGTGAAGATTACTAAGTATTCATAGGCATTAGAAATATAGGCAATGTCAACAATTAATTTCTAAGGGTCAATCATGAGAGTAATGAGAGAAAAAGTGATTGATGTATGTCATCTATTAGACTTGTGTCATCAGACACACAATAGACTCTCTCTCTCTCTCTCATTCGATGATGCTCCATCTCTCTCTGATTTCCTTTTGCGTAGCATCCTCCACCGAGTCCCCTCTATGATCCTATGTTTCTCTCTCTCTCTCTCTCTCTCTCTCTCTCTCTCTCTCTCTCTCTCTCTCTCTCTCTCTCTCTCTCTCTCTCTCTCTCCCTCCCTCTTGTCTGCACTTCTCTTCCGTGCGCCATCTCTACAGCCTTTGGGCCCTCTCTACCTTCTTCTCTCTCTCTCTCTCTCTCTCTCTCTCTCTCTCTCTCTCTCTCTCTCTCTCTCTCTCTCTCCCTCCCTCTCTCTCTCTCTCTCTCCCTTTCTCTCTCTCTCTCTCTCTCTCTCTCTCTCTCTCTCTCTCTCTCTCTCTCTCTCTCTCTCTCTCTCTCTCTCTCTCTCTCTCTCTCTTTATCCCTCTCCCCCCCTCTCTCTCTCTCTCTCCTCTCTCTCTCTCTCTCTCTCTCTCTCTCTCTACACGCAGGCAGCCGATGATGCTCCATCTCTCTCTAATTTCCTTTTGAGCAGCGTCCTCCACCGACTCCCCTGTGCGATCCTATGTTTCCTTCTCTCTCTCTCTCTCTCTCTCTCTCTCTCTCTCTCTCTCTCTCTCCCTCCCTCCCTCTCTCTCTGCACTTCTCTACGGTGTGCCATCTCTGTAGCCTTCAGGCCCTCTATGCCTGCTTCTCTCTCTCTCATATGAGCAATGAGCCCCCAAGCACAGTGGTCAGAGCCTATCGCCACTCAGAGCATAAGGTCCGTAGAAGATAGAAGAGAAAGGTAAGAAAGAGGCAACATACAAAGGATTTGTTGAAGAGAGAGGGAGCACAGAGAAGAGATATGGCATAATCTCTCTCTCACTCTCTCTCTCTGTCTCTCTCCCTCTTTCTCTGCACTTCTCTTCTATGTGCCATCTTTGCAACCTTCAGTCCCTCTCTACCTGCTTCTCTCTCTCTCTCATATTAGCAATGAGCCCCCAAGCACAGTGGTTAGAGCCTATCGCCACTCAGAGCATAAGATCCGTAGAAGATAGAACAAAAAAGTAAGAAAGAGGCAACATACAAAAGATTTGTTGAAGAGAGAGGGAGCATAGAGAAGAGATATGGCATAATCTCTCTCTCACCCTCTCCGTTTCTCCCTTCTTCTTTCTCAGATCCACGTATATACATCAACAACTTAGAAGAGCTCTCTCTCTCTCTCTTTCTTTCTCTCTCTCTCTCTCTCTTTCTTTCTCTCTCTCTCTCTGCACGCAGGCACCCAAGATGGAGGAGGGGGGAGAAGAAGCACATCTCTCTCTCTCCCTCTCATCACGTACCTGCATAAGCAATCATTAGAAAAGAAAATCTACCTAAATTTCTCATATTTATATTTTATGCATAACAATTCATACGCGCATGCTTACTTCAAGTTAACTAGCATATGCATTTAGTTAATTAGCTCAAATCACACATTGAACACATGCATCCATTAGTTAACTATTCCATACATCATGCATACTTATTTTTAACTAACACATGTCACTAAGCACACTTAGATAAATCTAATACTAATGCACATACGTAGAATAATGAACTTTAATAATAAAAAGTATATTAGCTATATTACTTAATTAATTAAATAAGTATTTTAATTACGTATTGTAATTTACATATACTCACATATATAATAAAACTTATGGAAAGCTAAAACACATACGCACATATAGTGATGGTTAGATATGAACAAAAGTATTTAACTCATATGAGCATTCATGGTCACACACATGTTACCATATATCATGGACCCACATATATATTCTTATGTTTAGGTAGACAAGACTGCACAAACACATAGTCATAGGTACACACATACATATCTTTAAAGTATACATATACAAGCACATATATATAGACATAAAACTCACATTCACAAAACACACTCACACTCATAGACACGATCACATGCATAATTAAGTGCACTCACATATTTATATATATAACCCCATATAAGCATAGACACATGTACATATCCATACTTAAATTCACTACCATTCACATATAGATATCTCCATATGATCATGGATACACATAAAACTCTCTTAGAGATCACATAAGCACAAGAAATTTCATGAAATGAAGGGTTCAAATGAGCGTTCAAATATCCTTTATTGTTCTTAGAACACATTCTCATTTTTTTCCCTGCAGGCACTCAAGAGAAAAGATTAATCAAATCAAATAAATGCATCACAAAAATTTGAGAGAGATAACAGATAATTAGTATGGAAACAAAACATTTCTATTTTTTGAATGTTTATTTGGATGTGCAAATCCCTCGGACATCTGCCCCCACCAAACCTGCACATCGTCCCAATGGGCCAACCTGTAGATCATAGAAAGCAACATCAAATTCGTTGGAAAAACTTATAAATTGACTCTAAATAAGATGATAAAAAATGATTCTAAATTCAAGTTAAGTTTCTGATAATAAAGAAAATTCATAAAATTATGTAAATGTGAATAGGAAATCATTTTGTTAAAAGAAAAACTTAGAAAATCCTATAATAGTCATTTAAACAGGCGGGGTACTTACCATTCCATTAACCCTGTTCACAAGTAAGATTTAATTTATATAAGTATTCTATCTTCTATTTCTTAGTCGTTCCCCATAAGATACATGTAACTAATTCTTCTGCATCAGACCTCCGCCTCATATTGCCCACAATACATTTCAGAAGTGATTTTGAGACCACAACTGAATCATAATATTTTTTTTCTTCTTTTTCTTTGTTTTTCTTTTTCCTTTTTCTTCTTCTCTTTTTCTTTTTCCATCTTGCAGCAACCATTAATGTACTGCTTGATGTTCTCATTTTATTTTTTTCTTTTTTTTTTTGTAATTTTTTTGTTAAAGGGGAAAGGCTTAACCCCTAATTAGAGCGAAGGATCTAGAAGCATGCTACAATCAGAACTAGGATCTCATTTGCTAAATGATTTTAGAAAATAAAGAAGCCTACTTGTATAAAGAAAATTCACTTTTACTAAAGGTCACAGGTCAAGTGTTCCACTCTCCTATCTTCACAACACATTATGAGTTCCCTAAATTGGACCTTCAACTTGCATACACATTCCTACTTTGATTTCTTTTTTATTATCCACATAATTTTAATAAAATTTCTTTTATACCAGAAACAAATCAATTCCTTAATATGAAATCCATAAAAAGAAATTTTTATATTAAAAATAATGAAAAATTAGAACTTTTTCATCTGATTATGCTTCATCTTCATCTTTGTATTCCAGGGAGTCTTCGTCTAGCTCGAACTCACTGCTTGCCCTTCTTTTAAATAGCTTTATTCTTTTTCCTGCAATTACATTTCTTAACACAGTACCATCAAGTTCTCATAATTTATATGTACTTGTCTCAAAAACAGAAACAACAACACATGGCCCAAACCAACCTTTAATTAATTTACGACATGCATCATATTGAGTCCCAAAAGTACTATCATATACAAGCAACCAATCCCCACTCTCTATTGCTTGTGGCCTCAATCGATGTTTCTTATCAAAATAAGTTTTATTTTTCAATCATGATGTTTTTATTTTTTTAATAGCTTCTTTAAATTTTCAATACCTTGTTTTATTTGTTTAATTCTTAATGCTAATAATTCTTCTTTGGAAAAATTTTCTTCCCACATCTAAAATCATCCAATTTACTATCTGAGTATGAATAGAAAATATCGGTTTTTGACAGTACATAAGTTCAACCGGCATAAAACCAGTTGTTCGCATGTACATCATCCTATTGGCCCATGGAGCAAATGAGAGATATTTTGGCCATTGTACAATATCTCCATGGCATGCTTTTGAAATAGCTTTCACTATGGAAGGATGCCCTCATTCAATCTTTCCATTTGCCTCTGGATTGTAGGCAATCGTAAGAGACAATCGAATTCCATGATGTGTAAAGAACTCTCTTGCCTCTCTAGCATCTAGCTCACCTAGATCTACTAATACTTTTTCTACATATCCAAATCTGGATATTACTTCTTCTAAAAGAAATAAGCATACATTATAAGTAGTATTAGAACAAAGTGCTCTACCCTCAAGGTGATTTCTTAAATCTTCACGTGCAAGAACGATGTATCTCATACCACTATTGCTTTTAGGCATGGTCACAAGGCCGACTACCCACTTGTAGTGAATACAAGGTGGATAGGTCGGATGTAAGGGGTCTCTATGCTTGACAAAGGAATGTAACTGACACGTAGTACAAGTGCTCACAAATTCTTTAACAGTTACATACATCCTCGACCACCAATAGCTTTCTCAAATCTTCTCATACATAGCTACAAAACCTTTATGACGAGCTAAAAGGCTTTCATGCATTTCACTCATAACTTGCACTTGAAAATTTCTTAAGCCTAATAATCTTTGCGGGTTTCTTACCTTTCCTCTAACATGTCTCCAAAGATATCCATCTTTCAAGAAGAAGTTGAAAGACTTCTTCTTGATATTCTGGAATCGATTTGAAGACGAGTCTAGAATAGGTTGAAATGTACTCAAATAGTATCCTATTTCTCGCCACTCTCCCTCATAATCATCTCCTCTAAATCTCTCATATGTATAAGTAGATGTTTCATATTTAATAAAGTTTATATGTTTATCCATTGCCTCTCTATTATCGTCAAACTTTTCTCTTGAGAGCATATCAGCAACGATGTTATGTTTACTAGCAATATGTATAAAATCAGGGTTAATAAATTTAATAAAGGCTATCCATCGTAACATAGCTATATCTGGAGATGAACAGTTGGCAATGAAACCTATTAATGGGAGACAATCAATCTCTACTATTACATTAGCTCCTATAAACTATTGCTTATCTCTTTTTAAAGTTGTAACTAATCCCCATATTTCTCTCTTAATCTGAGGATAATTTCTTTGAGTATCATGTAAGATTTTTGCTCCAAAGCAAACTACGTATATTTGCTCCTTCTCATCCTCTTGCCCAATGACCTAGCCTATACCAATAGGATTAGTGTCAATGGTTAGGATTACATGCTTATTTCCTATGTAATCAATACGTTTCAGGATCGAAGCATTGATAAGCAATTGCTTTAGACATCTCATCGTTCTAGTATGCTCTTCAGTCCAATAAAATCTCTTTCTTTTTCTTAACAAATCATAAAGTGGGTTTGCAAGGTGAGCAAAGTGGGATCCAGATGGCATAGAAAACACATGCACCTAAGAATCTCCTTACTTCACTAACATTACGACATCTCTCAAAAACCCTACTAATGGCATCAACTTTTGCCGGATAAGCTCTACGACCATAATGTCCACATAAGTGTCCAACTATCAACACTTCATTAACACCAAAAGTAGATTTCTCTAGGGAGAAAGTTAGTCCAACCTCTTCAAATCTTTGAAAGATCTTCTCACAATCGAAAATATGGCCGGAAACAAACTTTCTACAACTAGATGAATCTAAACTCTCATCTTTTTCTTTTTCCACACACCCTTTTATTGGAATGTCATCAATAAAAGGCATTGTCACTTTTGGGATAAAGTCATGTAAGACCAGATTCATAGCATTCATCATGTGTGCCACAGAATTCATCGCCCCTTGTGTAAAGTACACATGCATACTAAACCCAACGGATTCTTCATCGTGGTCACATCTCAACTCTCAATAGCTAATTGAAACTGATCATACAGATCTTGAATAAAAGCGTAGCTTCCCATTCTTTTTCGGTATCGTGAACCACCTATTGCAATAAGGTGCCGATGATGGTTCCAAGATTCTCATGACAATCTTCTCCTTTAACAATCTCATTAGCTCAAGTAAATGAGCCTTTGGGATTGGTATTGGACAAAGACTCTAAGGAATGTGCAATATAGTAAAAATAAGCATCGAAGCTATAAGATTTGGGTCTGCACATCGTATTTCGTGTGGACATAAAGAAAACGCTTTACCATGACGAACGATAATCTTTGTAAACTAATTTTTTTCTATCTCTGAAAGAAATTCATTGCCAAATTTAATATATTTCTTAGTTTCTTTTGTAAACATATGACCTATCTTAGATCGGTCTCTAAGTATTGGGTCTTTAGATACTCGTCGAAATATATAATGACTATCCTTAGGTAAAGGTTGAGCTACAAGCTTTATTTTCTTTTCTACTGTCTTATATTTAGTTTCTATTTTAACTTCATGTTCTAGGATAAATTCAGTATTAAACTCATATTCTTGAATAGAGTTAAGAAAAATCAGATTTGATTCTAAATTTTCTTGGGAAGTAGATTCTAACTCTTCTAGTAAGGTAGTACTTTTCGAGATTTCAATTATACACTCAATTTTTTCATAAGATAAAATTAATCCTAATTTTCTAAAATATTTTTCTTTTTGTTTTCTAAATGTTTTTGTAAGGTTTTCTTTTGTAATATAATGTAAACTAGTTATAGGAGTACAAACTAAATAATTTTCAAATTTGTGTACATTGTTAGGCGAGACATCAAAATAATGTCCGCTATTGTCCCGCTCAATAGTGGAATCTAACAGAAATTTTGGTCATAGTATGCCCCATATTCTCTCACAGCTGGTGAATCATCATATACATGACTCATCGAGTCAATGGGGTTTCTTCTTAAGTTCTTCCTATTTCTTGTATGATTTGGGCAGACTGTCATGACTTGCAAACAATCCATCCCTGATTTGGATCAAATTCTTGCATACGTTGACCCGTCATTCATCGCTTTTGTTTCCATTCTCATCTCAGCTATAAATGGCTGCCCGAGAATTACTTATCAACAATTATCTTGAACGAAGAAATGAAACTCTTCTCGAATGCCACCTATCATTATAGGCACATTTGCGCATGCACCTAATAAAATTCTAGAGCCATTATCAGCTGTTCTCATCCTCCAGCCATGCTCCTTGTCAATTGGCCATCTAGACTTATCAAAAAATTTCTTTGAGATTATGTTTATTTTTTACCCCGAGTCAATGAGAGCCAGAGCTAAACAGGAATCATTTTCATCTCCAATCCTAATTTTCACTTCTGGTGTTCCTCGTGCCTAGAAGGTTGTGTTGAATTTACTTTAACTTTTCATCATTTCCTCATCAGGTTGAATCGATCCTAAACAATTTCTATTCACACTCCTAGTCGTACACTCTTCTTCTTCTTCATAATCACTATCACTTAATGTTAAAACATCATTCATAGCTAGAGTTTCTTCGGCCACATCTTGCATATCTTTGTCTTGTGGCAATGGAAACTGTCTCCTTCTAATGAGTCCAATAAAACTATCCTTGAACTCCGGTTTTGCTATTGAAAACACTTGTTCAAGAGACATTGTTACTTGAATTTTTAGAAGTATATCATTTAAGATTTCCCTAGCATCGTTCTTCTTCTCGAGCTACGAAGTCATTATTAGTTTGTTTTTGTTCATCTTTTGTTCGTTCTTAGTATTTTGATTTTCATATTTCTTCTGTTCATCGTTGCTTGGACTATTCTGATTTTCTTGTTATTGAAAATTTTCCTCTGTTGGCTTCTTCCCTTCTTTAATTATTCTTCTTTTCTCATCTTGAGTTAAGTTTGTATCTTCAAATTGTACCTTTTTGTCATTTTTCTTCTCATTCTCTCTCGTCTGTCTCCTTCATCTATATCATCCTGCATATCATCTCATCTCCATTTTTCCTCAACATTGGCAATGTGAGAATAAATAGAGGCTTGATCAATAGGAGATCGCCATGCTGTTTTACACGTTATTTCATCTCTAGCCCTTACCAGCACCTCAATCGAATAAGGATTTTGGCTCGCTGTAGAAAGAGGCCTATCATCTGCTGGCTCTAATCTAGCAGCCGAGGTACTGGCAGTTGCATTAGAGATCATTAAATTTTCATAAAAAAATTTCATTCTTCCTTTGCCCCAATTGATGGCTAAAGGAAGTCGTGACGTAAAGTCACACAATTTCCTATCCATCTCCACTAGTAATTTATTTTCTTTTGCACTCTTTAACTCGTCACAAGCATAATGTGCATGTTCCTAGCTATCACACCACACACACCGTTTTCCGCATGTCCCTTTTCTTTTAATGATCCTTGAAAAAGCTGACTGTGCAGCAAACTGAGTAGGTGGAGCTGGCTGAAAAACTGGCTGAGGAGGAATATACTGTGGCATAACCAATTTTCAAATGGGCAACCTCTTTGGAAAGAGATGCCTGCATATTCATAATATTCTCCATTTCTTTACATAAAATGTCTAGTTGAAATTCAATCGGTGCTTTTGGGGCAACTCCATTGTTAGTCGTGTCACGAGGAAGGAGATAAGGAAGAGAGCTCACACACACACTCTCACTCTCAAGGAGAAGCACACACACAGATTGAGGCAAGGAAGAATTATCTTCTTCTTCTTCTATTACATAAAAGGAATGTACAAGAATGACCTAAAAACAAGAATACAGCCAGTGCAATATATAAAGACCAGTACATAAGGAAAAGCCTAATGTCTGCGAATGAGTGAGCTGGCAAGAAACAAATGTGCCATCACTCTCGGTAGATAAATCTAAGAAAGCTCAATGAAGTATCCCTGACATATACCGGCGTGACCACTATACATGTCAGAGAAACGAAAAACTGGTACGTGTCATCCTGGATCATCACATGTTGAGCTTGATATCTCAACACTCCCCCTCAAGCTCAACGCCATATCCTATAATCCAAGCATCTTCCGAAACTGCTTCAACTTCTCAGCTCCAAGTGCTTTGGTGAAAATATCAGCAACCTGTTCATATGTTCTCACATAAACAAGATCAATATCACATGCTAATACCTTCTCTCTGATGAAGTGATAATGTACCTCGATATGCTTTGTTCTAGCATGGAAAACAGGGTTCCGTGCTAAGTGTATGCTCCACACCTAAATCTACAAGTAACATCTCGAGCCATGATGCCTCACATGCTGCCATTGCAGCACCTCTATACTCAGCCTTTGTACTCGACAAAGCAACAGTGGGTTGCTTCTTACTGCTCCATGTAATAGCTGCACCTCCAAGTGAGAATAGTAGATCTTCTATCTGGAGTACTACCAGCCCAATCTGCATCAGTGTATCCATGAACCTGCAAATCTACACGAGCTTCATAAAACAATGCATAATCCAAAGTAGAACTCACATAACGTAGAGTGCACTTTAGAGCATCCAAATGTGGCTTCCTGGGAACCTGCATAAACTGACTTTCAAGTCCAATAGTATAACTTAGATCAGGCCTTGTAATTGTGAGATATATAAGACTTCCCACAATTTTCCTGTACATAGTAGCATTTTCCAATGCTTCACCTGATGTAGTATCCAATTTCAAATTCTGATCTAATGGCATAGAAATTGGCTTACAATCAGCCATACCATACTTTTGCAGCATATTCAAGGCATATTGCCTTCGCGACATCCATATACCTGTTTCTGTATGTATAAACTCAATGCCCAAGAAATAGCGCAGCACACCAAGATCTTTTATGTTGAATTCTTGCATAAGAAGTTTCTTTACCTCTTTGATGCTTTCTTCATTATCACCACCTACAATCAGGTCATCAACATAAATAGCCACAATAGTGATGCCATCATCAACCTTCCTTGCATATAGTGAGTGATCTGCATCACACATAGAGAACCCAATGCTTGTTAAGTAATCAGCAATCCTTGCATGCCATGCACGAGGGGCTTGCTTCAGCCCATATAAAGCCTTTTGCAACTTGCAAACATATTATGGATGCTTTGAATCTTCATATATCCTTGTGGCTGGTCCATATATACTTCTTCATGTAACTCACCATGTAGGAAAGCATTCTTCACATCCATCTGATGCAAAGTCCATCCTTTTGCTGTAGCTAATGCAACAAGTGTTCTGACAGTAGACATTTTAGCTACAGGGCTGAATGTTTCCTCATAATCAATGCCATATGTCTGTGCATAACCTTTAGCTACCAATCGTGCTTTATACTTGCTTATGCTACCATCAGCATTATGCTTTACCTTGTAAACCCATTTGCAGCCTATGGATTTCTTTCCTTGCGGCAATGGAACCAGCTTCCATGTATCATTTCCATAAAGTGCAGCCATCTCCTCATCCATAACTTTTTCCCAATCTGCATTACCAATTGCATCTTCAAAACAAGAAGGTTCAGCATCTTGTATTACCTTTGTCATGTAGGCACAATGGCGAGCCATGTAAGTATCATATGTCAATCGTTGCACTGAATCACGCATCCTCCCAGATCTTCTTGGTCCTGGGTCACTTCTTCTTGTATCATTTGCATGTGCCCTTATTACTCCTGGAGTCTTCACAGAGGGCAATCCAAGTTCCTCATCAAGACTCTTTTATGAACCGCTTGAATCTCCATCAAGGTCTTCAAAACCTGCACCTATTTTACTACCAGTAGAAAGCTTTTCTTTACCTTTCTTGGATGTATTTGATGAATTTGCTAGACTGAAATTTCCACGCAATCTTCCACTCCATGGATTTGAGTTGGAACTATTGCTTGGTGATGCATCTAGTCCACTCAAAACTTGAGATTCTGCACTAGATTTTTCAGCATTTTCTTTGTCATTTGGTTCGAGATTCAGTCCTTCTTTGGCATCTGCATAGAAGCTTGACATTTCATCAAATACCACATCTCTGCTCACCTTCACCTGTCGTGTGAGTGGGTTATAACATTTGTACCCCTTTTGCTCAAGGGAATATCCAATGAAGACACATTTTTGTGCTTTCGGATCAAGCTTCGTCCTCAACTCATCTAGAACATGTACATATGCAATACAGCCAAAAACTTTCAGATGTGATAAGTTTGGCTTTTTACCTGTAAACTTCTCTTCAGGTGTAACTTGATATACAGCAGCAGTCGGAGTTCTGTTTATGATATATACAGCAGTATGCACAGCTTCTGCCCAATAACAATGAGGCATATTCTTCTCAGCCATCAAGGCTCTTGCTATTTTTGCATTCAGTAACACCATTCTGTTGTGGTGTGTACTTGCATGAAAACTGACGCCGAATTCCATGATTTTTTAGAAAATTGCTGAACTCATTTGACATGTATTCACCTCCTCCATCAGATCTTAATGTTTGAATGTACTTCCCTGTCTGCTTTTCCACCATAACTTTAAAATTCTGGAAGTGAGTAAACACCTCGCTCTTCTCTTTCATGAAATATACCCATACTTTGCGTGTATGGTCATCAATGAAAGTAACATAAAACCTGCAACCGCCCATAGATGTGGTCTTTGCTGCGCCCCAAACATTTGTATGTACTACTTCTAGTACATTCTCACTAACATGCTTGTCATGTGGAAATGATGCTCTTGATTGTTTACCAAATTGACATGCTGCACATACCTTTTGCATTTCTACAACTTTGAAATTTGGTAGTCCATGGACAATCTCCTTTGACTGCATCAGTTTCAGCCTTTGCAAGTTTGCATGTCCAATCCGTTTGTGCCATATCTCTATATCTGCAATAACTCCTGCACCTTTTGCAAACATGGCTGCATTCATTTCAGGAATCTTCACATTTAAGGTGAACATCCTACCCACTTTGTTTCCTTTGGCAACCAATCATCCATCCTGCTTGTACTCTTCTACATATAATCCATCAGCATTGAACCTGACTTGTAATCCCTGGTCAACCATTTGTCCAACAGAAACCAGATTCTTCATTATATTTGGAACATGCAGCACATCAACGAGATGTTTTACCTTTCCGTCCTCCATAGACAATGCTATGTTTCCTGTATGCTCAATAGGATGCGATGTGTCATCACCTATTTCAACATATCCAAGAACTCGCATTTTCTGCAAACTACTAAACCATTCTGCATGACTGGTCATGTGATTTGAAGCACCTGAATCAAGATACCAGACATTATCATTTGATTTTGAAACACCAGCAGACATCGTATTCATCATGTGATGTTGAACCATAAACAGCTTCTCAGAATCATCTGCACTTGTGGATGCATAGTTGTTTTGCTGCCTTCTGTTATTTTGATTCTTTAACCTGCAACCACGTTCAAAGTGTCCAGGTTTACCACAATTCCAACATCCTTTACTATCATTACCTGAATCATTTCTTTGGAAATTTCTGCGACCTCTTTGGCTTCCCCTGCCTCGAAACTGTCCTCTTCCTCTTGCATGATTCTGTTGTTGACCTTGGTCTTGGTTACTGTTTCCTCTTCCACTTCCAAAACCTCTACCTCTGCCTCTTCCTCTGCTAGAGTAGAATACGTGCTCAGAACTAGGCTTTCCTTGGGAGTTTGAATCCTCACCAAGATTCTTTTCTTCAATAATCAGCATAGAGACCAAATCAGCAAAATTCGGAATATTTTCCCTGGTCTGTATAGAAGTTTTGAACTGCTTATATGCAGCTCCTAAACCACGAAGGCACACTTCCACCTTATCATCATCATCTACATTCACACCAATAGATGCAAGTGACTCACATATGCTTTTGATTTTTAGAGTGTAGTCACTTACCGACATGCTCTTTTTCTCCAATGTATGCAGCTCGTTCTTGAGTTGCAATTTTTGTGCCTTTGTATTGGTCTCGTACAAAGTGACCAAACTGTTCCAAGCCTCTTTTGGAGTCTTGGCATCCTATATGTGTCCAATCATGCTATCCTGTATGCTAACAGATAGCCAATACATTACCTTTCGTGCTCCTTGATTCCATTCCTCATATGCTCTTAACTGTTCTGTAGTCCGATTCCTTTCTGGTAACTGCGGAGCATTTTCATTCTCTCCTTCGATGTACTTCCAGTAGCCTTTTCCCATCAAGAAATTCGTCATTCTGAATCTCCAAGCATGGAAGTTGTTCTTGTCCAGCTTATCGCTCATAAACTGACTCATTCCATCTGCGTTTGCCATTTCTGCAACAATTCACAACACTGCAACACACTACAAGCAGCACTTCTGCTTGAACACTGTTGCACTATGACGTGACAGTTCGATCTCCGAAAAACACAGTTTTCGTGTATCAACAGTACACAGAATCGCTTGAAATTTTGAATCTGGAATATATGAGTGTCACCGAACACAACGCAAGTTACAGTTTCTGAAATTGACCTGGTTTTTTTGTGGGCCCCACCTTGCAGGCTCGAAGCGGAGGTCGAGATGGCTCCGAAACTTCGATCTGACAAAAACGAGTGACCCTAAAGGGATAATTCTCGAATATATTTTGAGGTCTTCTACCTTCATGGCGATTTTCGTAGCAAATGGAGGCCGTTTGTGAAATCGCGTTTTCTCCACACCTTGCTGCGTAGTCTTCACCGTTGCCTTCTCCACGAGCTCTCTAAAGCCATGCTGGCTCTGATACCATGTCACGAGGAAGGAGATAAGGAAGAGAGCTCACACACACACTCTCACTCTCAAGGAGAAGTACACACACAGATTGAGGCAAGGAAGAATGATCTTCTCCTTCTTCTTCTATTACATAAAAGGAATGTACAAGAATGACCTAAAAACAAGAATACAACCAGTGCAATATATAAAGACTAGTATATAAGGAAAAACCTAATGTCCGCGAATGAGTGAGCTGGCAAGAAACAAATGTGCCATCACTCTCGGTAGATAAATCTAATAAAGCTCAATGAAGTATCCCTGACATATACTGGCGTGACCACTATACATGTCGGAGAAACGAAAAACTGGTACGTGTCATCCTGGATCATCACATGTTGAGCTTGATATCTCAACAAGTCGTAGCCGTAGTCGCTGGCATTGGCACATCAGTTTGCCCTAGAGTAGGTATCTCTCTAGACTAAGAAGCATTGGGTTTTGTATACAAAACAAATTGGCGTTGCTTCATTTGGGCGATAGCCTCTATTTCTCGTTTCACCTTTTTCCAATCATTAATAAGGCCATATCATTTTCCTGGCTCTTCTATTCGTCTCTCTACCTCAACTCTATCCTCAGGACTTAATATTTTGAGGAAATGAATAATTAAATCAGGATTTAATGCATTTCTATCCTCTTCAGGGAGTTGAGCAAATCGTCTCATGAACTCTCCACAAAGATGAGTTAGAGACTCATTGCTCTTTAAAGAGTTTACCCATGGCAAAAATCCATCATGGCTATGCTGGCTAAAGTCCTCAAGATAAAACATCTTGTGTAGTTCTTTCTTAAATTCCTCCTAGGGTTTATTAGCATGAACTTGAATGCTTTCTAGGATAGAACTAGAAACTACACGGCCAAAATATTTCACTAAAACATCATCAGGTAAACCTTGGATTTGCACTTGTTCTTCAAATGCATCCACATACTCTGTGATATTTAGGCCAGTAAATTTACCTTTTTCTCTTAAAATTGTCTGAATGGTTCGTGTTCCTTGTTTCTCTATCATCATGTTCTTATACATCTCCTCCACCTTGCATTTTTTATAGCGCTTAGAATGGAGTAAAAGATCTCTAATGGAAGGTTCTAGTTTTTCTTAAATATATTTGCAACTTGCTTACTTTAAAAAAGTTATATTATCTCTTGACTTGATATTTTGGTTTTATAATTTGATTTCTTTTTATCTGTGTAAGTTTTTACTTTCAAAATTTACTTTTAGTTTTCAAACCTTTGAATTTCTAATTCCAAAGGTTACTCTAATGAAGTTTATATGTTTAGATGATTTTTATAAGTTTTAACTATGTTTTCTCAATTTAAATGTTTTGAATTTTTAATGTAAAAGGTAAAACAAGAATTACTACTATTTTCTTGAATAATATTTTCTTAAGTTGATTTTGGATTTTAATAAAGTAGGAAAGAAATAAAAGCAACTACTTTAAATCAAAAGAACCTAAACCAAAAATTCTCTTTGTGTAATAAAATAGAATTCTTTTTGTGCAATAAAGTAAGTGTGAAGAAAACAAACAGTCTTTTTGTTTAAAATAAAACTTTTATTTTTGTGCAATAAAGTAAATCTTTTCAGATACTTTAGAAAGCTTTCCTTTGTTTTCAAATAAAAATTGCTATAATCTTATATGTAGTTGCTAAAGAAAACTAATCTTTCCTAATGCAATGATATTTCAATGCTTTTCTAATGCAAGTGTAATGCACTATTTTTAGTGCAAATGAAAACAAACCTTTGTTCTCTGTGATGTGATTATATGAAAATAAAGGAACTTGAATAAACACCTTACATGAAGTGGATTGATGCAAAAGTTCTAATGTGCACTGTGATAATTCTTTAGAGACTTTTTGAATAAATCAAACCTAAGTACAAAGCTAAAAGTGATTGTGTATTCCTCATCTTCTTGTATGCTAATGAGGGGGGAATAAAGTGATGAAGCTCCTCCGTCTAGAATACCCTTCTTCCCGTGGAGGCGCTCAGTTCCCTAAAGAACTGCCCTCAATAGCCAGAGAAAAGAGTAGGTAGCAACAAGATCTTCACTTTTCTTTGCAGCTTCTTCCTTCACTTTCTTGCATACAAGATATCTGGGATGTGGAAATAATTCATGTTAATAGTGTTGGAAAGGATACAACATGTGTAAAGTCTTTTAAGAGTTCTTTTATAGCAATCAGCGCTGGGCGTGTGGATAGACCAAAAGCCTCCCATCCTAGTGACACGAGATCAAATCCCACGGAAGGCAGCAACGAAAAAGTGAAGAGTCTTTTGAGAAACTTTTTTTGTCATGCTTTTACAAGCAACATGATTTTCGATGACAGAGATTTTCGCGATCTTGTTTTATTGGAGCAAAGTTTCTTTATTTTATGTTTTTTAAGAGCTTTTCAAAGTACACTGTTCACTATATAAGAAGAGTCTTGTGCTCATTGTATGCATCCTTCACCTAGTTCAACACCAAGCTTTGGAGCTTTGGTACGTCAATAGAGGTGGTGCTTCTAGCACATGGGGTAGCCATGGTGCTATTTTGGAGAATGGTGAGGAGCGGCTATGGAGTTCTTCTTGGAGAAGAAGAGTATGCTCACACTTTTGCTTATGGAGAGGATTTACTCCACAGCTTGGTGGTGTGGATCGGCCATTCACATGATGTATTTGAAAATTGTCTTCTACATAAAGAAAGTGGGTTACTTCAAAGACATTGGATGGTGGTTAACATAAGATTTACATCTTATATTAAGAATTCAGGTACATATTCTCTTTATGCACACAGGTACTATATGTAGTATATGAGAGTGGCATATCTAAAGGACAATCAGTACATGCATGCTACATGCATTCAGATGAGGTGTTAGAGAAGATATGCTCATATGAGTTTGAGGATTTCTGGCAGCAAACTTGTTAGCATTCTTTGCTACTTTTGTAAGTATGTGATCTTTTCACACACGTGTCTAACTTAGGGTCTTCCATAGCCTAAGGTTAGATGAGGGTTTGTTGATTATCAGTTTTAGACTGATCCTTCCTCTTTCTGTCACTCATATTCACTCTTCGACAACCTATCAGGTCACACATCTCATATATATTCAGATTTTTGTCCATACATCTGAATATGTTTGTTACATTTGTACATTCACTCATCCATCTATTTCTGTTCACATAGAGTGGTTGAGAGTTTTGCCCCCGCATTGTACATTGAACATTGGTATATACGATAGTGTGAGTAAGCAGTGGCTTACGTAACACTTTACACATGGTGTTTAATCTTTCGCCATCTTTGTCTCATCATTTGGATGATTAAATGTGGTATGTTCATGTCTTGTCAATATTGGAAGATTGTTAGATTCTATGTTGTATGTGTTGGACCTATGGAACCTTGGACCTGTGGTATTAGTAATCGGCCTACTAAATTTCCAACATTTGGTATTAGAGCTTTAAGGTTTTAAAGCCTTAGGGTTTTGTTATCAGATATTTTTGGTTTCAAGCTCTCAGATTCCCAGGTTTCCTAGACTTCCAGATTTACAACATATGATTTAAGAGCATCTTCTAACATTTGACATTTGACATACACACTTAATCTAAATGAGGTTTGAGAATTAGACAATCCAGTTACATGTTTATTCATCAATGTGGAGTATGAAGTTCATGATCTGTTAGCAGCCAAATACTTTTGGAAGAGTATGAAAATACTTTACATAAGTATTATTTGAAGACACAGACTTGATGAAGAGAAGGCTACTTCAAATTCAAGGAAGAACAATGGTTTGGAGAAGATGAAGGAATCAGATCAACATCAAATCACAGGTATCCGTTTCTACTATCAGATTATCATTTGCAGCTCATAACTTGGAAGAGAAGTTATGAAGAGATTTGAAGGATTCAAGGAGTGCTTTTATACACTTTTATTTTTTGAAAGCTAAAAGCATTAGCTACATCAAAACAGGTATCTAGAGGTTTTTCTAGAGAGTATTGAGAGACTTCTTTCAGGATAAGAAAGCTCATCTAAGAAGAGACATTTGGAGATGGGATGAGTTTTGTGGTCAGCCAATTTTCTATTGTAAGTTGGTTGGATATCCACTTACAGAATTTTGATCTAGATAGATAACTCTAGATAGGTATTTCATAATTCAAACAAAAGGTTGGTGAATTCAGTTATATCAGTCACATTTGAAGCAAAATTTTGATTCAGAGATATGAGGATATGGTGGAAGAAAGATGCAGAAAAAGAAGGTCCAACAATTCCAAAGGGAAATTAAGACTTCCTTTTCTCTTATATTTTCCATATACTTTTCTTATTTATCCTCTACACCCAAAGACAAGTCTACGAGAACATCTTGTGAAAAAGATAATTTAAAGAAGAAAAAATTTCTTGTTTTGCATTATACTTGATCATTATTTAGTAGATTTGACAAAGAATTGCATGGAGAGAAAGAAAAGCAACAGATTTTGAAGACAACTTATATATTTTGACTCATATGTACGAGTTATATATAAGTTGAAGATTTTGAGCAGGTAGCTATATATTCCCTCAAAGAATTCTTGGAGTATCAATTGAGAGCTACTTGTATATGACAAGTTGTAGAGAAGTATATTTCTTCTTTATTTAACTCTTGAGGAAAAAGAGTATTTGTAGAAGATGTTGGAGACTTGGAGAGAGGTTTTATGTTTGGAAAGGTTACCTCATATTCAATATTTTCAGAAAAACTTTAGAAAATTCAGATTTTTTATGTATCAGGCAGTTGAAGAATCTACTTTCTATGTTTATCTTGACTTTTGTATACATGCTTGTATTAAAAAAAGATGTTCCATCATATCCTATCACTTGATTGAGAAGTGGAGTTAGCCAAAAGAAAGTCAAGGAGATACTATCACATTTCACCCAGGTAGAATATGAAGATATGAAGTATCAACTTGCAGCTTTTGGAGTTCTCAAGATGAGAAGTCTATCCACTTATGTTTCAAGTATGAGTTGCAGATTCTTGGGAAGGATTTGTTTGAAGAAAAGTTTTACAACTTTGTGAGAATCATGGACACTTGGAGCCATTCAAGTAGCAAATCAAATATTCAGTCATGAAGGTTTGATGAGAGTAGATTCTACACAGGTATTTTGTTGGAGAGATCATTGATCTTGGATGATCTCATATGATCTTGTAAGATCTTGATAGATCTTGTATGATCTTGGATGATCTTGAATGATCTTGAATGATCATGAAGATCTTGAGATATCTATCCTTTGTTTGTGAAAGTTATTTAACATTGGAGGAGGTAAGTCAAAGGTTTAGATTCTATCAGATTTGTGTTGTAGAGGAATAGAAGAAGATACTTGTTATGTTGCAGAAGGTTATGAATCCTAAAATGCTTTCAGCAAGGTTTTTATGATAGATCAGTTAACCTTATTCTAGATTTTTGGGAAGCTGAGGAATGACAGGGAAAGCTATTGGCATGTGCACAATGCTAATAGAAAGGGTTCTGAAGTTTTATTTCAGAAAGAGGTATTAATGTTATGAAAAATCAGATTTATGAAGGAAGACGTTCTAGATTTCATAAAGTCTGATATATTTGAAGAATTCTAGATATTAGTGTTAAATCATCCAGGGGGGTGATGAAACATGAAGAGTTATTTTTTAGCCATATGTGAAAGAATGTAGAGCCATACCTATAAGCATTCCAGGTATTCCTATATCAGGTATACCTATATTTCCTTTGTCAGTTTCTCTTTATGTTCAAGCTTTGAAAGAAGAAGGAAGAAGAAGAATGTTTGGAGAAAGTTCCTGTTAGTTGTTCCTGTTCAGGAGAAAGCTCTAGAGTTCTAGTGAAGAGAAGCTCGATATTTCAGAGAGGCATGTTTGAGAGGTGCGCACATATATGTTTATACCAGATTCTGAGAAGAGATAGGAAACACTTATAGTTAGAACAAAGATGAAGACATGATGACATCATAGATTTTTTTATGAGACTCATGAGTTGAGTTGACTTGACTTGACTTGAGTACTGTCAAAGATGAACCAGCAGTGTTCATAATACAATAAGTTGTGAGTTGTAAACCAAAAGTTCCAGGGCTCAATTCTTGATTTTGTTTAGTGTATTTACATGACACAGCAGAAGTACGTTGAGAAACCTCTTGTAAGCTAAATGAAAATATGTGGATCCTTGTATATGTTTTTAGGTTTGTGAAGACAGGAGATAGTAGGTTTAGAGTTAGTACTTGCTACATTTGTTGTCAAGCAGTGATTGCTTGATGTGTACACTATTGGATATCTAGATTGCATATTTTCTCAAGTATTATGGTTCATATTCATCAAGTTCAGGTGTTTGAAGTTTGAAGAAAGTCAAATTTAGTTTTGAAGAAGACTTTTGAAGAAAAGGTTTGAAGATCAATTCGGGAGTACAAGCTTCAAGCTTGTAATAGTTTGCAGCTTATGAAGTTTGCAGATCCAATCCAATTTGTACCAATATAACATTGCAAGGGGGATTGTTGAAAAGCAATGTTCTATAGGTCAAGATTGATCAAAGGGTACAACATGTGTAAAGTCTTTTAAGAGCTCTTCTACAGCAATCGGCGCTGGGTGCGTGGATAGACCAAAAGCCACCCATCCTAGTGACGCGAGATCGATTCCCATGGCAGGCAGCAGCGAAAAAGCGAAGAGTTTTTTGAGAAACTTTTTTTGTCATGCTTTACAAGCAACACAATTTTTGATGACGGAGATTTTCAAGAGCGAAGTTTCTTTATTATATGATTTTTAAGAGCTTTGTGGGTGTGCATACCTGGCTTCAACGATATGTGTCTCTCTCTGTCTCTCTCGCTCTCTCTCTCTCTCTCTCTCTCTCTCTCTCTCTCTCTCTCTCTCTCTCTCTCTCTCTCTCTCTCTCTCTCTCTCTCTCTCTCTCTCTCGTTCTCTTGCTCTCGCGTCTAAATCCCGGCACAAATGTATCGGGAGAAATTGATTTTTTTTTTTAACATTCTAGAGCTTCGCTTATGCGATGCTCTGGAACACAAGACGTCGCATATGCGACACTATCCAGTTTGCCAACGTCGCAAATAACGTCGCTAGTTAGCGACGCTATTTGCAAAGCACACATTTAGAGTCGCATAAGCGATGCAGGCATCACTTATGTGATGAATGCACGTAAAAAAAAATCCGAAAATAACGTCGCTTATGCGACGCTAGCGTCGCATAAGCAATGGTGCTCGTTTTTTTTTTCAATTCGGGGGCATCGCTATGCCCCCCTATTTCTTGTAGTGTTAGATTGTATCTACGTGTGCTTAGTGACATGTGTTAGTTAAAAATAATTATGCATGATGTATGCAATAGTTAAGTAATGGATGCATGTGTCCAATGTGTGATGTGAGGTAATTAACTAAATGCATATGTTAGTTAACTAGAAAAGAGCATGCACGTATGAATTGTTATGCATAAATTATAAATATTAGAAATTCAGGTAGGTTTTCTTTTCTAATGATTGCTTATGCAGGTACGTGATGAGAGAGAGAGAGAGAGTGATTTGCTTCTTCTCCCCCCCTCCTCCATCTCGACTGCCTGCATGCAAAGAGAGAGAGAGAGAGAGGGAGGGAGAGAGAGAGCTTCTAAGTTGTTGATGTATATATGAGGATGTGAGAGAGAAGAAGGGAGAAAGGGAGAGGGTGAGAGAGAGATTATGCCATATTTCTTCTCTGTGCTCCCTCTCTCTTCAACAAATCTTTTGTATGTTGCCTCTTTCTTACCTTTCTCTTCTATCTTCTACGGACCTTATGCTCTGAGTGGTGATAGGCTCTGACCACTATGCTTGGGGGCTCATTGCTCATATGAGAGAGAGAGAGAAGCAGGTAGAGAGGGCCCGAAGGCTACAGAGATGGCACACGGAAGAGAAGTGCACAGAAAGAGGGAGAGAATGAGAGAGAGAGAGAGATTATGCCATATCTCTTCTCTATGCTCCCTCTCTCTTCAACAAATCTTTTGTATGTTACCTCTTTCTTACCTTTCTCTTCTATCTTCTACAGATCTTATGCCCTAAGTGGCGATAGGCTCTAACCACTGTGCTTGGGGGCTCATTGCTCATATGAGAGAGAGAGAGAAGCAAGCAAAGAGGGCCCAAAGGCTGCACAGTTGGCGCACGGAAGAGAAGTGCAAAGAGAGAGAGAGAGAGGGATATATAGAGAGAGAGAGATAGAGAGAGAAGGAAGCATATGATCATAGAGGGGAGTCGGTGGAGGACGCTAGGCAAAGGGAAATTAGAGAGAGATGGATCATCATCGATTGCCTGTGTGCACACAAAGAGAGAGAGAGAGAGAGAGAGAGAGAGAGAGAGAGAGAGAGAGAGAGAAAGAGAGAGAGAGAGAGAGGAGGGAGAGAGAGAGAGAGGGAGAGGGGGATAGAGAGAGAGAGAGGGGGAGAGGGAGAGAGAGAGGGGGGAGAGGGAGAGAGAGAGAGATAGAGAGAGATAGAGAGAGAGAGAGGGAGAGGGAGAGGGAGAGAGAGAGAGAGAGAGAGAGAGAGAGAGAGAGAGAGAGAGAGAGAGAGAGAGAGAGAGAGAGAGAAGAAGGCAGAGAGGGCCCGAACATTGCAGAGATGGCACACAAAAAAGAAGTGCAGAGGAAGAGGGAGAGAGAGAGAGAGAGAGAGAAGGAAACATAGGATCACAGAGGGGAGTCCATGGAGGACGCTGCACAAAAGGAAATCAAAGAGAGATGGAGCATCATCGACTGCCTGCGTGCACAGAGAGAGAGAGAGAGAGAGAGAGAGAGAGAGAGAGCCTATTGCGCATCTGATGACACAAGTCTAATAGATGCCATACATCAATGACTTGTTGTCTCACTACTCTTAAGATTGACCCTTAGAAATTAATTGTTGTCATTGCTTATATTTCTAATGCCTATGAATACTTAGTAATCTTCACTAATTGTGTCCATTCATTTTGATAACAATGTTGCTAAAATTATTGTTGAGTGACATTAGTTGGAAAGTGTATTGCAATGCAATAGAGATCATTTAATTGGAGGCAGATTTGTTAAGAGATGTCATTGGTAGATTGCTTTTGATTGGATCTTCATGGAAAGAGAATCCTTCTCACTGCCATCTCTCTCAACTTCAAAAGTTTCATCACTTATAATCAATGCCTTTTTGTGTGGATAAAGCACTATGTTCGAAAGAGTTTTTTAGCCGATGCTACGATGGAGAGTGTTTTGTTTCCTGATTAATCAAACTATCTTGATCCATGAAGTTTATGAGGTGGTCTGGTGGGGATGTGGCCATACCCAATATTGTTGGGGTAGTGTTGATTGTGTGAACGAGGGGGGGTTTATGAGGATATTGCTTTTTCCATACCTTCCAAATATTGAAGCCAACTAATGCACACCACTACCGAGCTTGCATGAATGTGTGATAGAGTTTTCATATGCATGAATGCATGTGTATCTAAGCATGAGCTTACATGTACATAAATGCATGAAAGTGGAAAAGATAATATGCATAAGTAAGCATAAATACATGGATATACATGAATGCATGTGTATGCATATTAGATGCATGTATACATGCATATGAGAATGCATGATGAAGAAGCATGTATCCATAATGATGTGTGCATGTACATGAAAGTATGAGAGTACATATGCATAAGTAAGTTAGTATTTGCATGAATGACGTGAGAATGCATATGCATATTAGATGCATGTATACATGAATATGCATGATATTAGCAAGCATATGTGTGAATGTTTGTTAGCATGCATGTAAGTGCATGTGCATGAGTGCATGTGTAAGAGTGTTGTGCATGTATGTGTATGTATGAAGTGCATATGTAAAAGTGATGACCATGTAAGTGCATGTGTATGTGAAATGAATGCATGTGTTTAAAGTATGCATGAGCATATGCATGAGTATCAAGAGTATAAATGCATGTGTTAATGTATATGCATATAGGAAGCTATGAGTATGTACATGAGTAATGTTGTGAATGCCTGTCCATGAATGCATCTAAGTATCAGTGTGCATGAGCATATGTGTTTGCATGTACATTTGCATACTAATGAATGACATATGAGAGTATGTGTATGTTAGCATAAGTAAGAATGAGAGTATAAAGAGTATGAGAATAATGAGATATACATGATAAAATGATGCATGAGATAGAATGATTATGTTAGGGTGCATGAGCATGCAAGAGGATGTATGAGCATGATTGTATGTAATTACATATGTACATGAATGCGTGTTTATGATGTGTATGCATGTACATAAATGTAAGTGGAAAAGTACATAATTAAGACATGCATATGTAGTTGCATTTGTACTTAAATGATGAGTTAGTATGGATATATATCTCTATGTGCTTAAGTATAAGTATGCATGTATGCATATATGTGCTTAAGTATAAGTATGCATGTATGCATATATGTGTTTTTGCATATAAGAAAAGTGTAAGTTAACCTATATGCATATGAATGTAGAATGTTAGATGCATTTGCATTTAGGAAAAGATGAATGTATATGTGAATGTATGTGAGAGTGTATTAACTTATACATAAGAAAGAATTAGCACGTGTTAGCATATGTAGATATGAGTTAGCAAACATGAACATACATGTTAGCATGTATATATACAATCATGTTTGCATACATCTCTGAATATAAAAAAACATTTGAATAAATGAGTATAATATATATAAGTGTGTTTTATGACTAATGAGACATACTTATGTGTTTTTTTTTCTAATGATTTCTTATGCAGATCAATTGAAGAAGGAGTTGACGAACAAGAGGACTTGACGAGATCTTACGAGATAGGAGCTTCTTTTATGCCGTTCATCCTGGTTTCATTATATGATCTTTGAAATATAAAATCATGTATTAGGTTTTTATATAAAGATTTGTATAGGAATATCTTCTAAAATCTGTATTAGGAATTTTTACAAACACTTGCATAGGACTAATTTTGATTATAAAGTTTTAGCATTTCCATTATACAGTTCAACTATCAGTCAATTTGCACTTTATTTTTCATGTCTGTTGATAAAGCATCTTCAAGTAAAACTTCTAGTGAGCACAATATACATTCTACTTTTATTTTAGAAACTCTTTTACCTGCACCTATTAAGAATATCTCTATTCAAATTAGTGAGAAGGAAACTTCTAGTAATGAATTAGAAGTAATATAAATAGTTAAAGATTGTGTTGTAGATGAAACTTTGCACTCTCTAGAATATGATCGTAACTTATCTAGAGTTTTATCTTTACTCTCAATCATCTTACCTGAACCAGCAAATAGCGAAGATTTATTTCCTACAAACCTTAAAAAGAAATACGCATCCTCAACAAACAAAAAATGCCATAGTTGAACTCATTAAAGATAGAATAACTAACGAAGAATTAATTTTACCATCATGTCTACAAAGATAGAGACTTTACTTTTCATGTCTACAAAGATTGCATCTTCAAGTAAATCTTCTATTGAAAACAATGATATTCATATTTTAGGGACTCTTTTACCTGCTTCGTTAGAGAATATTACTATTCAAATTAGTGAGAACAAGGATAGTGTAGAGTTAGAAGTAAAAGAAGTAGTTAAAGACAATATTGTAGCTGAATCCTTAAACTCTTCATCATATGATTACAGATGATCTAGATTTGTAACCTTCTATTGAGTTGCTTTCCTAGATCCTAAGGAAAGAGAAATTATGTTTCCAACTTCTCCTAAAAGAAATACTCAATCTATTCAATTTAAAAACGACAAGGTTGACATTATTAACAATCGTATTACTAAGGAAGTTTTTAATCGTATTACTGAGGAAGAACTAATCTTGAAAGCATATCAAGATGCTAGTTCTAGGTATAGTGCTGCACTTCCATACGGAGCATCGACTCATAGGCTAACCTTCAATAGAGCTCTAAAATTTAGATAATACTTCCCCACACTTTGAAAACACAACCTAGATCCTGAAGCACACAAAGAAACACCCAATGTGTAGTCATGTAGAGAGGCTAGCGTGAGTCGGTTCTGATTAGCGACTGCCTCCTTTCACACCCCTTGACATATTTGATGAACCTGATGTGAAATAAATGACCTAAATAATGAAAGAATCAATTTCAAACCTCCATTAAAACAAATACACACCTTGTTGCATAAATACACCATTTATGTGCTCCCCCACCAATTAAAAAAGCTTCAAAGAATGATAATGCTTTTTTCCTATATCTCATACCAAGTGGAGTCTGTTTTAGCTACTCGAGATTGGAATTTAACTTTGCAATTATGCTTTGCTTTGCTTAATATACTATTCAAACTATGTAAGTTGTTTTATTAAAGATATGATTGTGATTTCTAAAGTTCCCACCCTCATATGATGGATTTGATATTGCTCGAACCAATACTTAGTAGTTAAAAGAAGTTGGAGAACTTGGAGAGACTTTGAAAGTTGAGTTTCCAAGTAGTGAAGTTGGTCTAGCAAACAAGCATAGGACTAACCCTAGCTCTCTTGGTATGTAAATTATACCATTTAGGCTTATGGATAGTGAAATAAAACCCAATAGGTACTTTGGAACATCAACAAGAACAAGTTGATGCAAAATAGATAAGTTGCACCTTAAGTAGCTCACAAATGCCTTCTAAACATGGATGGAAGTTGTGACTTCAAACACTGGGAGCAGCCAACATAGTAACATCTGGAAACATTCCTCTTAAGGGAGTGTCATACATAGGGTTGTATTCCTATAATGCATAAAATCCCTAATGTATACCAACTATAGAACGCGAAATCACCTTAGTACTAAATTGGTGTCATCCGAATTTTTCACAAAGTTGCAGAGAATGATCCCGAGACTCACAAACTTAAATGCCTTTGCAATTAATGAGCCAAATGATCTAAAAGTTTGTACACATAAACAAGACAATTATAAATTTCCAATGAGTGCTTAAACACTGGATTTGAAGCTGTATAGAGAGAGCAAGAATCTATACAAGTTGACTAAATTTTAGGGAAAAAGAGCAAAGAATAGAAGTGGCACCAAGCAATGATCAAAGAGTATATGTATTGCTTCAAATAATCAATATCATTTTTGTAAAAATGTTTTAGAGTCTTTATATAGACTCTTGAGGATATGGGCACACCTTTTCTCAATGAATTTGAATTCAAAATTAGGCAAGTTTGTTAGTTTAGATTGATTGGCATCTTTTTCAACAATCTAGCAAAAGATAAAGTTGAAATCACATCTACTTTTTGATTGATTGATTGAGAATCAATCCCAACCACTTCTAACTCATGGCTTTTATGCCTTTTACTCTTTTCGTTTACAAAGTTAAATACCTTGAACCTTACAAAAAGTTGTCATAAGTGATCAACCAATTAATACAAAGAAAAATATGTGCACATAAGTGCTATTCTTCAACGCATCTCTGTAGAATCCAAATAATGGATTTTATTTTTGGAACATCAAGCTTACACTATGCTTGAGGTGGATTTGGTCTACATCAAAGGCTATTGTATCGAAAGAATATCCGTTGGAGAGTTCTTTTTCTTATGCTCACTTATTGTATTAAAAAAAAAGATTTTTCATGGATCTTTTACCATTGTAAAAGCTTTGAGCTTTACACATGTAAACGTAGAAAGATAGAGCCCAAATCCCATGAATTTTTGGTGGTTGACTTGCATTTAATCAAGCAATCAATAACCTTAAAGTAGATCAAACTATATCTTCACGTTTCCTAGATTGTAAGAAAGTGAACTGATTCCCTCCAACAACCATTCCCACCTTCATTTGAATTCAAAATCCACTTGTAGAAGTCGTGGATCATTTTTAGATTCTATATAAGGACTTGAAATCACTTGTACAATACATGGAAGCAATATACATACACTAGTGATGATCATTGTCTTGCTCATTCATTTCTCTCCATCATCTTCTTCGCCAACAGTAATCTTGCAAAGGCTGCTGCTCTCTCTCTAGAGCTCCATATTTTATGACTGATGGCTCATTTGAAAGATGTTAGTGTCTAGTTTATGCATATATATTTTCATAGCATTCATTTTATTAGATTGTGAGAAATCCGAGTTTTTCTGTCTTGGGGCCAATCTCTACTTATTCCTAAAAAATTGGAGGTACCACACTTGAGTGTCTGATTCATTCCTATAGCATATTTTGCTTATTCCTTATACTTTTGTGCATTATATACACTCAACCCTATGTGTATCACTCCCATAAAAGGATTTTTTCTAAATGTAATCACACTAGTCACTATGGGCATTTGAAGTTCATTGTCTCTTCCATAGATAGTAACTTTTATGAGCTAGTCGATGTGCAAACCTATCTGTTTTGTATTTACTCATTTTCCTTGATGCTCCGAAGTACATAGTGCATTTCTTTGCAATTATCGCAGGTCTATAAGGTCTATTTGAGTCTCCATAAGCTGAAGGGTTGGTCTTGTGCCGGTTGGGTGGACCAAATTTCGTTGCTTCGAAACGTACTTTTCTGCCTTGTACAAGCTTCTCCAAGTTCTTTCAGTGGTATCAAAGCTGGATCAAGATGGGTGATGGATTTCCCTCAATGATCGAGAAGCTTGATCGATAGAGCTACATGGCTTGGCAAATCAGAGTGGAGGCCTATTTGCAACATAGAAATCTTTATAAAATTTTAGCAAGTGATGAAGGTATGCCTATTCCAAGTTTCAAAGGAGGACCTACATAAGAGGAGACAGATAAGCTCACACTTTGGTGTGCACAGGATGCTCAAGCAAGATCATACATACTAAACTCTATCTCTAACTTTCTATTACCACATATTAGAGCATGCAAGACATCTCAAGAGACTTGGGATGCCCTCGAGACTTTCTTTTCTGCTAGTATCAAAGCAAGAAAGAATCATCTTTGGAATGAGTTCAACCAAATGAAGAAGACACCTAAACAAACCATCACAAAGTTTGTTACCAAGGTCAAGGAGGTTGTGGATCAGTTAGCATCCATTGGAGAGCTGATTGAAGAGGAGGATATCATGAGGAAAATTCTCAACGGCATTTGAAGTGATAAGCAATGGCAATCCTTCACGAAGGCTTATGATCTCATCATGGATGTGCAGACTCCAAACTTCAAGATCTTTCTTGGACAACTCTTCAATCAAGAGGCCAACAATAGCATAAAGGAAGGTAACTCCTATCATGGTAATTCAACTAGTGTTCTATATGCAGATAAGAAGGATAAGAAGCTGAAAAGCAAGAAGAAGGAAGAAGATGAAGAAGAGACTTCCCAAGCCAACTTTGCAACCAAAAGCAAGTGGAAAGGGAAGATGAAAGGACAAAAGCAAGACAAAGCCAAAGGTAAAAATGTTCAACCTTGTGCCATCTACGATAAGACCAACTAGACCACTCAAAATTGTTGGTTCAATAGGAAGACCCAGAACGGAAGTGGAAGAGGTGGATATGGCAGCAATAGAGGCAGAGGTGGACACAACTTCAACAATAATAATAGAGGCTATAATAGAAGGGACTACAACAATTATTCAAAAAATCAACCACATGAAGACGCATTGCTTCTCATGAATCTAAGCCACAAAGAAGGTAAAGAAGATGATCATTTGTTCTACATAGATTCAGGATGTTCGAATCATGTTGCAGGCAAAATTTCTCTTCTATCTGATTTGGAAAGTCCAACGCATAGACATGAAGTGCAACAGCGGATGACACAAAGCACAATGTGGAGAAGATTGGTAATGTCAAAGCTTCCAATGGAAAGACAAACATTCTGAGTAAGGTTCTCTATGTAGCCACTATCACTAAAAACCTAATAAGTGTAGGCCAAATAGTTGAAAAAGGCTTGCAAGTTAGCTTCACCCAACATGGAGTCTTTGTGGAAGATTCATGTCAAGGCTTCAAGAAGATAGCCAGAAGTGAGAAGCATGGTAGGGTCTTTACTTTTGAAGTAGGAGAAACCAGGAACATAGCTCTATTCAACTTTGGGTCACAAACCCTAAGTGAGCTTGAAGTGTGGCATAAGAGACTTGCTCATGTGAATGAAAGAACCTTGAAGGATATATGCAGGGATCAAAGTGTTCTAGGACTGCCGAACATATCAAAGCAACACATCATCAACGGGTGTGATGCATGTCAGATTAGAAAGGCACAAAGACAACCATTCAACCACAAAGGCTACATCCACAATAACTTATTGGACTTAGTACATACAGATGTATGGGGACTAAGTCAAGAACCTTCATTGGCAGGATCAAGGTATTATGTCTCATTTATTGACGACCATAGTAGATGGACTATTCTATACTTTATCAAGAGTAAGAATGAAGTGTTTGATTGCTTCAAAATGTATCTCGCACATGTGGAGAATCATACAGGTAGATCACTCAAGAAGTTCATATCTAATGGAGGGGGAGAATACTTCTCCAAAGAGTTTGATGAGTTCTTGCAGGAAAAAGGTATCAAAAGGGAAGTGACTACCATGTACTCTCCTCAATTAAATGGAATTGCAGAGAGAAGAAACCAGACATTGGTTAGACCAGCCCGAATAATGCTTGAAGAGAAGAAGTTGCCACATTATCTATGAGCCGAAGCTATTTCAACTATTGTGTATCTTGTCAATATAATACCATCCAAATCTCTTCAAGATATGACTCCTTATGAAGCATGGCATGGAAGAAAACCTAGTCTTGGACATTGCAAGGTGTTTGGTTGTTTAGCTTATGTTCATATACCATCACAAATAAGAGGTAAGCTAGATGAAAGGACAACAAAGGTAGTGTTTAATGGATATGATTCAACTTAGATGGGTTACAAATTCTATAAACCTTCAACCAAGCAATTCACTACAAGTAGAGATGTTGTGTTTGAAGAACATAGGTCTTGGTATGATGAAGACAAACAAAAGATAACTCTACTATATGATCTTGATTTTGATTCTCATCAATTAGGAAGCAAGCATGATACACAGGTCCAGGATCCAAGAAGTGATACAGATGATGAACAAGATGAAAGAGGAAAGGATTACAAGCTATGGAATTCTAGAGGCAAAGCAAGATGCAAGAGGTTGGAGAATGCTCCAAACAAGCACCTAGAAGATCAGCAAGAGAGAAAAAATAGCGAGAAAGGTATGGATATGATTCCACATTTGTTATGAAGCATTCAATCTACTTGGCAAAAGATTCAATTTTAGAGGAACTCTAAACCTATGAAGAGGCAAAAGGAAACCCTAATTGGGAAAAGGCCATGAAAGAAAAATAGATGCATTGAAGGAGATGGACACTTGGGATTTGGGCTCCAAGGAATTGGAAACTCCTCCAACTTGATGTAAAAAATGCATTCTTAAATGGTTGGATAAGTGAAGAGGTATACACGTCACAACCACCAAGTTTTGAAAACCCTAATCATGCATCTTATGTTTGGAGACTCAAGAAAGCATTATATTGATTGAAACAAGCTCCTAGAGCTTGGAATTATACGTTGGTTACATATCTTCAAGATCAAGGGTTCAAAGCAAGTAACCCTAATGCTTCTCTATTCATTAAAAGGTATCACAATGAGGTTATCTATCTATGTGTATATGTAGATGATATTATTGTGAGAGGTCATGATCTGAATGGCATTTAGAGTATCAAGAGACACATGCAAGGGGAGTTCAAAATCAATGACTTAGGTGAGGTCACATATTTCCTAGGTATGTAGGTGATATACACAGATGAAGGAATGTATTTGACTCAGGGAAGATCCATTTAGGATCTACTTGTTAAGTTCAAAATAGAGAACACTAAACCTACATGTACACCTTTGGAGATGAATCATAAACTAAGTGTTTATGAAGGTGAGAAAATTCAAGACATAAAAGAATATCAAAGCTTGGTAGGTAGCTTGATATATGCTACTCATACAAGGCTAGACATCTCATATAGTGTGGGAGTGCTTAGTAAGTTCATGCACTCACCAAGAAGACCACACATGGATGCAGCTTAGAGAGTACTTAAGTATCTCAAAGGTACAATCAATGAAGGTATATTCTATCCTTACTCTTCAGATTTGGATACCAAAATCTATTCAGATGCAGATTGGGCAAGTGCTAAGGATGATAGAAAAAGTACTTCTGGTTACTTGGCATTTGTAGGTTCAAAGCTAGTGTCATGGAGTTCCAAGATGCAACCAACAGTTGCTTTATCCTCGACTAAAGCAGAGTACAGAGGCTTGACCATAGCAACTTAAGAGGCAATATGGTTAAAAGCATTGTATACAGATTTGGGAGTTGTGAGTTCCAAACCTCATATATTTGGAGATGAAGCTCATGGAAAAGGAGATTGACATTTCTTTTGTTCCAACTGAAAAGCAAGTAGCAAATATGATGACGAAGGCACTTGATGGAATAAAGCTTTGTAGATTCAAAGCTATGGCAGGTATTCAACCTATGACAGAATGAAGACTCAAGCATACTTTACCTTGAGGGGGAGTTGTTAGAACATCAAGCTTACACTGTGCTTGAGGTGGATTTGATCTACATCAAAGGCTATCGCGTCGAAAGAATATCCGTTGTAGAGTTCTTTTTCTTATGCTCACTTATTGTATTAAAAAAAAAGATTTTTTCCTCGATCTTTTACCATTGTGAAATCCTTGAGCTTTACACATGTAAACGTAGAAAGATAGAGCCCAAATCCCACGAATTTGTGGTGGTTGAAACAATCAAACAATCAAACAATCAATCACCTAAAAGTAGATCAAACTACATCTTCACTTTTCCTAGATTGTAGGAAAGTGAATTGATTCCCTCCAACAACCATTCCCACCTTCATTTGAATTCAAAATCCACTTGTAGAAGTCTTGGATCACTTCTAGAGTCTATGTAAAGACTTGAAATCACTTGTACAATACATGGAAGCAATATACATACACTTGTGGCCATCATTGTCTTGCTCCATCATTTCTCTACATCATCTTCTTCGCGCACACCACCATAGATAAGAATGGTCTAATCCAAAACACCATGCAACCATACATGGGCTTCTAAAATCATTTCATGACACATTTCAATGATTGTTTGTGTAGGAAATATGCCTTTTGTTGAGATATGAAGCTCAACATGTGATGATCCAAGATGACACGTATCACTTTTTCATTTCTCTGACATGTATAATTGTCATTCTCATATATGTCAAGGATACGTCATTGAGATTTACTAGATTTATTTACCGAGAGTGATGGCACATTTGTCTCTTGCCAGCTCACTCATTTGCGGACATTAAGACTTTTCTTTTGTATTGTTCTTTATATATTGCACTCGTTGTATTGTTGTTTTTAGGTCATTCTTGTACATTCTTTTTATGTAATAGAAGAAGAAGAAGAAGAAGATCATTCTTCCTTGCATCAATCTATGTGTGTGCTCCTCTTTGATTGTAAGAGTGTGTATGTAAGCTCTCTTCCTTATCTCCTTTCTCGTGACACCTTGCACATAAGATACCTCGATGTGCATGAAAACAAAAACGCTATTCAGGTTGGCTATCAAATAATCACTTGAGGATATAGGACCCTATGTTTTCACGGAGGGCAACATACATACTAAACATACGTGCTACACAACAACCATAGAGAAAATTCTCTTTTTCCGCCCTCGCGTCCATAGTAGTACAAAGTCACGTCGAGACCTTCTGCAAAATACTATTACAGGCTCACGGTAAATGAAAATTTTGTTCTACGGAAATCAGACTTTCATTTGTATGTATATGGCGTACTATGAAAACGTAATTTTGATATTCGCATAAGCGGTAGGAATTCAACGTCTTTCTTCAATCTTGACAAATCAATTGCAAGTAAATGTTATTTGAGGAATGTTATTGGGGGAGGCGATTGGTTGCTCCTCACCACTGTGAAATGTTATAGGAGGTGAGAGCCTTTGGAAGATTTGGAGAGAGAGAGGTGTGCTTTCAATTTCGGAAACCTTCTTTAAAAATGGTCTATTGTGAAATCTCTTTTCCTCCTTGGCAAAAGAATTTCCAATTCTAAGAAATCCCCACCTTTTAGACATCATAGAGTGTTTTTCTTCGAGAACAACAAGATTCACTACAAGGAATACGGGCGTGTAGCGACGGTTAACGCGACAGAATTTCGTCGCTGTAAAATTGCAACTTGCGTCGGAAATACCGTCGAGCGCGGACCATCGATTATACGACGCAAAAAACGACGGTATTTGCGACGGTATATGCCTAACGTCGCATAAACGACGATTGTTAATGGCGTCGCTTAAGCGACGCTTTTTAGCGTCGCATAAGCGACGCTTTTTAGCGTCGCATAAGCGACGGTTTATAAGCGACGGTCTATTGCATCGCTTAGACGACGACGCGTTGCATCGCTTATGCGACGATCTGTTGACGGACAAAAATTAAAACGTTGGAGGCTCTGCAATCGGCATTTTCACGCATCCGATCGAAGAGCTCTCCAACGTTCGCAATTGCGCTGCGCTTACGAACTGAAGCAAGTATATGCAGAATTGTTGTTTTGCTTCAGCTCTCTGTTATTGTCTCCCTCTGTCTTTGTTTCTCTCTTTCTACATCTTTGTCTCTTTGAATTTTCTCTATCTCTCTCTAGATCTCTCTCTAGATCTCACTCTCTCTCTAGATATCTCTCTCTCTCTAGATCTCTCTCTCTCTCTCTAGATCTCTCTCTCTCTCTCTCTCTCTCTCTCTCTCTCTCTCTCTCTCTCTCCTCTCTTTCTCTTCTCTCTTTTTATTGCAGGTTATTCAAGAAGCTAACCAAGCAAAAACTATGGATCACAATTGTAAGTACAATTTCTATTATTTGTAGATCATTTGAATTGTGTTATTTTCATTACATACCATACTCACACTTATTAATATGCACTCATACACTTATACATGACGAAGAAGCGCACACACATGCATATACCTACATATACACATGTACATGCACATACACACACATACACATAGAGTTATACATATACACACACATACACAAGAACATGCACATATTGATACATACATATACACTTATACATGCACATGCATATACATACATATACGCACACATACACATGCACATATACACATATACATGCACATACACACACATACACATAGAGTTATACATATACATGCATATACATATACACACATACACATGCACATGCACATACTCATACACACATATGCACTTATACATGCACATGCACATACATACATATACACACACATACACATGCACATACATACATATACACACACATACACATGCACATACATACATATACACACACATATATACACTTAGGTACACACATATGAATGAATTATATAATTAAAGTATTAAAACACATGCTTAATATAAACAATAATAAAAATCAATAGAACAAAACTCTTCATTACTTAATACCATACACACAATTCAAAACATGACTGAAATGAAAAATATATAGATAAATATATGTATATATCAATGTAAATACATAATCCAATGTCATAATCAACGTCTAAAATCCTAATCATCGTCATCATGATCATCATCATCATCAGCAATATCATGATCAGATGGATCTTCCTCATCCTCATCCTCATGATCACCCTGTGACGATCGAGATCGTCCCTCCTGTGTCTGTCTCTCCACCTCATCCATATTTGTCTCCCCATAATACTCCTGTATTACATATAACAAACATAAATCAATAAAATAATTAAAACATTCATAACAACAAAATAATTATATAAAATTTAAAAATACTCACAAAGGCATCAGGATGATCTTGTATATACTCGCTCAAACGCCGATATCCAAAATGTGTAGCATACTCGATCTCGTGTTTCGTAGGATATCGGCCATAATCCTTTCGCTGCAATGAAACAAATAAAAAACATTAGTTGCTTGCATTTTAACTAAAATAAAAAATATACTCACAATAACACATATACTTACAAATGTAGCTACAAAACCATTATGGCCCATTTGGCCTAAGTGCAAAGTGTGGCCCGACTCCACTCTCTTCCTTGCAGCAGCCTGTTTATTCAAGGAAAAAAATACATAAATTAAATTAAAAAATTACTAAAATATCTAAAAATTATAAATATAAACTAATAATTTGTGTACCTTCTGCTGAGGAAATGACTCCTGAAGACGTAGCTGTCTACGAAAAAACTGCCACGACTCAGGTGGTATGTTAGCTCGCCTCTTATTTTTTTCGACCATACAATATCTCCTGTTAATTTAATCTCTAAAAAAAGTCAGAATACATACACATTTATACACACATATACACATACACATACACATACACATACCCACATACACATATACATGCAAACATATACGCATGCATATATGTATATATATACACATATACATACATATAACATAAACACACATATACATATCCACATATATACGTACACACACATGCATGCATATACACATTCATACAAAATACATGCATTTATCCCACAATAATATGTGTTGTGTATATGTGAATATGTGTGTATGTATAAATGTGTATATGTGAATATGTGTGTATGTGTAAATATGTATATGTGAATTTTTTATTTATGTAGATAATCAAATTATTAATATCAAATACCATTATTTGTAGATTCTGATCAATCAGATGGAACTCCACCACCGTCTCCTCATCGTGCAACGACTTTATACTGTAAGTATATGAAATATTTAATTTTAACTATATTTGATGGATACATAACTTATATATTTTTTTTATGTTTCTTATGATGTGCAGATTCTGATCAATCAGAGGGTACTCCACCACCTCCTACCCATGCAACGACTTCACATGTGTCCTCCGATAGGAATTATGATGAATTTTACTATCAAGAGCATATTATATGTTGGTGTAACTCTTGTTATGGCACGTATCGAAGACCACGATTGGAATGTATTGAACATGAGGCAGAGTATGGTACTTTTGAGCATGCACCATCACCTAGTCAACGTGATAATGCTTGGGTATGTATTTTCTATATATATTAATGTCATTTTTTTATTTAAAAACCATGTATAAAATCAAATTATTATTGATATACAGGAATACTTGCTCGATGATGATGATGATAATGATTTTTCTCATAATGTTAATATACCTCGTACACGTCATGGACTTGCTGTTCATCAATTACAAGCAGAGGTTTCTAGAAATCCTCTACCTCCTGGTTTAGAGGATGAAACGGCTGGAGATTATCCATTGCCAGCTCGTGATCGTTCTTTAGTACAAACATATGATAGAAGAAGATATGGAGGATGGAATAGAGGACCACTTCCTTTAGATGGAGAGGTTTTCAACTTTTGGGGTAATCGCTATATGATTGCTCCATCCACTATTACAAATGCTGGTCGTGGTCTCTTTATTGTAGAGGATTTGTATGTGCCTCCGAACTCTGAAGTCACTCTTATGTCATTTTGTGGTCCTATATATGGATGGGGAGATTGGCATCGACTTTCACGTTATGTTCAAAGCATGAGTACTTATGGAATATGCTTGAACGCAGCATCTCTTACTAGTAGAAGGATTTTACATGCAGAAAATGAAAGATTATATATTGATGGAAGACCTTACACACATGGAAATATAGCAGGTTTAATAAATAGTAGTCGAGGGTTACATAATAGTTCAAGGACTAATTGCACATTTGAGGAGCGTGAAAATAGTCATGAATCACCATACATGAGTAGAGATGTATCAAGATACATAGTTGTCAATGCTATTACTACATTACATGCTGGTGATGAACTATTAGTGAATTATGGATGGCGTAGACCTCCAAGAGCACCTTTTAGCTAGAGAGAATAAAAATTTTCTATCCATATTTAATAAGTTATATACTTAATTTTATATTTGAAGTTTAATTTTTATTCATTTATGGAATACTAATGAGTTTTGTTTATATGTGTAGATTCCAACGTATGATGTTGATGATATTCGTCCACAACATTCACAATTACCAATAAGACCTCATTTATCAGAAGCTTCCATGAGGAGGCTACGCAAAACTAATCCTGTGCAATATGCAAAGTTGAAAGATCTATATTCAAAAGATGACAAAGTACAAGATTTGTGTGACAATGATGAAGATGATGGCATGGCAGATTTTATTGAGGATTGGTATCAAAATGACAGTGAGAGCATGGATATTTCTAAAAATGAGAAATATCTTCGAGAGGAATGTCTAAAGCATGTATATGAAGGAAGTCGTTTGACACGACTAAGTGCAAGCTTACTTATTCTCAACCTTCAAAATCGTTTTGGATGGAGTAATGTATCTGTTTCGACACTATTAAGGTATAATTTTCAATTTTCTATCTACTTATATATATGCGCATCTTTTAAAACTATTAATGCATCTTTCAAAATATTCGTAAAAAATTTGATTGTTTGGATGGCAGGATACGATTGTTTGTTTTGGAGGATATGACATATGTATCTTCATTGAATGATTTGTCGATTCACGCATATGTTCAGTTTGAAAGTGTGAGAAGCGGATTTATAATTTGTATTCAAAGAATTTGGCACTGTTTATAGGCCATACAATGGTGACCTGGATGCATCGCATGCACAGAGGTTACTCAAGATAGACCAATCTGATTATAATGGACTAGTGCCAGCAAGATTCCTAGGGTATGCAGTAAACCTCTTGCATGTCAATGATGAGGCGCATTTGAAGTTTAGGATACAAAGTGGAAATCATGGTGGCTTGAGAGGATCACACATATACATGCAAGAGGTTTACTGCATACCCCAGGAATCCTGCTAGTACTAGTCCCTTATAATCAGGTTGCTCTATCTTGAGTAACCTCTGTGCATGCGATTCATCCAGGTCACCATCGTATGGCCTATAAACAGTGCCAAATTCTTTGAATACAAATTATAAATCCGCTTCTCAGTACACTTTCAAACTGAACATATGCGTGAATCGACAAATCATTCAATGAAGATACATACTTCATATCCTCCAAAACAAACAATCGTATCCTGTCATCCAAACAATCAAATTTTTTACGAATATTTTGAAAGATGCACATAAGCATACACATATATAAAATTATATGCATATATATATGTATATTTATTTATTTACTTTCTTTAATATATCATTTTTTTGATAAACTTACAGGTTATTATCTGAAAAGTTTTTACCAAGTCAAAATATTCTTCCTACCTCACATGATGAAATGAAGAAGATAATCAACAATCTTGGTATGGATTATCAATGTATACATGCATGTCCTAACGATTGTATTTTATATAGAGGTGAATATGCAGACTCTTTGACATGTCCCAAATGTCAATCTCCTCGATATAAGGGTGAAGAAGGTAAAATCCCGAATAAGGTATTGAGACATTTTCCATTGGCTCCACGGATTAGACATATGTTTCAAAGCCCCGAATTATCAAAGCTTTTGACTTGGGGACATGATCACAAAAGTACTGATGGAATAATCAGAATTCCTCATGATAGTGTTGCTTTTCAGCATATTGATTCTACATGGCCTGAATTTGCACAAAATCCACAGAATCTAAAGTTAGGAGTTGCATTAGATGGGGTTAATCCATTCTCCATGAAATCCAGTAAATGGTCAACATGGCCAGTGGTAGTCATAAACTATAATCTTCCGCCATATCTTAGCATTAAAAAGGAACATTTAATGCTTTCACTTTTAATCCCAGGCAAAAGACAAGTTAAAGATATGAATGTATATCTTGCTCCTCTCATTGACGATCTTCAAGAGTTATGGAGAGGTATTAATGTCATTGATATATCAAAAAGCATCAATGAAAGACATATTACGATTCGTGGTATTGTGGCTTGGACTATTCACGATTTTCCTGGATATGGCGTTTGTTCAGGTATTGATGTAATTTTTTTATTCAATATGCATGTAAATAAATATGATTTAATCTAATTATATTTTTATCATTTTCCATGATGCAGGAATATCTACTAAGGGTTATAAAGCTTGTCCATATTGTGGTGATTGGTTGAGATCAATCTATAGTAAGAATCTCAACAAAAATATTTATCTTCGACATCGACGATTCTTGCCTGATGACCATCCATTAAGATCTAAAAGAGAAGCGATACATTTTAATGGAAAGCTTGAAACAGGTCAGTGTCCAAAACCTATGACGCCTATGGATTGGTATAAAAAATGGACAGATGGACCTCTGATAGATCCAGAAGCAGAAATCTTCAGTGATGATTCAGATAATGAGTATGTGAACAAAGGTAAAGGGAAATTGGCACTCGCAGAGAACATATCAATATGGTATTCTTTGGAGTATTGGAAAGAGTTAAAAGTATGTCATCTTCTTGATCCTATGCATATATTCAAAAATATTGGTTATTCACTATGGCAGCATCTTCTTGGACTAAAAGATACCACAACATCAAGAAATGATTTGAAAGATCAAAAATCCAAACCAAAGTTATGGCCAGTTTTTGATAGACATCGACAAGAAACGACTTATGCATCTGCTCCTTGGGTACTTACGACAAAAGAGATACAAACTATCAACAATAGAATTCAATTGATCAAGACTCCTACAGGATATGGAGCATCGTTTCAAAACATGTTTACTATGGATGATAAGAGCTTATCTAGATTAAAGACCCATGACTGGCATAACTTTTTGAAACATATTTTACCTTTGGTTATCGATGGATGTACAACGAAAGGAGTACGAGATGTCATCTATCGTCTTGGATCACTTATAAGGTAATTATGATACTTTTATATTTAATATGTTTGAATATTGGATATCTTTTATTTTTTAATTAACTTCTTTACAATTGTTTTTATGATTTGTATAGGTGGATTACATCCAAAGAGATCGATAAAAATTCGATCCCACAAAAAAAACGTGAATGCAAAGAGCTACTATGTTTGATGGAAAAAGAACTTCCTACTTCATTTTTTGATATTCAAGTTCATTTACTAGTCCATCTTGTAGATGAGATAGAGATTGCCGGTGTTGTCAACACTCGATGGATGTTTTGGGTCGAGCGATTTATGGGAATACTAAAAGGTTATGTGCGACAAAGAGCAAAACCAGAAGGATCCATGGCAAAGGGTTGGATGCTTGAAGAGTGCATGTATTACGTTAGTGAGTACCTTGAAAGAGTTCATGAAGAAGCTCCACGTGCATGGACCAACGAGTCTTCTTCAAAAATAACCGATGAGGTATTATCAGGTAAGGGGGTTCCATTCTTATTTACATTTCAAGAAAAAAATGATGTTTCCACTTTTGTAGCATATAATAGCGAATGCATGCAAGCATTCGTTAGCGAGTACGAGGAACTTCAAAGTCTCCAAAGTAAAAGGCGAAAAAACAAAAGATCTAGACGTAATCTCGATAATAATGAGATTACAGATATACCTTCTTTCACGGATTGGCTATATAGTCGTTTGCAACGCGCCAACGCAAATAATGAAGAAATCTCAGATGAGCAAAGAGAGTTAATGATGGGTTGTGAACAAAAGGTAATTTTATTAAAATATATATTTTATTTTTTTCATATATGTATGTTAGTTTCTATTTACTAATTCAATTTATTTTGCAGGCTCGAATGTTCACTAATATGTGGGCTTTTGGACAGCATATTAGAATCAAATCCATTGATTCTTTACGTAAAACAGAGGATTCTAGTATTGTTGCTTGTTTCAAGCAACTATCACGTGCTAGCTCAAAAGACACGAACCTTATAGATGGCGAACTTGGTTACGTAGGAACTATTGTTGGTATCTACGAAATTTCATTTCGTACATTCAAACAGGTAGAAAAAAGTTTCTATATTTTTTTTAGAGTTAGTTTTTTTTTAAGCACCTAATAATGGGACGTTTTTGTTGTTATATATTGTGATAGGTCATTTTGAAGGTTGACTGGTATCGAGCGGAGTATAAAGGTAGTAATTCTACAATAAGAAAGGAATTATCTGGGTTTTGGGCAATTGATTCTTCCAAGGTAATGCGATCTACTAAAGAACCATATATTCTTCCTAGGCATATTGAACAAGCATTTTTTTATAAAAACCCAGATGCTCATCCTTGGTGGCAAGTCATTCATGTGCAACCTAGAGGTAGGTCATTGTTTGAACAGTTTATTGTTAGAGAGATTGAAGAAAGTCCTCTTGATGATTCAGCATCAGATACTTATACATCAACATCTGGAATAGAAATTAGACTCATTATACGTGATAATGATACTAATCTTTTTGATGAAGAGGATAATTCTCTACATGCTGATTCTACTGATGAGGAAGAGGAATTACCAGAAATAGATATTAATCCACCAATAGATGATGTGATTCATGAGAACATAGATTTAACAATAGAAGAAATAAATGAAATCAATAAGGATAATGAAGATGAGACTATATTGATGTCTTACCAAAATGATGGCAATAATGAAAACATATGAGCAGATTAGATAGTAACTTGAAGCTTCTGAATGGATATATATAATAGGTTTTTTTTATTAACTTGAATAACGATGAATCCTACTAGAGAGATGAAATCATGTTCTTCTAAGTTAGAACATGAAGCTCGGGGGTATGCCTAATTATTTTATATATAGCTTTATCTTCGAGGAGTAAATTTTTATCATGTATGTATGCATATGTGTGTGTATTCATGTGTATTATATGTATACATATATTAGTATGCATATATATGTATTTCATGTATATGTATGTGTTTGCATGTGTGTGATATATGTATACATGTATTCATGTACGTAATATATGCAAGTGTTTATAATTGTGTACATGTATATATGTATATGTGTCTATGTGTAAATATGTACATGTAAATATGTATGCATGTATATATATGTTTATGTGTGCATGTAGGCATGTACATGTATGTGTAAATATGTACATGTAAATATGTTAGTATGTATATATATATTTATGTGTGCATTTAGGCATGTATGTGTGAAGCATAATATATCTACTCCATTTTATATTTATGTATCCTATCTACATGATGTGTATATATCTTTACATATATTATGAATCATGATCCTCGTTGATTCGAGTAGCTATATATAGAGGCATAAGGTTGGGAGGAGAGACATCTCTCTAGTAGGACGTCGGAGGTGTATATATACTTCAAACATATGGCTAAAAGGTTTTATATGTATATGTATATACATTTTTATTTTAGATTTTTTTATATGTATATATATATATATATATATATATATATATATATATATATATATATATATATATATATATATATATATATATAGATACATACATACATACATAGTTTTTCCATACGTGAAACATACTTCCAACGCATACGGGTATGGAAGTATGAAAAAAGTATGGAATTTCAAAAAAAATACCATACGTGATATCATACGTGTGAGAAAAAAAGTATTAAAAAAATATGAAAATAATATATATATATATAATAATAATAATAAATAATATAATATAACAGAAAACAGCCATAAAATATATAAATATGCAGCTGAACATTCAGATTTCAGATTTCAGTTCACACACTTCAGAATTCAGATTCATAAAATATATAAATATGCAGCTGAACATTCAGATTTCAGATTTCAGTTCACACACTTCAAAATTCAGATTCATAAAATATATAAATATGCAGCTGAACATTCAGATTTCAGATTTCAGTTATCACACACTTCAGAATTCAGATTCTAATCTCTAGATAATCATGATTTGTAAATATGCAGCTTCAATTTTGTCGAGATACATAGATGTATACATACATGATACACATGCATACATACATACTACAAAAATAGAAACATGTATATTAGATACATATATAAGTTAATATACATGCCTTTCAGTAAACATAGAGTAATAGATTTTAGGAATGACATCATACATACATAGATGCATATATAGATACATACATACGTACATACATACATAGCTCTCTCTCTCTCTCTCTCTCATATACATACATACCGTGCATTGTCGCGACGATGAGCCATAAGTGTCCGCATCTCTTTTAAACACCACTTAAGGGACCATCCTGTCCCAAACTCTGTCTCAAGTGAACTAAGCACGTACTTTTTATCCCTCTCATCATGCTCACTACAAAAATAAAAAACATAATGTAAATAAAACATAAGATATACATTTCAATTTATATGTAAAACTTTTACTTACTTCCATGGTAAGTGGATAAAGCGCAGGTAAGAGTCGCATAGTGCCCGCATTCTTCTCTTGAACTCCAATCCATTCCCTATGTACACAATGTTCCCCTCCGGCTCTATGTCGCACTCTAGTCCTAAAGTGCCTATGCATGTCCTCATAGGCAACTCTGCTCTGCTATCACGTGCTGGAGGTGGTATAGGTGTCCTAAAAATAAATAGACAGAAATAAATAAAAATATGTGCTATAATATCATTAAAAAAAATTATGAAAAAAAACATACCTATGAGCAGATAGCTCTCTTCCTGCATGTGGATCCGCAGAAGAGCCCTCGTCTGATCGCGTAAGCATCTGGATCGTATAATCCAGCTCCTCATCGGACATGTCTGCGTAGTCCCGCATTATGGCCCCTAGAGTATCTGACGGAACTCTTGCTCTCATAAGACTTTTTATGAGAGTGAGTTTCGCCTTTCTCTCTTTACTAGGATCCATAATACCTAACATATAAAACAAAATGGTTAGAAATCAATATATATATACGTGTATGTGTGTGTATGCATGTGTATGTGTGTGCATGCATGTGTATGTGTGTGTATGCATCTGTGTGTATGTGTGTAGGTATATGTGTGTGTTGTCTATGTGTATGTGTGTGTGTCTATGAGTGTGTATGTGTTTATGTATATGTATGTATCTACGTGTGTGTATGTATCTATGTGTGTATGTGTATGCATGTATGTATGCATGTGTGTGTATGCATATGTATGTGTGTGTATGCATCATTATGTGTGTCTATGTATGCATTTGTACGTGTGTATGCATCATTGCATGTGCATGTGTCTATGTGTGTATGTGTGTGTATATGTGTGTGTGTCTATGTGTATGTGTGTGTGTTTATGAGTGTGTATGTGTTTATATGTATGTATGTATCTATGTGTGTCTATGTGTCTAAGTGTGTATGTGTATGCATGTATGTATGCATATGTATGTGTATGCATATGTATGTGTGTGTATGCATTATTATGTGTGTCTATGTATGCATGTGTATGTGTGTATGCATCATTACGTGTGTATGTATCTATGTGTGTATGTGTGTGTGTATATGTGTTTGTATGTGTGTATGCATGTGTGTGTGTATGCATGTGTATGTGTATATGTGTATATGTGTATATGTGTGTGTATATGTGTGTATGCATGTGTGTGTGTATATGTGTGTATATGTTTGTATGCATGTGTGTGTATGCATATGTATGTGTGTGTATGCATTATTATGTGTGTCTATGTATGCATGTGTATGTGTGTATGCATCATTACGTGTGCATGTGTCTATGTGTGTATGTGTGTGTATATGTGTGTGTGTCTATGTGTATGTGTGTGTGTCTATGAGTATGTATGTATGTATCTATGTGTGTGTATGTGTATGCATGTATGTATGCATATGTGTGTGTATGCATATGTATGTGTGTGTATGCATAATTATGTGTGTATGTGTCTATGTGTGTATGTGTGTGTGTATACATTATGACAGTGTATGTAAGCATGTGCATTATGTATGCATATAAGTATTTATGTATGCATATGCATATGCATTATGTATGCATATGCATATGTATGCATATGCATATGCATTATGTATGCATATGCATATGCATTATGTATGCATATGCATATGCATGTGTATGCATATGCATGTGTATGCATATGCATGTAAGTATGTATGTATGCATATGTGTGTGTATGCATATGCATGTAAGTATGTATGTATGCATATGCATATGCAATATGTATGCATGTATGTATATGTGTGTGAATGTGTGTGAATGTGTGTGTACATGTGTCTGTATGTGTGTATGCATGTGTATGTGTGTGTATGCATCATTATGTGTGTATGTGTGTGTACATGTCTGTATGTGTGTATGCATGTGTATGTGTTTGTATGCATCATTATGTGTGTATGTGTGTGTATGTGTGTGTGTCTATGTGTATGTGTGTATGTGTGTGTGTCTATGTGTATGTGTGTATGCATGTGTATGTGTGTATGTGTCTATGTGTGCATGTGTGTGTATATACTATATGTGTGTGTGTCTATGTGTATGTGTGTGTACCTATGAGTGTGTATGTGTTTATGTGTGTATGTGTCTATGTGTGTGTATGTGTTTATGTGTGTATGTGTATGCATGTATGTGTATGTGTGTGTATGTCTCTCTATGTGTGTGTGTATGCATATGTGTGTGTGTATATGTGTGTCTATGTGTGTATGCATGTGTATGTGTGTGGATGCATCATTATGTGTGTATGTGTCTGTGAGTGTATATGTGTGTGTATGTGTGTGAGCGTCTATGTGTGTGTATGTGTGTGCGCGTCTATGTGTATGTGTGTCTGTGTGTGTATGTGTGTGTATCTATGAGTATGTATGTGTTCATGTGTGTGTATGTGTCTATGTGTGTATGTATCTGTGTGTGTATGTATCTATGCATGTGCATTATGTATGCATGTAAGTATGTATGTATGTATGTAAGTATGTATGCATATGCATTATGTATGCATGTATGTGTTTATGTGTGTATGTCTCTCTATGTGTGTCACGTGTGTATGCATATATGTGTGTGTATATGTGTCTGTATGTGTGTATGCATGTGTATGTGTGTGTATGCATGTGTATGTGTGTATGTGTCTATGTGTGCATGTGTGTGTATATACTATATGTGTGTGTGTCTATGTGTATGTGTGTGTACCTATGAGTGTGTATGTGTTTATGTGTGTATGTGTCTATGTGTGTGTATGTGTTTATGTGTGTATGTGTATGCATGTATGTGTATGCATGTATGTGTATGTGTGTGTATGTCTCTCTATGTGTGTGTGTATGCATATGTGTGTGTGTGTATATGTGTGTCTATGTGTGTATGCATGTGTATGTGTGTGGATGCATCATTATGTGTGTATGTGTCTGTGAGTGTATATGTGTGTGTATGTGTGTGAGCGTCTATGTGTGTGTATGTGTGTGCGCGTCTTGTGTATGTGTGTCTATGTGTGTATTTGTGTGTATGTGTGTGTGTGTCTGCGTATGTGTGTGTGTGTCTATGCGTGTATATGTGTGTGTGTGAGTGTGTGTGTGCGCATACCTTGTGTATGTCTCGCTTCTCTCTCTCCCTCTCGCGCGCTGTATGTCTCTCTCTCTCTCTCGGTCTGTATTCTTCCTCGCGTTCAAGGCCCGGCACAAATGTGCCGGGAAAATTGAATTTTTTTTTTTACATTCCAGAGCGTCGCATATGCGACGCTCTGCAGTTTGCCATCGTCGTTAAGTGCGTCGCTAACCTGCGATGCTACTAGCGACGCTTCTGGTTTAGCGTCGCTTATGCGACGCTATCGTCGCTTATGCGACGATGCTCGGCCAAAAAAAAAAATCCGAAATTTTTACCGTCGCTTATGCGACGGTTTCGTCGCATAAGCGACGGTTTTCGTTTTTTTCCCGATTCGGGGGCGTCGCTACGCCCCCCTTTTTCTTGTAGTGATTTCAATCCAAATGGGTCCAACATGAAAGGATGCAAGAGACATCAACCTCCTTTGGCAAACCCTCTACCTTTGTATGTTTTGCCCCTGCTTTATAGAATTCGGGGGGTCCCATGGGTGCTAATCCCATTCATCTATACAACTGTTTCCTTTATTTTAATTAAAATTTGAGAGAGTAGGCCATTGACGAACTTCTTTTTAGAACGAAAATGATACAGACGTAGAGAAAAGTTTATACACTGCTTCCTCCCCACTTGTTCCGAATAAGAAGATGAGTACGGTGAAAGTTTGATTTTCATCACGCTTTTGCCTCCGCTGTAGTTCCAGCGCACCTTCAGTTAAAAGATAGACCTAGAAGAAGATCAAATCCTTCTTTTCAGTAAAAGCTGTTTATCCTTCTTTTCAGTAAAAGCTGTTTGAGAGAGCAAACAATATGCACCCACTGCTAAGAAATCAAAATTAATAGAAGCGAGAACTTGATTAATAGTTTCTTAATTAATTAAGAAATTAATTAAGATGTATTCGTAGGCAGTAGAAGCTCACAGGACTGAAGTGGTTGCGGAGATCTTGATAGAACTCATCAATGGTGTTTCTCGTTGGAAACAGGACCGAATAGAGCTGTCAATAAGTGGATAGGAGACGGCGTATTGTAGTGATCTGGACATGAAGGACTCTGGAGTGGATGGTATGACAGCGCAACGCCATCCACCATGGTCATATTTTGTTCAATAACACGGCGATCGCTTTCTCCCGGTCTTCACCGTTAGGAGGTCTCGATCAGATGGTGCTTCGCTAACATCAGAAAAATGGCGTTTTGTGTTATGATTCTTGATTCTGAGTGGAACCCAACTCAGTTCGCCACCATGTTCACCTCACTTTACACAGTAGAAGAGGATAAGAAACAGGAACTCATCCAAAGAACTGTTGTTCGGCATATACTTGTGAGGTTGAGAATGTAATGAAGCCTGGACGTGCCTACACAGAAAGCCCACATATCGAAATATACGTGCGCACCTGCACAGACACATATGTAGAAAAGAGCCCACATGCGCGTATGCAGAAGAACGCATTAGTTGCTTCGTCCACTGATTTACGGATAAACAATCAAATCTCTTTCGAGTATCAATCTCTTCTACAAACAGACGCAGACGTGCATATAGAAACACGCGCATGTACACACAGTAGCCATGACATCCATGGAGGGTTCATTTTTTAAGGTCGCACATTCCATCGCTGCAACCTATTTTGTCATTCAAGAGGAGGGCAAAATTGTACAAAATTTTCCTTTGAAGTCTGATTATGAAATTTGAACATTTTTTAAAAAGGTAGTTTTTCCTTTGACCTTTATTAGAAGGGCACATAAATTTATTTTAAAGGGTGAGTTTTATTATTCTTGAGCATGGGCACCTGAGCAGTTGGCACCAACTTGATAAACTGTTAACATGTAACTTTTAAAGCTCTTGTCAATGAGAGGATAGATGGATAGAAAGGAAATTGATTTCAAGGAGAGGATATTGGATTTCAGATACCTCTTCTCTGCCATATTTTATGATGGTGCATAAAGGATCGAGCCAACTCTTAAGCAAGGAGCTCATCTCACTGCTCAAAGAGCTTTAAAGCGACTGCGTGAGGTTGAGATAAGTTTGTGGAACCCATGCTTTGTGGGATATAGGAGGTCCCACTGGTACTATGTCCATTCACTTGTACAGTTACAATTTCAAATTTAAAACTCAAGAGACTAAGCTCGGTTGAACCTCTATTTTTTTTTTTTGAAGTTTGTGAAAAAAATTCATCTAACGAGGATTACCATATCTCATCTGTTAAGAGGAGGTATACCCTTTGCCATCATTCAGATGTGACATATGTCCACAATGTGTCAACTTCAAAATTCATATAACATACAAGCTAACAACTATGTACATTCTTGCATGCATATAAATGTACATGTATTCACAATATGTTCTATACATACATTCATTGTCTATTTATATAACATTTTCGAATTTAATTCACCATACATTTTCATGAAAATTCAAAAATATCAAAACTCTTTAATTTTTTTACAAAAAATGAAAATTTATGTCTGAAAGCTATGTTTTTCTTAATGCCCAATAGAAGGGCAAGACTTGAAAAATTATCCTTTCAAAAACGAACCCTGGATCCATGTTTGCGCACGCAGGCATAACGATAATGTTCTCCATGCACTCATGCATGCATAAGCAAATACTCCGGTATGGATCATCGCCCACATCCGTAAGCGTATATACACACACTTGCGCATACACAGAGACAAAGGACCCATATCTGTACATGCAGGCAAACGAGGAAATCTGCTGATGCGTCGAGAAAATCACATGCAGGCACGTATAGTGGCACACACAAAAAGCCACATACATATCCACGCCATAGTCACTCCCCCAGAAGAACACACACACACATACTCACTCCCCAGATGAACGCTTACATACTCACGGCCCCAGGTAAACACTAATGAGCGCACCACAGATGCACGCATCAATTGGTCCACACACCAACGCGTGAGTGAACAAACCGCGATCGTCTCTCCACGCGTTCTACATCCAGCAAGTCCTCATCGACGAAACCGATTCTGTTGACTTGGCTCTACGTGTATGTGTGAAGGATTGCCCGCGCGCATACATAAGCTCTTGGACGACCTGATTCTCGGACTACTGCATGCACATCTACATCAAGAAAAACCGAAAGTGTTGACGCAATAGTGTGTGTGTGTCTAGTCCAATCTTTTGTTGCACGAGCTTTCTCTTCGGCGCCGCTACTTGATTGAATCGAGTCCTTTTCAGATTCGCGACCATATTAAAGAATACGAGGAATCCGGGAAAGTTTCTGTTCTGTTATTCCGCCCTCGACAGTCTTGTCTCTTCCTCTGCGTGGAAGGTGCGCCATTGCGCTAGATGATCGACAATCATTGAATATGTGTACACCCCCTTCTCACAGTATTATGTGCATAAACGCATCACAGGGGACAATTGAAAATCATGACGATTGCTTTTTGTAATCTTATGTTAATCTGGAATACGGCTTTTGTTTTTGTCCCTCACTGCATCATCAATCTGTGTCCTTTCTGCCGGTTTCTTTACATGGAGGTTTCATATGTGGGTAGACTGTAGATCTGTAGCTGTGCGTGTGTTTATGGCTGGAACCACACAAAAGGTGCCTGTAGAAAAATAGAAAAAGAAAAGAAAACCTTATGTCGTCTCCTTTGGCCCAGTTGGTGGTGCGGAGTCGTTGTGTGGTTCTGGCGGAAAGGCATGATTTCGGTTCGGCAAGCGCCTACTCTCCCTGAACTCTAACTTTGAAATAACAATTGTATAGATGAATAGGCATAGTACCCACGGGACCCCCCATATCCCACAAAATAGGGGTTAGACAAGATTACAACTGGTTTCAAGTGGCTAAGACTGACCAAAGCCATTATATGTCCAACCCTGAGATTGATCTCTAGACCTCCGTCTCAAGAGAGCAAAGAATCAACCACCAAACCAACAAGACGTGAAGATTAAGGTCATTTAAAGCATGATTTCAAATTTAAGATCGTAGAGATTGCCTTTTTAAAAGCATCATTTCTGTGGCTGGTCTCTATTGCTAGTCTTTAACTTGAATTTGCTTTCTCTCTAGGGTTTCCTTCAATGTGCTGGCTCATCTGGTCCAGTTGGAGGCGAGGTTTCGGTTTGCATTTAGTAGTGACATGGTTTTTCTGCTTTTTGCGTATCTTAAAGTTGTTTTCAAGGCTTTGTCTGGTGATGCAAATGCACAGGGGGATGTCTTTTTCTTTATGGGTAAAACGTTTTGTGATTAAGAGTTTGAAGTAGGTTTGAGGCTTTTTGATCGAGCTTCAAGTTTAGTAGGCCTTTTTCCTTCTTAAAGTCGCGTTTTGATTGCAAGCCATCATGTTTTCTCTCGATCCCAACGTCTTCAGAATTTGGTCTTTCCTTTAGCTTTTTTCACGTTTGCTCGATCGTGAAGCCGAGTTTATGAGGCATGCTTGTTTTGTTTTGTTTGCTTAAGCTTCTGCAGTTTGTCTCTTTCTCGCTCCCTTCCTCTTCCCCCTTTCTCCCCTTCTCTCCCTCTCCCTCGTCCTCTCTCTCTCTCTCTCTCTCTCTCTCTCTCTCTCTCGTCCTTTTCCCTAGTGGTTTGGCATCATGTCTCTCAAGGTGGATCCCTTCCTCTAGGTTAGCAACTTGGTGCCGTAGGTTGGGGATGGAGCAAGTAGTGACTCCTCCTAGTGTTTGGAGTAAAAGTGCCTATTTTCTCTCTTTCGAGGATAGATATTTTGAAGAAGAAGGTGGAATTAATGAAAACATGCATTATTGGACAATTTTTTGGCCAACATGCTTGTTTAGGGAGTGTCCTATGAAACCATCCAAAGCATCGCTTGCATCTCAGGTTAATGTGATCAAAGTAATAGTCCTCAAGAAGTGATAAAGAATACATTGTGCCATTAAAATCCATCACTAGAGCCAAAGTCGAAGCAAACCTAGGAAATCAAAGACCTCATAGTCCCACAAGTGAGAACGAGCTGTAGTAGAAGATTTAGAAGAATCATTTGAAGTCTCAAAGAAGAAGAAAGCTCGCAAATGGAAAGCCAAAGGAGAGAAAATTAAGAGAGGTGGATTAAGAAGTTGGCTAAACGAAAAGAAAATTCAGAAAAAAACCCCAAAACTAAGCTAACTTGTCCATCCAAACAAAGTGGAAATGTGGTGCAAGAAAACCAAACTAAGGAATAGGAAGTATCATTTCTAGTGGATCCTATGCTTGAAGATTTGAAAATGTGGTTGAAATCTTTTGAGTGTAGAATAGAGATAGAACCACTACAACATATCGAGGGAATACCGACGGTCAGTGTACTGACGGGCAGCTGTCGGCGTCGGTATACTCCTCGGAGAATTTGGGAAAGCGGCTTTGCATCGAAAACAATGCATCGGTATAAGCGTCGGTATAAGCATCAATACTTTGCTGAAACTACCGACACGTATACCGACGCTCTCTTTTTAACCGGGCCTGAACCTGAAATTCGTCATTCTGAGCGTTTTCAATCTAGATCTTCTCCTTTCGGGTTTGCGCGCGCCAACAATAGAGCTCTGTTTTTCATCCTCTCTCTCTCTCTCCCTCTCTCCCTCACTTCCCTCTCTCTCTCTCTCTCCCTCTCTCTCTCCCTCCCTCTCTCTCACTATCTCTCTCTCTCCCTCTCTCTCTCTCACTCTCTCTCCCTCTCTCTCCCTCTTTCTCTCTCCCTCTCTCTCTCTCTCTCTCTCTCTCTCTCTCTCTCTCTCTTTAAACAGACCTCTATCTTTATAGATCTGAAGTTTTGGTAAGTAGATCGCGCATATTGTAGCACTCTTCTAATTTTCTACGTTTTTTCTTTACTAATATGTTCTTTGTTTGGTTTTGCAAGAGATTTTGGGATCAAATCTTTGGAAATTCGACAAAGAAGAACTTCAAGTGGATTTTGATGACCGTGATTCAAAAAATTCTCTCTCTCTCTCTCTCCCTCTCCTTCTCTCTCTCTCTCTAAACACACCTCTATTTTTATAGATCTGACGCTTTGGTAAGTAGATCACACATATTGTATCACTCTGTTTTCTTTCTTTATGTTTTTGCTTTTCTAATATCTTCTCTCTTTAGTTTTGCAAGAGATTTTTGAGATCAAATCTTTGGAAATTCAACGAAGCAGAACTTCAAGTGGATTTTGACAACCTTGATTCAAAAATTACATCGATTAAGTAAAACATATATCACTCTTTTATCTTTCTTTATATTTTTGTTTTCTAATATCTTCTCTCTTTATTTTTGTTTACGAGAGAGAGAGAGAGGAATATGCATATGCATACATGCATGCATGCATATGCATACATGCATGCATGCATGCATATGCATACATGCATGCATACATATGCATACATGCATGCATACATATGCATACATGCATGCAAATGCATACATGCATGCAAATGCATACATGCATGCAAATGCATACATGCATGCATGCATATGCATACATGCATGAATGCATATGCATACATGCATGCATATGCATACATGCATGCATATGCATACATGCATGCATGCATGCATGCCTATGCATACATGCATGAGGGATATGCATATGCATACAAGCATGCATATGCATACAAGCATGCATATGCATACATGCATGCATATGCATACATACATGCATGCATGCATATGCATACATACATGCATGCATATGCATATGCATACGTGCATGCATGCATATGCATATGCATACGTGCATGCATGCATATGCATACATGCATGCATGCATATGCATATATACATGCATGCATGCATATGCATATATACATGCATGCATATATACATATGCATATATACATACATGCATGCATGCATATGCATATATACATACATGCATGCATGCATATGCATACATACATACATGCATGCATATGCATACATACATACATACATGCATGCATATGCATGCACGCATATGCATGCACGCATATGCATACATGAATTTTTATATGCATGCATGCATGCATATGCATATGCATATGCATACATGCATGCATATGCATACTTGCATATGCATACATGCATGCATGAATGTATATGCATACATGCATACATGCATGCATGCATATGCATACATGCATGAGGGATATGCATATGCATACATGCATGCATATGCATACATACATGCATGCATGCATATGCATATATACATGCATGCATATATACATATGCATATATACATACCTGCATGCATGCATATGCATATTTACATACATGCATACATGAATTTTTATATTTTTATATGCATGAGGGATATGCATATGCATACATGCATGCATGAGGGATATGCATATGCATACATGCATGCATGAGAGATATGCATATGCATACATGCATGCATGGATATGCATACATGCATGCATGAGAGATATGCATATATGCATGCATGAGGGATATGCATATGCATACATGCATGCATGAGAGATATGCATATGCATACATGCATGCATGGATATGCATACATGCATGCATGCATATGCATACATGAATTTTTATATTTTTGTTTTCTAATTTCTTTTTTTATTTTTTGTTTTATTTCTTTATATTTTTGTTTTCTAATATGCATGAGGGATATGCATACATGCATGCATGCATATGCATACATGCATGCATATGCATACAGTCATGCATATGCGTACATGAATGCATATGCATGCATGCATGAGGGATATGCATACATGAATCTTTATATTTTTGTTTTCTAATATGCATATGTATATGTATATGTATATGTATACATGAATGCATATGCATATGCATATATGTATGCATATACATACATGTATATGTACATGTATGTATGCAAGCAAGCATATGCATATGTATATGTATACATGTATGCATATGCATATGCATATGTATACATGAATGCATATTCATACAAGCAAGCATATGTATATGTATACATGTATACATATACAAGCAAGCATATGCATATGTATACAAGCAAGCATATGCATATGTATACAAGCTTAAGCATGCATATGCATACAAGCAAGCATATGCATACAAGCAAGCATATGCATACATGAATGCATATGCATACATGAATGCATATGCATACATGAATGCATATGCATACAAGCAAGCATATGTATATGTATATGTATACATGTATACATATACAAGCAAGCATATGCATATGTATACAAGCTTAAGCATGCATATGCATACAAGCAAGCATATGCATACATGAATGCATATCCATACATGAATGCATATGCATATGTATACATGAATGCATATGTATACAAGCTTAAGCATGCATATATATACATTGGATGAGATGAGATCTTCATATTGCATCAGATGGGATCTCCACGTACACCTTGGGGTGCACATGATCATGACGAATTGAACATATCATATCCGTAATGGAGCTCCAGTTATGGATGCAGCGGGGAAGTCAATGCGTCAGCGTATACGACAACTCTGATCTATCAAATTTGGTCATTCAGTAATGTTAAAATGGACCGAACAGGATAGAGAGTCTAAAAATCATATCACACAATGCATATATGAAGAGTACCTGCCAGCACTTGGAAATCCTATTGTGAGTTCCAATTGGATTCAACATACAGCACGCGAGGTGATGTCGCATCGACAATTGGAAGCTCGCGATGCTTTCAAAGCAGGCTTACCAAAGCCTGTATGGCTAGATGCCAAAGAATGGGAATTGATTCAGGATGAGCATCAACATACTCCTGATCGGTATCGTCAACAGAGAGATGCGGCGGCCACACGTTTAGATACGGTTGGAACGTCACATTTAGGTAGCGGCGGATACGACAGTATGCGCTACCAATTTGTAAGTATGATGTTAATTATTGAAGTTGTTTGTGTTAAGTATATTATGTATATTCATCTAACATTTTACATATTTACTATAGGAGTTGGCAGTGGGTCGTCCTCCAACGTGAACTGAAGAATCATATGGATATCGACATGGACTGACTGCACTGTTACAAGACTTAGAGGGACATGGTGCAATCATCTCATGGGAGAATATTCTTGATTAGGTAAAGTTATATCTTGGTTTCAAGTTTCTAGTTGTTGTTTATAAATGTCATATTAATTGGTCTTATTTTATACATATGTTTTGTTGCAGGATTGTAGGTGTAAATATTTTGATCAATGCCACAATTTTGTATCACACTCGCATACGACAATGATGAACCATAATTTTGTATTCGATTCCTATATGGAAGTGTTTTGTCACATTGCCACAATTTTGTATTACACTCCTATGTGGCAATGATGTACCATAATTTTGTATTCGATTCCTATATGGAAGTGCTTTGCCACACTTTTGTACATTTTTCATTTATTCCAAATATACGACGTTCTGTACATGAATCATTGTTCATTTTGCTCATATAAGTTTATGTTTTGGTTGCCATTAGAGTACATAACACATGTACTCAGTTGGGCAGAGTGTATTGTCTTTTGCTAAACAACATCATGCTGTAGCAAAAGACAACACACTCTGCCCAAAAAACTTTATGCAGGCATGGTCGTCGGTATACGCGCCGGTAGCTCCAGTATGGTCGTCGGTATATGCGCCGGTACGCCCAGCGCGGACGTCGGTATAAGCATCGGAATTTTCGACGCTTATATCGACGACTATATCGGTGCCATACCGGCACTTTCTTTCCGACGCCTATACCGACTGCAACACCGACGTCGTGAAGAAATCACGCTGTCGGGAAGTTTTCAACTTTTCAATTGATGACCAGAGAAAATGAAAATTAACTTAATTGGTGAATTCTAACCTTGTATATTACTGTTAAACAATTATGTTGATTAGAATTAACTATTTCTGAAGTGTTTGCAGATACAGGAAATGATAAAGAATACATGTTCATATTAGGGTTTACTCTAATTTCATATTTAATGAGTATTTTACATTTATACATGCATGATTCATGGGTTTCCAACCCTAGGGTTTTATAAATTGTTATGATTTTATGTCAATTAGGTTCATCTGAAGGGTCTCAAAAGATTCTAATGGGTTCATGTTAGGATTTACAAGAGATCAGAAAGATTTTAATGGGTTATCAATTATTTTCAAAGGGTTTTCATAGGGTTTTGATGGGTTTTAAGTAGGTTTTCTAAGGGTTTAGGATGTTTCAAGGGTTAAAATAATTAACATTTAATGAAATTGATCTATATCTAAACATTGATTAACTTACAAAAATAAATTATGGTTTAATTTATTAATTAAATAGTGTATGTACCTTTATTTCTAAGGTTCTAAAGAATTAAAATCATAAACTAAGGTTAATTTAAATGAATTATTTAATTAAGCAATTTAGGATAATTCAATTAAAATGAAAAAGAAGTGGATAAATAATGAATGGTGTATGTAAGTAGTGATTAAAGTGTGGTGTGAGTTGAATGTGTAACTAAAGTGGTTAAAGTGAATAGTTTCAAAGTGTGGTAGTTGACAGTGCAAGTTAAAAGAGTGGTAGGAAAAAAATATGCATTTAAAGTGTAAAAAAGGTGTGTACAAAGAGTGGTGAGTGTGAGGGTAATTAAAAGAGAGGTTGTGTGAGAAAAGTTAATTAAAGTGTGGTGAATGTTAATGGGGAAAAGTGAGGATGAGGAAATAAAGTAAAATCAAAGCAATGGTTTACAAATGTGTTGTGTATGTATAAATAAATGGGTTAAGCTCTGTTCTTCTCTAATGTTTTGCAGGTATTTTTCTCTTCTTCTTCTCATATTGCTTTATATGTGTAGGAGAGAGTTGATTGTTTTCCTCTACGTTAGATCATCACGAGAGAGAGAATTGTGGCCATTTCTGTTCGGTAGGCACTGTTGCTACTGCTAGAGAGAGAATTCTTGGATTATTCTAGTACTGAATCTCACAACAGGGAGATTAGAGAGGAGATCTAATGGCGACGCATATACACGTAGAAGGTTGCCATAGGTTATTAGGTCGCTCTCCTCCAGTTTTCCAGAAGAGCGAGACAAGTAGATATGGCCATTCCCGACACCCCATCTAGAGCGGTCAACTGCGCCAACTCTGCCACCGATCTGGCGCAGGAACAGAGAGTTCACCAGAAACATAACCTGAGCTCGCCTTCCCCGTCGTCCGCATCCTCTCCGATGGCTTTGTTTACTCCTTCGACACAGCAGGTCGGCAAGCCAAAGATAGAGAATAGTGGCGATAGAGACCGCCCTCCCCTCCACGGTGGCTGCAGCGCGCAGCGCGCGCGCAGAGAGAGAGAGAGAGAGAGAGAGAGAGAGAGAGAGAGAGAGAGAGAGAGAGAGAGAGAGAGAGAGAGAGAGAGGGCGAAGAGAGAGATTGAGCGTTGTTTTTGTTTTAAGTTTTGATTTTTTTTGTCTCTTTTCCCCTCCACGGCGGCTGCAGCGCGCAGCGCGCGCGCAGAGAGAGAGAGTGAGAGAGAGAGAGAGAGAGAGAGAGAGAGAGAGAGAGAGAGAGAGAGAGAGAGAGAGAGAGAGAGAGAGAGAGAGAGAGAGAGAGAGAGAGAGAGAGAGAGAGAGAGAGAGAGAGAGAGAGAGAGAGAGAGAGAAAGAGAGAGAGTGAGAGAGAGATAGGCAGAGAGAGCGTAAAGAGAAAGAGAGAGAGAGAGAGAGAGAGAGAGAGAGAGAGAGAGAGAGAGAGAGAGAGAAAACGGTAGACAGAAAGAGAGTTAGAGAGAAAGATCAGAGTTACTAGAGTAATTTCAATTATTATTTAAGTAACTATTATTTGGTTCTTTAATAATTAATTATTTACAAGCATATATAGATGCACACATGTTCGACTAATATATGAATGTATTAAAGTGAGTTAGTGTGCATGTATCTATTTGATTGTGTATGAAAATTATGAAGGTATAAATATCACATGATGTTAGAAATATAAGAATAAGTGTCCATGAATGCATATAAGAAGCTTGAATGTATATGTAAGCATGGAAGAGAAATGCATGAAGAAGCATATTAGCATGCATGAGCATGTCTATTAGCATAAGCATAAGCATGATTAGAGTGTGCATAAGTGTAAGTGTGTATATATTTGCATAATGATATCATATATGTAGCTATTCATGTGAATATGTTAGTATGCTTAAGTTAAGTGTTAGCATGTGCATGAATGTATGATAGTATGCATGAGCATGTGTATGAATGCATGTGTTTGAATAATTAATGTGGAAGCATACTTGTATAAGAATGCATTTTAATGGGGATAGCATGCATGTGAGTTAGTATGTGTGTGTATTAGCGTAAATAGCATTAGAGTGCATATAAATGTTTTCATGTATGCATAAACATATGCATGAGTATGAAAATGTTATATGTATATGTCTTGTAAGTATATGATTTCTTGTAATATTACTAATTTCCGAATGTTTTGCAGATTTCAATTAATTGAAGTGAAGACAATTGAAGTGAAGCGGCAACCTAAAGATCCATTAAAATCTTATTTCTCATTTAGTCAACTATCCAATTGACTAGACAGTTATCCAATCGTTTAGATCTTCTAGTTGTATTAGAATTATTAATTTGAACCATTAGCTTATCAATTAATTCATTCAAGCAGTTTAGCATCATATTGTTTCATTAGTTTTTCCATTACTTTCCTTGATGTCTTCTAAGTTAGTTCATGAGTCTGAGCACAGTACTATTGAAAATATTGAAAATATTGAAAATATTCCGCCAACTCTAGTCAGACCAGAACCCTCTAGCTTACCTGAAAGTTTAGTAGAAGAACCCATTATGGAAGTTTCAATCTCATATCAGGAAGCTGTTGCTATGTACGAGGCTGCCCGTCCTTATGGTCCATAGCTAGTTAAAACTTAATAAGAAAACTTTAGTTTCAGTCATAGAAATAGGTAATTTAAATTATTTTATCATTAGAACCCTTATTTTCATAAGCCTGAGTTTGCTACAGACACCCCGCGTGTGCCGAACGATTTAGGCGGATGACTTGATCCACCATCCGAGCATCTCTCACGACCCAACATTGGTGAACCCGACGTGAACAAACGGCCTTGCAGCTCAGGTATAAATTTTAAATTTTGCATTGCATATACATTCATACGATTTTACATCAGTGCAGCTGCGTCTTCATCCTTGGAAGCTGTGGCATTTACGTGAGCTTGCAATCTTCTTGGTGTCGAGGGCTGGTCTGGTGACCTGAGCGCCTCCACGAAGATTGGCAAGTAGGAGAACCTCGTCACGCCACCCCTTTCATCAGCAATTGAAGCACAAAACGTTTGCACCCATTTTAGCAAACTATGTATTTAGGTTTTGATTCAAATCAATAAATGTATTGAATTTCACAGAAAGCACTGTTTTGAGCCTCATCTTCGAGCAGTTGGTATAATTTGTTTACCCTTATATTCTTGGGTGCAAAATTTTATTTAAGGTTAAATTGCTAGTATAGGTTAAAGGCAACTGGTTGTTAAACATAGGTTAAGCGTTAATCATAGCTTTATTTGCAATATTTTTGCATAGTAAAAACTTATCAAACTGGACTATAACGGAATTTCAGAATTAGTAGCTGAACATAAGGAAAGAGTAACAAAAGAAGTTCAGGATATAGTTAGAATTGTTCAAGATAGGTCAAAACAAACTTCAAAAATGGACGAGCTATTTCAAATTATGATGCACGAGACGCAAGGACAAAAGGTAGTTGAAACGTTATTAAAGGATAAAGGGAAATTTACTGGTATGAATGTTACAAATTATTTAGACACGTTTGAGGAATTAGCTAAGTTACACGGTTTACCTGAAACAAAGTGGAAATCCTATCTTGGACGTCTGGCCATAGGTACTGTAAAAGCTATTATGGATATACATGACAATAAGGAATGGGATGAGTTTAGAAAAGAGCTGCATAAGGAATTCTACTTAGAAGACTACAGTCAACATAGTCGAGAAGGATTTATGAAATGGATTAGTTAACCTAAGCCTCACATTTCGTTAACTCAACTCCATAGTGAATTTATGAAAAGATTCTCTCAATTACCTGAACAGGATAGAGTTGCCCTTACCCCAAATATCATTTTATATTTCCTTAAAATCTTGACTCCAGATATAAGGGTAGAGGTTGAGCGTAGGCTTGAAGAACCGGGAAAGAAATATGGGCTTACAGATGACTGGGGTGTAGTAAAAACTGTAGTTGAGGCGGTTGCTCACATGATCCAACGTAAAACACTCCTTTATGAATCGATGTCTCAACCATCTTCCAGTTTTCCTTCGATTCAGGCAACTAGGGATACACATATAGATTCAAAAGCTGAGCCTACAACATCCACATCTAGAGTACCAACCGAGTTACAATTTGAGATTTTGTTTAACAAGTTGGACAATATGATGCATATGCACGAGAATATGTCTAAAGAGGTAGTGGCTTTGCGGAATGTGGTGTATGCTTTAAACCTACAAGATAAACCTGCAATGCAAGCTCATCCGACTATTTATCCTCAACCAGTAAATGCTCCAAATCCACCATTAGTAGCTCCAAATCATCCATTAGTACCTCCTAATCCACCTTTTATACCTCCTAATCCTCCAGTAGTACCTCAACCAATTCCTCAACCGATTCCTCAAGCATTTAACCAAAGAAATTTCAATGAAAGGAGAAATGCCAATGTGAGGAGATGTATCTGGTGCGATGCCACAGATCATTTGACTTACACATGTGAAGCATTGAAAGATGCGAAAGAAAAAAGACTTGTAATTGATATTGACAAGCGATTGTGCGACTATAGAACACATTTACCCTTAGCTGTCAATTGGGGAAAGGGAGGGATGCAGAAGCTGTATGAAAACCTTTCTGAGTTTTCGAAATCTGCTTCTGCTGTTAAACTAGAATATGTTGATAGTGACTCTGATTCCGAACAAACAAGGGAAACGAGGAACTACTCAATTGAAGCTTTGATAAAGGCGAGAGATGATATTATGCAGAAAACTGCGTGGAACTCTCCTGTCGATCAATTCTCTATATATTCGCATATTGCGAATGTTGAAGAGAAAAGAAAGAGGGATGATGAGCAAGATACAAATGATTCAAGAAGATGAATGACTAGAAGTAAGATGAGAGATGAGCCGAAGCCTAAGAAAGTTCAGTTTGAACAAGGCAAAAGTTCTAAAACAAATGAGGAGCGAAGAAAAGAAATTAGGGAGGGTAAACAACCTGTGTTTAGTGAGCCAATTCAAACATCAGACAAAGTAGAGCAAATTCCTAGAACTGAAACAAAACCTGAAGAGAAACCAGAAAAGAAACCAAAACGAGTACCGAAAGCTATTCTTATTTCTGAACTTGAACAAAAAGTTGATTCAAAAGAAATATTGTATGACATTTTATTAAAAAGTGCAGTAACAATGACTTTAGAACAAATCTTCTCAATAGCAAAAATTGAATTTAAGGAAAATTTTATTAAACTAATTAAAAGGAAGAGATTCCCTCTGTCACAAGAGGTAGAGATGCAAGATGTTGCCGATGTAACTCACTTGATTCATGAATCTCTTTCTTTAGACTCAGAGGATGAAGAAGATAATACCTGTAATGTGAACAAAAATTTCTTAGGGCCGATTGTACCAGACGACGAAACAAAAAACTCAGAGAGTGATTTTAGAAAAAGTTTTTGGACGAGAGGCACACCGGAGATTAAAGTTAACTTAGGAGATCAGAAGAGATCATATTCTGCTTTAGCCCTAATTGACTCTGGATCTGAAATCAATGTGATTTCGAAAGGATTATATGATAAGTTTAAATGGCCTATTGATAAAAATCACGGCTGGATAATGCGAACCGCGGACAATGGTTGTGGATCACTCCTAGGAGCATGTGCCAACATACCTCTAATGATAGGTGGAATCTCTGAGACATTCCACTTTTTCATTTAGGACAACTGCTCTTATGAAATTATCTTAGGTCAACCATTTATATGTGAAGCCAGAATGGAGACTAAAGTAATAGATGACAGCTCAGCATACGCAAGAATTAGATCTAAAGATGATCTACAATCGCTCCAAGTTATGATAGTCAGCCCAAACCATGTACGAAATAGGGAGCAAATTAGGAAGACGCCCATCCGTTCTCATGAAAAGATACGTGAAGATCATATGCCTCTTCGTGAGTTTGGAACTTATTATGATCAAAATTTTGCCTAGATGCCACTGTTGAGCGAGACAACGGTGGTTCTTGGTTTGATGTCTCGCACCCATCTGTAGATACTTTAGATAGTTTTTCTTTATATTTCCCTTCATCATATTTGCAATTCAGTCATTATAAACAAATTCCTAAAAAAATTATAAAACATTATGAAAAATTTTAAAAAGAGAAAGGATTCATTTCATCTGATGAACACATTGAAACCGTAATTGAAACTTTATCTTCAAACTCATTGATTGAAGAACTTCAAAATATTTTACATGAAAAAGAAAATCTTAGATTTGTACTTTTAAATTCTATTGAAGAATATGATTTGATTATTAAATTTGTCATGAGTAATGAAAAGGAAGCAAAAGTAAATACAAAATATAAAACCGTTGATAAAAAAATTAAACCGATTGCCCAATCTTTACCACGAGAGAGTGAAGAGAAGTTTAGGAAAGTTACCAATGATCCTTATTTAAGAGAGCGCACAAATATAGGTCATACTTTCACAGAAGAAACTTTAAAGCTAATCAAGATAGGAAATGATGAAAATTTTTTGTTACCCGAGGAACGTGAACTATTTCAAAGAGTGATTAGAAAGCATGGAAAGGCATTTTCTTTATATTCCCATGAGATAGGTTGTGCAGATCCAAAAATTGTTCCACCAATGATCATCTTTACAGTGCCTCACATTCCATGGAATCTTCGACCCATACCTGTTCCGAAAGCCCATTTACCAGAGTTAATGCGGCTTCTTAAAGAAAAGATTCACATGCAAATTTTAGAGCCATTGTCTGCACCCTACTCAAATAGGTGGTTTACTGTTCCAAAGAAAAATGGCAAGTTACGGTTCATTCAAGATTTACAACCTGTTAACAAAGTTACTATTAGGAATGTAGGTACTGGGCCCATTGTAGGAGAATTCGCTGAAGCCTTCGCTGGTCATGCCATATACTCAATGGGAGACTTGTATTCTGGCTACGATCAATTTCAGCTTGCTATTGAAAGTAGAGACATTACGACCATGAAAACTCCTTTAGGCTTAGTTCGCATGTGCACTTTGCCGCAAGGAGCTACTAATTCAGTAGCGCATATGATGAACGCCATGAATTCAGTATTACATGACTTCATTCCTAATATAGCCATGCCATTTATTGATGACATTCCTATTAAAGGATGTATTGAGAATGCGAAAGATGAAACTTTAGATTCCTCTGGCTGCAGGAAGTTTGTAGTAGATCATATCTCTGACTGTGAAAGGATTTTCCAGAGATTTGAAGAGGTTGGTCTCACATTCTCCATTGAGAAATCTGTTTTTGGTGTCAATGAGGTACTTATAGTTGGACATTTATGTGGACATTACGGTCGGAGGCCATATCCACCTAAAGTCGACACTATAAACAAGATTTCTGAAACCTGTAGTAATATTAGTGAGGTAAGACGATTCCTTGGTGCTTGTGTGTTTTATGCCATCTGGATCCCACACTATGCACATGTTGCAAACTGTCTTTATGCTTTACTAAGGAAGAATCGAAAGTTTCTTTGGACTGAAGAACACTCAAAAGCTATGAAAAAGTTAAAGAAATTACTTCTTGAAGCTCCTATTTTAAAGCGAGTAGATTATACTGATCAAAAGCCTATCATTTTAACTGTTGATACGAGCCCTATAGGAATAGGATGGGTTATTGGTCAGGACGATGAAGAGGGCAATAGGTATGCTGTGAGATTTGGAGCAAAGATTTTACACGATACGCAAAGAAATTATCCGCAAATTAAACGAGAACTATGGGGTTTAGTCACGGCATTAAAATCCGATAAAGAATATTTTATAGGTGCAAATGTAATAGTTGAGACAGATTGTCTATCTCTGATTGGAATGATTACAAACTGTTCATCACCCGACATTACCATGCTTAGATGGATTTCATACATCAAGTTTATAAATCCTGTTTTGATACATATTGCAGGTAAATCTAATTCTGTGGCTGATATGCTTTCTCGAGCTAGATATGATAATGAGGAAGAAACAGAATTAGAAATAAATGCAATTAATTATGATTCTAAAGCATACGCATATGAACAGTTTAATATTGAAGAATACGAAGGAGAGTGGCAGGATATTGGAAAGTATTTAAGTACTTTGGTTAGGGCACCTTCATGGTCTTCAAATAGATTTCGGAATATTAGGAAAAGAGCTTACAACTTTTTTCTGAAAGATGGTCTCATTTGGAGACATGCGAGGGGAAAAATTAGATTGCCACAACGAGTACTAGGTACTAAGGATCTTCAGTTACAAGTCATGAAGAGTATGCATGATACTTTATGGGCAGGACATAAAGGTTTTGTAGCTACGTATGAAAAAATTAGAGAAGGATACTGGTGGCCAGGGATTTATGTTACTGTTAAAAATTATGTTACTTCATGTGATGTATGTCAAATTCATTCCTCAGTCAAACATAGGGATCCGTTGCATCCTACCTATCCACCATGCATCCATTATAAATGGGTTATAGACTTAGTTACCATGCCCAAAGGTATCAATAAGATGAGATATATAGTCTTGGCACGTGAAGATCTTACAAATCATGTAGAAGGCCGAGCTTTAAGATCTAAGACAACCTTGAATGTATGCAAATTTCTTCTTGAGGATGTTATTTCACGGTTTGGTTATGTAGAAAAGGTAGTGGCTGATAGGGGAGAGTTAGATGCGCAGGAGGCTAGAGAATTCTTTGCTAGGCATGGAATTCGCTTAGCCCTTACTACTGCTTACAACCCTGAAGCTAATGGGAAGATTGAGTGAGGGCATTCTCCTATTATTAAAGCAATTTCCAAAGCTTGTAATGGAGAAATTAAGAATTGGCCAACTTATCTGCCATTTGCGTTGTGGGCCGATAGAATGACCTGCACTAGAATGACGGGGTATATGCCGGCAGAGTTGATGTATTGCCAGAAACCAATTTTTCCTGTGCATACACAAATTCTTACTTGGACTACGTTACCATGGGAAGATAATTTGTCGACAGAAGATTTATTAGCTCTGCGAATCTAGCAGTTAGAGCAAGGGAATGAACGTTTAGAAGAGGGTATAGTTAAACTAAAAGATTCTCGATTGAAAAACAAGAAGTATTTTGATAAATCACATAGGTTAAGGCCAAAGCCAATTTATGTTAATGATTGGGTTTTACTGTATGATAGTACGTTTGATTCTCAGTATGATGCCCGTAGAAAACTAAAAAGACGTTGGTTTGGACCTTATGTGGTAGTCAAACCTATGATAATGGAACATATGCCTTACGCGAATTAGATGGCACGCCTCTTAAAAACTTAATTGCTGGCAAAAGAATTAAATTATTTAAACAAAGAGATGATGAAATGTATGAAGTAATGTTTGATGATGAGCATGATTAATTATGTATGAATGAATTTCTTTAGTGTGGGTTTTCTTTTGCAGGAAAACCAAGAGAAGATTTGAATATGAAATTTATTAATTTTGCGTGTCTAGCTGTTGCTGGTTGAGTTCTAACAGGTCTTTGAAGAACAAATCAAGATGCCTAAAGATGAGCAAATTGAAGATGAAGCGCAGGAGATTGAAGATAGTACATGCAGTTTACAATTTAAGCAATCAAAGCGATATTTGGATGAAAGGCAATGCTAAAGATGGAATCAATATATATCAAGTGAAACAGTTCTAACCCTGATTAATGTTTTAAGTTTTGGTTTTCCATGCATTAGCATAATTAGAAATGTACATTCTTCAGCTAGGTTAAGAAACTTCTTATAAAATTATGAAAAATAGAATTTACACTGAAGTAGGAATGTGCTTGAATAGAAGATAGGAATTCGAGACCTATGGCTGTCATATGAATAGTTGAAGGAACCCTTAACTTGCAACTCCTAGTAGAAGTAGACTTGTTTTATATAGGTAAGCTTCCTTAAATCTGAACCATTTAGCAAAAGAGATCCTAGTTCCTGCTTTAGCTTACCTCTAGATCCTTTGCTCTGATTAGGGGTTAAGCCTTTCCCCTTTATCAAAAAAGTTGCGAAGAAAAATTGAAAGCAGTACATTAATGGTTGCTGCATATGAAAAGAGGAAAAATGACAAAAAGAAAAATTATGATAAAAAAATGAGATAAAAGAAAAATCAAATAAATCAGTTGTGGTCTTGAAATCACTTCTGATTTGAAAAGCGGGCTATATAAGGAGGATGTATGCTCGAGGGGAGTTAGTTTTTTGTATCTTAATGGCAAATGGTTAGGAGATGAGGATAGAGGGCTTATATAAAACATAAGCTTTACTTATGAACAGAGTTAATAGAAGAGTTAGTACGAACACTATTTGAATGACTTCTATAGTTTCCTTCTGAAACCTGTTTTCCAACTCATGCATTGAACGAAAAGGTTTAAATTCAAGTTTACATAATTTTATAAGATGTACTAATGATAGAAGCATTTTAATATACAGACAATTTGAATTTGAGTCATGAATAATTTTCAAAAGAATTTGATATTGCTTTCTATGATCTGCAGGTTGGTGCATCCGGAGGATGCACAGGTTTGGCCGGGGCGAATGTCGGGAAGTTTTCAACTTTTCAGTTGATGACCAGAGAAAATGAAAATTAACTTAATTGGTGAATTCTAACCTTGTATATTACTGTTAAACAATTATGTTGATTAGAATTAACTATTTCTGAAGTGTTTGCAGATACAGGAAATGATAAAGAATACATGTTCATATTAGGGTTTACTCTAATTTCATATTTAATGAGTATTTTACATTTATACATGCATGATTCATGGGTTTCCAACCCTAGGGTTTTATAAATTGTTATGATTTTATGTCAATTAGGTTCATCTGAAGGGTCTCAAAAGATTCTAATGGGTTCATGTTAGGGTTTACAAGAGATCAGAAAGATTTTAATGGGTTATCAATGATTTTCAAAGGGTTTTCATAGGGTTTTGATGGGTTTTAAGTAGGTTTTCTAAGGGTTTAGGATGTTTCAAGGGTTAAAATAATTAACATTTAATGAAATTGATCTATATCTAAACATTGATTAACTTACAAAAATAAATTATGGTTTAATTTATTAATTAAATAGTGTATGTACCTTTATTTCTAAGGTTCTAAAGAATTAAAATCATAAACTAAGGTTAATTTAAATGAATTATTTAATTAAGCAATTTAGGATAATTCAATTAAAATGAAAAAGAAGTGGATAAATAATGAATGGTGTATGTAAGTAGTGATTAAAGTGTGGTGTGAGTTGAATGTGTAACTAAAGTGGTTAAAGTGAATAGTTTCAAAGTGTGGTAGTTGACAGTGCAAGTTAAAAGAGTGGTAGGAAAAAAATATGCATTTAAAGTGTAAAAAAGGTGTGTACAAAGAGTGGTGAGTGTGAGGGTAATTAAAAGAGAGGTTGTGTGAGAAAAGTTAATTAAAGTGTGGTGAATGTTAATGGGGAAAAGTGAGGATGAAGAAATAAAGTAAAATCAAAGGAATGGTTTACAAATGTGTTGTGTATGTATAAATAAATGGGTTAAGCTCTGTTCTTCTCTAATGTTTTGCAGGTATTTTTCTCTTCTTCTTCTCATATTGCTTTATATATGTAGGAGAGAGTTGATTGTTTTCCTCTACGTTAGATCATCACGAGAGAGAGAATTGTGGCCATTTCTGTTCGATAGGCACTGTTGCTACTGCTAGAGAGAGAATTCTTGGATTATTCTAGTACTGAATCTCACAACAGGGAGATTAGAGAGGAGATCTAATGGCGACGCACATACACGTAGAAGGTTGCCATAGGTTATTAGGTCGCTCTCCTCCAGTTTTCCAGAAGAGCGAGACAAGTAGATATGGCCATTCCCGACACCCCATCTAGAGCGGTCAACTGCGCCAACTCTGCCACCGATCTGGCGCAGGAACAGAGAGTTCACCAGAAACATAACCTGAGCTCGCCTTCCCCGTCATCCGCATCCTCTCTGATGGCTTTGTTTACTCCTTCGACACAGCAGGTGGGCAAGCCAAAGATAGAGAATAGTGGCGATAGAGACCGCCCTCCCCTCCACGGTGGCTGCAGCGCACAGCGTGCGCGTAGAGAGAGAGAGAGAGAGAGAGAGAGAGAGAGAGAGAGAGGGCGAAGAGAGAGATTGAGCATTGTTTTTGTTTTAAGTTTTGATTTTTTTTTGTCTCTTTTCCCCTCCACGGCGGCTGCAGCGCGCAGCGCGCGCAGAGAGAGAGAGTGAGAGAGAGAGAGAGAGAGAAAGAGAGAGAGTGAGAGAGAGAGTGAGAGAGAGAGAGAGAGAAAGAGAGAGAGTGAGAGAGAGATAGGCAGAGAGAGAGAGAGAGCGCGTAAAGAGAAAGAGAGAGAGACAGAGACAGAGAGAGAGAGAGAGAGAGAGATAACGGTAGACAGAAAGAGAGTTAGAGAGAAAGATCAGAGTTACTAGAGTAATTTCAATTATTATTTAAGTAACTATTATTTGGTTCTTTAATAATTAATTATTTACAAGCATATATAGATGCACACATGTTAGACTAATATATGAATGTATTAAAGTGAGTTAGTGTGCATGTATCTATTTGATTGTGTATGAAAATTATGAAGGTATAAATATCACATGATGTTAGAAATATAAGAATAAGTGTCCATGAATGCATATAAGAAGCTTGAATGTATATGTAAGCATGGAAGAGAAATGCATGAAGAAGCATATTAGCATGCATGAGCATGTCTATTAGCATAAGCCTAAGCATGATTAGAGTGTGCATAAGTGTAAGTGTGTATATATTTGCATAATGATATCATATATGTAGCTATTCATGTGAATATGTTAGTATGCTTAAGTTAAGTGTTAGCATGTGCATGAATGTATGATAGTATGCATGAGCATGTGTATGAATGCATGTGTTTGAATAATTAATGTGGAAGCATACTTGTATAAGAATGCATTTTAATGGGGATAGCATGCATGTGAGTTAGTATGTGTGTGTATTAGCGTAAATAGCATTAGAGTGCATATAAATGTTTTCATGTATGCATAAACATATGCATGAGTATGAAAATGTTATATGTATATGTCTTGTAAGTATATGATTTCTTGTAATATTACTAATTTTCGAATGTTTTGCAGATTTCAATTAATTGAAGTGAAGACAATTGAAGTGAAGCGGCAGCCTAAAGATCCATTAAAATCTTATTTCTCATTTAGTCAACTATCCAATTGACTAGACAGTTATCCAATTGTTTAGATCTTCCAGTTGTATTAGAATTATTAATTTGAACCATTAGCTTATCAATTAATTCATTCAAGCAGTTTAGCATCATATTGTTTCATTAGTTTTTCCATTACTTTCCTTGATGTCTTCTAAGTTAGTTCATGAGTCTTAGCACAGTACTATTGAGTTTTGGTGTACTCTGGCCAAGACCTTCTTCGAAAGACAGGGTAGTAGCAGGGATTATATTTGATATATAAAGGCATGTTATTCCACGTGCGTACCATCTCAGGGTAGGTTTCAAGCAGATGGATCCTCCAAGTAGGTTGATGTATATTCCCCTGCTTGGCACTTGCCGGGATGTCATCCGGTGCAAACTGTGTGGCCGAGGTTGGTTCTTTTGTTGTGCGTTGCTTGATTTCAGCATTGTAATCTGCCATTAATACACAGAATGGAATGTACAGATCATCGGACGTGCCCATCCACCTATGATGGGAGAGGTTTCTGAAGTAATCCGATTTTATGACGACTTCTTCCAATCGTAACATAGACGCTATCTGAACTGCAACTCTCTCATCATGGGTTGTAGCAACCTTCTCCAACCTTTGCATCCATTCAGGAGCTTCGATCTCAATCGTGTCCATTCCTTCTTCTATTTGCTTACCTCCAGGTGTTGGCATGGGAACATATGGGTCTTCAAAAGTCTCTTCCACTTCAATTGGCACTAAGTCTTTAGGTTCCGGTTCCACTACGGGAGAGGGTTGACGTTCGTATTGAAGAACTTTACTTCGTAGTTCTTCTAGTTCTGCTCTGAGTTCTGCAACTTCTTTAGATGTGTCGGCTGCTGTTGTGACTTTGCTTGGTAACTCCTACTGAGTTGCCAGTTTCTTTAGTAGATCATCTCTTTCTCTTTCTAATGCTGTGTGGGCTTCCAGGAGGTCGGCATGGGTTTCCAACACAGTTTGCATATTTTCCGAGGGGATGGCCTTGAAATTCTCTGGGTCGATTTCATGCAGGTAACCTTCCATTGTTGCTTCCAGGTTTTCTTCATTCTCTTTCTGCAGTCTTTTATTTTCTTCGAGTGCTGCGGACATGTGCTTCCGTAATAAGGCAAGATTGCGTTGAAGATTGAGGTTGTCTATGATTTGAGCGTGTAACATGTCATCGAGTTGTTGTTTTTCTTCAGTATCTGACTGGGGTGGATTGGCAACTAATTGATCATGTTGTGCTTGCAATGTAGTATACTGCTGTTGCAATAGCCGCTTCTCTTTCTCTAAATCAATGAATCTTGCTTGGAGCCTTTCATGGTCTCTGAAGAGGCTCGTATGCTGTGTGTCTAGGTGCTGGTAATGCTGTTGTAGTTGAGACATACACTGGTACATATTATTAAATACATTATTAACGGGGGTGGATGCGGGAAAAGTGTTGAATGCAAAAGGGAAGGGAAAAGGGAATGGGAGCGTGTATGCTGTGCTTGAAAAGGGTGAAGTTGGTGGTGGAGGAATGGGAGATTGTGGACGTATGGGGGGAGGGAGAGGTGCGGAGGTGGGTGATATGTCCATGAGATCAAAAGTGGATGCAGTCGTGGGAGTGATTGTGAACATGGGAATTTTGGGTGCGGTGATGGTGGTGAAGGTGTAAAGTGGTGTGTGTAGTTGTGAATATGAACCGCCAGGAAGTGTGATCGGGGGAACGGGGTTTTCCGTGGCTACAGTTAGAATTATAGAGTCACTAGTAGTGTAAACAAGAGAGGTGGTGATCGGTTGTCTAGGTTGTGTGGGTTGACTAACGGTCTGTGCTTCAGTATGGGAAGTGGACCCTGGGGCGGTGACAGTAGTGGTTACACTGGTAGTGGGAGGTGAAGGTGGTGGAGTTGGAGGGAGAGGGGGTAAGGGGGGTGACGGGGGTGCACTCGATGTATGGGCTTCCTCAGTTTCATGAATGGTATGAGCTGTGCCCGTGGTTGTGGATGTGGTGCCCTGCGGTTTTGATACTAATACATTCATTTGTTTTCCTGATCGAGGGGGGCATCTGTCGTATCGTCGCTCCGATCTTCTCGAGTGTGCAAGAGCTGTATGCACCGTTTCAGGTACTCCCAATGCATCAACAATCATATCAAGGGTTGCCTTGTATTGCTCATCTACACCTTCGTCTTCTAGGATCTGATTCATCAGGGCCTTTCCTACTGCCAAGGATAACTTGTGTTGTTCTTGAACTCGATTGATGGTATCATATAATCTCTTCAATTGCTTTGTATAAGCAGGGGCTCCTTCAAGTCCCTGTACAACTTCTTGCTCATATTCATACTCTTCTTCATCATACAGTCCTTGTTCCTCCTCTTGCTCCTCTTCTTCATCATCCTCCACTTCGACTACTGTTGGTTGGACCGGGTGGGGTTGGATGTTATCTGTCTGCTGCCCGCTTGCCTGCTCTGCTTCCACTTCTAAATTGGTAGCATTGATTATTATGGCCACCTCCTCATCCGTTAGGTCTTCCAATGTAAAGCCATGAGGGAACTCTAAGTCAGTTGGTACTGGTGGAAACACTAGGTTCGGGCCTTCTGTGCTATGCCTTGGTAACCTTATAGTGAATGGTTGCACTCGCCTTGGAAGCCGTGGGGTGGTTTCTAGTGTCAATGTAGCACCTCGGGCCTGTGCACAAGGCATCTGAACTGCACCTCTCATTTTCTTGGATGGAGGCCCTGCGGTTGATAGTCTACGTTGAAATTCTTGCACCCTGGTCCAAACAAGCACCCGTTGAATTGGCACATCATATGCCAAGCACCTGTAAACGATCCTCGTGAGAGCACAACATCCATACAGTACCAATTTTTGCTTCTTATACCACCGTTGATGTGCCAAGTGGATTTGGTCAATAATCTAGTGAGGCATGTTGATTGTTAGATCGAAGGCGTTTGCTAAATATAGACTGAACCATATCTTCTTGGGTGGCATTGTGAACCTCTCTTGAGCGGGGAATGCAAAATGTTGCATGACCATTCGCAAGTGAATGGCAATAGTCGGTGTCATTGCCACCATGTCTTTTAGTTTCGTCAGATTCCTGTTCTTCATGTTATGTGGGACCATTATCTCTTTTTCGGTGGGGATATGCATACCTTTCATGTCAAGGGCTTCTCTTACCAAATTATTCGTCAATTTGAACCGCTTCAGCTCATTGCCCCTTGTGAGAGATGGGAGGACAAAGGTGCTGTATCCCTTTTTCTCTTTGCTCGGAGTGAGGGTGCTAATCAAATATGAGCATCTAAGAAAGTTGGGCTTTGGCAATTGGGCTTTGAAGTAATCGTATAGTCCTGCCTTCTTCCATATCAGTTTCAACCCTTCATTATTTTGAATTCTCTCAAATTCCCTAGTGAAGAAGTGGTACCTACCCTAGCGCCCGTTGAACTCTATCTCTGCCTCCCATAGGTAAGTGCCTTCTCCTAGAGGTCCTGCCATGTCACTAAACCAATGTGAGTTTTTGTTGACTGGCATTGTGTGCCCCTGTGGAGGATTCTGCACCGGTATGGCATGTAATGCTCTCAATGCCACTGGACGCTCTTTCAATTCCTCCTCAATAGGAAGACTTTCAATATCCACAATCTAAGGGCTGGTGCCCGCCTGGGAGCTAGTTCCTGCCTCAGCCATATCGAGGAAACTGGTCACCAGTTCTGTGAGAATATACAAATGAATGTTAACATTGCAAACGGACACCCAGCGTTCATGTGTCCCCGTTACAACATTAACATGATTTTAGTGAGAGGTTAGTAGGTCAATAAGTGCTCGATGATCGTGTGTGTAGTTAGAGAATGGATAATCCTAAGAGCGAAATGGAAAGATGCGGTGTATGAGTGATGTAGTTAGTAAGTGGGTCTGAATTTACAAATCAAGGTAAAAAATCCTAGAGGAGAGCTCATGGCCCGTCCAATCATGCTCATGTGCTACTCTCAATGTAGGTATCAAGAAGTCTAGTGGTAGCACAACATTTTGGCCAAATACCATCTGAAAGGGTGTGGCTTGGAGTATCGTTTTATAGGCAACTCGGTATGCCCAAACAACATGATGTAGCTGTTTGTCCCAATCACAACGTTTATTATTTACAAATTTAGTCAACACATTGCATAGAATCTTATTTGTGCTTTTTGCTTACCCATTAGCTTGTGGATGGTAGGGGGCAGACTTCTTGTGTATAACCAAGAACTCTTGGAGAAGATTTTTGATAACTTCATTCAAGAAGTGAGTCCCTCTATCACTGACTAGCTCTATAGGTAGCTCATATCTTGTGAATACATTCTCAAATAAGAACTTGGCGGTTGTCTGGGCATCGTTCTTAGTCGTGGCTTTCACTTCTACCCACTTGGTTAGATAGTCTGTGGCCACAATAATATACTCTACATGCGAACCCTTAGCTGGGGGATTAATAGGACCTACAAAGTCTATTCCCCACTTAGAGAATGCACGTCCACCCATCATAGGTTTGAGGGGCATATCATCTTTGCGTATAGGATATTGAGTTCGCTAATAGACATCACACCTCTTCACATAGGTATGTGCATCCATGTGAAGGGTCGGCCACCAAAGACCTGCAAATAATATTGCCTTGATCACCCGATCTGGTCCAAAATGTCCTCCTGCTACACCCTAGTGAGCAGTTTCCAATATCTTGAGGTATTCGCTCTCATGGACACATAATCTGAGGTAACCATCTTTACCACGTTTGTATACATTATCACCAATGAGTGAGTAATCTAGGGCTTCTTGTTCTAAACTTCTGTTTCTAGCCAAAGTCATGTCTTGAGGGAATGTTTTCGTCTTCAGGAAGGCTACTAATGGTTCACTCCAATCTGGCACTATGGACACGGGTGGTTTAGTGCAACAGATCAGGCATTCTTTGCACAATTTATGGACATCAACTTCCATAGTCCGCCAATGCACTCTGAGTCTCCTTAGTTTCTATAGGGTTCATTGCTTTGAGTAGTGTTGCTCTAATGCACCTACATGTGCTAATTGCAACCATTTAGCGTACTCATCCTCTTCTACACAACAAGCTAGGATCCCTTGATCTGTGTGCTTGTACATACTTCTTGCCATGATCTGGTGTTTTTGGGCTTTTACTATCTCCCTATCTTGAGTGTTTATGACTGCGTGGTTAGGCCCGTATGTCAATACTGGCACTAATGACTTAGCCCACTGAGGTACAACTTCCAAATTAAACAAGTAAGCATCAGGAAAATCATCTGATACTCCTTGTGCGGCTTCTCTAGATGTGAGCCTAGAGAGATGGTCTGCTCTCAAGTGAGTCTTCCCTTTCCTCACCACCACTTCAAAGTCATATTCCATTAGTAAGAGAAACCATCTTACTAATTGGCCTGTATTGCATGGTTTGTTTACCAAGTACAATAATGCCTGATGATCGGTAAAAAATTTAAACTTATTTGCAAGCAAATAGTGTCTAAACTTTTTAACTGCATATACCATGCCTAATCCCTCTCGTTCAGTGGTGGTATAATTTCGTTCAGCTGCATTCAACTGTCTACTAGCATAGGCAATTGGAAGATCCATATTACCTTTGCCCGTAGGTTGTGCAAGCACACATCCAATAGCATAATTGGATGCATCCACATGAACATGGAAGGGCTTATTCCAATCTGGTGTGGTCAAGATTGGTGCTGAACACAATCTCCTTTTGAGCTCATTGAAAGATTCCTCACATTCATTAGTCCACTCAAAGTTGGTCAAAAGGCCATACAGTGGCTTACCAATGATGGCGTACATGTGTATAAAGCGTCGGTAATAGCCACAATGCCCCATGAAAGATTGTACTTCCTTAACATTCTTTGGCCTAGGTAACTCTACTATGGCTCTTACTTTCTGTTCATTAGTGGATATGCCATTCTTTGACACTGTGTCATAGAATCTTGCCTTGCCTGACCATGAAAACACACTTTTCTGGGTTTAGGCAGACTTGATACTCTCGACATTTGCCAAAGATTTGCCTGAGCTCGGGTATATGTGTTTGTCTGATGTTGGAATGAGCACAAAGATCATCCACATAGACCTCTAAGTTCTTCCTCAAGAATTCTTTAAATACATGGCACATCAATCTCTGGAAGGTTGCAGGGGCATTGGTAAGCCCAAATGGCATTACCCTAAAGGCAAATATGCCCCACTCGGTGGCAAGAGCAGTCTTATGCTGGTCCTCTAGAGCAATGGCTACCTGATTGTAGCCAGAAAATCCGTGAAGGAAACTGTATACTTCCTTGCCTGCTACTCTTTCTAAGAGATGTTCCGTGATAGGAAGCGGATAGTTATCTCGAATAGTGGCTGCATTAACCTTCTTCAAGTTAATGCACACACGTAGCTTTCCATTCTTCTTGGGCACCACTAGAATGGGGGATACCCACTCAGTGTGCTCAATTTCATAGATGAATCCAGCTTCTACCAGTCTATTTATCTCCTCTTTGATCTTAGCATCATAACTATCATTATATGTGTATGGCTTTTGTTTAGAGGGTTTTGCGTTTGAGGTCATGGGAATTGTGTGTGAGCATATGTCTGGGTCTACACCTTTCAAGTCCTTGTAGCTCCAAGCAAAGACATCTCGGTACTCTCTTAGCAAGGCTATCAACTCATACTCCTCTTCTTCCGTCAGGTCATGCCCTATGTAAGTGCATCTCTCTTCTCCTTCTTCCATGGCTACAACTATTTTCTTGGTGGTTTATTTGCTATCATAGGCCTCTCCTGATTGAGCCTCACGTTTTGGCATCCTTACCATGACTCTTCTATCGTCTATCTCATACTTTTTAAAGTTTTTAGGGACCTCAAACAAACATTCTTCCTCTTCTGGTGTGACTTCTCTCTTCTTTCTTTTCTTTCCTTCATCCTTGTTGGTGCAATTCAAGCCTTCACCTTTGGCTTGGAACCCTTGAAGGATATCTCTACATGAAGCAAGAGTCATAGGAACTTATGCTTATGGACTATTACCATTTTACTCCTTTGTAAAAGTCTAAAATGACTTGGCATATGTATGAGTACACCTACTTGATTAGTCGTGGAAATTTAGAGGACTTAATGGAGAGAATATCTCCCTAACTTTAGAAGATATATTCTAGGGAGCCTTAGATTTGAATTTCAAAATTCAAATGATCACTCAACCTCTATAAAAGATGAAGTAAAAAAGTCACGGGTGTGTCTCTCACTTCAGCTCATTTCCCGAGGCATTTTATCATTGTATTTCTGTGTGTGTGAGTGCTACATCTTAGCCTACACCACAATACCTCATTTAGCTATGCTTATCATGCTAGTGAGATTGTACAATTACATCAATCAATAGATACATTCATACTTTTCAACTCTATGTTTTTCTGAGTTATCTTCTCCAAGTCTGTCAACTTCCAAGAGGCATATCTCAGTGCCTACTGAACCAAATCAAGTGGTTCAAAGCTTGTTGGAACCAGCTCTAAGCATACTACATGCGTACAAAAGTTGAAGGTCATTGGATCAGCCATCTCGGAGAAATCTCGCTCGAAGTGATCTCTGGTATTCTTCTGCAGAGTTCCTAAAAAGTCGGGGGTACATATAATTTTGCTAAACTTCTCAGAGTATAGTTTGTCATTTCTTCTCATTCCACTTGCAAATGATAGCTTGTTAAGATAATTTAATATGTCCAGAAGGAATTTGATCAATTGTAAGTGTGCTGGTCATACTGAGTGAAAGATTGAGCAGGTATCAAGATCAAAATAGAAAGTTTTCAAGTCTAGTGAAGTACAAACTCATCTGTTTTGATCTAATCATTAGTCAAATCATTTCCAAAGTACATATAGAATATTTTGGTATCATTTGGAAGCTTAAGGGGTCTACTAAGAATATTTGGAGTCAAAGAGGGCTGGTGCAAAGCAGGATTAGCAGCATCAACTCAATCTTCTGAGTGCATCCAACCATCTCTCCCAACAGTGGTATCAGAGCAAATAAGGTAAACATGGGAGATGGTTTTCCTTCATTCATTGACAAATTGGACAGGAACAATTACCAAGCTTGGTCTCTGAGGATGAAGACCTATTTACAAGGAAGAAGCTTATTTGGATTCATATCAGGAGATGAGGAATCGCCCTCATTCAAAGCTAGAGGACTACCCACCAAGGATGAACAAGAGAGGCTCAACACATGGTTTGCAAAAGATGCTTTGGCAAGGTCTTATCTTCTTAACTCTATATCTGATTTCCTTTTACCCCACATCAGGAATTGTAAGACTTCCCAAGAGACTTGGGAAACCTTGTCATCATACTTTTCTTCTAACACAAGGGCCAGGAAGAATCAATTGTGGATTGAATTCACAACCCTTAGAAAGCAACCAAAGCAATCAGTCTCAGAATTTGTGACAAAGATCAAGGATGTGGCAGACCAATTAGCAAGCATTGGAGAGGAGATTGAAGAGGAACAAATAGTAAGGCAGGTAATCAATGGACTAAAAGCTGATGACAAATGGGAGAGCTTTACCACAGCAATGGACCTATACATGGACATACATGCTCTTGATTTAACAACTCTGATTGGTCAACTCTTCACACATGAAGCAAAGCTTACAAGGAATGGAGAGCAATCAAAAGGTAACAACCCCTCTGCTTTATACACTGATAAGAAGGTTAAGGATAAAGGTAAAAGTAAGAAGGTTGATGAAGAAGGCTCTACCTCCCAAGCAAACTATGCAGGGAGAGGTAGATCTTCAAGAGGTAGAGGCAGAGGAGGTAAGCAAGGTAGGGGGAGATCCTATAACTCATCACCATGCAACATTTGTGGATTATCTAACCATACCACAGATGAGTGCTACAGAAATTATAAGAATCAGAGAGGAAGAGGCTATCAAAGAGGTGGATACTCTCAAGGTAGAGGCATATTCAACCAACACCAAGGCTACAATGGATACAACAATCAGTACAACAACAATTACAACCACAACCACAATGGTAACTACCAAGGTGGATTCAGAAATAGAAAGGACTACAACAACTACACAGAGGAGCAAGATGACTCCCTATTGATCATGAATATGACCTCCAAGGCAGGTACAAATGATGATCATTTATTTTATATTGATTCAGGGTGTTCTAATCATGTAGCTGGTAATGTGGCACTACTCTCTGATTTGGAAGAACCCAAGGGCAAACATCAGGTACAGACAGGTGATGATACTAAACATTCTGTTATAAAGATTGGAAATGTGAAAACTTGTGATGGTAACTAAAACCTATTGAGCAGGGTACTTTATGTACCAACCATTACCAAGAACCTAATGAGTGTTGGTCAGATTGTGGAGAAAGGTTTGCAGGTCAGGTTCACTCAACATGGAGCATATGTGGAGGACCCAAGACATGGATTCAAAAGGATAGCCAAGGGAGAGAAATCAGGTAGATTGTTTACTTTTGAGCTAGAAGACACCAAAAACATTGCTTTATACAATTACAAGGATCAAACACTTTCTGAGTTAGAAATATGGCACAAGAGGTTAGGTCACATAGGTGAAAGAACCCTAAAGCAAATGTGTAGGGATCAATGTGTGCTTGGGATACCTAATGTATCCAAGCAACATATGATTTACAAGTGTAGTGCTTGTCAGTTTGGTAAGTCTCATAGGTTGCCCTACTCAAGGAAAGGTTTCATGCATGAAGACTACCTAGAATTGGTACACACAGATGTTTGGGGACCTAGCAAGGATCCCTCCATTTCAGGATCAAGGTATTATGTGTCCTTCATTGATGATTATAGCAGATGGACTGTGTTATACTTTATGAAGCATAAGGATGAAGTGTTTAATTGTTTCAAAAGATATCTTGCACTAGTTGAAAATCAAACAGGTAGAAACTTGAAAAGGCTAAGGTCAGATGGAGGAGGAGAGTACTTCTCCAATGAGTTTGAAGATTTCTTTCAGGAAAGAGGCATCAAAAGGGAGATAACTACAAGGTACTCACCTGAACAAAATGGGGTAGCTGAAAGAAGGAATAGACTCATTGTAGAAACAGCTAGGTCTATGCTTAATGAGAAGAAGTTGCCAAATTATCTTTGGGCAGTGAGTGTATCTACTGCCACCTATCTTATTAACAGGTTGCCATCAAAGACACTTGATGGAATGACACCTTATGAAGCTTGGCATGGTAAGAGACCATCATTAGATCATTGCAAAATCTTTGGTTGTATTGCATATGTGCATATTCCCTCACAGGTAAGGGGAAAGCTAGACCCTAAAGCTGAAAAATGTATCTTCATTGGTTATGATTTGAACCAAAAAGGGTACAGATTCTACAACCCAACAAACAAAGGCTTCAAGGTAAGCAGAGATGTCATCTTTGATGAGAATGACTCATGATATGAGAATGAATGCAGGAAGGTTAGTCTACCCTATGATATGGAAGAAGATTTCCCAAAGCTCACCAAGAAGGAACCAATCCAGAAAGAAGACTCAAGTTCAGATGATGATGACACAATTAACCTTGAGGAATTCAAGGCATGGAAGTCCAAAGGGAAGATGAAAATGAAGAAGCTAGAGGATATACCAGAATCCTCAACTCAAGCAATGAGGAGATCTCAGAGAGAAAGTAAGAAGCCTATCAGATATGGGTATGACACTTCTCTTGTAACTAAGCATTCTGTATATCTTGCAAAGGATTTGTTGAATGAAGAACCAGGTACATATGAAGAGGCAATCACCAAACCAGAATGGAAAGGAGCTATGGATGAAGAAATAGAAGCTCTCAAGGAGAGTGACACATGGGACTTGGTACCCAAGAAGGATTCTATGAAGGTGATAGGATCCAGATGGATCTACAAACTAAAGAGAAACTCAGATGGAACAATCAACAGGTACAAAGCTAGGTTGGTAGCCAAGGGCTTTGCACAAACCCAAGGCATTGATTATGAGGAGACATTTTCTCCTGTGGCTAAAATGCCAACAATCAGAGTACTAGTGAGTGTAGCTGCATCCAAGAATTGGAACATGTACCAATTAGATGTCAAGGATGCTTTCTTGAATGGATGGATATCTGAAGAAGTCTACATGTCACAACCACCTGGCTATGAAGATCCCAAGAAGGTAAAGTATGTTTATAAATTGAAGAAGGCTCTATATGGATTGAAGCAGGCACCTAGAGCATGGAATTACAGGTTGACAACATATCTCCAAGACCAAGGATTTGTGATGAGTAAAGCAGACACTTCTCTATTCATAAAGAGGAGTAGTACAGAGGTAATAATCTACTTGTGTGTTTATGTTGATGACATCATCATTACAGGCAATGATGTCAATGGTATTAGAAGCATCAAAGGACAGATGATGAAGGAGTTCAAGATCAATGATCTTGGATTATTGAAATACTTCTTAGGTCTTGAGTTAGTCTACACTAATTCAGGTATATATATCACTCAAAAGAAGTATGTTCAGGACATTGTGAAAAAGTTTAATTTGCAGGAAGCTAAAGTCTCAAGTACTCCAATGGAGGTCAACCTAAAGCTTAGTGCTCATGAAGGTGATGAAGTCCAAGACATTACAGGATACCAAAGTATGGTTGGTAGTTTGAATTATGCTACCTTAACAAGAATTGACATAGCATATGGAGTTAGTGTGCTAAGCCAATTCATGCACAAACCAAGGGTACCTCACCTAGAAGCAGCAAAGAAGATCTTGAAGTATCTAAAGGGAACTCAGAACCATGGTTTGTACTTTCCTTATACATCAGATATTGACATTAAAGTATATTCAGATGCAGATTGGGCAGGATGCAAGGATGATAGGAGAAGCACATCAGGATACATATGTTTTGCAGGTGATAAACCAATTTCTTGGTCAGCCAAGAAACAACCTACAGTAGCCTTGTCATCTACTGAACCAGAGTATAGAGAGCTAGCCAATGCCACCCAAGAAGCTATTTGGTTAAAACTTTTGTATACAGAGTTAGGCCTACATACAAGGCCACCAATTATCTTTGGTGATAACACAAGTTCTCTTCACCTTGCAGCTAATCCAATATATCATGCTAGGACAAAACACATAGAGGTTCATTACCACTATGTGAGAGAAAAGTTGCTAAGCAAAGACATTCAATTGACTTATGTGTCCACTAATATGCAATGTGCAAATTTACTCACTAAAGCTTTGGATGGAAACAAATTATGCAGATTCAAATCCATGATTGGATTGCAGGATGTGATTGAAGATTGAAGATGAAGACTTAAGCCAAAGTGTTTGGCTTGAGGGGGAGCTGTTGGTGCAATTCAAGCCTTCACCTTTGGCTTGGAACCCTTGAAGGATATCTCTACATGAAGCAAGAGTCATAGGAACTTATGCTTATGGACTATTACCATTTTACTCCTTTGTAAAAGTCTAAAATGACTTGGCATATGTATGAGTACACCTACTTGATTAGTCGTGGAAATTTAGAGGACTTAATGGAGAGAATATCTCCCTAACTTTAGAAGAGATATTCTAGGGAGCCTTAGATTTGAATTTCAAAATTCAAATGATCACTCAACCTCTATAAAAGATGAAGTAAAAAAGTCGCGGGTGTGTCTCTCACTTCAGCTCATTTCCCGAGGCATTTTATCATTGTATTTCTGTGTGTGTGAGTGCTACATCTTAGCCTACACCACAATACCTCATTTAGCTATGCTTATCATGCTAGTGAGATTGTACAATTACATCAATCAATAGATACATTCATACTTTTCAACTCTATGTTTTTCTGAGTTATCTTCTCCAAGTCTGTCAACTTCCAAGAGGCATATCTCAGTGCCTACTGAACCAAATCAAGTGGTTCAAAGCTTGTTGAAACCAGCTCTAAGCATACTATATGCCTACAAAATTTGAAGGTCATTGGATCAGCCATCTCGGAGAAATCTCGCTCGAAGTGATCTCTGGTATTCTTCTGAAGAGTTCCTAAAAAGTCGGGGGTACATATAATTTTGCTAAACTTCTTTCTCAGAGTATAGTTTGTCATTTCTTCTCATTCCACTTGCAAATGGTAGCTTGTTAAGCTAATTTAATATGTTCAGAAGGAATTTGATCAATTGTAAGTGTGCTGGTCATACTGAGTGAAAGACTGAGCAGGTATCAAGATTAAAATAGAAAGTTTTCAAGTCTAGTGAAGTACAAACTCATCTGTTTTGATCTAATCATTAGTCAAATCATTTCCAAAGTACATATAGAATATTTTGGTATCATTTGGAAGCTTAAGGGGTCTACTAAGCATATCTGGAGTCAAAGAGGGCTGGTGCAAAGCAGGATTAGTAGCATCAACTCAATCTTCTGAGTGCATCCAACCATCTCTCCCAACAATCCTTAGGGGTCACTTGTGTGGCTAACCTTACATCATTTGTAAGCTCTCCATGTCTCTGGGGTTGAAATTCTACTTCATAGAAGTATTCTTCATCTGATGCAAAAGGTGGGTCCATAATGATTGACTCTAGGTTGGAGTCACTTGCATCCTCAAATGCATCAGGGCTAGGTTCACATTCTTCTAGAACTGCCTCTCCCATGATTGGCTCTATGAAGAAGATTGAAATTTCATAGCCATCCTCGTCACAGTGAGGTGTCCATTGCTCTTCATTGATGGCTACATCCATTGTTGCTAAAATTTCTGCCCAGCCGTGAGGTTCAAATTCCTCATCCGGAAATACTACAGGTGCATAGGCTGGGTCTTGAATTGATCTATGTGTTTCCTTCGCACCTACCTCTCTGGCTTTTTCTCTCTTCTCTTCTTCTACTGCTACTTTGCACATCCATAAATGGGTGTCTTCATGCATGCATGAGGATCCTGATCCTATGGAATGCACAGACTTAGTATCATCTTTGGCTCTATGGATGGGATTCCATTGGATAGGAGGGACATCTCTATCGGAGTAATCTTTGAGATTCACTTTGGTCGTAACACCTAGGTTTTGCAAATACAAGGAATTGGTTCCCCAATCCTGTAGCACTTGCAACTGTCGCATAAATGGTCTTCCCAAAATCATCTCATATGCATGGTTCTTGCTAAAATCACAGATAGCAAATGTATGCTCAAACTCTACACCACATGTAGTGAGAGTTATTCCTTTTAGCAAGCCTAAGGGTCTTTCTATGTGACCATTGGCCATCTGCAATTTCATTCTCGTTGGCCTGAGTGCTGGCTTGCCCCAACGCTTCCATAGGGAAGTGGTAGCAATAGCAACTCCTGCACGTGAGTCTAGAATTGCCCTGGTTGTGTACCCCTGATGGGTAATGGGAAGATAGGTGTTTCCTTCTTCACCTTCAGTCATATCTCCTATCTTGTCTAGAGGAATTTCTGGCACTGTTCTATGAGAAACTACCTGGGAACGCGGTTTGGCTATCTTTGGTACCTGTTTGGCTACATGTTTCCACAGTTCTGGCCTAACTTTGAGCAGCTCTTTTAAAGTGAGATTGCACTGCACTTTAGTATTCTTTACTACCTCCGTGTTCCTAGGTATGACTGAATCTTCGTTTCTTACCATGACGGTGGGTGCTCTCATACACATGGACTTTGCTTCCCATGGGCCTGTGAAATGGGGTAGTTCTTGTATGGAATTAGATTCGAAGTCTAATCTCTCCTGAGATTGAGTGCTCTCTTGCTCTTCATAAATGGATGGGATGTCTTGTGGGAATAGGGCGTGTGCATCATCCACAAGTTCAATGGGAGGAGGGACTTCACTTTCTTTAGCCCATTTTTCTGCTTGAATCTCTCATAGAAATTCTGGTGTGAACCGATTCATAGAAGAAGATGTGTCTGGCTCTGTAGAGTTAGGCACATAGGCTTCCTGGGCAGGTAGGCTTTCTCTTTCACTTGCCTTGCCCTTACTTTGAGAGACAGGTTCCTTTTCTGATTGTGCTATTAGCCTCTCCAACCTTTCTAGCAGTCCATCGAAGTGCAACTGCGTCTTAGCTGAACTAGAGATGTTAAAGAGGTGACTGGCTTCAAACATGGTTTGAGCCAATTCCACCATCTTAGCACAAATTTTGGTTCATTCAAGCTCTAGTTCTGCTCTAGGGTAACACTTTTCGTGATCCGTCAGGTTTGGCCCTTCTTGGATCCTGGCCTGATATGCTTTGAGCATCATATTTAGGTCCTCAGGAGTGGGATCTGCTAGGATTGATCCTACTCTAGGGAGCGGTGGGGTCGTATGAAGCGGGTTGGAAGGGGTTGGATCGGATGGATATGGGAATGGTGGTGATGGCGTCGTGTGAGAGGGAGTTTGAGATGTGAGTTCAACTATCCTGGCTTTTGTTTCTCTTAGGCTTTCCTTGAGTTCACTCATCTTCTTTGCCCATTGTCTTTTCATTCTTTCTCGGCTATCTCTCCAAGCTCTAGTCTGTTTCTTGGTTATGCTCTCTGTTTCACTAGCATCTGAGCTCTTTTCCGGGCTTACCCCTTGGTTTTGCTGCAATGCTTGAGCTCTAGTGACCACTTGCACTGGCGCGGTGGAAGTCACACTCCTTGTGGAGTCGACAACTAACCCAATCACGTTTATAGGGGTGATTTTTCGCATAGTATTGGGGTTCTTTGGGCAATCACGTAAGAGATGCTCCTTCCCACAATCTTGGCAAAAGCCTTGGATTGCCACTAACTAGGGTTGTGTAGACGGAGGTAAGGGGCAATCACAAATGAGGTGATCTCCCTGACATCTGTAGCAAGGTCCTCTAGGGAATGGGGGTCTTACTTGCCTAGGTTTAGGTATGGGGTTGGGGTTTGTATACATGACGTTTGCATAATCTAACTCCCAACTAGGTTCACTCGGTTCTTCACTATAGTAGGACTCACCATGTTCAGGAGACTACATGTAGTAAGCCTGTGGACTATCTATGTGAGTGGAATCAAAACTATGATCACTCGGGTCACTTTCTGAAAGCAATGGAGTCATTAGGACTATGGCTCTGTTCAAATTTTCCTCAGCAGCTGCATACTTTACAGGAATCACATTAGGTGGGGTTGGAGGTTGTTGAGCTAACACAGGTTGAGGCCTTTGGTGGTTTTGGTAGGGTTGTTGATAGGATTGTTGTGGTCTCCCATATTGCTGTGGAGGGTACTGGTTCTAGTATCTTCCCTATTGTGGATAGGGCTCAGGGTAGGTTTGCCTAACTGCTTGCTTATTGTATGGGCAGTCTTGTGCTGTGTGATTTGTGTATCTCCGTTCTATGGTGCAATATTGGCTACTAGGGTTCACTTGGGGTTGAGCCATGATGGGACACACGTTCGCCATGTGGTCACCACTGCAAGTATAGCACCTCTTTACTGGGGCAAACCTTGGAATTTGTTTGCTAGTGACACCTAGTTTTTGAGCTACTTTCTCCGCGAGTTCCTCAATTGATGTGGATTGCAAGGAAGAGAGACTAGAGGCACTATCAGAATCTTTGTAGATTTTGGAAAGCTCTAACTCCTCCCCTAGGTTATCCTCGATGTCGATGCACATGCGTACACACTCTTCTATAGTCCTAGGGTCCTTCAAGTACACATATGACCTCAATTTGGTACTTAGCAATCCATCCAAAAATAAAGCCACTTGTTTGGTTGGTGTGGGTAACTTAGGAATAGGGCATCTCTCAAGATATTGCCTAAATCTTCTTCCTGCAAGTCTCACGGTCTCTTGAGGGGTCTGCTTGAAGCTATGTATCAATGAGGAAGTATCATGCCTTATGCCACTTTTAGAGAATTCAGTGATGAAAGCCTCTAAGAGTTGGTCTATGCTCCTGAACTCTCTCTCATTCAATGGTTGAAACCACGTAAGGGCTGTGTTCCTAAGGGTTAGACCAAAGGCATTATATTGCGTGAATAGGTCCTCAACTTGCTCAACTCTCAAGACTTGCCTAAACTCGGCCACATGATCATATGGGTCTCTTGTGCCATCGAAGTAGTTCTTCATGGACTTAACTAGCTGGGTTTGTCTAAAAGTTCTCGTGTGCTCTCTAGGTCTTGGTAGAAAGCATTCATCCGCATTCCTTTGGTTTCTTGGGGCTCTAGGTCTATCGGGTTCTGTCTCCGTTCTCATTCTTTCTCTTCCCAAGGGGTTCGCAAAGCTTACTTCTGGCCTATCTCTACTTTTGTCTCTTTGAGTTCCATGAGCTTGGGATGTTCCAGCTCCGGGGTGACCATAGGACACATTAGAGCTTGGTTGGGGGAAAATAAATTCACCCTTCCAAGTATAAGCATGCCTATCATGTTCTATAACCACAAAGATCCTCTCTGAAGTGTAATCTAAGTAGGTCACTCTGCCTGGGCTATCAGGATCTTTGAACTTCTAGATCATGATTGTTCCTATCTCATTTGGCTGATCAGATTTGTACCTCCAAAAGGCTTCATTAGTCTCTCGGTTCAGGAGCAGATCTATGCTCTTATTGTCTTGGGGAATCCACTCTGGTGTGATAATCCTAGTGAGAACTGATTTGCCTCGAGGGGTTCTAGGTTCTACACCCATGTTTCCTTGCTCTAGGTCTCCTAAGTCCGTTTCTGGGATCACATTTCCAAACTCGTCTGTCCTATCTGGGTGACTGGTGACTACATATATGGTTCCCTCTTTGTCCATGTATGCACCATTTTCAAATTTGACAGCTGGGTGTTCTAGCCCAATGGATTGATCTGGGTTTTTGATATGGACACAGATCTCATAGATGCTAGCACCTAATCGGTTGGTCCTAAGGTATTCCAGCTGCGTCTTGTAGGGGCCTTTTACCCTATGTAAGTATGGCACACCTAAACTTCCTCTAGGTCTCTCCATACCGTGGGACATCTCTGACTCACTAGTTTCAGAGCTAGGGTAGTGCGAATAATGACTCAACTGCTGGGCCCAAGACCTAGCAGTATGATTGACACTAGCCTCTGAAGATCTAAGACTCTTTCTATCTCTTCCTAGGTGTCGTCCTGATCTAAGGTTCATATGCTTAGTTGAGCAATCCGAATTTTTACCCGAGGTACAGCCTCGTTGCTGAGTTCTTTTGTATCAAACACTTGATTCTTTTTTAAGTTGATTATCATGTTTGTGATCTTGTCTGATATGACTTCATCAGGAATACTTGAGTTAATTTCCGCACTTTAATGTTGGTCGTCTCACGTTAGGTTCTTTTCCTTTAAAGTGTCGGTCACACACAGGTTATCTCTTGACTTGAACTTGATTTCTTAGATAGTCTTGACTTGTCTCGTGCCTATCGTTGCCCTGACTTACTTATAGCACTAGTCCCGTGTAGCCTAAGCTAGGAATTGACAGAGGGAGTTGAGAATAATCCAACCTCACTTGCTGATCCTTGGATCTTTAGTGCTCAAGAGCCCTGTTCTCAAGCTTGCGGAGTGCCCTTGCTTTGGATGCCCTCTAATGCTCTCAATAGACCTGTAAGAGTCCCAAAGTTAGCTCAAGACTTAAATTCAAATGACACAAAAAATCACTTTCATTCATGTAATTCATATGTCAATTTGCATCATGTCTCTCTGGAACACAATTCTAGAGATCCCTGAGTTTTCCTCCCCTTGGATATGGTTCACAGCAATCGGATTTCGTATGAGGAAGATATGATAGTTCAGGGATCTAGGGTTAAAACAGGTCATCAGGAAAACAAGATTTTCTCTCAAGTTACAAGTGTCAAAACCTCACAAATCACTATTTGCTTGATAAGTATGCCTAGAATTTTCCCCAAAATCAAGTAATATAAACCCTAGAAAATTGGCCAAAAAAGCCTGTCAATCGCGATCGACAGGTCTGTCAATCACGATTGACAGAGGTGTCCGTCGGGACCTGTCGGTCGCAATCGACACGTCAATCGCGATTGACAGTGTCAATCGCGATCGAAAGAGTCGGTCGTGATTCCTGTCAATCATGATCGATGGTGTCAATCGCGATCGACTCTTTTTCCGGGATTTTCGCCGTAATTTCAATCGATTAGGGATGTGTCCGTCGCAATGGACACGTGGCAACACAAGTTTTGGTGTCAATCGTCAAATTTCATTCGGTCGCGATCGACAGTGTCAATCACGATTGACTGAATCCTACGTGGTAGTCAGTCGGTCGTGGGGTCTGTCGATCGCGATCGACAGGTCTATCGATCGCGATCGACAGGTCTATCGATCGCGATTGACAGGGTTTGTCGGTCGCAATTGACAAAGGTTGTCGATCGTGGCTGTCGATCGCGATCGATGGTGTCGATCACGATTGAGAGAGGAACTCGGAATTTTTTTACTGTGTTTAGTGATTTAGGATGTGCTCATCATGTGCATCATTATGGTGTGCTTTGTTTTACCAAATACGCGATTTTTCTGTCGATCGCGATCGACAAAGGTCGACGACACAGAGACAGTTTCGAGCTTGTCCGTACCTGTGCAGCCTGCTGGAGATGGTGGGATAGCCAAATCCTACGAGAAAACTCAAGAAACATGCAAAAAGAGTGCACACAAATCGCTCTCTCACTCTCTCTCACAAGTGGAATGAGGGAAATGGAAGGGAGAAGGTGATATGATCAAAAACTGAAATTTTTCGCGATGATGGAGATGGAGGTGGGAGATGGTGAAGATGATGATGATGATGAGAAAAACAAAAGAAAATAGATAAAACTGGAGAAAATACCTATGACTCCAACGCCTCAAATCTACGTCTTACCATCACACGCTCGTCCTCAAAGCTCGATCCCCGGCAACGGCGCCAAAATTTGGTGTAGCTCAGTGATGAGTAGCACCTCCTTTAATGTCAATCAGGGAAGACGTGAGGATGGTATGATGACCTCAAGCAAGTGAAGGCACAAGTGCGTGAGTGAGAAGCACACCAACATGCACACACATACACACACACGCGCACACACAGCAAGACAAAGAGAGAGACAATGGAGTTCTTTTAGATTACTTTCAAAATGCTCATACAGGTTCAAATCTATTATAAGCTAACCTCAAAAATGAGTTCTCTAGCTCTATTTATAGTTTTTGACTAGTTTTTGGCCTTGTCCAGACCTAGTGTCCGGCCTAGTTAAAAATTAGGTTCTCTGGCCTATTTGGAGGTTCAAACGGAGTCTAAAAAATGTGAAAACTGATAGGTAGGTACTTCTAAAGCTCCTCAAGCTCAAGGACTCCTTGGCTTGCACAAAATGGAGCTACAAAAATACGAAATGATATTTACAATGGTTTTTAGTAATGAAAATCACTATTTTTGTAGGGATTTCTTCTAACAGTTTGACATACATTTCCTGGAGCTCCCTACTTGCTCCTTCTTCTTGTGTGCCCACCTCTTTGATGCATGAAAAATTTAGATTGCCTACTTGCCAGATCTTCTTTGACTACTCTGTCTGCTTGTGCCTTCTCTTCGCTCTGACTCCCTTCGTTGGCTTCCTTGTCTTGTGAGTCCTTCAGTTCATTGACTGCTGCCAACTAGATAGCTCTTGATGTAGATCAAATCCACCTCAAGCATAGTGTAAGCTTGATGTTCCAAGAGTTTGGAGAACAGGAAGATAGACCAATAGAAGACCTGACATAAGTGCCTTATATATTTCCAGACAAAGCATTTGAACCACATGGATGGATGGAAATATTAGCAACATTGGATGTATGCATAAATGAAGAAGTATTAACCATGTCAGAATGCATGCATGAAAAAGGATATGATCTGATCTTGTACGTGGTGGTACTCCAATAAGTAGAAGAAGGAAAAATAATAGAAAAAAATGGAAAGAAGAATATGAAAGCAGAGAAATGGAACCTTATTTTGACTCAAAAGAACAATACCTAAGTGAAGTAGACAGGGAAGACTCCAAGGAAAATAACATACAAATTCTCCATAGAAGAATAGCTGGAAAAACTTAGGAAGGAGAGCAATGAAATTGAGGAAGAAAACTTACGCAATGAAAATTTTGAAGTGCTAGAGCATTTTAAGAGATATCAAGTGGAAGAAATAAAGATAGTGGTTCAAATGCTAAGAGAGTGGCACAAGAGGGTTTCGCCTATGATAACAGAGAGCAAACAAAGAAAATCATAGTAACCCTAGAAGGAGGATGCAGAAAAGTGTACTAATATAGGGAAAGATGTGTCCTTAGAAGAGGAGAAAAACTCATATAATTGTTACGAGAGTATAGGGATGTATTTTCTTGGACTTACAAGGATGTGAAAGGTTTTGATCCATCTATATGTTCTCATAGAATTCCTATGACATCTGATGCTAAAACATTTAAGCAAATACCTTATAATTATAATGATGCCTATGTGGCCAAAATCAAAGAAGAAATAGACCAACTATTGGCAGATGGGTTCATATATGAAATAGAATACACTCAATGGGTTTCTCCTTTGGTAGTTATTCTAAAGAACAAACTCAAGGTTTGTATTAACCTAAAAAGGTTAATTCTCCCACCATTCAGGATAGCTACCCATTACCCATTATAGATCATGTTTTAGAAAGAATAGCAGGCAAGGAAGTGTACAAATTTCGTGATGGATTTTCAAGGTATAATCAAGTAGCAATTTCTCCTAAAGACCAACACAAGATTTCTTTTACTACTAAATGGGGAGTATACACATTTATGGTTATGCATTCAAGTTTAACTAATGCCCCAACAACCTTCCAAAGATTGATGTGTCATGTATTCAATGAATTTATGAGAAAGACTATGGAAGTCTATGTAGATGACTTGTGTACATATTCATCTCAACATCTAGCCCATATACCTAAGCTTAAGAAAATATTTAACAAATGTAGGCAATATAAAGTATGCTTTAACCTCAAGAAATGTGTCTTATGGTGATACAAGGAAAAATACTGGGATGCATAGTGTCCAATAATGATATCTCTATAGATGAAGACAAGATCAAGGTTATTTTGGAATTCTGTAGACCTAAGAATGTGAAAGCCGTGCAAGTGTCTATGGGCTATTGTGGATATTATCATAGATTTATTCACAAGTGTGCCATAATTGCAAGACCATTATATGGACTTTTATCTCAGTTCACTTGGAGAGAGGAATGTGAGAACAGAGTCAATGAGTTAAATTAATATTGAGTTCAACAACAATTTTGAAAGTTTCAAAGTGGAATAGAGCATTCCATATACATGTGGATGCAACTCATTCTACCATTGGATGCATAATAGCACAACCTGTAGATGAAGGAACACTAGCTCACCCGATTTCCTATGCTAACATACACTTAAACCACGCTAAACAAAACTACACCACAACACAACGAGAAGGCTTAGGGATGGTGTACATAGTAAAAAAAAATAGACATTACCTACTAGCCAAAAAATTCAAGTTTTTTATTGATCACCAACCTCTACTATACTTGGTCAATAAACCTTGTAATACTATAAGGTTAGTTGGATGGTTGCTCTTACTCATGGAATTGGATTTTGAAGCAGTGGTCAAGAAGGGCAATGCACATGTCAAAGCTGACCACTTATCTAGGATGACTCATGGAGAACTACCAACCGGAGTAGTACATGAACTACTAGATACCTACCTATTTAACCTAGAAGTATTTCCAAAATGGGTGGAAAGATTGATACCTATACTCACACATGGACCTAGTCATATGATCAAATCAACTAGAGGCACGGAAATTTGGAAAACATGAAACCTACACATAGTAGAAGGAAGCTTATATTAAAAATATTCTAATGAAATACGTTTAAGATGTGTGGAGGATGAGGAATGTAGTGTGTTAATCAAACAAGCCCACGACAATCATTGGAGAACACATAAAGATATTAGTGGAGCAACACATGAGTTAAAGAGATTAGGATTATATTGGTCGAGTATGCAAAGGGATGTGCACGAATACGTAATGAATTGTCACATGTATCAAGTTCTACACTAGATTGTTGATATGTTTAGGTAGGGATGTGTGTGAACACTCTAGGACCACCGGGGCTCTTTTTTCCCTCTTTAGGAGGTTTTTCCCCCTGACTTGTATATACATCTATTGCCCTGATGGGCTACTTATCTTTGTACATTCTAGTGGTAATACATTCAGCATTGTGTGTTATGCTCCAAGCTTCTTCTTCTTCCTTCTGCTATTCGCATGCTTCCGCAGATGTCTAACTCCAACAATTGGTATCAAAGCAGGTCACCACTTCATTTAGGGTGTTGTCTACACCTCTCTGATTGCAGTCTCAGAATCGGACGAAATTTGGTAGGCATACTCAGGGTGTTTCAAAGATCAAAACAGCTTCGTAATGTGGTGCAGAAATCATGATCTGAGCTTCTTTTGACCTTTGAATGCACTATTGCAGTGCTTATGTAGGCTATTTTGTCTTTTTGTGCCAAAGGTATATACCAGTTTTGGTTTGCCTGTATAAGCATTTCAAATTCTACTACAGGTTTAGCAGAATTCGTTTGGGTAGTTTTGTTCAACTTTTTGAGATATAGTCAATTTTTTGCATCAAGGTATTTTAGTCATCTGCCATCGTTGAAAGCAGTGATGTATTCCGTATGTTGGCTATTGAGGATAAGTTGGATGGTACCAACTACCCATTATGGGCCTATATGATGCATCATGTATGGGTCACAAAAGGACTATGGAATATTGTGCAGGGTGTTGAAAGACCTCCTATTACACTTGCGAATACAGGTACAACAAATACAGGTTCTAGAGCTGATGGAGATGGTGTCGAAGATGATGATATTCTACAGATTCCTCTTCATGCTGCAGTTTTTGTTGCACCTACTATAGAGCAAATTCATTGGGATGGCAGAGATGCTCAGGCACATGCATTGATAGGTTTGTTTGTCAAACGTGCCATTATTCCTCACATTCGCTCTTGCAGAATAACTAAGGATGCTTGGGAGACAGTTACCAAGTTGTACCAAGCTAGGAATGAGGCTCGTGTTGCTTACCTCTGAAAACAATTGGAGAGTGAGCACATGACTGAAGGTGATTCTATGGATAGTTTTCTCACAAAGATCAAGGATTTGAAAGAATGTTTGATTTCTGCTTATGAAGTTATACCAGATAGCTCACTTGTGCAGACCGTTCTGAATGGTCTTCCTGACTCATATCAGAGTTTTGCTTCTACTCTTCATTTGATGATGAAAGGAAATCCAAATGCCTTGTTATTTGAGGAGTTAGTCTCTATTCTGTTGCAAGAAGACCAATCTAGGCAGAATAGTTCTATTATGCGTGTTGTAGATCAAGCTTTCTTGCTAGTCAAAAGGCCAAAGGTAAATGGGGCTCTTTTACTAGTAAGCAAAAATCTGCAAATGCTGCATATTCGAAGAAGGAAGAAAAAGATGAGAAGAAATAAAAAAAGCAAAAATTATACTGCAGATACTGTAAAGCAAATGATCATGTCATCAAGAGCTGTTCAAAGTTGGTTACTAAAGAGGCAAACAAGAAAGAGGTTGGAATGGTTGTTGTAGAGGCCTCTACATTGAAAACAGAGTCTGCTAATCTTGTGCATGAAGAAGAATGGGCGTTTCCTACTGTTTCCAGTTTTGACCCATCTTCTCATGAGCAGTGCATATCTGCAGTAGACTCACATGTTTGGTACTTTGATAGTGGGTGATCAAACATATTACCTCACAGCGCTATTTCTTCTCTTCATTCAAGCATGTCCCTACAGGGAATACTGTTACATGTGCGAACAACTCCTCCTTTCCTGTTATGGGGGTTGCTAAGATCATTTTGACTACTGTTGATGGTCGTTCTTTCAATTTGTCAGATGCTTTGTTTGTGACAGGGATGAAGACAAATCTATTATCAGTTTCTGCATTATCCAAGATTGGCTTGTTTGTGAAATTTGTTGATGACAGATGTACAATTCATGACATGTGAAATGGCAACATCATTATTGCTTCTGGCATTTTATGTCGTGGGCTGTATAAGCTCATAGACTATGAAAGATCTATAAATGATTTGGCATGTGTAGTACATGACTCTCAAGCTATGTGAGATGCAAAGCTTTGGCATGCATGCTTTGGTCATCTGAATTTTGCTAGTTTGCTACGCTTGCAAAAATCTGAAATGGTGTCCTCTTTTCCCAAACTTGAGGCAGTCGGTAAACATGTATGTGATGGTTGTATTTTGGGCAAAATGCAGCGTTCTTCCTTTCCAAAAGATGGTTCAGTTTGGGCTACTCAGAAATTGTGGCTTGTACATAGTGATGTCTGTGGTCCTATGCAGACACCTTCTTTTGGGAACTATCTTTACTTCATGACTTTCATCGATGATTTTTCCAGGCATGCATGGGTATATCCATTGAAGGGGAAGTCTGAAGTGTTTATGTGCTTCAAACACTTTCTGGTTTTGGTTGAAAATCTGTTAGCATGTAAAGTGGGCACCCTCCATTCTGATCGAGGGGGGGAATATATGTCTTCTAACTTTAATGCATTTTTGGCTAAACGTGGGATAAAACATTAGTGTATAGTGCCATATACACCTCAAAAAAATGGAGCTGCTAAATGAAAGAACAAGTCACTCATGGAGATGGCAAGGTGTATGGTCAAGAGTCAAGCTTTACCACATAGTTTCTAGCTTGAGGGTGTTATGTGTGCAGCATATACATTGAACAGGTGTCCCACTAAAGCACTACAATCTATCACTCCACATGAGGCTTGGTATGGTCGCAAGCCATCTGTTGCTCATCTACGTGTTTTTGGTTGTTTGGCATATGCATTAGTGCCTGAACAACATCATAGAAAAATTGGATGATAAAGCAGTAAAATGTATTTTTGTTGGGTACAGTTCTGAAAGTAAAGGCTATCATTTGTATCCTCCACAGACTAAACACATTCTAGTTAGCCGTGATGTTGTTTCTGTGGAAGATGCTATTCGACCATTGATTTCATGTACTAAGAAGACATTTGTTAGCTCCAAAGACATGTATGATACTTTCCTGCCTATTTTTATAGGTGGATAGTCTAGTGCTCGTCCTAATGAGGAAACTTCTCAGCCTTTGCACATTTCATGTGATGTTGCAGATCATTCCATTTTTTATGCAGATTTAGATGATGCACTTCTGATGAGAGAGCTGATATTGAGTAGGCAAAAACTATGCTAAAATGGCTGGTGCAGATTGTTGAGACATCAAGCTCAACATGTGATGATCTAGGATGACATGTATTAGTTTTATATTTCTCTCACATGTATAGCGGTCATGCCAGTATATGTCAAGGATACTTCATTGAGCTTTATTATATTTATCTACCGAGAGTGATGACATATTTGTTTCTGGCGAGCTCACTCATTCGTGGACATTAGGTTTTTCCTTATGTACAAGAATTTATATATTGCACTTGGTGTATTCTTGTTTTTAGGTCGTTCTTGTACATTCCTTTTATGTAATAGAAGAAGGAGAAGAAGATTATTATTCTTCCTTGCCTCAATCTGAGTGTGTGCTTCTCTTTGATTGTGAGAGTGTGTGTGTGATCTCTCTTCCTTATCTCCTTCCTCGTGACATGGTATCAGAGCCAGTGTGGTTGTAGAGAGCTCGTGAAGAAGGACAATAGTGAAAAGTACGCGGCAATGCATGGAGAAAGCATGATTCACAAACGACCTCAGATTGCCATGTCAACCTTGGTATCGAGCCTGCAAGGTGGGGCCCACAAAAAAACCAAGTCAGGTTTGAAAATCGTAACTTGCCCAGTGTTTGACAACACTCATATGTTCTCGGTCCATAATTTGAAGCGATTCCGTGTACTGGTGATACAAGAAGACTGTGTTTTTCTGAGATCAAATTGTCACGTCATAGTGCAATAGTGTTCAAGCACAAGTGCTACTTGTAGTGTTTTACAGTGTTGTGAATAGCTGCAGAAATGACAAATGCAGATGGAATGAGTCAGCTTATGAGTGATAAGCTAGAGAAGAACAACTTCCATGCTTCGAGATTCAGGATGACATTTCCTGATGGGAAAAGGCTACTGGAAGTACATGGAAGCAAAAAAAAAAACGCTCCACAATTACTAGAAAGGAATCGGATTGTAGACCAATTATGAGCATATGAAGAATGGAATCAAGGAGCATGAAAGGTAATCTATTGGCTGTTTGTTAGCATACAGGATAGCATGATTGGGCACATACACGATGCCAAGACTCCAAAAGAGGCTTCGAACACTTTGGTCAATTGTATGAGACCAATACAAAGGCACGAAAATTGCAACTCAAGAATGAGCTGCATACATTGGAGAAAAAGAGCATGTCGGTAAGTGACTATACCCTGAAAATCAAAGCATATATGAGTCACTTTCATCTATTCGAGTGAATGTAGATGATGATGATGATAAGGTCAAAGTATGCCTTCGTGGTTTAGGATCTGCATATATGCAGTTGAGAACTTCTATATAGACCAGGGAAAATATTCCAGATTTTGCTGATCTGATATCTATGCTGATTATTGAAGAACAGAATCTTGGCGAGGATTCAAACTCCAAAGGAAAAACCAGTTCTGAGTATGTATTCTACTTTGGAACAGGAAGAGGTAGAGGCACAAGCTTTGGAAGCGGAAGAGGACACAATAACCAAGACCAAGGGCAACAAAAAAATCATGCAGGAGGAAGAGGACAGTTTTGAGGTAGGGGGAGCCAAAGAGTTCGCAGAAATTTCCAAAGAAATGATTCAGGTAATCTGGAATTGTGGTAAAACTGGACACTTTGAACGTGACTATAGGTTGAAGAATCAAAATAATAGAAGGCAACGAAACAACTATGCATCCACAAGTGCAAATGATTCTGAGAAGCTATTCATGGTTCAACATCATATGATGAATACGATGTCTGCAAATAATTCAAAATCGAAAGGTAATGTTTGGTATGTTTATTTAGGTGCTTCAAATCACATGACCAGTCATCCGGAATGGTTTAGTAGTTTGTAGAAATTGCTAGTTCTTGGATATGTTGAAACAAGTGATGATACATCACATCCTATCAAGCATATAGGAAACATAGCATTGTCTATGGAGGATGGGAAGGTAAAACTTCTTGCTCATGTGTTGCATGCTCCAAATATAACAAAGAATCTAGTTTCTGTTGGAAAAATGGTTGACCAGGGATTACAAGTCAGGCTCAATGCTGATGGATTATATGTACAAGAGTACAAAAAGGATGGTTGATTGATTGCAAAAGGAAACAAAGTGGGTAGGGTGTTCACCTTAAATGTGAAAATTCTTGAAATGAATGCAACCATGTTTGCAAAAGGTGCTTGTGTTATTGCTGATATAGAGATTTGGCATAAACGAATTGGACATTCAAATCTGCAAAGGCTGAAATCGGTGTAGTCCAAGGTGATTGTCCATGGATTACCAAATTTCAAAGTTTTCGAAATGCAAAAGGTATGTGCAACATGTCAATTCGGTAAACAGTCAAGTTCATCATTTTCGCATGACAAGCATGTTAGTGAGAATGTGCTACAAATAGTACATATAGATGTTTGGGGTCATGCAAAGACCATATCTATGGGCAGTTGCAGGTTTTATGTCACTTTCATTGATGAACATACACGAAAAGTATGGGTATATTTCATGAAAGAGAACAGTGAGGTGTTCACTCACTTCCAGAATTTTAAGGCTATGGTGGAAAAGTAGACGGGAAAGTATATTCAGACATTAAGGTCTGATGGAGGAGGTGAATACATGTTTAATGAGTTCAACAATTTTCTAAAAAGTCATGGAATTTGATGCCAGTTTTCATGCAAGTACACACCACAAGAGAATGGCATTGCTGAACACAAAAATAGATATATTGTAGAAATAGCAAGAGCCTTGATGGCTGAGAAGAGTATGCCTCATTGTTATTGGGCAAAAGTTGTGCATACTGCTGTATACATCATGAACAAAACTCCAACTCCTGTTGTACATCAAGTTACACTTGAAGAGAAGTTCACAAATGAAAATTTTTTGTTGTATTGCATATGTACATGTTCTAGATGAGTTGAGGACGAAGCTTGATCCAAAAGCAAAAAAACGTGTCTTCATTGGATACTCCCTTGAGCAAAAGGGATATAAATATTACAACCCACTCACACTACATGTGAAGGTGAGCAGATATGTGGTATTTGATGAAATGTCAAGCTTCTATGCAGATTCCAAAGAAGGACTGAATCTTGAACCTAGTGACAAAGAAAATGCTAAAAACTCAAGTGCAGAATTGCAAGTTTTGAGTGGATCGGATGCATCACCAAGAAATAGTACAATTCAAATCCATGGAGTGGAAGATTGCATGGAAATTTCAGTCCAACAAATTCATCAAATACATCCAAGAAAGGTAAAGAAAAGCTTTCTGTTGGTAGTAAAACATGTGGAGGTTTTGAAGACGTTGATGGAGATTTTAGCAGTTCAAAAAAGAGTCATGATGAGGAACTTCGATTGCCCTCTATGAAGACTCTAGGAGTAAGAAAGGCACATGCAGATGATACAAGGAGGTGATCCATGATCAAGAAGATCTAGGAGGATGCGGAATTTAGTGGAATGATTGACGTATGACAATTATGTGGCTCGTCATTGTGCCTACATGACAAAGGTAATACAAGATGCTGAACCTTCTTGTTTTGAAGATGCAAGTGGAAATGCAGATTGGGAAAAAGCTATGGATGAGGAGATGGTTGCACTTTATGGGAACAATACATGGAAGCTCGTCCCATTGCCACAGGGAAAGAAACCCATAGGCTGTAAGTGGGTTTACAAGGTAAAGCACAATGCTGATGGTAGCATAAGCAGGTATGAAGCACGATTGGTAGCAAAAGGATATGCACAAATATATGGCATTGATTATGAGGAAAAATTCAGCCCTGTAGCTAAAATATCTACTGTTAGGACACTTGTTGCATAGCTACAACAAAAGGATGGACTCTAGATCAGATGGATATGAAGAATGCTTTCCTACATGGTGAGTTACACGAAGAAGTATACATGGACCAGCCACAAGGATATGAAGGTTCAAAGCATCGAGAATATGTTTGTAGGTTGCAAAAGGCTTTGTATGGGCTAAAGCAAGCTCCTCGTGCATGGCATGCAAGGATTGCTGATTACTTAATCACCATTGGGTTTTCTATGTGTGATGTAGATCATTCACTATATGAAGAGTGATGATGGCATCACAATTGTTGCTATTTATGTTTACGACTTGAACGTAGGTGGTGATAATGAAGAAAGCATTAAACATGTAAAGCAACTTCTTATGCACAAATTTGACATGCAAGAACTTGGTGTGTTGCGCTATTTCTTGGGCATTGAGTTTATACATATAGAGACATGTATATAGATGTCACAAAGGCAATATGCCTTGAATATGCTGCAAAAGCATGGTATGGCTAGTTGCAAGCCGATTTCTATGCCATTAGATTAGAATTTGAAGTTAGATACTACATCAAGTGAAGCATTGTAAATTTCTACTATGTATAGGAAAATTGTGGGAACCTTGATATACCTCACAATTACGAGGCTTGATCTTAGCTACAATGTTGGACTTGAAAGTCAATTTATGCAGGTTCCCAAGAAGCCACATTTGGATGTTTTGAGGTGCACTCTACGTTATGTGAGTGCTACTTTGGATTATGCATTGTTTTATGAAGCTAGTGTAGATGTGCAGGTTCATGGATACACCGATGCAGATTGGGTTGGTAGCATTCCAGATAGAAGATCTATAAGTGGTTTTCTATTCTCACTTGAGAGTGTAGCTATTACATGGAGTAGCAAGAAGCAACCCACTATTGCTTTGTCGAGTACAAAGGTTGAGTATAGATATGCTACAATGGCAGCATGTGAGGCATCATGGCTGGAGTCACTACTTGCAGATTTATGTGTGGAAGTGCAAAAGCCTATCAACATCTTTTGTGATAACCTTAGCAACATACAATTAACATGAAATCCTTTTTTTCATGCTAGAACAAAGAATATTGAGGTACATTATTACTTCATCAAAGAGAAGGTATAAGCAGGTGATATTGATCTTGTTTATGTGAGAACAGATGAGCAACTTGTTGATATTTTCACTAAAGCACTTGGAGCAGAGAAGCTGAAGAAGTTGAGATGCTTGGATTAGAGGATATGGCATTGAGCTTGAGGGGGAGTGTTGAGATATCAAGCTCAACATGTGATGATCCAGGATGACACATATCATTATTTTGTCTGACATGTATAGCGGTCATGACAGTATATGTCGGGGATACTTCATTTAGCTTTATTAGATTTATCTATCCAGAGTGATGGCACATTTGTTTCTTATCAGCTCACTCATTCATAGACATTAGGTTTTTCCTTATGTACTGGAATTTATATATTGCACTTGTTGTATTCTTGTTTTTAGGTCATTCTTGTACATTCCTTTTATGTAATAGAAGAAGGAGAAGAAGATTATTATTCTTCCTTGCCTCAATCTGAGTGTGTGCTTCTCTTTGATTGTGAGAGTGTGTGTGTGTGAGCTCTCTTCCTTATCTCCTTCCTCGTGACATAGACCTTGCATGATAACACATTAGATGCACCTATGTCATATTGTACTCAATCAGGCTCTCATAGTGCCTCTTCTGCATCAGATTGCTATGATATGGCTACCTCTAATCTCTGTGATGAGACTCAACCTATTTGGTTTGATGAAGCACACAATTCTGAACATTGGATGGCTGCAATGCAATCTGAATATGATGCTATCATGAAAAATGGTACCTCGTCTTTATTTGACTTGCCTCCTGGCAAGAAGGCCATCAACACTAAGTGGGTATACAAGTTGAAGCATAAACCTGATTGAACAATTGACATGTATAAAGCTAGGCTTGTTGCAAAAGGTTATGTGCAGGAAAGAAGCATTGATTTTGATGAAACCTTTGCTCCTACTTACCGAATGACTACTGTTTGTAGCATTTGTGCACTTGCAGCTCATCATGGTTGGAATGTTCATCAATTGGACATTAATATAACAATTTTGAATGATGACTTGCATGAAGAAGTGTATGTTTTTCAGCCTCGTGTCTTTGTGCAGAAAGGTCATGAAAACCAAGTGTGTTGTTAAAGAAGGCATTATATGGTTTAAAGCAAGCACCACGTGCTTGGTATGAAAAGATACATGCCTATCTCATTGCACGTGGTTTTGACATCTTTCAAACTTCTTCAGCTTCTCTACCCCAAGTGCTTTAGTGAAAATATCAGCTCATCTATTCTCACATAAACAAGCTCAATATCACTTGCCAATACCTTCTCTCTAATGAAGTGATAATGTACCTCAATATGCTTTATTTTAGCATGAAAAATAGGGTTCGATGCTAACTATATGCGGCTAAGATTATCATAATAGATGGTGATAGGCTTTTGCACTTCCACACCTAAATCTGCAAGTAGCATCTCTAGCCATGATGCCATGATGTCTCACATGTTGCTATTGTAGCACCTCTATACTCAACCTCTATACTCGACAAAGCAACATTGGGTTGCTTTTTTTGCTCGACGTAATAGTTGGACTCCCAAATGAGAATAGAAATCCAGTAGTAGATCTTCTATCTAGAATGCTACCCACCTAATCTACATCTATGTAACCCTGAACCTCCAAATCTATGCTTGCTTCATAAAAGAATGCATAATCCAACGTAACACTCACATAACGTAGAGTGTGCCTCAGAGCATCTAAATGTGGCTTCCTAGGAACCTGCATAAATTGACTTTCAAGTCCAACAGTGTAGCTTAGATCGAGCCTTGTAATTGTGAGATATATAAAACTTCCCACAATTTTCCTCTACATAATAGCATTTTCCAATGCTTCATGTGATGTGGCATCCAACTTCAAATTCTGATCTAATGGCATAGAAATTGGCTTGCAATCAGCCATAACATACTTTTGCAGAATACACAAGGCATATTTCCTTTGAGATATCCATATATCTATTTTTGTATGTATAAACTCAATGCTCAAGAAATAGTGCAGCACACCAAGATCGTTCAAGTCAAATTCTTGCATAAGAACTTGCTTTACCTCTTTAATGCTTTCTTCATTATCACCACCTACCATCAAGTCATCAACATAAATAGCCACAATCATGATGTCATCATCACCCGTCCTTGCATATAGTGAATGATCTGCATCACACATAGAAAACCCAATGGTGGTTAAGTAGTCAGCAATCCTTACATGCCAAGCACAAGGGGCTTGGTTAAGCCCATGCAAAGCCTTTTGCAACCTACAAACATATTTTGCATGCTTTGAATCTTCAAATCCTTCTGGTTGGTCCATGTATACTTCTTCTTGAAACTCACCATGTAGGAAAGCATTCTTCACATCCATCTAATGCAAAGTCCATCCTTTCGTTGTAGCTAATGCAACAAGTGCTCTTAAAGTAGATAATTTAGCTATAGGGCTGAACATTTCCTCATACTCAATGCCATATGTTTGTGTGTATCCCTTTGCTACCAATCATGATTTATCCATGCTTATGCTACCATCAACATTGTACTTTACCTTGTAAACCTACTTCTAGCCTATGGGTTTCTTTCCTTGCGGCAATTGAACTAGCTTCCATCTTTCATTTCCATAAAGTGCAGTCATCTCCTCATCCATAGCTTTTTCCCAATCTACATTTCCAATTGCATCTTCAAAACAAGAAGTTTCAGCATCTCGTATTACCTTGGTCATGTAGGCACAATGACGAGTCATATAACTATCATACATCAATCGTTGCATAGAATTTTGCATCCTCCAAAATCTTCTTGGTCCTAGGTCACTTCTCCTTGTATCATCCACATGTGCCTTTCTAACTCGTGGAGTCTTCATAGAGGGAAATCCAATTTCCTCATCAAGGCTCTTTTCTGAATCGCTTGAATCTCCATCAATGTCTTCAAAACCTATAGGTGTTTTATTGCCAGCAAAAAGCTTTTCTTTACCTTTCTTTGATGTAGTTGATGAATTTTCTAGACTAAAATTTCCACACAATCTTCCACTCCATGCATTTGAGTTGGAATTATTGCTTGATGATGCATTTGGTCCACTCAAAACTTGAGACTTTGCATTTGATTTCTCAATATTTCCTTTGTCATTTCGTTCATGATCAAGTCCATCTTTGGCATCTGCATAGAAGCTTGACATTTCATCAAATACCACATCTCAACTTAACTTCACTTGTCGTGTGAGTGGGTTATAAAATTTATATCCCTTTTTCCCAAGGGAGTATCCAATGACGATACATTTTTCTTCTTTTGGGTCAGTCTTTGTCCTCAACTCATTTGGAACATGTACATATGCAATACAGCCAAATACTTTCATATGTGATAAGTTTGGCTTTCTACGTGTAAACTTCTCTTCATGTGTAACTTGATGTATAGCAGTAGTCGGAGTTCTGTTCATGATATATACAGTAGTATGCACAACTTCTGCCCAATGACAATGAGGCATATTCTTCTCAACCATCAAAGCTCTTCCTATGTCTACAGTATGTCTATTTTTGCATTCAACAATGCCCTTCTGTTGGGGTGTGTAGATGCATGAAAACTGAGGTCGAATTCCATTAATTTTAAGAAAGTTGTTGAAGTCATTTGACATGTATTCACCTCCTCAATCAAACCTTAATATCTGAATATATTTTCTTCTCTGCTTTTCCACCATAGCCTTTAAATTTTCAAAGTGAGTGAACACCTCACTCTTCTCTTTAATGAAATATACCCATAGTTTCAATGTATGGTCATCAATGAAAGTAATATAAAACCTACAACACCCATAGATGTGGTCTTTGTAGGACCCCAAACATCTATATGTACTATTTCTAGTACATTCTCACTAACATGCTTGTCATGTGAAAATGATGCTCTTGACTATTTACCAAATTGACATGCTACACATACCTCTTACATACCTCCAAACTTGAAATTTGGTAGTCCATTGACAATCTCCTTTGACTGCATCAGTTTCAACCTCTAGAAATTTGCATGTCCAATTTGTTTGTACCATATCCCTATATCAACAATAACTCCTACAACTTTTCCAAACATGGATGCATTCATTTCATGAATTTTTAGATTCAAGGTGAGCATCCTACCCACTATTTCCTATGACAATCAATCTTCCATCCTTTTTGTACTCTTCTACATATAGCCCATCAACGTTAAACCTGACTTGTAATCCTTTGGTCAACCATTTGTCCAACAAAAATCAGATTCTTCGTTATATTTAGAACGTGCAACATATAAGTAAGATGTTTTCCCTTCCCATTCTCCATAGACAGTGTTATGTTTCCTGTATGCTCAATGGGGTGTGATGTGTCATCACTTGTTTCAACATATCCAAGAACTGGCGATTTCTACTAACTATTAAACCATTCCGCATGACTAGTCATGTGATTTGAAGCACCTGAATCAACATACTAGACATTACCATTCGATTTCGAAACATTAGTAGAAATTGTATTCATCATATAATGTTGAACCATGAACATCTTCTCATAATTATGTGCACTTGTGGATGAATAGTTGTTTTGGTTTCTTCTATTATTTTGATTCTTCAACTTGCAAACACGTTCAAAGTGTCCAGGTTTACCAACCTGTTTCGTTTGATGAAGCACAAAATTCTCAACATTGGATGGCTGCAATGCAATCTGAATATGATGCTATCATGAAAAATGGTACCTTGACTTTATTTGACTTGCCTACTAGCAAGAAGGCCATCGGCACTAAGCGGGTATACAAGCTGAAGCGTAAACGTGATTGAACAATTGATAGGTATAAAGCTAGGCTTGTTGCAAAAGGTTATGTGCAAGAAAGAAGCATTGATTTTAATGAAACCTTTGCTCCTACTTACCGAATGACTATTATTTGTAGCATTTGTGCACTTGGAGCTCATCATGGTTGGAATTTACATCAATTGGACATTAGAATATTATTTTTAAATGGTGACTTGCATGAAGAAGTGTATGTTTTTCAGCCTCGTGGCTTTGTGGAGAAAGGTCATGAAAACCAGGTGTGCAGGTTAAAGAAGGAATTATATGGTTTAAAGCAAGCACCACATGCTTGGTATGAAAAGATACATGCCTATCTCATTGCACATGGTTTTGAGAATAGTCCAACTGAAACTGCCTTATATGTTAAGCATGCTAATGATGTGCTTCTGATCATTGTGGTGTGTGTTGATGACATGCAGCTTGCTGGTCCTCATGACATGCATATTGATGATTTTAAGGCTGATTTGCATGCCTCATTTGAGATGTCTGATTTGGGGCATTTGCATCACTACTTGGGCATTGAGTTTATGCAAGTTGATGGTGGAATGGATTTGGGTCAAACTAAATATATTGACACATTATTGTAGAATTTTGGCCTTGAAGACTCTAAGCCTATTGCCATTCCTATGGAGATAGGTTTAAGATTGAGTCTTCATGATGTAGCAAATGCATTTGATGCTCTTCTCTGTGAAGAGAGATGGTGGATGCAATCCAAAGATGAGTAGGTGCTGCTACAACCAGCTTCACACCAGCCAACTGAGACTTCAGAGTTGATTAGTAAACCCTTTAAGCTTCCTAAATCCACAAAAATATCAGCCAAGTAATTTGGAATATGTATCCCAAAAGTTTAAGTCAAGACACACTAGTTGCGAAATGACTAGCTCCCAAAACTTGTTATTTTTGGACATACACCTGCTGGAAAAAATGAATAGTTCTCTCAACCTGGTAAGAACTAGAAAAATTCCTTTTGGGCATAGCAAATAGACTTAGCAAGATTCCCAATCCAAGTTAAAACACTTCAAATGATGGACTGAGCACTGAGAACAAGATTTATCAATTTCTGGAACATGCCCACCATTCTCGGGGCTCTACAGAGATAGACCAGTGAGCAGTAAAATGCAGATATCTCCAAAACTATAGATCCAATGACCTTGAAAATTGATATGCAAAACTAGAGAGTAAGAGCTATCCAACGCACGTTAAATCACTGAAAAAGGATCAGTATAACTCGAGATATGACCTTCTGAAGGTACTGCTCAGAGTGAGTATAGCAGAGAACAAAACAGAGGAGTACATGATAATAAATGTATAGATTCACATATGATTACAACCACATTGGCAATGAATCTTTGCACAATGGGAGTAGAATGATAGAGCTATGGAGTAAGCTCTTCAATCTCTACAAAATGACATCAAGTGGTCACGTACAAGGCTTTCTAATCGCCTCTTCCTTCTTGCTCCTTTTATAGCAGGGAGTTTTGAATTCGAATTCGAATGGCTCCACCTAAAAGTGATCCCCAAGGTTAGGAGAGATTCCCTCAGCTCAAAAATTCGTGATTTTGGTAGTTGGAGCCACGAAATTGCTTTTACATCATGCATGAGGTAAGCCATCCTTTTCCTTTTTCTTTTTTTCAATTACAAGAGATAAAAAACAACTCTTTTACAAGAGGTGTTCACATGACTACTCATGTGACTTACAAATGAGGATGATATCAAACATATCAAGCATGTAGGCTTGGGTAAAATGCACCAACAGCTCCCCCTCAAGCCTAACATGCTTGGCCTCCAAATAAGTATTCAATTGTCCTTGATTTCTTGCAAGCCAATCATCAACTTGAATCTACTTAATTTTGTACCATCAAGAGCTTTAGTCAACATGTTGGCACATTGCATATCTGTAGAGACATAGGATAGTTGAATATCCTTGCTCATTAGCTTCTCCCTTACGTAATGGTAGTGGACTTCAATATGCTTGGTTCTAGCATGGTATACCGGATTAGCTGCTAGATGTAGTGAGCTTGTGTTGTCACCAAAAATATGAGGTGTTGAAGAATAAAGTCCAAGATCTGTGTACAAAGACTTTAACCACATGATTTCTTGAGTTGCATTAGCCAAACCTCTATATTCTGCTTCAGTAGAAGATAATGCCAGGGTTGGTTGCTTCTTTGATGACCAAGAAATGATTTTTGAACCTACAAATGATATATACCCTGATGTGCTTCTTCTATCATCTTTAGATCCGGCCCAATTTGCATCTGAGTAGACCTTTAGCTCAATATCTGAAGTAAATGAATAAAACAAACCTTCATTCATGGTCCCCTTTAGGTACTTGAGGACTCTCTTGGCCGCTTCCATATGTGGTCTTCTCGGCTTATGCATAAATTGACTCAATATGCTAACACTATAGCATATATCCACCCTTGTGAGTGTTGCATAGTTCAAACTTCCAACCAAGCTTTGATAGCTTGTGATGTCTTCAATTGGCTCTCCTTCATAAGCACTAAGCTTATGATTTTTCTCCATAGGTGTACCTGCACACTTGGTATTTTCCATCTTGAACTTGACGAGCATGTCATGGACATACTTCCTTTGTGTGATGTATATACCTGAATCTGTGTAGATCAACTCCAATCCAAGAAAATAAGTGAGTGGTCCGAGGTCACTTATTTTGAACTCCTCCTTCATTTGACTCTTTACCTGTTTGATTCCTTCAAGATCATTGCCTGTGATAATAATATCATCAACATACACACATAAATAGATCACTTCAGATCCATTCCTCTTTATGAACAAAGAGGTATCCGCCTTGCTAGCTTTGAATCCTTGGTCCTGCAAATAATTCACCAATCTGAAATTCCAAGCTCTTGGAGCTTGCTTCAATCCATACAAAGCTTTCTTTAGTTTGCATACATAGTTAGGATGATGTGCATCCTCATATCCAGGAGGTTGTGCCATATACACTGCCTAAGAAATCCATCCATTCAAGAAAGCATTCTTTACATCAAGTTGATAAAGATTCCAATTTCTAGATGCAGCAAGACTAATGAGAACCCTAATTGTAGGCATTTTTGCAACAGGAGAGAAAGTCTCCTCATAATCAATACCATGGGTTTGAGCGAACCCTTTAGCAACTAACCTTGCTTTGTGTCTATTTATACTTCCATCTGGATTCCTCTTGATTTTGTATATCCATCGAGATCCGATTATCTTCATAGATGGCTTGTTAGGTACAAGCTCCCAAGTGTCATTCTCCTTCAAGGCTTCCATTTCTTCATCCATTGCATCTCTCCAAGATTTCTTGCTTTGTGCTTCTTCGAATGTGGTAGGTTCTTCATTGGTTGAATCCTTTGCAATGTAGATTGAGTGCTTGGTGACCAAAGAAGTATCATAACCAAACCTCTCTGGCTTCTTCTTCTCCCTTGAAGACCTTCTAAGTGGTTGATGTGAGCTCTCGGGTCCATATGTAGCATCTTGCATCTTTGCTTTACCTTTGTTCTTCCATAGCTTTAGTCTTTCCAAGTCTTCTAGGTCAATCTCCGCATCACTTTCTTCAATCTGCTTTGGCTCCTTTGGTTGAAGTGATGGAAAATCTTCATCCAAGTCATATGGCAGCTTCACTTTCCTGTCATCATCAAACCATGATTTGTTTTCATCAAAAATTACATCTCTACTCATAGAAAATCCTTTATTGGTTGGGTTGTACAATCTATATCCTTTTTGGTTTTGGTCATAACCAATAAATACGCACTTCTCTGCCTTGGGATCCAATTTCCCTCTTACTTGAGAAGGAATGTGAGCATAGGCTAAGCATCCAAAGATTTTGCAATGCTCTAGACTAGGTCTTCTTCCATTCCACACTTCATATGGAGTGGTTCCATCTAGTGACTTAGATGGAAGTCTATTTATGAGATATGTGGCCGTAGACACAGCCTCTGCCCATAGGTAGTTTGGCAATCCCTTTTCGTTGAGCATGGACCTTGCTGCTTCAACAATAGCTTTGTTCCTCCTTTCTGCTACACCATTGAGTTCGGGTGTATACCTTGTAGTGACTTCCCTTTTAATGCCTCTTTCATGCAAGAAGGCATGAAATTCAGAAGAGAAGTATTCTCCTCCACCATCTGATCTGAGTCGTTTCAAAGTCCTACCTGTTTGGTTTTCAACAAGAGCAATATACTTCTCAAAGCAATTAAACACTTCATCCTTGTGCTTCATGAAAAACAGAATGGTCCACCTGCTACAATCATCTATGAAAGACACATAATATCTTGAGCCTGATATAGATGGCTCCTTACTTGGACCCCACACATCTGTGTGCACTAGATCCAAAGGATTTTGATACATATATCCTTTCTTATTGAAAGGTTTTCTATGAGTGTTGCTCTAGCACAATGGTGAGAACCACGTTAAGAAGCTCCACCTCCTTAATGTCAATCCGTGGAAGAGATAGGAGTGATATGAAGATCGTGAACGTGAGATGAAGTGAGAGTGAAGGTGAGAAGTATAGAAATGCACACACGCATACACACACACAATGAAGAGACAAGCAAGACACAATGGAAGGTGAGAAATTAACTCTATTAGTCAAGAACACTCTTACAATCTCAAAATAGCTCTAAGCTCTTCTCTACTCAAACAAGCTAACCTCAAAAATGAGCTCTCTAGCTCTTTTTATAGTTTCTAGATTAGTTTTGACCGGTTTCACATCTAGTGACCGGCATAGTTAAAAATTCGGTCCTAGATGCTATTTGGAAGGGTAAACGGTGTCTAAAAATAACAAAAATTGATACGCTTGTTCTTCCTAAGCTCCGCAAGCTCGAGGACTCCTCGGCTTGCACAAAATGGAGCTATGGATTACAAAATGGGGTTTTCTATGTTACATATGTTACAATAGTGATAAAAATCACTGTTGGAGGTTTTTGGAAAGTATTTGAAAACATAATTCTTTGAAAAAAGATTCGACTGGCTCCCTGCTCCGTCGTTACATGCTTCCGCGTCTTCTATGCCTCTGGCTGCTTCCAACACCCCCCTACCTCTCGCTTCTGTCATCCTTGACAGAACCTTGTTGTGAGGTCTACCGGATATAGTTCTGTAGGAGGTCTTGAGCGAGGGTGTGCTCGGAGATACGAATGCCGCGGGCCAGATCGGCCTCGAGTTTCTCCCAGTCTATTGGTTGCGGTTCTTCCGGTGGCGGGAGCTGATAGTGTGTGGAATAGACCATTCGTTCACAGGCAAATAAGTGTAATAAATGTGTAGGCTTGCTTATGAATACCTCTGAATGGTATTCCCAGAAGCCGGTTGTGAACATCTCTTCGAAAGTCTGCTTGTAGCACGCCGGTAGGTACTTTATTTTGCAATGCCAGGGATAACACACCCGTAGCGATGGCGTTGTACTCATATCATATACCAAGTCGAAATTGCCATGCTCAAAGCCCGGGGTGTTTACATGAGGTGTCTTGACGCGTCGGAAGACTTTAAAAATCATTTGCATCATGTCAAAGATTTTGACAGTCATGTGCGCCGCTATATCATCCATATGCTTTAATCTAGGGAGCCAGTGGCGAATTGTAGCCATCATGTAGCCTACTATTGGTAACTCAATGGGTGGCTTAAAATAGGGGTAATTCAACCAGTCCTGGCACTGCTTATTGTTTTGTACCTTAATAGCAAAGGCTGTCCAGGAGCGGCGTCGTGGTACTGGTCCCCAACATGGGTTTTACTTTAAGTGCAAAGGTGCCTTTACCCATGTACTCATCATTTCTGGATACTTCTGTAGTAAATCTTTTCGCCACTCTGGTTGATAGATCTCTCCTTGCTGTGCATCGAGTGGTAGATCGTCCTCCTCGAATTGAGTTGCATGCGATGGTTTCTTATCTGTCTCTTTCTCAATGGCTAACTGGTATTCAGCCACTAACATAAAATACGGTTTATACTGTAGCTCATGCCCAGATATGTATCGTCGCGGGGCCAAATGAGCAAAGAATGAAGACTGTAAAATTCTTTCTTCTATCATCGCCATGGCATGTAATTGTGCCTCTACTCTAGCTCAGTGTGTTGTCCCAAGTTCCTCAATAGTCTTCATCCACGCGGGGGTCGGGAGTTCGTAAGTCATCTGGCCTTCGGTCGTGACGCATCCGCCTGGGATGGGTTGTGGCTCGTACGCCTCTTCAAACATTTCCTCCATCGGGATGGTGACAGTTTCTTCCTCAGCTGGAAGCTCAGGTGGGGAATCTGGCTTGGGTGGTGCTTCATATACTGCAATCCTTGATTCAAGGTTTGATACCTGGGCCCGTAATGCGTTGAGTTCCTCTAAGATGTCAGGAGAGGGGTCCACAGGTGCTGGTATGTCTGGTTGTGCCGGTGCTCGTAACTGGAGTAATTTATGATCTTCTTTGAGTTTCTATAACTCCTCATTCATGCGATCGTATTCATCTAGCAGTCTTACATGATCTTCTAGCAGCATCTTCATTGAGTCTGAGGGAATGGCTTTGAACCGACTAGGACTCAAAGGTTGGTCTGGGTGGTCAAGAGCTGCTTCTAAGTTTTCTCGGTTCTGATCCTGTAGGTGCTGGTTTTCCTCCTTTGCTCCTGCTAGATGTCTTCTGAGTAAGCCCATGTTTCGTGTTAGCGTTGCATTGCGGACTGTCTGGGCTCTTAATAAGTTATCCAGGTCAGCAGTGGCTTCCTTGGTCTTGTCTTCGCTTTCTAGTTTTAATTTATGATAGGCTTCTCGTAATTCTTGGTAGCAGCTATTCAGTGAGGCATTCTCAATAGACAATAAATTAAGCTGCGACTGTAAGTCAGTGGTTGTCTTCTGCAGCTGCTGATAATTATCACCAAGAGATGTGAACTCATCTCTTACTTGCGTCATACACATGAACATCTGTCGAAATGCATTATCTACAGTGGGTGATAGTATTAATGGGGTGCTAAATGAAGATGCAGTGGGTGTAGATGCAAAGGGAACGGGGAATGGGGGTGGGAAGGTGGATGCTGTGGTGATTGTGGAAAATTGTGAGGTGCCTAAATATGTGTGTGCTGTGAGTGAAGTGAGTGAGGGTGCAATGGGTGGTGAGATGTCCATGTCATTGGACGTGTCCGGTGCGGTGAGTGTGAATATGGGTGTGACTGTGGGTGCTTGTGCTGGTGTAAATACGGGATTTACAAAGGTTGAGGAGTAATTTACAGGGGGGCTGGCTGGAGCAGCTTGGTGGAAAGGGGAAATAGGGGTTACAGTGGGTCGGGGAGGTGAGACTGGGGAGAAGGTTAATGGCGGTGGGAATGGGAAAAGGGGTCTTGGAGTTGTGGGGAAGGATGGAAAAGTTGGATGGAGGAATGGGTTGAATGGAAAGGTGGATGTGTGAGGGGGTAGACTAGGTCTAATGGGTGCAGGAATTGTGGGGTGAGTGGTCGTAAAAACGATTTCTGCTACGCCACCAGCGATAGAAGATGTTAGTCGGGGGGAAGGAGGGTGAAGGGGGGAGGCTGGATGGACGGGCGGTGATGGAGGAGCGGTTGGGGTGGTCGGTACTTCAGTGACTACTGAGGTATGTGTAGTTGTAGCGCGGGGTGGGGAATCTACAAGGATGGTTTCTGCTGCCAACGAACTTTCGGGGACGAGGCGTGCCTCCCTGGCTTGTTCTGAAGATTGTGCTTCTGTTGGTACACGAATGTATTCGCCGGGCTTGGAAAGTAGTCGTACTCTGCGGGGGTCAAACTGTGGTAGTGGCTTTCTTTGCAAGTACGTGAGGGCTTCGTTGGAGCCTACTGATTTGACTAGCTCGCAGAATCCTTTGATGTATGCGTCGTCGAATCCGCCTGTGACAAGTTCCTGTTCTATTATTGCTTGACTCTCTTCCTCAGTCAGCTTTTTGCGTGCCCAAACTTTTTCCATAGTTCTATACAGCTTCTTAATAGCCAGTGTGTAAGCTGCTGCTTCGTAAGTTTCATCTTCATGGGTACTTGTATCACCATGTGTGTCTGTTTGTTGTCCTTGGCCATCTGTTTGTTCATGCTCTTGGGATTCCTGAGTTTCCTGGCTAGCTTTGTCGTCTCCTTCGTCGTCATCGGTTGCTGTTCTTTCGTCATCAGAGCTAGACACAATCTGTCCTTGTGGCTGATCCCTGGGTGTGGTAGGGTAGCTAGGCCTTTCATATTCTTGAGAAAACAGTTGTCCTTCTGAAAATTGGAACTCATTGGAGAATGCATCAGGCATTTCAAAATCGAACGTTGTGTTCAGGGGTGCTGCTTGTTCTGCTTCTAAATGTGGTATTGGAAAAGAGAACGCTTCCACACCAATAGTGGTGGGAAGTTCTGCTGCCATGGTGATAGGTTCTGGGGTTGTGGCTGCTTGAGGTGCAACAGTACTGGTGGTGCCCTCCGTTACCACTGGTCTTGATAATCTGATACGAATAGGTTGTACGGTGGGAGTGGCTGCTGTCGGTGACTGCTCTGGAGATGGTTGTGGTGAGGGTGATTCCGGGACTTGTAAGCACGGGATAGTGCCTCTCATCCGCTTTTCGGCTCTGCCTTTGCTAGACTTTCTAGCCTTCTTAGTGGTCCCTTTGAATGCTTTCAATTCCTCAATGGTCAATGCACGTTCGATCGGCAGGTCATATGCCAAGCACATATATATAATCAACTAGCTAGATCAACCGTTTGAGGTCCAGTACATGCTAAGTATAATCCAAACCAGATTCTTTTGTGGGGCATGGTAAAATGATCCTGAGCGGGAAAAGCAAAGTGCTGCATGCATATCCGTAATGGCTTGGAGAGCTCAGGGGTTATAGCTGAAATATCCTCCCACTTAGTAACGTCACCACGCTTCATCGGCTCTGGAACTAGCCATTCTCTCTCCGTCGGAGTGTGTGTTCCATGTATTTTGAGAGCTGCGTGAATTAAATCTTTGGACAAATAAAACCTTCTGAATGGAGGGTCATTTACCAAGGATGGTAACATGAATGTGCCAGGTAGATCCTTGTTCTCTGAAGCTGTCAAGGTGGTTACTAGGTAAAAGCATCTGTAAAAATCGGGTTTAGGGAGAGGGTCACTAAAGTATTCTGTAAATCCCGCTCATGCCCAAACGTGCGTTAAATCTTGGGTATTCTGCAGTCCTTCAAATTCTCATGAAAAGAACTCGTACTTGGCCCATGTGCGTAAATCAAATGCCAAATTGGCCTCAAATATGAAATCAACGTTTGCTAATGGTCCTGCTAGGCCTTGAAACCAGTGAGAGTTACGATGAATCTTCTCAGTGTATCCTCTAGGAGGATCGTCTATTGGCATGGGTCCTGGAAAACCTTGAAACTCTGGTGGTTGCATCGTAGGATAAGATTCCGCGAGTAATTCTCCAATATTGGCCATTGGTGTGCTTGGGCCAGCTTCTGATGGTCCTTCTTCGGTTTGCATGATGACTGACGAGCTAATGGAAAAGATCTGCTACAAAAGATTAGCACATTAGCATGGAAATTAATTATGATCCCATTAAGGTGAGACCGCAATCCCTTTCCATAACCAATGTGTAACCCGTGTAGCCAGGTGTTGTGAAGTGATTGATGCTATGATTTTTTTTGCAAAACTAATGCAGGTCTCTAGACGCCAACATGGTCAGATTATACATACATTTCTTGATGAGCTTTTATTATGCATGATGTGGGGTTTTGGTGTATGAATTCATACAAGGTTTGGTTGAGGGTGAATTATTACAAGGGTGGAGTTTAAACGGGGTGGGAGAATTGTTAGATAATGGGGTACAAGAAGACGTCTGGATATGTTTCGGTATCAATTTCCTAAGAGTCTTTGAGTGGGTGGTGTGTTTCTGCTGAGGGACAAAAAGTGGTATCGGGTTCGGTGGTATTGAAGGATGCAAAGATTTCTGAGGGGTATATATTACATGGCTTGAGGGTTGGGCTATGGTACATTGTTTGGGTACCCAAATATGCATGGGTGTGGGTCGATTGATAAGATACTTCTTGGTGATCCAAATTTGTCGAGTATTTGTACTTGTAGAAGAAGATCGAGGGGACTTTGAATACTGACTCTGCTTCTGCTTTGACTTCTACTTATCAATGTCTAAGTTGTTGAAATCTATCGATGCTTTCTGTTCTTTTGGCACCCATATTTGTCTCGTGCCACTTGTTATGTGATGTTGATACTGCTGCTTTCCTTGCCTTGTCTGGTGGTGTCGTCGGTCTGGGTTCCTCTGTCATGGTCGACTCCTTTGTGGTTGGGTTTGAGAGGTCCATTGGACGCTTTGCTTTGGAAAAGAAGGGAGATCCAACACTTGCGTGACCTGCCCATTAGGAAGTGATTCGTTCTCTATCTTTAATCTAGGCCAGTCCGCAGCAAGTTTGGAAGGATGAGCACCGCAGGGTGTTGTGCTCATTTGGCCACTGATGCAACCCACCTGACCGCTGATTGTGTCCATCTGCCCTAGCAGTTGGGTAGCTGCCCCTTCTAGTTTGCAGGAAGCCCCAAGGAAGATCTCCTGTCGTCCTTCTGATTGACAACTGTCCCTAGCCAAGCCCGAGTGGGTTGGTGTAGACGTAACGTGACTGAGCTGACCCAAGATCTTTCGGTCTTCCGTCACATGTATTTCATAGGGTCTAGGGTTACAAACCTCAGTTGGAATGCCGTTAGGGAAGTCGAGCGGTATCACTCGCTTCTGCTCTAAGGTTCCAATCTGTAAGGAGCCTTGTCTAAGATTTTGGTCCACTGAGTGATCGTATAGCCAATCTTGGCCAAGGATTAGGGGTTCTATCAGGTCGTCATCATGGCACACTAGTAGCTTCGTTGTCATGGTCACATCCTTAATGAGGATAGGAAGGTCCACCTCGCCCATGCAAGGGGTTTCCATGCCTCCTAGCCCTATGAGATATGCCTCAATTGGCCGCATTTCTACTCCTGAATCCTTATAGTGGGACCATCTAATCGCACTAGTCGCAGCACCTGAGTCAATTAAAGCCCTGAGCTCTTGGCAAGGGTTGTCGTGCTCTAGCCTAACTGTAATGAATGGTCTCCTGTCCACTATGCTAGGATGAGTTCGTGACTTTACCTCACACATAGCCATGGGATATCTGGGTGTTGTTTCCAGATGGTTATACTGCTCTCCCTAGTCCTTGTCTTCTTAGCTTCATGCGCTTAATGCGTTCTATTGCTTCTGCCTGAGCTTCCGCTCGTATTCTATTTTCTTCCTCCTTACGTTTCTTTGCCAACGTGAGTCGTCTAAGCATATCCTCAGTAAGAGGTTCCTGATAGAACTTGACTCTACAGCCACTAATGTAATTAGGCATTATGTCTCCTTCTAAGGTGGCTAACTGTACTGCTCCACTTGTCGAGAGTCGGTTAATGATCATAGGTCCATAACCTCGCTTTTCTAACTTCCGTGCATGTTGCTTTAGCGTATATACTAGAACTAAATCTCCTTCTTTTAGGCCTTTATCTTTCACATGTGCATCAAAATATGCTTTCTGTCGCTTCTTCGCTGCATATATTCCTGTTGCTGCCTTTAGCCTGGTTTCTCCTAATCGTTCTAAGTCCATTATTCTTGCTGATAATTCATGGCCGGTCCACTGATGATCTTGTGCAACCTTAAGGGTCGGTATCAAGAAGTCCAAAGGAAGCAGTGCATTCTGACCAAAAACCATCTGAAAGGGAGTTGCATTGAGTACGGTCTTGTAGGCCACTCGATATGCCCAAACAGCATGATGTAACTGTTTGTCCCAATCTGAACGTTTGTTGTTCACGAGTTTCGTCAGTACGTTACAAAGGATCTTATTAGTGCTTTCAGCCTGACCATTGGCCTGAGGATGATATGGTGCGGATTTCTTGTGAATCACCATAAAATCCTGTAACAAATATTCAATGACTTGGTTTAGAAAGTGAGTTCCGCGATCGCTCACTAACTCTATAGGCAATCCATATCTTGTAAAGACATTTTCAAATAAGAATTTTGCAGTTGTGTGTGCATCATTCTTTTTTGTGGCTTTTGCCTCTACCCATTTGGTAAGATAATCTGTGGCAACAATAGTGTATTCAGCATGTGTACCTTTTGTAGGGGGGTTAATGGGTCCTACAAAGTCTATACCCCACTTAGAGAATGCACGTCCGCCCATCATGGGTTTCAATGGCATTTCATCTCTGCGAGTAGGAAACTGAGTTCTTTGGCACACATCACATCCCTTTACATAGGTATGAGCATCCATGTGAAGAGTGGGCCACCATAATCGTGCAAAGAGGATGGCTTTGATTATCCTATCTGGTCCAAAATGACCTCCTGCAACACCTTGGTGTGTAGTCTCTAGTATGCTTAGATAATCGCTTTCATGAACACATTGTCTTAGATATCCATCTCGTCCTCTTTTGTATAGATTATCGCCAATAAGTGAATAGTCTTGAGCTTCCTGCTCTAGACTGCGTTGTCGAGCTAAGGTCATTCCTTGAGGGAATGTCTTCGTCCTCAAGTATGTCACTAAAGGTTCACTCCAGTCTGGTGTGAGAGACACGTGATATAATGTAGCATGCTCTATTGGTGGTCTTTCACAACAATCATGACATTCTTTACACAACTTGTAGACATCTGCTTCCATCAAGGGCCAATATACTCCTAGTCTATGCAGAGTCTGTAATGTTCGATGTTTCGAATGATGTTGCTTTAATGCACAATTTGCATGTTCTGATTCATCTACACAACAAGCAAGGTTTTGATTATCCTGTTTATATATACTTCCTGCTATGATTTGATATTTCTGAGATTTGGTAATCTCTCCTTCTTTGATCTTTATCCTAGGATCCTTGGGTCCATATGTGAGAATAGGGACTATTGGTTTAGCCCATTCTGGTGCTATCTCAAGATTAAACAAATAAGCATCTGGTAATTCATCCGCTATTCCTTGAGGAGCTTCTCCTGAGGTTAATCTCGAAAGGTGGTCAGCTCTAAGATGTGTCTTTCCTTTATTGACTACTACTTCAAAATCATACTCCATGAGTAATAGAAACCAACGTATTAGTCGTCCTGTGTTACATGGTTTGTTGACTAGGTACAATAGGGCTTGATGATCTGTAAAGAACTTGAATTTGTTGGCCAACAAGTAGGGCCTAAACTTCTTTACTGCGTAGATCATCCCTAATCCTTCTCGTTCCATCGTGGTGTAATTTCTTTCTGCTGCGTTCAATTGTCTGCTCGCGTAAGCTATGGGGAGATCTATATTACCTTCATTCGTGGGTTGTGCCAACACACATCCTATGGCGTAATTGGATGCATCCACATGTACATGGAATGGCTTACTCCAATCTGGGGTAGTCAGTATAGGTGCTGAGCACAAGCGTCGTTTAAGTTCATTGAATGAATTTTCACATTCATTTGTCCATTCAAAATTGGTTAAAAGAGAGTACAAAGGCTTGGCTATGATTGCATACATGTGTATGAATCTCCTATAATAGCCGCAATGGCCCATAAATGCCTGTACCTCTTTGATGTTCGTCAGCCTAGGTAGATCTGCAATCACCTTCACTTTTTCCTCATCCGTAGAGATTCCATTTTTTGACACAATGTTTCCTAGAATTTTGCCTTGTCTGACCATGAAAACGCACTTTTCTAGGTTCAAACAAACCTGATATTCTCGACATTTGTCAAATATTTGCCTTAACTCTGGGATATGCGTCTGCCTGATATTAGAATGAGCACATATGTCATCGACATAAACTTCCAAACTCTTGCGTAAGAATTCCTTAAAAACATGACACATGAGTCGCTGGAAAGTGGCGGGTGCATTTGTTAGCCCAAAAGGCATTACACGAAATGCAAATATGCCCCATTCAGTGGCAAAAGCCGTCTTGTGTTGATCTTCTGGAGCAATGGCTACTTGATTATAGCCTGAGAAACCATCAAGGAAGCTGTAAACTTCCTTGCCCGCAACTCTTTCCAATAAGTGTTCCGTGATATGAAGAGGATAACTGTCTCTAATTGTGGCAGCATTAACTTTTTTAAGGTTAATACACACACGCAATTTTCCATTCTTCTTGGGCACTACCACAATAGGGGATACCCATTCGGTATGCTCAATCTCGTAAATGAATCCTGCTTCTATCAACCGATCTATCTCCTCTTTAATCTTCGCAGCGTAGTTATCATTGTACGTGTAAGGTTTCTGTTTTGTCGGTTTTGCATCTGGAGTCATAGGGATTCTATGAGAGCATATATCTGGATCTACTCCTTTCAAATCTTTGTAACTCCAAGCGAACACATCTCTATATTCGCGCAATAGGGCCACTAGCTGTTCTTCTTCTTCCTTCGTCAAATCATGCCCTATGTATGTACATTTTTCTTCTTCTCCTTCTATAGCAACTATTATTTTCTTGGTTTTCTCTCGGTTATCATATACTTGTCCGTCATTCGCCTTTCTATTAGGCATTCGTACCATGATTCTTCTATCTTCGATTTCATATTTCTTGAAATTCTCGGGTACTTCAAACAAAGATTCTTCTTTTTCTGACATGGTTTCTTTCTTCTTTCTTTTCTTGCCTTCACTCTTGTTAGTCACTTGAGTGGCGATTCTCACATCATTCATAACTTCTTCCTGTCTCTGAGGGTGAGTTTCTACTTCGAAAAAATATTCTTCCTCTGATGCAAAGGGTGAGTCCATGATAATTGATTCTAAATCGAAATCACTCGCATCCTCAAATAAGGCCTATTCAAGAAAATTGGGAATTATTCAAGTCCCATTTATATTACTTTCTATGTTAAATTCTTAAGTTTGAGCCCAACCTTGATACCTCATTTCAATAAAATCATCCTTAATAATAAATTTTCAATTTCATATACTTCAATCAAGAGATAATATGTTCTGGTGTGTGAATGAGTCAAAAAGTAAAACATTGGGACACAAAAAATTGTCTCAAAATCTTGTGTAATTCCCATTTTTCTTGAATAGGCCTTAAATGCATCAGTGTTAGGTTCACACTCTTCTAGAATTGCATCGCACATGATTGGTTCTATCATAAAAACTGAAATGTCATAGCCATCCTCGTCATAGTGGGGTGTCCATTGTTCTTCATTGATGGCTACATCCATGGTTGCTAGGATTTCTGCCCAACCATGGGGTTCAAACTCTTCGTCAGGGAATACTACAGGTGCGTAGGCTGGATCTTGAAGGGTTCGTGGATGTTGTTCTGCACCTAAGGTCCTTGCTTCTAATCTTTCTTCCTCTTGTTTTGCAACTTTACACATCCATAAATGAGTATCCTCATGCAACCAAGAAGGATCTGATTCTAATGAGTGCACGGATTCTGTTTCTACTGGTGTCTTATGGATGGTATTCCATTGTATTGGGGGTACATCTCTATGTGAATAGTCTTTAAGATTGACTTTAGTAGTCACTCCTAAATGTTTCAAGTACAAGGAATTAGTTCCCCAATCTTGTACAATTTGCAACTGACGCATGAGTGGTCGTCCCAATATCATCTCATAAGCATGATTTTTTGCAAAATCACAAATGGCAAAGGTATGCTCAAATTCTACACCACAAGTGGTGAGAGATATGCCTTCTAGTAAGCCTAATGGTTTTTCTATGTGTCCGTCAGCCATTTGTAGCTTCATCCTGGTAGGTCTGAGTGCTGGCTTACCCCAACGTTTCCATAAAGCGGTGGTAGCAATGGCTACTCTGGCTCCTGAATCTAAGATGGCTTTCGTGGTGTAGCTCTGATGGGTTATCGAAAGATAAGTGTTACCTTCCTCTCCTTCACTTACATCTCCAATCTTTTCTACTGGTATCTCTGATACCTTATTTTGTGATCCTATTTGTGAGGGAGTAGTAGCAAGCTCGGGGAATTGATTTGCTACATGTTTCCACAATTCTGGTTTTACCTTTAACAACTCCTCTAGAGTGAGATTACACTGTACTTTGGTATTCTTGATCACTTCCGTGTTTCTAGGGATTATTGATTCTTCATTCCTCACTATTATCGTGGGTGCTCTCATATTAATAGACTTTGTTTTCCAAGGTCCTGTGAACTGAGGTAATTCTTGTAAAGAATTAGATTCAAATCCTGTGTGTTCACTCAGTTGCTCTTCCTCTACATCATCGTAAATAGAGGGAATGTCTTGGGGAAATTGCTCCTGCAAGTCATTTATTTCTTGAATAGGAGGATGAGTTCCTTGTTCTTTTCTCCATTTCTCTTCTTGGATTTCTCTCAAAAATTCATAAGAGTACCTATGTATGGAAGACAAATTGTCTTGACTTTCTGTATTGGGTACTTGAGACAGGGATGGTGCATTCCTTTCCTGAGTCTCTGGGACACTAGGGTTCCTATGCTGATCCTTTTTCTCTTTGCTCTCTATCAAGTATTCTAGCCTCTCCATTAGTCCTTGAAAGTGTAGTTCCGATTTTGCCATGTTATTCCAATTAATATATCTAGAGGCTTCGAACAAAGCTTGTGCTAATTCTACCATCTTCATGCAAAGTTTAGTTCTCTCAATTTCTAGATCAGCTCGAGGGTAGTTTTTACTCATTTCAGCTACTTGAGGTCCCTCTTTTAATCTAGCCTGATATGCACGAAACATCATGTCTAGATCTTCTGGTATGGGTTCCGCTAAAACTGATCCTGATTTCTGAGCTCGATTCTCTTGATTTAATTCCTGAGAAGTCAATTCTAGGATTTTGGCTCTAGATTCCTTTAAACTTCCTTCCAACTCAGTTATCTTTTTACTCCACTTTCTCTTTATTCTTTCTCTAGAATCTTTCCAAGATTTTGTCTTTTTACTGCTAGATTCTGCAACTTCACTAGTTCCGGCTACTTTCTCTTGATTAAGCTGTTGGTTCTGTAAGAGCGCCTGGGCTCTTCTTATAGCTTGGATAGGCACGTAAGTAGGGTTGGATCCATCTGCGTTATTTACAATACCTATCACGTTGATTGGTGTCACATTCGAAGCATTAACAGGGTTCTTAGGACAATCTTTGATTATATGCTCTTTGCCACAATCGGCACAAAAGCCTTGGATGTTATAGTACTGTGATTGTCCTGATATCGGGGGATGTGGACAATCCTTTATGAAGTGATCTCCTTGGCACCTAAAGCATGGTCCTCTAGGGCCCTGTGGTCTTTGTTGTGTCAATTGGGGCCGTGGATTTGGGTTGGTGTACATCACATGAGCGTAGTTGGGCTCCCAACTAGGTTCCACTAGTGGACTATCATAATGATATGTATCCACGTGTTCTGGTGACTCCGTGTAATAAGCGGGTGGACTATCTACATGCGTAGAGTCAAAACTGTTTGAGTTCGGGTCATTCTCTGTGATCAAAGGTGAAGAAGGCACTAAAGCCCTACTTAGGTTCTCTTCTACAGCAGCGTATTTGACTGAGATGACATTCGCTGGTGGGGGTGGCTGCTGAGCTAAGACAAGTTGAGGTCTCTGTTGAGCCTGGTATGGGTAGTTCTGAGGAGGTCTATAGTAATAAGGCTGAGCATTGTAATGGCCTTGATACCTACCTGGCTGCTGGTATGCTTGCGGGTAGTTCTGTCTCACGGTTTGTTTGTTGTATGGGCAGTCCTGAGCCGTATGATTCGTGTATCTTCTCTCAATTGTACAATATTGGCCACTAGGGTTGGCTTGTGGTTGTGGTGCATTAGGACACACATTTGCCATGTGATCACCACCACAGGTGTAACAATGCTTGTTTGTTAGCACCCTAGGTTTACTAGAAACTCCTAGTTTCTGGGCCACTTTTTCTGCTAGGTCTTCTATCGAGTTAGACAATTTTGTGGATGCTAGAGATGAGCAGTCTGAGTCCTTGTAGACCTTTGAGAGTTCCAACTCGTCTCCTAAGTTGTCCTCAATGTCTATGCATATTCTCACACATTGCTCTAGCGTTCTGGGTTTTTTTAGGTACACATAGGAGCGTAGTTTAGAGCTCAACAAGCCGTCTAGAAACAATGACACTTGCTTGGCCTGTGAGGGTAGCTCTTGCATTAGACATCGTTCAACATATTGTCTAAACCTACGTCCTGTGAGTCTAACTGTTTCTTGAGGGGTTTGTTTGAAGCTATGAATCAACGAAGACGTCTCATGTCTAATCCCACTTTTAGAGAATTCAGTGATGAATGACTCTAAAAAGTGATGGATGTCCCTAAATTGCCTTTGTTGCAATGGTTGGAACCAAGTTAAAGCGGTATTTTTTAACGTTAGTCCAAATGCGTTGTATTGCGTGAACATGTCTTCGACTTGTTCTGCTCTTAGTACTTGCTTGAATTCTGCGACATGGTCATAGGGATCTCTTGTCCCATCAAAATAATTTTTCATGGATTTCACTAACTGAGTGGGTCTCAATATTCTTGCGTGTTCACGTGGTCTAGGTAGAGGAAAATCATCTCTACCACCTGGTATTCCACGATCTCTTTGTCTATCTGCTCTATTAGTGTCTGTGGTTGTTCTATCTCTCCCTACGGGATGAGTGAAGCTTACTTTGGGTCTCTCTTTATTTTTCTCTCTTTGATTTCCATGGGCTGATGATGTTCCTACCCCTTGTTGACTTGTATTCATGTTCGTTCTAGATGGAGGGAATACCAATTCACCTCTCCATGTGTATGTGTTTTTAGCGTGGTCAGGCACCACAAAGACTCTTTCTGAAGTCTCATCCACGTATACGACCTTTCCAGGTGTATCCGGGTCCTTGAACTCGTATATCGTGATGATACCTACTTCACTAAGTAGTTCTGTCTTGTATCTCCAAAAGGCTTCATCAGTTTCTTTATTTACAAACAACTCTATGCTTCTGTTGTCCTGAGGGATCCATTCCGGGATTAGTACTCGTGTCAGTACAGATTTCCCTCTAGGTGTTCTAACCTCATCTAATGGTTCTTCTCCTTGAGATTTAGTTTCCTTCTCTAGCTGAATCACGCCAAACTCGTTGGTATTGTTTGGCTGCGTACTTAAGATGTACATTGTTCCTTCCTTGTCTATGTACGCGTCTCTCTCAAATTTCACCACTGGATGTTCCAATCCAATGGGTTGATCGGGGTTGTGCATTTGCACCACTTGCCTTTGCAAACCATCCTCGTAGATGCGAGCACCTAATCAGTTGGTTCGGAGAAACTCTAGTTGTGTTCTATAGGGTCCTTCTGGTTTTTCTAAATAGGCTACATTCGACCCCCCTTCTGGTCTTTCTGTGCTAAATGCCATTTCTGAATCACTAGTATCTGAGCTCTCGTAGGGATAACTAGTGTTCAATTGTTGAGCCCACGATCGTGTAGTAGTTCTTACACTTGCCTCTCATGATCTAAGGCTTCGTCGGTCTGACTTGCCTATATGTTTGCCTGATCTCAAGTTCATTAATTTTCTTCCTTGCACACTCAGTACACGCTCAGATCGTCAATGATTCTTTGTTATTACTTTCTTGATTCTTTTTAAATTTCTCTAGATTCTTGTCTTAATGTATGCGTCAGGAATTCGACTTTCCGTGGTACTTTGAGTTCTCGTTCCGTCAGACTTATGTTCTTTCCTTTAGGTTTTTGTGTCACACACATTTACTTTAGTCTTGAACTTGATAAACTTAATTCTCTTGAACTTGAGGCGTTCCTATCGTCTTTGATGCCCAAGAAGCCGCGCTTCCCAAGCCTTATGCCCTTCACTACCTTGCTTTGGTTGCCTTTGATTGCCCTTGCTAGACCTGGAAAAATCCAATATTAGACCAATTCACAGTTGGATGATCAAGCACTTGAGTATATACACCTTTTAAGTCCCTTTCCCTTTTGCCAAACTTTTTAATGCTTGCCCCCTGGCTCAAAAAACAGACTTCGGATGAAAAAGTTATGACCGTTCAGGCCCTGCGGGGTAAAAATTGACAAACAGGTTTTTCTCCAAATATGAGCTAAGGGGTCTCCTCTGAGTATAATCACCCAAAAATTTTCCAAAAAATAGCCCCAAAATTGGCCAAAAAATGAAACCCTAAAATTTGCGATGGGGGTGCACAATCGCGATGGCGTGAGACAATCGCGATGGTCTGGGACCGTCGCGATGGCGTGAAGGTGAGCAATCGCGATGGTCTGAAGTGCACGGTCGCGATGGTCCAAAAGTGAGCAATCGCGATGGCTCGATCAGGCGGACAATCGCGATGGCGTCAGTCAACGGTCAACGTGAACAATCGCGATGGTCCAAAGTGAACCGTCGCGATGGCCACAAATGCGATGGCTTGAGCCAATCGCGATGGTCAGGGCACGATGGCGTGAGCCAATCGCGATGGTCCAAAATTCGAGTTGTCGCGATGGTGTAAGGGTGTCGTCGCGATGGCGTGAGGTGTGAACCGTCGCGATGGTCTAGCTTGCCACGTGGCAGCGTCGGCGCGATGGCATGAGCCAATCGCGATGGTATGGGGTCAACCGAACAATCACGATGGTCCGCGAACAATCGCGATGGTCCAAATGAACTGTCGCGATGGCGTGAGACCGTCGCGATGGTCCGGCCGAGCCATCGCGATGGAGTGAGCCTATCGCGATGGTGTGACACAATCGCGATGGTCTGAGACCGTCGCGATGGTCCACCAAAATGAGAATTTTGTAGATGCATTTGTGGATTCGTGTGTGCGCTTGTGTCGCCTATCCTGTGGTGTGGTCGCTTACCAAAAATTCCGCACTTCGCAGACCATCGCGATGGTCTGACACAGACAGAAATCTCTAACAGAAACTGAAAATTTTACCTTTTCCAAGCTTTCCTGATGCACTAGAGCTCTATACCTGCAAGAAAACTCAAGAAAACAAAAGCACATGCAAGCACAAAAGCTCTCTCTCACTCTCTCGCCTGCACAAATGAGGGGAAATGAGGAGAATGGGTGGATATGGTGAATTTTCTGATTTTTTTGGAGATGACGATGATGATGCGGTGATGAAGATGGAGTGTGGGGGAGGTGAAAAACACTAAAAACTAAGTAAAAACAACAATAAAAGCTGAAATTTTTACCTTCCAACGCTACTTCTTGCTATACTCTTACCATCACACATTCGTCCTAGACTCGATCCCCGGCAACGGCGCCAAATTTGGTGTTGCTCTAGCACAATGGTGAGAACCACGTTAAGAAGCTCCACCTCCTTAATGTCAATCCGTGGAAGAGATAGGAGTGATATGAAGATCGTGAACGTGAGATGAAGTGAGAGTGAAGGTGAGAAGTATAGAAATGCACACACGCATACACACACACAATGAAGAGACAAGCAAGACACAATGGAAGGTGAGAAATTAACTCTATTAGTCAAGAACACTCTTAGAATCTCAAAATAGCTCTAAGCTCTTCTCTACTCAAACAAGCTAACCTCAAAAATGAGCTCTCTAGCTCTTTTTATAGTTTCTAGACTAGTTTTGACCGGTTTCACATCTAGTGACCGGCATAGTTAAAAATTAGGTCCTAGATGCTATTTGGAAGGGTAAACGGTGTCTAAAAATAACGAAAATTGATACGCTTGTTCTTCCTAAGCTCCGCAAGCTCGAGGACTCCTTGGCTTGCACAAAATGGAGCTATGGATTACAAAATGGGGTTTTCTATGTTACATATGTTACAATAGTGATAAAAATCATTGTTGGAGGTTTTTGGAAATTATTTGAAAACATAATTCTTTGAAAAAAGATTCGACTGGCTCCCTGCTCCATCGTTACATGCTTCCACGTCTTCTATGCGTCTGGCTGCTTCCAACAATGAGCCTTGCCGAGTTGACAAGCTTCACACTTATAAATCATGTGTTGCCTTGTGATATTAGGCAAACCAAGTACACTTTGGTCCCTGCAAATCTGTTTGAGTGTCCTCTCATAAATGTGAGCAAGCCTTTTGTGCCATATCTCCAACTCTGTTAGAGTTTGAGATCCATAGCTAAACAAAGCTATGTTCTTTGTATCTTCCACTTCAAAAGTGAAAAGCCTTCCTGTCTTTTCTCCTTTGTCAATCCTTTGAAAGCCTTGCCTTGGGTCTTCAACATATGCTTCGATTGAATCTAACCTGCAATCCTTTTTCAACAATCTGTCCAACACTTATTAAATTTTTGGTAATTGTAGGGACATACAAGACTTTGCTTAAGAGGTTCATATTCCCATCTGATGTCTTCACATTACCTATCTTCTCCACTGAGTGCTTTGTGTCATCTCCTGTCTGCACTTCATGCTTGTTATGAGGATCTTCCAAATCAGAAAGTAAAGCCACATTTCCTGCTACATGGTTCGAGCATCCCGAATCAATGTAAAATATGTGATCATCATCCTTACCCTTCTTCGCTGATAGATTCATAATCAATAATGAATCTTCTTGACTTTGGTCCTCTGCATAGTTATTGTAGTCTCTTCTTCCTCTATGAACACTTTGATAGTTGTTGTTGTTGTTGTTGTAATTGTTGTTGTAGTAGTTGTTGTTGTAGCCTCCATTGTACCTGCCTCTATTTGATCCATAGCCACCTCTATTGAATCCTCTTCCTCTTGAGTTCCTCGGGTTCCTGAAACATTCTTCAGTAGTATGGTTAGATAAGCCACATATGTTGCAAGGTTGAGATGATTGGAATCTCCCCCTACCTTGCTTTCCACCTCTGCCTCTTCCTCTAGCTCTTCCTCTACCTGCAAAGTTTGCTTGGAAAGAGCTTCCTTCATCTTCATTCTTCCTATTCTTTGACTTGTCCTTGACCTTAGCTTTATCAGAATATAAGGCAAAAGTTTGATTACCTCTTGAGGACTCACCACCTTTGCTAATCTTTGCTTCATGAGTGAAGAGTTGGCCCATGAGTGTGTTGAGGTCGGGTACATGCATATCCGTGTATAAATCCATGGCTGTTGTGAATGACTCCCACTTGTCGTCTGCTTTGATTCCATTCATGATTTGTCTTATGATTTGCTCCTCTTCAATTACCTCTCCAATGCTTCCAAGCTTGTCGGAAATCTCCTTCATCTTTGTGACATAATCAGTCACATTTTGCTTCGGGCTTTTCTTCATTGTTGTGAACTCCATCCACAATTGGTTCTTCCTTGCTCGAGTGTTGGAAGAGAAGAAAGAAGCAAGTGCATTCCAGGTCTCTCTTGATGTCTTGCATCCCTTGACATGATGTAAAAGAAAATCAGAGATTGAGTTTAGAATATAAGACCTTGCAAGTGCATCCTTCGAACACCAATTCGAAAGTCCTTCCACTTCTTCATGTGATGGTTGCCCTTTGTTCCTCATGGTTGGCATTGCTTCATCTCTGGATATGAATCCATATAGATTCCTCCCTTGAAGGTAAGCCTCCATTCTTAGAGACCATGCCGGGTAGTTGTTTCGATCCAATTTGTCAATTGTTGATGGAAATCCATCTCCCATGTTGCTTGACTATGCTCTGATACCACTATGAAGAGAGATGGTGGATGCAATCCAAAGATGAGTAGGTGCTGCTACAACCAGCTTCACACCAGCCAACGGAGACTTCAGAGTTGATTAGTAGACCCTTTAAGCTTCCTAAATCCACCAAAATATCAGCCAAGTACTTTGGAACATGTATCCCAAAAATTTAAGTCAAGACAGACTAGTTGCGAAATGACTAGCTCCCAAAACTTGCTATTTTTGGACATACACCTGCTGGAAAAAATGAACAGTGCTCTCAACCTGGTAGGAATTAGAAACATTCCTTTTGGACATAGAAAATAGACTTAGCAAGCTTTCCAATCCAAGTTAAAACACTTCAAATGATGGACTGAGCATTGAGAACAAGATTTATCAATTTCTGGAACATGCCCACCATTCTCGGGGCTCTGCAGAGATAGACCAGTGAGCAGTAAAATGCAGATATCTCCAAACCTATAAATCCAATGACCTTGAAAATTGATATGCAAAACCTAGTCAGTAAGAGCTGTCTAACGCATGTTAAATCACTGAAAAAGGATCAGTATAACTCGAGATATGACCTTCTGAAGGTACTGCTCAGAGTGAGTATAGCAAAGAACAAAACAGAGGAGTACATAATAATAAATGTATAGATTTACATATGATTACAACCACATTTGGCAATGAATCTTTGCACAATGGGAGTAGAATGATAGAGCTATGGAGTAAGCTCTTCAATCTCTACAAAATGACATCAAGTGGTCACGTACAAGGCTTGCTAATCGCCTCTTCCTTCTTGCTCCTTTTATAGCAGGGAGTTTTGAATTCGAATTCGAATGGCTCCACCTAAAAGTGATCCCCAAGGTTAGGAGAGATTCCCTCAGCTCAAAAATTCATGATTTTGGTAGTTGGAGCCACGAAATTTCTTTTACATCATGTATGAGGTAAGCCATCCTTTTCCTTTTTCTTTTTTTCAATTACAAGAGATAACAATGAACTCTTTTACAAGAGGTGTTCACATGACTACTCATGTGACTTACAAATGAGGATGATATCAAACATATCAAGCATGTAGGCTTGGGTAAAATGCACCAACATTCTCTATCAGTAGGCTATTGGATGCTTGATTTACTTATGCATTACTCGGTTAGATATTCAGTTTGCTATCTCATAGATGAGCAAGTTTATGCATTGCCCAGGTGTCAAGCATTGGCAGGCGATTAAGCGCATCTTTTGCTACTTGAGTGGTACCCAAATACTTGGATTGTTTTATCCCAATGGGGGATCACTACTACGAGATTTGCATGCTTTTTTTTTACAGTGATTGGGCTGGTTGCTATGACACTCGTGTGTCCACTAGTGGCTTTTGCTTCATGCTTGGTAGCTCATGTATATCTTGGTTGAGCAAGAAGCAGCCTACTATGGTCACTGCTAGATGTGAGGCTGAGTATAGGGCAGCTTTTATAGCGGTTGTTGAGTGTATGTTGCTCAGATGCCTTATGGCTAATTTGGGTGTTGGTCAGTCTTTTGCTACCACCATCTTCACTAATAGTCAGAGCGCATTGGCAGTTGCGAGGAACCTTGTGTTCCATGCTCACACAAGCACATTGAGGTGCATTATCATTATGTCAGGGAGAGGCTCTCTACTGGGGAGATCAGCTTGGCATATATGCCCATGCAGGAGAACATTGCAGACCTTTTTATGAAGGCTCTCTCTAGGGAGAAGTTTGAAGCTTTCAGCAAAGCTTTGGGCTTACTTCCTTTTGTGGATTGGTTCCACATAGTTTGGCACTTCCTTATACATGAGTGCTAGCTCCTTGTTCACCACATCACTTCTAGGGGGATTTGTCGATAAATTTAGGTCGTGATGTGTGTGAACACTCTAGGACCATCGGGGCACTTTTTTCCCTCTTTAGGAGGTTTTCTCCCCCTGCTTGTATATACGTCTATTGCCCTAACAGACTACTTATCTTTGTACATTCTAGTAATAATACATTCAGCATTGTGTGTTGTGCACCAAGCTTCTTCTTCTTCCTTCTGTTGTTCACGTGCTTCTGCAGACATCTAAATCCAACATAGATGAACACTCTTCTATATGTTATTCTAGAATAGCACCTGAGTGGAGTAAGCCATTAGTGGAGTTTTTGAAATCACAAAAATATCAAGAAGTAGCAAGCATAGCAAGGAAAAGAGCCCTAAAAGAATAACGTAGAGATTACATCATTATGGGTAAGCACATTTTGGAGCAGCTAGAGGTCATTTTTCAAACGACAAGACAATTAAAAAGATTCTCTTTGCATGCTTATGGTGGCCAACGATACATATGGATGCAGAAACTTATGTGCAAAGTTGTGATGTATGTCAAAGAACTAAGTATCCAATGGGACGAGATGACATGCCTTTGAGACCAATGAAAAGTACAAGAGCTTTCTCTAAATGGGGAATAGGCTTTATTGGACCCATTAATCCCTAAGTAAGGGGATCGCATGCATAATATATCATAATAGCAATTTTTCATGAGGAAGGAGATAAGGGAGAGATATTAGACACACACTCTCACAATCAAACATGAGCACACACATAGATTGAGGCAATGAAGAATGATCTTCTTCTTCTTCTATTACATAAAAGGAATGTAAAATAATGGCCTAAAACAACAATACAACAAGTGGCATATATAAAGAAAATTACATAAGGAGAATCCTAATGTCTGCGAATTAGTGAGCCGGCAAGAAACAAATATGCCATCACTCTTGGTAGATAAATCTAGTAAAGCTCAATGAAGTATCACTCACATATACCAATGTGACCACTATACATATCAGAGAAATGAAAAAGTGATACGTGTCATCCTAGATCATCACATGTTGAGCTTGATATCTCAACACTCCTCTTTGAGCTCAACGTCATGTCCTCTAATCTAAGGAGTTTTCGAAACTTCTTCAGCTTCTCTGCCCCAAGTGCTTTAGTGAAAATATCAGCAACTTGCTCATCTATTCTCACATAAACAAGCTCAATATCACTTGCTAATACCTTCTCTCTGATGCAGTGATAATGTACCTTAATATGCTTTATTCTGGCATGAAAAATAGGGTTCGGTGCTAACTGTATACTGCTAATATTATCATAATAGATGGTGATAGGCTCTTGCACTTCCACACTAAATCTGCATTTAGCATCTCCAACCATGATGCCATGATGTCTCACATGTTGCCATTGTAGCACCTCTATACTCAACCTCTGTAGTCGACAAAGCAAGAGTGGGTTGCTTTTTTTGCTCCACGTAATAGTTGGACTCCCAAGTGAGAATAGAAATCCACTAGTAGATCTTCTATCTAGAATGCTACCCGCCCAATCTGTTGGTGCAGACCAATCACCAATTGAAGGCTTGGGAGATCAAATGATGAAGGAAGAGTCAATTCCTAAAGTGTGGAAGAAGATTACATTCAGAGGACAAGAGAAGTGTATATATATGTACATTAACATAGTCATAGATGACTTAGATCTTTTGTTCAGTAAGAATCATGTACAAATTATCTATAAATACTTTGAGAAAAGTCGGGGCATATATGAGAGCATATGTAGAAACCAAGTTTGAGGAAGTTAGGAGTCAAGAGATAGAGAAAAGTTAATTGAGTTAGCTCTCATCACTCAGTTGTAATTTTCTGAGTTAATGAAGAAATATTGCGCCCGATCTTTTCGTGTCTGCTCCTTCTGTGTTTGATCAATTGTGAAATCCTTTTGAGGATATCTAAGTTGTTAGTTAATGAGCCTGTGACCTGAATTTCAGAGTCCAATTGTAAACAGGCTAGGAGAATTGTGAGTAGGAACATTCATATGTGTTGAGTGTCTACAGTTCTCTGAAACAGGCGCAAATTTCGAGCTTAATCTTTTGGTCAGTGCTCACTCCATAGTTTAAAGTTTTGTGCAAGCAAGCACTTAATCTTTAAGTTGGAAGGTGATCTACTCGTGGCTAAAAGCATTTGGCAAAACGGGTTAGATATTGTGAGAACCAAAGTTAAGAAGTTAGGGGTGTCTAAATCGACTTCTCAGAAGTGCAGATTCAGACATAGGTAACTTGTGAATACAATTTCTCAAGTTATACTAAAGCTTATGAAGTAATTCAACTTGGAGGTGATGCGCAATCTCTAGGAGATGATTCGTACAAAGTTTCATCAAAAACTTTACACATTTGATAAGTCAATGTGAAGAAATTCTGCAGCAGACTTTTCTGTGTTTCATCTTCTTCACATATTTTTCTCAGATTTAATAATTTGGAGATTGGACCTCTAATTAAGTGAAGGTTTTGACTTACTCTTGATATAGAGGTGTTCTAAATTCAAGAGTAGGTTGTTCTTTTGGAGATTAACACTCTCCATCAGTGGTATCAGAGCAGGAGACATCAATTTGAAGAAAGAAGGATCCCGACTGCTGCAGATTCAAGAAATTCAACACTTGAAGGACCAAGAAGTGAAAGCTTGGAGTCAAAGCTTGAGGAGAAGACTATTTGACATCAAGAAAGGCAAAAGGAGTTCAAGTCGAAGTAAAGGTACATACATTGTTTGTAAAGCTTGGAGATTTCAATACACAGGTGGATACAAGATGGGAGAAAGCTTGCAGATTGATAAGCTAGATAGGGAGAACTATCCAGCATGGTCCATGAGGATGGAAGCACACCTCATGAGCAAAGATCTTATATCATTTATTACAGGAGATGAAGAAAAACCTGAATTTGCAGATCCAAGTATTCCTACTAGGGAAGAACTTGCAATGTTGAAGACTTGGATGAGAAAGGATGCTCAAGCAAGGAGTATCATCTACATGGCTGTAAATGATTACCTTTTACCTCACATCAGAGGTTTGGAAAGTGCCACAGATGTTTGGAATGCCTTGGAAGAGCATTTCCAAAATACAACTAAGTCAAGGAAGTCCTCACTATGGGCTGAGTTCACAACCTTCAAGAAGAAGAGCTCACAATCAATTTCAGATTATGTGGCAAGGATGAAAGATATTGCAGATAGCTTGGGAGCAGTGGATGAAGACATTGAAGAAGAAAAGTTGGTAAGACAAATACTTACAGGTTTGAGAGGAGATGAGAAGTGGAAGCCTTTTATATTGTCCATAGAGTTGTCACTTGATCACTTTACTCCTGACCTTAATCAATTGCTAGGACATATGCTAACCTTTGAGCAGGATCTTAAAGGAGACAATGATAGAAGTACAAGTCAAGCTATGTACTCCAAGGACAAGAAAAAGAATGGCAAGGGAAAGCAATCAAATGATGATGAAGGGAATTCAAATCAAGCTAACTTCACAAAAGGGAAGACAAATTTCAGAGGTAAAGGAAGAGGAGGTAAGAACAAAGATAATGCTAAAGCTTGTTGGATTTGTGGCAGAACAAATCATTTGGCAAATGATTGTTGGTATAACAATCAAAATGGAGGATACAACAATCAGAATTATAGTCAAAGAGGTAGAGGAGGCAGAAACCAAAGAGGCAACTTCAGAGGAAGAGGTGGTAGGACATCATATGGTAGAGGAGGTGGAAGAAACTTCCAATCTCAGTCCTACAACAATAATTATTACAATTATGCATCAGATCAGAAGGATGACATGACTCTTATCTTGAATGCAACTCATGAATCAATGGGAGAAGATCAAAGAGTGTTTTATATTGACTCAGGGTGCAGTAACCATCTGAGTGGGAATCTATCTTTGATGACTGATATGGAAGCTAGGGTGAATGGACATACAGTTCAAACAGGTGACAATACCAAACATAAAGTGGAGAGCATTGGATCAGTGAAGACAAAGAGTGGAAGTACACTTCTGAGCAAGGTACTTTATGTTCCTACTATTCCTAAAAATTTGATAAGTGTAGGGCAAATTGTGGAGAAAGGATATGAAGTAAGATTCACAAATGATGGTGTCTATGTACAAGGTCCAAATCAGGGATATAGAAACATAATTGCAGGTAAAAAGGAAGGAAGATTGTTCACTCTCAAAGTCCAAGGTAATGTGGGACATGCATTATTTACCTATGGAGGTCAAAAGGTATCTGAATTAGACCTATGGCATAAAAGGCTAGGTCATTTCAATGAGAGAGCTATAAAGGAGATGTCAAAGAATCAGGTGGTGCTTGGATTGCCAAATATTGAAGGGCAACATATGGTGTACAAGTGTGAAGCTTGTCAATTAGGTAAAGCACATAAGAGTTCTTATAACAAATCAGGATACAAGTATTCAAATATGCTTGAATTGGTTCATACAGATGTATGGGGTCCCTCAAGGGACTATAGCATAAATGGATCCAGATATTATGTGTTGTTTGTTGATGATGCAACCAGGTGGATTACTTTGTATGTAATCAAGGATAAATCAGAAGTTTTTAAGACATTCAAACATTTTCATGCTTATCCAGAAAGGATCACAGGACAAAAGCTAAAGAGGTTAAGATCAGATGGAGGGGGAGAGTATTTCTCAAAAGAGTTTGATGATTATTTGTGGAATGCAGGTATCAAAAGAGAAGTGACTTGCAGGTACTCCCCTCAACAAAATGGAGTAGCAGAAAGGAGGAATAGGACTCTTGTAGAGTTTGCAAGAGCCATGATGAAGGAAAAGAATTGTCCAAATTACTTATGGGCAGAAGCTATTAACACTGCAACATACCTTGTGAATAGGTTGCCTTGCAAAGCTTTGAATGGAGGAACCCCTTATGAAGCATGGTGGGGTAAGAAGCCTAGTCTTGATCATTGTAAAGTATTTGGATGTATTGCATATGCTTATGTTCCTTCACAATTAAGACATAAGCTAGAACCAAAGGCAGAGAAGTATGTGTTTATTGGATATGATGATAGACAGATGGGTTATAGGTTGTGGAGTCCATCCACAAAGCAATTTCTTGTTACTAAAGATGTGACATTTGATGAGCAAAATATGTGGTATACAGGATCACCAAATGAGTATACAGGTGTTGAAGAAATTCAAAGGAAAGGAAAGGCAAAGGTAAAAGTTTGTGAAGAAATTGTTGATGAAGTTGACTCTAGATGTAGAGTGCAGGATCATGTAGAAGAAGGGCCAAGATTTGATCCAGAATCAAATGAGGCTGAAACTTCAAGAAGTGCAGAAATCAGAAGATCTACAAGGGAAAGGAAAGAACCTATAAGGTATAGTTATGATACATCTTTCCTAACAACAAAAGATTATGCCTACATTGTGAAAACAGAAGAAGATCCAACCACTTATGAAGAAGCCAAAGGTAAACAGAATTGGGAGAAGGCAATGCAGGAAGAGTATGATGCTCTACTTGAAAATGAAACTTGGGAACTAGTACCAAGACCAAAGAATCAGAAGGTCATTGGATGCAAGTGGGTATATAAAACAAAGAGGTTTGCAGATGGTAAGGTGTCTAGATATAAGGCTAGACTTGTGGTCAAAGGTTATGCCCAAACTTATGGGGTAGATTATGATGAAACCTTTAGTCCTGTTGCTAAGATGTCTACAATTAGGACATTGATTGCTATTGCTGCTTGCAAGGGATGGAAATTATCACAATTGGATGTGAAAAATGCATTTCTAAATGGATACATTGCAGATGAAGTATATATGGAGCAACCAGAAGGTTTCATGGAATCAATTGGATCAGATTATGTGTGTAAGCTCAAGAGAGCTTTATATGGGTTAAAGCAAGCCCCAAGAGCTTGGAATTACAGATTGGTCAAGTTCTTGAATGAATGTGGATTTCAAGCATCAAAGGCAGATAGTAGCTTGCTAGTGAAGGCAAGTGAAAATGGATATATTTACATGTGCATTTATGTTGATGATATTATTGTTACAGGAACAGATGCTCAAGGAATCAATGAACTCAAGAAGCAAATAGAGAAGGAGTTTAAGATAAGTGACTTGGGAAACTTATCTTATTTTCTAGGAATGCAGATTGTGTATACTCAACATGGAGTATATGTTTCACAAGAGAGATACTTGAAGAATCTTCTAGTCAAGTTTAACATGGAAGATTGCAAGACCTCAACTACACCATTGGAGGTAAATCATAAATTAAGCAGGTATGGAGGTGAAGAGTTCAATGACATGAAGAAATATCAGAGTTTGGTAGGTAGTCTAATCTATGCTACCTTGACAAGGCCAGATCTATCATATGCAGTAGGTGTGTTGTCACAATTTATGCATTGTCCAAAGAAGACTCATTGGATTGCAGCCCAAAGGGTACTCAGATATATCAAAGGAACCCTAAGTGAAGGTCTGTATTATGGTTTTACTTCTGACACAAGAATCAAAGTGTTTAGTGATGCAGATTGGGCAGGTGACTCAGATGATAGAAGGTCTACTCATGGATATCTATGTTATGTTGGAGACAAGTTAGTGTCTTGGTGTTCAAAGAAGCAACATACAGTTGCTTTATCATCCACAGAAGCTGAGTATAAGGGAATGGTAGAAGCTGCAAAGGAAGTGATATGGTTGAAGACCTTGATGAAAAGTTTTGAGTTTGATCATAGTACTCCAATAATTTTTGGAGACAACATGAGTTCTTTGTATTTGGCAGCTAACCCTGTTTTTCATGCCAGGACTAAGCATATAGAGATTCAATATCATTTCTTGAGGGAAAAGGTACTAGATAAAGAGATTGAAGTGATGTATACTCCAACAAAAGAACAAGTGGCAGATATGATGACAAAGAGTCTGGATGGACCTAAGTTACAAAGGTTCAAAGACATGGCAAGTATAAAGAAGACAGAGAAAACCTCAATTGATGATTGAGGGGGAGCTGTTGGTGCAGACCAATCACCAATTGAAGGCTTGGGAGATCAAATGATGAAGGAAGAGTCAATTCCTAAAGTGTGGAAGAAGATTACATTCAGAGGACAAGAGAAGTGTACATATATGTACATTAACATAGTCATAGATGACTTAGATCTTTTGTTCAGTAAGAATCATGTACAAATTATCTATAAATACTTTGAGAAAAGTCGGGGCATATATGAGAGCATATGTAGAAACCAAGTTTGAGGAAGTTAGGAGTCAAGAGATAGAGAAAAGTTAATTGAGTTAGCTCTCATCACTCAGTTGTAATTTTCTGAGTTAATGAAGAAATATTGCGCCCGATCTTTTCGTGTCTGCTCCTTCTGTGTTTGATCAATTGTGAAATCCTTTTGAGGATATCTAAGTTGTTAGTTAATGAGCCTGTGACCTGAATTTCAGAGTCCAATTGTAAACAGGCTAGGAGAATTGTGAGTAGGAACATTCATATGTGTTGAGTGTCTACAGTTCTCTGAAACAGGCGCAAATTTCGAGTTTAATCTTTTGGTCAGTGCTCACTCCATAGTTTAAAGTTTTGTGCAAGCAAGCACTTAATCTTTAAGTTGGAAGGTGATCTACTCGTGGCTAAAAGCATTTGGCAAAACGGGTTAGATATTGTGAGAACCAAAGTTAAGAAGTTAGGGGTGTCTAAATCGACTTCTCAGAAGTGCAGATTCAGACATAGGTAACTTGTGAATACAATTTTCAATTTATACTAAAGCTTATGAAGTAATTCAACTTGGAGGTGATGCGCAATCTCTAGGAGATGATTCGTACAAAGTTTCATCAAAAACTTTACACATTTGATAAGTCAATGTGAAGAAATTCTGCAGCAGACTTTTCTGTGTTTCATCTTCTTCACATATTTTTCTCAGATTTAATAATTTGGAGATTGGACCTCTAATTAAGTGAAGGTTTTGACTTACTCTTGATATAGAGGTGTTCTAAATTCAAGAGTAGGTTGTTCTTTTGGAGATTAACACTCTCCATCACAATCTACATGTGTGTATCCCTGAACTTGCAAATCTATGCTTGCTTCATAAAACAATGCATAATCCAATGTAGCACTCACATAACGTAGGGTGTGCCTCAGAGCATCTAAATGTGGTTTCCTAGGAACCTGCACAAATTGACTTTCGAGTCCAATAGTGTAGCTTAGATCATGCCTTGTAACTATGAGATATATCAAACTTCCCACAATTTTCCTCTACATAATAGCATTTTCCAATGCTTCATGTGATGTGGAATCCAACTTCAAATTTTGATCTAATGGCATAGAAATTGGCTTACAATCAGCCATAACATACTTTTGCAGCATACACAAAGGCATATTTCCTTTGAGATATCCATATATCTCTTTTCGTATTGCTTTCTTCATTATCACCACCTACCATCAAGTCATCAACATAAATAGCCACAATCATGATGTCATCATCACCCTTCCTTGCATATAGTGAATGATCTCCATCACACATAGAAAACCCAATGGTGGTTAAGTAGTCAGCAATCCTTACATGCCAAGCACAAGGGGCTTGTTTAAGCCCATGCAAAGCCTTCTGCAACCTACCAACATATTTTGCATGCTTTGAATCTTCAAATCCTTCTGGTTGGTCCATGTATAGTTATTCCTGTAGCACACCATGTAGGAAAGTATTTGGCACATCCATCTAATGCAAAGTCCATCCTTCTGTTGTAGCTAATGCAACAAGTGCTCTTAAAGTAGATATTTTAGCTATAGGGCTGAACGTTTCCTCATAATCAATGCCATATGTTTGTGCATATCCCTTTGCTACCAATCATGCTTTATCCCTACTTATGCTACCATCAGCATTGTACTTTACCTTGTAAACCTACTTCTAGCCTATGGGTTTCTTTCCTTGCGGCAATTGAACTAGCTTCCATGTTTCATTTCCATAAAGTGCAGCCATCTCCTCATCCATAGCTTTTTCCCAATCTGCATTTCCAATTGCATAATCAAAACAAGAAGGTTTAGCATCTTGTATTACCTCAGTCATGTAGGCACAATGATGAGCCATATAACTATCATACATTAATCGTTGCATAGAATTCTATATCCTCCAAAATCTTCTTGGTCCTAGGTCACTTCTCCTTGTATCATCTACATGTGCCTTTCTAACTCGTGGAGTCTTCATAGAGGGCAATCCAATTTCCTCATCAAGGATCTTTTCTGAACCGCTTGAATCTCCATCAATGTCTTCAAAACCTATAGGTGTTTTACTACCAGGCAAAAGCTTCTCTTTACCTTTCTTTGATGTAGTTGATGAATTTTCTAGACTAACATTTCCACACAATCTTCCACTCCATACATTTGAGTTGGAATTATTGCTTGGTGATGCATTTGGGCCACTCAAAACTTGAGATTTTGCACTTGATTTCTCAGTATTTCCTTTGTCATTTGGTTCATGATCAAGTCCATCTTTGGCATCTGCATAGAAGCTTGAAATTTCATCAAACACCACATCTTTGCTTAACTTCACTTGTCGTGTGAGTGGGTTATAAGATTTATATGCCTTTTTCCCAAGGGAGTATCCAATGAAGATACATTTTTCTTCTTTTGGGTCAATCTTTGTCCTCAACTCATTTGGAACATGTACATATGCAATACAGCCAAATACTTTCATATGTGATAAGTTTGGTTTTTATGTGTAAGCTTCTCTCATGTGTAACTTGATGTATAGCGCTAGTCGGAGTTCTGCTATACAGTAGTATGCACAACTTCTGCCCAATAACAATGATGCATATTCTTCTCAACCATCAAAGCTCTTCCTATGTCTACAATATGTCTATTTTTGCATTCAACAATGCCCTTCTATTGGGGTGTGTAGATGCATGAAAACTGACGTCGAATTCCATTAATTTTAAGAAAGTTGTTGAAGTCATTTGATATGTATTCACCTACTCCATCAGACCTTAATATCTAAATATATTTTCTTGTCTGCTTTTCCACCATAGTCTTTAAATTTTCAAAGTGAGTGAACACATCACTCTTCTCTTTCATGAAATATACCCATAGTTTCTATGTATGGTCATCAATGAAAGTAATATAAAACCTACAACACCCATAGATGTGGTCTTTGTAGGACCCCAAACATCTGTATGTACTATTTCTAGTGCATTCTCACTAACATGCTTGTCATGGGAAAATGATGCTCTTGACTATTTACCAAATTGACGTGCTGCACATACCTCTTACATCCCTCCAAACTTGAAATTTGGTAGTCCATTGACAATCTCCTTTGACTGCATCAATTTCAACCTCTAGAAATTTGCATGTCCAATTTGTTTGTGCCATATCCCTATATCAGCAATAACTCCTACAACTTTTCCAAACATGGATGCATTCATTTCATGAATTTTTAGATTTAAGGTGAACATCCTACCCACTTTGTCTTCTTTGGCAATCAATCTTCCATCCTTTTTGTAGTCTTCTACATATAGCCCATCAGCGTTAAACCTGACTTGTAATCCCTGGTCAACGGTTTTTCCAACAGAAACCAGATTCTTTGTTATATTTAGAACGTGCAATATATCAGTAAGATGTTTTACCTTCCCATCCTCCATAGACAGTGTTATGTTTCTTGTATGCTCAATGGGGTGTGGTGTGTCATCACTTGTTTCAACATATCCAAGAATTGGCAATTTCTACTGACTATTAAACCATTCTGCATGACTGGTCATGTGATTTGAAGCACCTGAATCAACATACCAGACATTACCATTCGATTTCGAAACATTAGTAGAAATTGTATTCATCATATAATGTTGAACCATGAACATCTTCTCATAATTATGTGCACTTGTGGATGCATAGTTGTTTTGGTGCCTTCTATTATTTTGATTCTCCAGGTTTACCACAAATCTATCATCCTTTAGTGTCATTACTTGATTCATTTCTTGGGAAATTTTTGCGACCTCTTTGGCTCTTCCTGCCTCGAAATTGTCCCCTACCTCCTGCATTATTTAGTTGTTCACCTTGGCCTTGGTTATTGTGTCCTCTTCCACTTTTGAAGCCTCTACCTCTGCCTCTTCCTCTGCCATAGTAGAATACTTGCTCAGATTTAGGTTTTCCTTGGGAGTTTGAGTCCTCACCAAGATTCTTTTCTTCAATAATCAACATGGACACCAAACCAACAAAATTTGGAATATTTTTCTTGGTCTAAATAGATTTTCTGAACTACTAATATGTAGCTCCTAAACCATGGAGGGCACACTTCCACCTTATCATCATCATCTACATTCATGCCAATAGATGCAAGTGACTCACACATGCTTTTGATTTTTAGGTTGTAGTCACTTATCGACATTTTCTTTTTCTCTAATGTATGAGCTCGTTGTTGAGTTGCAATTTCTGTGCCTTTGTATTTGTCTCATACAATGTGACCAAGCTATTCCAAGCCTCATTCTAAGTCTTGGCATCTTATATGTGCCCAATCATGCTATCCTATATGCTAACAAATAGCCAATACATTACCTTTCATGCTCCTTGATTCCATTCCTCATATGCTCTTAACTGGTCTGTAGGCCGATTCCTCTCTGGTAATTGTGGAGCATTTTCCTTCTCTCCTTGGATGTACTTCCACTAGCCTTTTCCCATCAAGAAATTCATCATTCTCAATCTCCAAGCATGGAAGTTGTTCATATCTAGCTTAAGCTAACTCATTCCATCTATGTATGCCATTTTTGCAGCAATTCACAACACTGCAAAAACACTACAAGCAGTACTTCTACTTGAGCACTGCTACACTATGATGTGACAGCTTGATCTAAAAAAAACACAGTTTTCATGTATCAATAGTACACAGAATCGCTTGAGATTCTAGATCTAGAATATATGAGTGTTGTCGAGCAAGATGCAAGTTATAATTTTGCAAACTAATTGGTTTTTTTGTGGGCCCCACATTACGGGATCAAAATAGAGGTCGAGATGGCTCCAAAACAAAAATCTGAGGTCATTTGTAAATCATGCTTTCGCCACGCCTTCTTGCGTACTCTTCACCATCGGCCTTCTCCATGAGCTCTCTACAACCACACTGGCTCTGATACCATGTCACAAGGAAGGAGGTATGGGAGAATGCTCACACACACACACACTCACAATCAAAGAGGAACACACACACACACACAGATTGAGGTAAGGAAGAATGATCTTCTTTATCTGCTTCTATTACATAAAAGGAATGGACAAGAATGACCTAAAACAACAATACAACAAGTGGCATATATAAAGAAAAGTTAATAAGGAAAATCCTAATGTCCACAAATGAGTGAGCTAGCAAGAAACAAATGTGCCATCACTCTAGGTAGATAAATCTAGTAAAGCTCATTGAAGCATCCCTGGCATATACCGATGTGACCACTATACATGTCAGAGAAATGAAAAAGTGATATGTGTCATCCTGGAACATCACATGTTGAGCTTGATATCTCAACACAATTGACTACTTAATGAAATGAATAGAAGCCAAAGCCACGAGGAAAAATGATGCTCAAACTATTGTCAAATTTGTATTTGAAACGATTTTCACAAGATTCGGACATCCCATAAAGATAGTTAGTGATAGAGGTACACACTTCATAAATGAAGTTATCGAGTCACAGATAAATTAATTTCTAGTGATTCACAAAAAATCAACACCCTATCACCCACAAGCAAATGGACAAGCTCAAAGTTCAAATAAGGTATTATCCATAATTCTTACCAAAATAGGTAATAACGGAAGATCTGACTCAGATAAACAATTGCATCATGCAATTTGGGCATTCTATGTACCTTATAAAATGGCTATTTGAACTATAGCTTCTAATCTAGTTTATGGTTAAATCCAATATTACCAATTGATTTCTTGATTCCTACTCTATGCACAACACATAAATATAAATGGATAGGACATGAGGTTCCCAACCAATTAGAACACATAGAGAAATGCATGAAACTAGATTACAAGTGGTAGTAGGCATTTATGCTACCAAGAGAAGGCAAAAGGCTTACTATGATGCTCACATCAAAGAAAATGTTCTTAGAGAGGGACATCTAGTATTGGTGTACACTTTGACACAACATGCAAAACAAACTACAACAAAGAGGATATGGTCATTTGATCATAAATCATATCTCCTCAAGTGAAGCATTCATTTAGCTACATTGGATGGAGACATACTACCAAACTGTATAAGTGGTTGTAGATTCAAGAAATACATGGAACTCGTGACGAAACAAATATTGAACAAACTCTCAGGAGCACAAAATAGAAAAAAAGAGGAGGAGAGAATAAGAGAAGGGGAAAGACGAGAAGCCCTAGAATGAATAAAAAAATGGAAGGAATGGATCAGAGAATGTGATGAGAGATACTTACAAGGTGAAGAACCTACTCCCATGGAAAATTATCACACCACCAATATGAAAACCCTAGGAATTCAAGTACAAAAACCTTATTTAAACTTAGGGATGGAAAGGAGGAGTACCAATTGGTAGATTCTTTGATTGATACAGGAACAACCCTAAGCAATGTATGCACTTCTCTAGTGGAAAAATAAAAAATGTGTCTCTCTTACAAAATTTTACATGATTGGGATTGGAGGTAATATCATCAAATGCCTAGGACAAGTAACCATATATTTACACTTCGAAACAACACAATGAAACAAAGACTTTTAATCTATAAAGATTTGGATTTGCCAGAAGAACTAGTTCTAGGACAAGATTGGATATAATAATTTGAGGTTACCATACATATAGACCACGGATATATATAAGCCAAGGTAGGACATAGAGAAGTGTTTAGACTCCTAGATGTGAAACCACTAAAGACAATTGACATGGAAAAACCCTAATGCACCAAAATGAAGTATGCATGATTTAGAATCCCAACTGAAACCCTTATCTAAGGATTCTATTCATCAACCTACCTTAAGTGTCATTGAAAACTCTTGTTCTGCTACATGTAATTAGCTCATTATTCCTTATAAAGCTACCATTATAGAGATCCCTAGTGAGGTAATTAATTCTAGAGAGGAACTTTATAATTATCCACAAGTGTAATGCCAAAAAGAACTAGACAACACTCATGTAAAGGATTCAAAAAAATGTGGATTCCCAAAGACCAATTTCAAGAGTATAAATCCAAGCAACACCAAGCACAACTGACACACCCTAGACAAAGAAAGTCAATCAAGGAAGAGAGAGTCTAGAAAATCAACTCAAGGACAATTTAAGTATGGATATTCAAAACACTCATAGAAGCTCAAAGATAACAAACAAAAATTTGGATCCCAATAAAGATATTAGAGAAATCCAAGGAAGATATCAAAGCATTAGCTAAGGAGATCAATCTCCAATAGAGGACTAGTATGAAATCTCAAGCAAAGTAGAGACCAACAAGGTCAAAGAAACAAGGAAGACACAAAATCAGTCCAGAAACATATGGTAGGTCAGAACAAAGAAAGTGGCATTGGAACCACACCCAACAATGGAGGAAATAGAAAGAGAGCTACAAAGACACATCTAACTTGGAGACCAAAGAGATCTCAAGCAACATAACAAATGGAGAAGCTGTGTGATAATTGCACCCATGATGATCAAAATGCACGTAGAATATTCACAATAGGGACACAATACAAGGCCTCACATTTGGCACATGGCTTCTTTAAACTATTTAATGGTGCACATTTCCTTCAAAGGAAATAGATCTTCACATGTACTATAGTAGTTTAGGATTTTTACTAACTCGCTTCCACAATGACTAAACTTTTTATGTTTTGTTTCAGCATATATACACACATATATATATATATATTCACACACACACACACACACACACAGATATATATATATATATATATATATATATATATATATATATATATATATATATATATATATATATATATATATATATATATATATATATATATATATATATATATATATATATATATATATATATATATATACATATCATGATTCACTCAACACATGTGAGATATGACTCAATTAAAGGACAAATGTTGGATGCATGAGCAAAATGAGGAGTAACATTTTTTCATAGTATCCCATATTAACCAAATATTGGGTTTAAACTCAAATGACTTTCAAAGATTCAAAAGCAGTTCGACCAATGGAAATCAACAAATTTCCTTTGGAATGTGCAATCAAGGCATGTGACCACTAGTTTAGGCATGATCAACCTATCCATCATCACCTATTCTTGATTACAATATGAATTATGCACCCTGAACATTATTTTTGAGTCATGAGTAAGGATTTCCATATTGTCCACACTTTGCCTTGTACCATAGACACTTGAACTAAAGCAAGAATTGAGATATACTTGAAGCTTCTGATCTAGAATCAACACTTTCAAAGGTGTAAGCAAGTGATGAACACATTGCATCCAACAACAGATAAACCATCAATGCCGGAAGCTAAATTTATGGAATTACAAGGTGCTTGGAAAACCATCCGCTTCACTCATGAATTAATGAGAGAAGCATTGGGATGGATCAAAGATGGAATCACACATATCATGGATGAACGCCATGAAGCGAAGAAGCGCACCTTTGGGGACATCAATAACATGGATATTGATGAAGAAGTGTGTGCACCAACAACTTTGCTTCCCCAATATACATAGATCCACAATGCCACAAAAGATAGTAGTACACCTATTATCTCATGCATTAAAATAGATCCACAATCAAATTAATCTAACCCCTTATGTACAAGAAATATTGTTTGAAGATAAGAAATAATGGGGCATCAAAATATTCCTGAATGGCAACACTACTTTGACAATATTGATCTATTATGCCTTAAATATTTGGGAATACTTAGGAGAAATGTCGTGTACTGTAGAAATGGAAAAGTATGTCAAATCGGCCATTGTCCCAAAGAAGACATGTGGTGTAGTGATCATTGACAAGGTAGGCACAAGCACTCAACCTGTTATGAGAGGGTCCAAAGGAATGTGAGACTCTGAAGAAGTAGCTATCACTCGCTCAGCCAAAAGTATTCATACAATCCCAAAGTCAACTACAACTCCACCTCCAATCATAGAAGCGGAGTTGGAAGAAGCCCTCCAAGCGAGACACACTTATATGGAAGGGGAAGTAAACCTCAGTGTCCAAGGAACACCATTGTAGACAGATGATTGAAACCAAGACAAAGAAAGAAAAGGAAAAGGATATGGAATATGAGGCACTACAAGGAACTGGGCCTAGAAAATTCAAGGTCCTGCTCTATATCTGAAGATCATGAAGACGAGCCAACATTAAATGCCGATATTAATACTGACATCAATGATGGTGATCATTGGGATGAGTTAGATCAAATGGTGGATCAGCAAGAAGTGGTTAGTGAGCCATAAGAAGAGGAGAAAGAAGTAGCTAATGAGGAATGCCTACAAACATCGAGACCTAAAGAAATATTCACAATTCAAATCAATGATATGAGTGAAAAAGGAAAATATAGACTTACAAATGAAATATTCACAAAGTGAAGAAGAAAAGGTACATCTCTCAAATGAAAGAAAAATCCTAGAGATTCAAAGGGTTACATGGACATTAAATCATTACAAAATTGCAATAAAGAATTAATGAACTCTCTATTCTTGAATCAACCAATCAAGGCACCAACTTCACTAAACCAAGAAATCCAAAGCTTGCAAATGCAACTAGAAACATATGTTGATTAGTTAAAGATGGAACAAAATCTTCGTGAAAAATGGGAATCTAAGTATGCTAAAGATATGATGGAACGAAAGAAGAATTGGCATGAAGCAATCCATATATACACTAAGCAATGCCAGCAAGATGCCCACAAACTCAAAAAATTATGTGAATGCAAAACCAGAGTAGAAGCAGAGATCAAGGAACTACAAAGAGAAAGCAAACACAAGCTCAAGGAAGTACAAAGATCAAATCATTGTTGACCTACAAGCTCAATTAATGAAAATGAAGATTAAAAAAAAACATGGGGACACCACTAGTGCAAGAACACAATCTGGCTAATGAGGATACAGAGGTACATCCTCTTTCTCCCCCCATTGTTACATCTCCAATGGAAGATGAACATGAGCCAGCATTTCATGAAATCAATGTCGTACATTGTAGACCTAGATAAAAAAGAAAGAGCATTACTGGTGTCTTGATTCACACAAAATTTTGAAGAAGGAGTGGTACACATGAGGAGGGAAGAAAAAAATCAACATCAAAGATTTGGATAAAATCATGAAGCCATTCAATGTACCATATGGCATTATGAAGGAGCACAAATGAAGGCACATTAAGAAAATTACCGAGTAGGATCTGGATCATGATTTGAACTTCAAGACAAATACTTTCAACTATATGCAAGAAGAATCAAATGCAGTAAAACTTGTCTAGAGGAATAGATTTTTGGAAAAACAATCTCAAAACTTTGTTGTTGCATTGGTAAGATGCACCATATTTATTACTGTAACTAAATCCATCCTTTTTCCTTGTGTGAAGATGTTGCCTATGGACTCAATTTTGAGAAGATCAACAGAGCAATAAACTAAATAAGTAGTGGCTCAATTTTCCTCTTTTGCCAAGCCTTCAAGATAATTATTTGCCAATAGAAAATTATATGGTGAGAACCATTGAAGTTTGGTCATCTAGATATGCGGATGTATCGGATTTAACTATGAAGCTTATGAGCAAGATCCTCAACGTGATACTAACATTATTAAAACTTTTCAAGCACGCACAATATACATTTTTTAACTTCATCAACATCAACCAAGGCACATATATCTTGATTTTTTATCTTTCTATCATGCCAAGCAGTAAAATAAATAAGTAGTGGCTCAATTTTCCTCTTTTGCCAAGCCTTCAAGATAATTATTTGCCAATAGAAAATTATATGGTGAGAACCATTGAAGTTTGGTCATCTAGATATGCGCATGTATCGGATTTAACTATCAAGCTTATGAACAAGATCCTCAACATGATACTAACATTATTAAAACTTTTCAAGCACGCACAATATACATTTTTGAACTTCATCAACATCAACCAAGGCACATATATCTTGATTTTTTATCTTTCTATCATGCCAAGTTGCCTAACCTAATGGCCAACTATTCCAAGATTATGTTTTTACCGAGACCCTATTTACAAACTTTTGAAGAAGAAATTTTCATAGGGTTTTTTTGAAGTAGAATTGAAAATATTTTTTTTAGATTTCATCTAATTTAAATGCTAGGCTTGTAGCATATGAGCTAATTTTCTTTGCTTATCATCTTCAAGCTCCACATGATGTAAACGAATCTCCACAATGGAAAGAATTAATGATCAAAGAAGCCAACCACATCAACCAAATAGAGAAGAAGGTGTACCAAACCTACAGGGGTCACGATCAAAAGCGTGTCAAGGATGATAAAGTTTAGGAGGGACATGTGGAGGGAGATACCAACCAAAGAAAAAGAAGAAGAAAATCAAAAAAGAAAATAATTCATTAAACACTACTCTTTGCCCAAAGCCCCATAGGGGCACACATTAAGCTTCAATGAGACACAGGGAAAAAAAAAGACACACGCTAAAAGAATGCAACAAGGGCTACAAGAATGTAAACAAAAAATCACAAATAGGACCTTTTAAGCAACACCTAAAAGAACAAAAGTTAGAAAGAGGTAAAGGGTGAAAAATAGCCTTGCCAAAGAATGGTGGATGCCATTCTTGCCACTAGATGAGTGCATGGCCAACAAGGATAATGCAACAACCCTAGTTTATGAATATGAAGAATACCAAGGGTGCAAAAAAAACATCTGATTGAGCCTTGGACAAGGTGACAAATATCCTTTGAGTCTCAAAGGCTTCCTCAAATATTGGTAGCCTATAATTAAAAGAAATATACAAAAGGAAAGTACAGCATCAAGTTGGAGAAGAATTAGTGGGCAAGAGGTTAGATAATTGGTCCATCTCCAGCCACCAATTGGGCATCATGAAAACCCTCCAACTAAAAGCAAGCCCAAAATTTTTCGAGAAATTTCTAATTGTCTTTTCCAAAAATACATTATAAAACCTTTTGAAACATTGTAATTCTCAAGAGGAGTCCTCTTGATGCATGACCCTTGAAGAATTTAACATTTCATTTGAATAATAGTAGGAACTTAGTGATTTATGGAGGAAGTGCCAATCTCTTATGTGAAAGGACCAAAATTAGGGCACATGTATATAAGTCACTTATGACTCTTTTGTAAGGACCTTTACCATTTTGAAGAACTAACTTTTTGAAATTTTGAATTCACTTTTTCTTGCCTATGTATCTTCTTCATGAGCTTGTGTGTGTGCTTGAGGTTTGGAGTATGTGTCTAAAGGTGTTGTCCACTCCTTCCCCATCTCTTTTCATTGTTAAGGTATGTGTGTGCATGTGAAGCATAGGACGTCTAGAAGTGAGAATAGGTGGTTCTTGCCACTTAGTTTTTTGTCTATAACTCGAAGCAAAGAGGTCTCATCAACATGAGAATACCACCATTGGATGTGTTTCATTGAGATATTTGAAAAGAACTCAATATTGTCTTTTTTGGGTATCATACCTCAAGGATAACACTTGATTTGTGTCTGTTGCTGCACCAAGTATCACAAGAGACACTATTGTGTAAGAGGTGTCATGTGATGTGGATGCTCCCTTTTTGCATGCATTACATGTCCCTTTCATACATTAACTATCATTTAAGAACATGTCTTCATACACTTGATTGCATTAAACTCTCGGTTTAATAATTTAATGTGTGTATCGATGTCAATACTATATGCATTTGCTTGATGATTGAGATTTAGTTTCTTTCATTCCAAATCCCTAAGACATTGAGAGCTTAGGTACACAACATGCTTAAGATTAGGAGCATCCTTAGATATAAAGGAGAAATCAAGAGGAAGAATCTATATGCGTACTTCAAATATTTGAATGTAGGTAAGGCTAACAACCTGAAAAAAGAAATGTGCAACATACTCAAGAAGAAACAAAGCAAAGAAGCTCCTCATTGAATGATCAACAACAGTTAAAATGGGATTCCTATGAACAAGGAATACTATGAGATCATTATAGATCATTTCAAGAACCTTTGGGGGTCTCTACACTTCATTCTCATAGCCCAGATGGTATGCTCACCATTTTAGGGATCACATGCATGCAAATGTTGCATGATACTTGATACTTTCTTGAAGCTCCCTATTCTAAACAAGTATTCATGGAACAAATTGATCCCCCTCCCAATGGCAAAAGCTTTGGGCTAGATGTCTCCTTAATGAGTTCTTTGAGTCTTTTAGACATGTCCTTGTAACTCCTTTTTGCTTGGTATCAAGGAAGTCTATTTGTGTCGAACCATTGCCAAGGTGATTCAATGAATAGTTCTCAAGCTCATCCACAAGAAAGACATCTAAAAGACAATTGAAAAGAACTAGCATATCACCATCCTAGAGTGTTGAAAGTTTTTCAAGCTCAAGAGTGTGGGAACATGCCCCAAATTGAACCTTCCACATCATCCACAATCAAAGGAGGCTGATTTCCACAAGTTGGAGGCATCAAATCATGCCCATAATGGAAAGAATTTGATTAGAGAAGATTTAGCTCACCTCTTGATGTGATTGGACCTCACTTTTGACATGTATATGCTTTTGATTGGTTAAAGAGGTTAGTATGAGGTCTTTAAAACCTCTAATGAGTTGTATTATGACTTAGAGTCGTGGAAATACGTGCCCAAGCTGCCCCCTTGCTTAAGCACACCCCCTACTAGCTGTTCTCTACATATTTTGCAGAAATTTCACTTTTACACACTCTATCTATCTAGATGTTTTTGGCAGACCCCCGGTCTTGTAATTGTTGTTTCTCCTTCATCCGGAATCCATTTGCAATGATTTTTGTCTTGTTTGAAAGCTTATAAGTTCTACTTTGTTTGGTATAAGTCTCAAGTTCAGTGCCTGCACATGTGCAGAGAAATGTCCAGAACAGTGTCTGTCTAGTTAGCTCATACTCTGTGAAGAGATCAAGTTATCTGTTTTGTTGCAGCTGGTTGAGGCATCATCCAGTATCCAAATGGAGTGATTTTACTCTCATTTGAAAGCTCTTAATATCTTGTTTATGCCTGCAAAATTTCATTTTCAGTCTTTGCATATACTCAGAGAAACTCAGAAAATACAGAACCTATGTCTGAAAAATTTCAGGATCCTAGGAGGGTTCATTTGCTTTTGTTGTGCACATAGGAGTGCTTATCCTCCAATAGTGGTATCAGAGCTATAAGTGGAGTATCAAAGAGAGAAGAAGGAGCTACTGAAGTGAAGTAAATACTTCATCAAAGTTTGAAGGAAGGAAGCAAAGAATGGGCACGTCAACAACAAGGGGAAGCAAATACATCATCAAATCAAAGACGAAGCTTCATCAAGAGGAGTAGCTCTATTTTTTGAGGTAAAAGCCATCCTTTTCAACCATTGCATCAAGGGGGAGGTTCAAAGGAGTTAGGAGGCACCATGGCTGATCTCAATGCTCAGATTGAGAAGCTCGAAAAAGGAAACTACCAACCGTGGCGATTTAGAATAAGCAATTTTTTGATGGGGAAAGGTTTATGGGGACTTGTGAGTGGTGGAGAGCCAAAACCCTACATAGATGAGGTAAATCCAACCAATGATCAGAGAAGAGCAGTAAGAAAGTGGGATGAAAGGGACAAAAGGGTCATTTTCATTTTATCTCAGCATATTAGCAACTCTATGGTAGGGCATATTCAAGATTTGGATACATCGAAGAAGGTGTGGGAGTGCTTGGAGAGATTGTATTCAACCTCCACAAAAGCTAGAAAAATTCAGCTCAAGAATGAGCTAAATAATCTTAGGAAAAGCCCCTCTCAAGGTGCTAATGATTACATATTAAAGGTTAAAGAGCTTGCAGATGCACTAGGGTCAATCGGTTGTGCCCTAGATGATGACGATCTTGTCGCCCACACCCTAAATGGATTTAGGGATGATGAAAAATGGAGGGCTTTCACAACTTCAGTGTATGTAAGGGACTCTCTTCCTGATTTTGATCAACTAATCACTCTCATGGTGACAGAGGAGATGAACCTTGGTGGTCATAACGCCAAGGATAGCCAAGGGCAATTGTTGTATGCAGGTAGAGGAAGAGGAAGACACAACCGAGGTGCTTCAAGAGGAAGAGGAAGATATCAAAGCAACCAAGGAGGTCAAGGACAACAAGAAAATGCAGGTCAAAGAGGTGGAAGAGCCACAAATAGAGGAAGAGGTGCAAGATTTGGTGGAAGAGGACAAGCCACTTCAAATGGATGCTTTGTATGCGGTAAGCCCGGTCATTTTGCAAATGAATGCTATCATAGAGCTCAAAGACAAGGGAATCAAAGCAACAACAACAACAATTATAGAGGGCAAGGTAATTATGCAAACACATCATCCAGCCAAGGGAATGATTATTTACTTGCCATGAGGTATGGTGAAGATACAACTCAAGCTAGTGAAGATGTATGGTATGTAGACAGTGGATGTAGCAATCATATGTCATGTCGAAAGGAGTTTTTTAGTAATTTGCAGGTCCCAAAGCATCAAGGGCATGTGGAAACACGTGATAACTCAGAGCATATCATTCAACATGTGGGAGATATCAGTTTGGAAGGAAATCAAAGAGCAAAGTGCTTATCAGAGGTATTACATGTCCCTACTATTACCAAAAACTTGATTTCGGTAGGCCAAATGGTAGAAAAAGGCTATCAAGTTAGGTTCAATGAAAGAGGATGTTTTGTTGAGGATCCAAGGGCAGGTTTCAAGCTCATAGCAAAAGGAAAAAAGCAAGGGAGAATGTTCACAATGGACATAAATCAGCCACACCATTCAATGTATGTCACATATGGAGACAAGAGGATAGCAGATTTGGATCTATGGCATAAACGAATAGGTCACATCAACCTACAAAAGCTCAAGGACATGCAAAGGAGGAGCTTGGTAAGAGGCCTACCAAATTTTACATCTAAAATGTTGCATGAAATTTGTGTAGCTTGCCAACAAGGAAAACAATCAAGGCTGCCCTTCAAGAAGAGTACCTATGTAAGTGCAAATGTTTTAGACCTCATTCACACGGATGTTTGGGGTCCAACAAGAGAAGCATCCCTTGCTGGAAATAGGTATTTTGTAACCTTCATTGATGACTTTTCAAGGAAAGTGTGGTTGTATTGCATTAGAAACAAATCAGATGTGTTCCACTACTTCAAGAAATTCAAAGCACAGGTGGAGAAGGAGTCTGGCAAGTTTATCAAAATTTTGAGATCCGATGGAGGGGGAGAGTACTTCTCCCATGAATTTTCTGAATTTTCGCAGGTCAATGGCATCAAAAGACAATTTACATGCAGGTATACCCCTCAACAAAATGGGGTAGCAGAGAGAAAGAACAGACACATAGCAGAGGTAGCAAGGTGTATGCTCAATGAAATGAATATGCCGCATTGTTATTGGGGAGAGGCTACATATACAGCCACATACATCATGAATAGATGTCCTACATCAGGTATACATCATCTAACCCCTGAGGAAGCATGGAGTGGAAGAAAACCTTGCATTTCACATCTTAGAATCTTTGGTTGTATATGCTATGTACATGTACCTCAAGAGTTGAGGTCAAAGTTAGATGCCAAATCTGAAAAGTGTATTTTTTTGGGATATTCTATGGAACAAAAGGGGTATAAATGCTATAATCCCATCACCAAGGAGCTGAAGGTAAGTAGGGATGTTGTCTTTGATGAAGTGAAGCCTTGGTATGCATGCACAAGTCCATTGCAAGTTGAAGACATAGGTGAGACAGATTTGAAGAATGATGATAGAGTTCAAGAAAGCATGGATTTGAGTGGTCCAAGCAACTCATGCAACACAAGAACACCCTCACCATGGAGTGGAAGACTTAGGGAAAGAGAGACCAGCTATGAAGAAAGCAAAGTCAAAGGCAAAGAGAAGATTTCAGTTGAAGAAGGAAGCTATGTGCACGAGAGCATGTTGGAAGATGAAGAGATAGAAGAAGTTCAAACTCCAGGAGTGGCCAAACAAAGAAAGAAGATGGCAACCACACCAAAAGGAAGTGAAAGAAGGTCTTCAAGAGTAAGATATCCAGTACAAAGGTTAACATATGATAATTTCATTGCAAAGCATTATGCATACATGACTCAGGTAATC